>JBBGZY010000042.1:0-600000 GCA_037952925.1 Lithobates clamitans | reverse complement strand
CTTGATTCAATCTATGAAAGAATGGGCAACACGCATTAATCACATTGCGGAGATAGAGGAGCTGATATATCTCCCAAGAAAGGATCAACTGATACACGGTGACCTGGGAATCGTGGTTTACATTTCGTAAATCTCAGGAATATCAAAATCTAGTGAGCAATATTGGCTAAGACCCCAACTATGATCAAGTTATATCATAAATATACGTAGATGATACTAGAGATGTTAACATACTATAAGCGTGTTGAGAGGAGTAGATGGAGAGGGTAGTTGGTGGAATCCCCACCCCCTCTCCTTACTTTCCTTCACCTCTTATCTCACCCCTCTGTCTTTATCTCTCTCCCTTTCTCTTCTTTACCCCTCCCCTTTATGCTCACCATCCCTTTCCACCCCTCCCCTTTCCCACCCCTAGAGGAACCCCAACACACAGTGGGTTTGGAGTGGAGGACCGATTTGATAGGTGGCCCTCCAGTCCACCCACCACTGAAGTTCAAACATACAGATGGGGGGCCATGATTAGAATATAAAGACTCCAACTGGTTGTGATATAGAGGAGTGGACAGGTAACAACCCTCTTGTAAATAAGATTTATAATCAGGAACGTGTTAAGGTGATCCATACACTTGGCATAAATGAGAATGTAGACAATACATGAATGTATGCTTTGTATAAACATCCTGGTTGGAGTTCTATTTTCATGCATCATTACCTCTGTTATGTTTTGCATTATTCTTAATAAAAAAGTTAAATGGAAAAAAAAAAAAAATCTGGTTGGAACTCTTTGGATTGTACCACACTATTTGCATATTCTTGAGTTTTTAGGACTTTTCACATATATATTGTTTTTTTTATGATTCTTTTAAACTTTTTGGTTATTACATCACCTGTATATTATCCAATGGACTTAATAAGTATTTTGATTCAATTTACTTTATAAATTTGTGTCATTGGGAATTTATCTTCGAAATAAGGTTTCATACTGTTTTTTGTTTCCGCTTATAAACGGCACTGGATAAAAAACCAGTGGAGAGCAGTTGCACTTGCTAATGTCTGTGAACTGAGCCGTTCTCGGACAGCTCGATTCATAGACACTGTACAGAGAAGATTAGAGCGTCTCTGTACCTTAGAATTGCTGTGGGTGCTCAGAGAGAGACCAACCACAGCGATCACATGATGTAAACAATGTGCGTTTACACCTGGTAAGACTCATCCTCCTCCTACAATCATGGAAGAGGTGGAAACCGGAATAAATAAATGAATTAATAATTTATTAGATCCTGAGCACAGTGCAATCTGGTCCACAGCAGCTTAAGTTTAACCAATTCATCCCCCTTCTCTCCTATACTACTGATCTCCTTAGTGTCTGTCTGTTCTGTATATTAAACCTTCACCTTATTTATCCTGCATTAACCCCTGTATGCACTGTATCTAGTGTACCACTACCAAGCTTCCTGTTTTAACCCTCTCAATACTAGCATGTTTCTTCATTTCTAAAATACTGGAAATGCAGAAACCTTGGGTATCTACTTTCCAAAAAGGAGTCATTCTGGGGGGTACCTGCACTGTTCTGGCAATTTTATTTTAACAGAAAATAGGGGAAACGGGCATTTTTTAATTTTTTTTTATCTTTTTTCCATATATTAGTTAAAACATATAAAAAAAAAGAGCATATTAAATACCATCAAAGGAAAGCTCCGTTTGTCTCAAAAGATGATATAAAATGTGTGTTGGGTACATTGTTGCAAGAGAGAGTAATTGTCAAACAATCACAGCACTGAAAACTAAAAAAAATTACCTGATAATGAAGGGGTAATATAGGCAGATACTCAAGTGGTTAACAATTCTCACTAACCTGGAACAAGTATACCTATTGTGAGGGGAGAAGTCAGAAGTCCTGATATGCACAATTGTTCTGGGTCAGTCACACAGTATTACAACAAAAGTGGTCACACAAAGGGTCAGAATTGTTGGAAAGAACGGCAGCATGGTTGCATATAAACTGACTATATATTTTATGCATAATACCTATCTATGCATCAGGTGGCGCTGTAGTATTATAGTGTAAAGTTCATGTATTCTTTGATATAACAGGATGTATAGCCTATCTATGTTCAGTGCACTTGCTTGTGTTTAGTTCCTGTTAATGTTCATGTTTCTCATGCTGTAAAGAAATGCATTGCAATCCTCCAAAAAAGCAAAGCTATTGCTGCAAACAAGAAGTTTCCAGCGCATGGTTTAAATACTCAGCTAACAGGTTAGGAGCCCAGCAGGCGCTGGAAAGAGAACTCTGCAACTCAGTGAGTACAGTGAGTACTGTATACAAGCTACTGAAAGATGGAAAGCGGTTCAGATGTGAGGTTTGCAATTGCAAAGCTGAACAATGTCAATTACCAGCTGTGGAAGTTTAAACTAGAAATGTTTCTCAGCAAGGATAACTTGTGGCAAGTGCTGAATACAGACAGACCCACAAATGGAGAGACAGAGGGCTGGGACAGAAAAAAAAAAGCAGGCAAAAGCGACTATAAGCTTACTAGTGGAAGATGATCAGCTTATCCACATAAGAACAGAGAAAACTGACAAAAGTATGTGGACCTCATTACAAAAACTGCATGAGCGTTCAAGCCTCAATAATAAGCTGTTTCTACTAAGAGAGTTTTATGAGACTAGAAGAAGGCCAGAAAATGTGTGACCACATTAAAGCTATTCTAGAGATCATAGAGCAGGTACGCGCCATTGGAGAGGACATCAAAGATACCATATTGTTGCCCTGCTCCTCTGCAGCCTTCCAGAGACATACACTGCTCTTATTAACTCTTTAGAAACCAGATCCAAGCAAGAGCTGACACTGCAATATGTCGAAGGGAAATTAATTGATGAATATGACAGAAGGAAAGAAAATACGTACAATGATGACAAAGCTCTTAAGATGTACAAAGGCACAAAGCACAACAAAGAAAGCAGAGCATGTTTTGGCTGTAAAAGGACCGGTCACTTAAAGGATTGTTCTATCTGGAAAGCCGAGTGGCAAAAGCTAGGGCTATCCACAAAATAAATAGTCAAGGCAATCACAAGGGAAACTAAAGACACATCATAGAGTGGCACCTTTAAAGTAACACAGAGCGGCAAACCACGAGGCGGGTGCATAGACTCAAGAGCAACAAGCCACATGACTAGAGATGAGACCTTCTTCACAAACATTGATTACAGTGCAAAAGAGAATGTTTCCAACAAATGGGAAAAGCATCACTGCCGAAGGTAAAGGCCAGAGCTTCCTGAACTGCATTACACCACAAGGCAAGCAGAGTATCCTTGTAAAGAAAGTGCTGTATGTTCCAGAACTAGAAGGCCGCCTTCTATCAGTGAAAAGTCTTGCACACAATGGTCTCACAGTTAAGTTCCAGGGTGATGAGTGCACAATTCACAATAATAATTGATTCCTCGCAAAAAGAAAACTGGGTGATCACCTATACAGGCTCATCACCACAGACCAGCAAGCCAACATAGGCTCTAATGACATACACAGCAAATGTATTCACAAGCAGCTGGAGCACAGAAGTCCAGAAGCTATACAAGGAATTATAAAGAGAGGCTTATCAGAAGATTTGACAATTGTACCTTGCAAAGTGCTCATGAAATGCAAGTGCTGTATTAAGGCAAAAGCCACATGTGCTCCCCTTCCACAGGCATCTCAAAGAAAAACCACCCACCCCCTGCAGCTCATACACAGTGATGTATGCGGTCCAATGAAAACTCCCATGTCAGGCTGGAACAGATATCTACTGACTTTCATTGATTATTATTCCAGGTACACAACTACTTATCTGATGAAACACAAGAATGAAAGAAGAATGACGAATGAAACATCAGAGAAACATCAAGAGTTGTTGCCATGTCTAGCAACAAATTCCAACAGAAACCAGGAATAATACACACCGACAATGGGGGAGAATACATAAGCAAAGAAGTGGCCTCATACCTGAAGAGACACTAGACAGGAATAGTACACCAGGCAACCACACCATATGCTCCTGAACAAAATAGTGTAGCAGAAAGGAAAAATCGCACTCTTATAGAAATGGCAAGATGCATGTTGTCGGATGCCAACCTACCTCACAAGTACTGGGGAGAAGCAGTCATGACCGCAACCTACGTACAGAACAGACTACCCTCAAGAGCCATTAAAAGTACTCTATTCGAAATGTGGCATGGATCAAAGCCTAGCATGGGGTACATCAGGGTGTTTGGATGTAAACATATGCCTATATTCCAAGTGAGAAACAATCCAAGCTGGAGAACAGAGTCATAGAGGACCTTCTAGTAGACTACAGTGAGCAAACTAAGGGTTACAGAATGCTACACCCAAAGAGTGACAATAAGCAATAGTGTTTATTTTGATGAGAGCCCATCAGAAACACTAATCCCTGAAAGCTGTAAAGTGAATATACCAAGCCACTTGGAAAGAAAGGGTCGACCAAAGCCAACCTGTACAGGAGTCCGAACAAAAGCTGGAACTCACAATGCCTAAATCAAGTTCCCCACCAGACCTTGCTGAACTGCCTGAAGTCAGAAGATCCACTTTGACTACAAAGGAGATACCACCCCGCAAGCTGTCATACAGTGTCAAAACACACAGCATACTTGAACCATCATCCTGGGAAGACATAGAAAAACTGCCAAAATGTGAAGCCAATAAATGGAGAAAGGCAGCAGAAGAAGAATTAAAGTCACTTCAAGAAAATAAAACCTGGACACCCACAGAGCTCCCTCCTAACCGCAAAACCATAGGAAGTAAATGGAGTTTCAAAGTAAAGTCAGATGCAGAAGGGAATATCCACAATTACAAAGCCAAACTAGTTGCCAAGGGTTACTCACAGAAATTCGGTGAAGATTACCATGAAACATTCGCTCCAGGGGCATCGGGAGGGGGTGGCTGAAGCCCCGAATGTGACCCAAAAGCCCAGAGTTTATGGAATGCTGAATTCTGTTGTTAGCCCCGAGCGCCGGCCGCCGGAACCGATCTGGTCGTGAGTGCGGCCGAAAGTGGCCTAGTGCGGCCGAAAGTAGCCGACTGCCATAGCGGCCAAAAGTGGCTGAATGCCGCAGGCCCCACCTTCTGGAGCCTGCAGCGCCAATGTCAGGACCGCGGGACGGGTGACATGACGTCCATCTTAGCCTGCACGCTCCAGAAGGTGGGAACGCTACATCCCCGCTCGGGCGGGCGGCTGACTCTCCTCTTTGGCTCGGCTCCTCTCTGATGGTGACGAGTGACTGACTGCCTGCTGTGACCGCACACCACAGCTGAGCTGAAGTAGGTCAGACACACAGTGTGTGTAGGTCAGGCAGGTCACTGTCAGTGTATGTAGGTCAGGCTGGCCACTGTCAGTGTATCTAGGTCAGGCAGGTCACTCTCAGTGTATCTAGGTCAGGCAGGTCACTGATCACTGTTAGTGTATGTAGGTCAGGCTGGTCACTGTCATTGTATGTAGGTCAGGCAGGTCACTGTTAGTGTATGTAGGTCAGGCTGGTCAGTGTATGTAGGTCAGGCTGGTCACTGTCAGTGTGCGTAGGTCAGGCAGGTCACTGGTCACTGTCAGTGTATGTAGGTCATTCAGGTCAGTGTATGTAGGTCAGTGTATAATGTAGGTTATGTAGGTCAGTGTATAATGTAGTTCAGTGTATAATGTAGGTCAGGCAGGTCAGTGTATGTACGTCAGTGTAATGGTCACTGGTAAGTCACACAACCCCACCACCCAGCCCAAAAAAAAAAGCCGCGGCACACCCCCCCGATTCTTGGACTTCGGGCTGAAGCCCCTGGTCTTTTTGCCACCTAGCAACGCCTCTGATTCGCTCCCGTTGTAAAACACTCCACCATCAAAACACTTCATAGCGTTGCAGCCGGGAAGGGCATGCAATTGAAACACCTAGATGTTAAACCACTTAAGGACTAGCCTCATTTTGGATTTTAGGTGTTTACATGTTTAAAACAGGTTTTTTTGCTAAAAAATTACTTAGAACCCCCAAACATTATATATTATTTTTTTTCTAACACTCTAGAGAATAAAATGGCGGTCATTTAAATACTTTTTTTTGCACCGTATTTGCGCAGCGGTCTTATAAGTGCACTATTTTTGGAAAAAATTAACTTTTTTGAATAAAAAAATAAGACAACAGTAAAGTTAGCCCAATTTTTTTTTATATTGTGAAATATAATGTTACGCCAAGTAAATTCATACCCAACATGTCACGCTTCAAAATTGCGCCCGCTCGTGGAATGGCGTCAAACTTTTTCCCTTAAAAATCTCCATAGGTGACGTTTAAAAAATTCTACAGGTTGCATGTTTTGTGCTACAGAGGAGGTCTGAGGCTAGAATTATTGCTCTCGCTCTACCGGTCGCGGCGACACCTCACATGTGTGGTTTGACCACCGTTTTCATATGCAGGCGCTACTCGCGTATGCGTTCGCTTCTGCGCGCGAGCTCGTCGGGACGGGGGGGTTTTAAAAATAAAAAATTTATTTTTATTATTTATTTTACAATATTTTATTTTTAAACTGTTTAAAAAAAAATGGTGTCACTTTTATGCCTATTACAAGGAATGTAAACATCCCTTGTAGTAGAAAAAAGCATGACAGGTCCTCTTAAATATGAGATCTGGGGTCAAAAAGTTCTCAGATCTCATATTTGGACTAAAATGCAAAAAAAAAAAAAAAGTCGTTTGAAAAAATGACATAAAAAAAAATATGCCTTTAAGAAAAGTTGGCAGAGCTGACGTAATGACGTCGCTTCAGCCGTCCAATGGTATGGAGACAGGTGGCAGCCATCTTAGCCTCACTCGTCTCCATATCCAGGCACAGAAAGGTCACGATCGCCTCTGCCGCTACCGATGGCTCCGGTAAGCGGCGGAGGGCGCGGGAGGGGGGGTGGCACCTTTCTCGCCGCCGATAACGGTGATCTCGCGGCGAACCCGCCCCAAAGACCACCATTATCGTACACAAAACCAGCTCCTGTAAAGATGGATACCTCGGTTGTGGCAGCAGCTGCTGCCGTTACCGAGATATCCATCTTCAAAGTGCCGACGTATATGTACAGGAGCTGGTCGGTAAGTGGTTAAAACTGCTTTCCTATATGGAGACATTAGAGAAGACCTCAACATGGAGCAACCACCAGGGTTTGAGCAAGGAGACAACCTTGTGTGTAAACTTCAGAAGAGCATCTATGGTCTTAAGCAATCTGCAAGGATGTAGAATGTGAAATTAAACCAAGTACTTACTAGAGAGGGATTCTCAAGAAGTTAAGCATCCCCCTGTCTCTACTCCAGGAATCAAGAAGACAGATGGATATACATCCTTATCTATGTTGATGACATTATACCTTGTTTTGAACAAGAAGGGGATTACAAATCGGTTCACAAGCTGAAAGAAAATTTTGAAATTAAAGAGCTAGGGAACATTAGCTACTATCTGGGAATCCAAATAGAGAGAGAAGAAGATGGAAGTTATGATAGAAAAAAAGCTGAATGTCTGAGAATCATCATCAGCACCACATCGCTTGTTTGAAAACTACATAATAAAAGAACCAAGATATGGGATTTTTAAGATGCCAAAACACGACAAAATATAATATTAAAAATGTCAACTTTTTTTTAGAAACATCTAAAAATCAACATATTGTTGTCAAACAAAACCATACAATACATGAAACAGATGCAACTGATCGGATCTCTACATGTTTGGCTTCCTCGAGAATTTTTATTAGGCACTGCATGTATGATACATGTATGATAACTATAGATTGAAAATAACAAAATGTAGACACAATAAAAAAAAACATACTTTAATAATAACAAACATATGTATCACAATATTAAACCAGTTTCTCAAGTGTGCAAAGGCCTGTGCATTATTTTAAACCTGGATGTTGATAAGTATTTAACATTAAAATCCAAAATTTTGGCTCCAAAATTACTCCAGTAATCAAGACAAGACTAATGCTGGCCATACACTATACAAAAAAAATCGGACGATAGCGATTTTAAAAAACGTAAGGATTTTTGAAAGGGCAAAAGATACTACCGTCATGTAGCAACCAAATTCAAAAAGATAAACGTTCAATAGACATAAATTAACCGGTTTATCGTTCAATTTGGTCACATTAGAAGGGGAATGACGAAATAAAATTGACCTCTCGACGTCCATGTGTTATCGCGAATTTGTTTACTTCCAGGTTAAAGTCTTGCACAAATCAAACGATTTTTCTCGTGCGAGAAAGCCACTAACCTTACAAAGTTTGTTCATTCAATAAAAATATTTCAAAATTGTCAATCGAACTTTCAGGGCTGAAAATTTGAAACCGATTATCGTTCGTCATCCACTAATTATCAGAAAATCAGCCGAACGTTTGAAACAATAGAATTTCGTCCGATTTTTCATATAGTGTATGGCCAGCATAAACAGCAAAAGAAATTAAATTTTCTGCCTACCTGTAAAAACAGTGGGCAGCAATGAATCCTAAATTCCATTACAGGTAGCTCAAATGGGGCTTTCTGATTTAGGTCCATGGCGGTTCTTTTGAACTTTTAAACTTCCCCTTGCTCCCTCTCCTAGTGTGGGAAAGGAAATTTTTGGATTTGTTACCCTCCAATTTAGGATTCATTGCTGCCCACTGTTTTTACAGGTAGGCAGAAAACAATTATTTATTTCTTTTGCTGCCTAGTCTTGTTTTGATTACTTACACATGACATCTCTCCCTCTCAGATGGGCCAATAGGGAGCGTCTTTGTGTCTCTCTATGTGACTTCACCAATTTATCCATATCAGTCCATCCTTGTGGTTTTGGAGCCAAAATGTTCATTGGATTCTAATGTTAAATACTTATCAACATCCAGGTAAAAGAGACCTATAAAATAATGCACAGGCCTTTGCACACTTGAGAAATTGGTTTACTATTGTGATACATAAGTTTGTTATTATTTAAGTATGTTTTTGTATCATTGCCTCTAAACTTTATTTTCAATTTATAGTGATAATACATGCAGTGCCTGATAAAATTTCTTCTGAGGAAGCTATCGTTATGGTGAAACATATGGGGATCCAATCAGTTTCATCTGTTTTTTACGGTTACGGTTACTTACCGGCAACATCTAATCCAAAACTGGTCAGATATGTGGATGCTGATTGGGCTAGGGACTGCACAGACTGAAAATCCACAAATGTATTCATCTACCAGTATGGGGAAGGAACCATAAGTTGGTCTAGTCAAAAGCAACCAACTGTCGCTCTATTTTCAACTGAAGCAGAGTACATTGCAGCAGCACACGCATGTCAAGAAGCGATATTTGGTAACTTTTGTTTATTGCTGAAAATAATTTGACAAAGTACATGCTGTTGAGAAGGGGTGTTGGAAAGAACAGCAGCATGGTTGCATAAAAACTGACTGTATGCATTATACCCATTTATGCAGCAGGTGGCGCTGTAGTATTATAGTGTATAGTTCATGTATTATATGATATAACAGGATGTATTGTCTATCTTTGTTCAGTGTACTCATTTGTGTTTAGTTCCTGTTCATGTTTCTCATTCTGTAAAGACATGCATTGCAATCCTCCATAAAAGCAAAGCTATTGCTGCAAACAAGAAGCTTCCAGAGCATGATTTCAATAATCAGCTAACAAGAATGACATGCAGGCTATTTGAATTTTCAATAGTAGCCTCCATATTTCTCAAAAGAGAATGCTTCCCCTCCAAAAAACAGCTTTCATTATTCTGGCATGCATACAATCACATTGCAATACTTGCCTCCAAATACGGAACCCCTTTCTCAAAGGACTGTGGGTATTCCCGAAGCAGCCGCTCCTCATCCAGGAACTTGGCATCTCGCCCATTGGTGGCTGGTTGGAAGAGGCCATAGTTGAGGACATCCTTGAGGCTCTCATTTAGCGTGCACAGTATCTGTTGCTTTGCTACCCAGATAGTGGCATCTGGATTAAATCGGAGGCATTTCTGCAAAGAAACACAGTAAAGATGTAAACAAATATGTGAGGAGAGCCAACAGAAGTTTTTTTTTACAGTGTTAAACCAATGCAAACTGAACATGTAATCCAGTAACATTTCCAATATGTCCAAATTTAAATGACCATTTGTTAGGTTATCTTTTACTGTGTTTTCAGTGAGGACACTTTTTAGGTTATTATTCTAACATCTACCTGACATTTTTTTCATACTCATAATTGTAGCTGTGTGTTGCCACTAGTTACTAACATCCACCAAATCATCCCACTGCCAGACCTTCATATATCACCTCAGAGACAATGAACAGTCATTTGCTTTGTTTTGTTTATTGGGGGATATAACTTGGTTGGGGAAAGGGGTTTATGGGATGCTCATAGATCAAATTACTTTGCCATCATATTTTAGATTAGAACTTCATTTGAGCCAGAAGAAATGGTGCGCATGTATAACATCTACAGTCTTTTCCCTGCATCACCATGCAGCTTATTGCTCCTCCTCTGCGCAGACTATTGCTCCCAGGAACTCCTCATCAATGACCGTGTAAAGATAAGGACTTCTCCCATGACTGTGTAAGGGTAAAGCTCCCAAGAATCCTTCCCTCCTGCACAACCTTTACTGTAGCACAGTAATTTCTTGTCACATCCTCTTCTATAATGCAAAAGATCCCACTCTGAATAGTCTCTAATGCTGACTCTGGTTGGTTGCTGCTACTTGGCCAGAGGCCTGCAGTACCTCTCCCAGGAGGCCTAGTAGTTTAATAGCCTGTGCTGAATGGTGGACTACTGTTCCCAGCTAGCCCAGCTTGCAAATCCTGCGCCCTCAGGCCGCATCGATTTGACACAACTCCCCACAGTCTCTCTTCTGATCCAGGACTCCTCATCAATGTCCGTGTAATGATGAGGACTTCACCAATGACCTTGTAAAGGTGAAGTTCCCTCACAGACTTCCTGACATGTCTCCACATCCAGCCCTCCACTGTGGTACTCTCACCGACCTTCTTCTGCCCCGAGTCCATGGTGAAGAACCGGACCGTACGTTCCGATAGCTTCTCCTGCCCCTCTGCTCTAGGAATTCTTCATCAATGACCATGTAATGATGAAGACTTCACCCATGACTGTGTAAGGGTGAAGTTCCCTCTCAGTTCTCCTGAGCCTCCTCCCGTGATCGGCGCACCCCCCCCCCCCAGATGGGGGTGCCCTCCTGCTGCTGTCTAGTACTCCATTCTTCACTTCTTCCGGCCGACAATTCCTCCCAGTAGCCTGTTACCTCAGCTAATATAGAAGGCCTGTCCCCTGCCAATTCCATTTGGGGATGCCACACATACCTCCCAACTTTTTGAGATGGGAATGAGGGACACCTATCAGCAAAAGAATGCAGACATATGACACACCCCTTGCCATGCCCCCTTAAAGGGGAATTGGACAAAAAACAAGATTGGTTAAACCCACAAGTGCTTTTTTTTTACCACTACTATTCCTTTATATTGCCTTTTGGAATTTACAAATGCAGCAAATTAGAAATCAGATGAAAGGTTTAGCGCTGGAAAACACTTTTTGATAGATAAAAAGTGCATTTTATATACATCTATATAGATCAGACCAAAATGAGGGAAAAATGAGGAGGAATAAGGGACATTGCTCCAAATCAGGGACAGTCCCTCGAAGTCAGGGACAGTTGGGAGCTATGCCCACATAAGCTGCCTGCCGCTCCAGTCCTAGGCTCTGCCCCTCTTCCAGAACATTCTCCCTGGAAGCAGGGGAGGTGCCTCAGCACTAAAGCACAGGTGGTCACACCCACTGCTACACTAACCACTCCCTGCCGCCCAGATCAAAACAGACAGGCCTAGCTCAAAGCATAGGCCTGCCTAAATTTACCTGTGCTGACAGTTTCCCTAGCAAAAATCCAATGCTAGCACCTACCTATGGTAGAGAGTGCCACATAATATTTTGTCTAAATTGTCAGATTTGTAAGGACTTGTTTACACATGTGTCACCCTCTGAAGAGCAATCCACATGAAATCTCTTTTCAGAGGGTGTTTGACACAGTGGTTAAAGCCCACACCACCATGGTGCAATGCGGTTGCAGGGTGAATGAGGCACTTGCCATTGAACACGACAGGGGGTTTAATTTTTGCCACAGCCCTGAAGCAAAACATTGTGGCCATGGCATGTGTACATCCCCATTTGGCTGCCTTTGTAGCTTAAAGTGCTTGTAAACCCTTACATGTACCCAGTGAAGTGACTGGCCTCAGCTAATACACAGAGATAAAAACAAATCTTCATAAGTTGTACTTGTTCATCTGTAATCTTCTCTTTCTACATCGATTCAAAGTGCAGAATTTAAAAGCTTGCCTGAGAGTTCAGAAAAAAAGGGTGTGGAGAGCTGAAGTTACACTCTGCAGAGCTCAGTGGGGAGAGCTCAGAACGGATTGGTGGGAAGGGAAGGGACACCCCCCCCTTCACACAGCACACAGGAACGAAGCCGAGGCTGTCAATCAGCCTGAAGATCCTTCCCCCATCACCTTTTTCTCTCGGTGTCAGTAAAACTTGTCATAAGTGATTAATGCTGATAGCTGAAGAACGAAGTAGCAGACGGAAATTACACTTAGTGCTCTGGATTGAGACAAGTACACACTATAGAGGGATATGCTTTAGGTTTACAACCACATTAAAGTTTTAGCTCACCTCTGCAGAAAAAAAATTAAAAGGTGAACAGCATAAATTCTTCTCAACTCCCCTGACCCCGTACTTACCTCCATGGGGGCTGAGCTGTCAAGTGCCCACGCGCATACCGTGTAGTGGTCCTGTAATTTGAAATCCCCAATATTTTCACTGTTCTTTGTGTAGCACTTCTGGGATGGATCAGAGCGATTCTTATTGGCCAACACTGACACAGCATTGTGTTGATCAATCTCAGAAGTGATGTATATATACAGTGTATATCTAGATGTAGCACTGCCCCTGTAGGGGTTGCTGTGTGTAGACTTCCCTGGACTTTTCCCCTTCTTATCTTGCAGCCAGTTACTAGGGGTTTTCACACAACTGCCTGCCCTCTCATCTGCTGGTTTCCAATAATCAATCCAGCGGTTTGTTTGTTTTTGGCATTTATTGTTGGAACTTGGATAGGAAAGGGGAATAGTGGGATACTCAAACTGGATCTAATTACAGATGAGGACAACTTTCACTCGGCCTCACCAGGTTAATTGTGCTAACAGACTTCTGTTATACCATACAACACTTGTATGGGAAGATTAAGTTCTTTGCTTGCTCTGGCAGCAGACTTGATGAAACTGTTTATCTTCAGGACACTCACTAGCATCCCCTTTGACTGACACCCTTCCACTGACTCTACTAGCTGAAGGGCCCCATGACACAGATCTGTACTCACTATAGGCTGAAACAGATCCTTCCTGGCATGTCTCCCTTCCCATCAGCTCTGCAGGACATCTGAGTTGCAGCTATTCTCAGATTCCGGCCCTCAGGTCAGGCGCATAAGGCCCATGGCAGCTTTTTCAGGAGGGGGCAGCCAAACTCTTCCTCCGGGATCCTGCTCTCCAGCCGAAGACCCCAAAGCACATGTGCCCTTGGCATATATACAGTCAACCAGCATGCACTGAGGCACTTTCCTCTGCCAATGGCCAGTGCTGTAACTATGCCTGTGCTCTAATTTGTCAGGTTTCCTCCCACTGTCCAATATGGCCCCCTATTGGACCAGTGTGAAACATTCAGAAAACATGAGCAGCAACTGAACACCATGAGCAGACCCCGTCAATGGATCCCTGCTCCCAGCTAGGCAGAGAGCATCTAAATTTACCTGACAACCTTCCTAGTAAGCAGAAAGACCCAAAAACTTCTAGCACCTACCTAGGAGGGTGCCACATCTATAATATTATATATGTATGTATATATAAGGTATATATATATACACATATATATATATACACATATACATATATATATATATATATATATATATATATATATATATATATATATATATATATACACATACACACACACACACACACACACACACACACACACACACACACACACATATATATATATATATATATATATATATATATATATATATATATACACACACCCATATATATATATATATATATATACACACATATATACACACAGACACACACACATATACATATATATATATATATATATATATATATATATATATATATATATATATATATATACACACACATATATATATACATATATATATATATATATATACATACATACACACAATTATATTAACAAAAGTATTGGATTGCCTGCCTTTACATGCACATGAACTTTGATGGCATCCCAGTCCTAGTCTGTAAGGTTCAATATTGAGTTGGCCCACCCTTTGCAGCTACAACAGCTTCAACTCTTCTGAGAAGGCTTTCCACAAGGTTTGTCTATGGGAATGTTTGACCATTCTTCCAGAAGCACATTTGAGGTCAGGCACTGATGTGGACAGGAAGGCCAGTCTCCGCTCAAATTCATCCCAAAGGTGTTCTATCGGATTAAGGCCAGTCAAGTTCCTCCATCCCAAAGAGGTCCATAAAGACATGGATGAGCGAGTTTGGGGTGGAGGAACTTGACTGGTCTGAACAGAGGCCTGACCTCAACCGGATAGAACACCTTTGGGATGAATTAGAGCGGAGACTGCTAGTAAAACCTTCTTGTCCACATCAGTGCATGACCTTATAAATGCGCTTCTGGAAGAATAGTCAAACATGTCATGGTCTATGTCACCCAGGATTCTCAACTAGGCAGGCTGAGGGGCTCCACGATGATTGAAAGAAATGTTTCCTCCAAATTAAACAGTTTTCTCCGTAATTAGTAAAATCCGGTGTGGGATCTGGAGTCTGGAGATTTTGTCGTGATCCAGGTGGGATGAATTCTCTGGTCCTAGGACCAGGTTTTGGGAACAGCCAGCACACTGATAATGCATAATTTTTGCAGAGTCAGGACTAGGGTTCTGGGCTGCACCCTCCCACAGAGTCCATGTTGGTGCAAGGGATCAGCCGCAAGCATGCATGTCTGCATGGTGCATTCTGACAGAGCATACAGAGGTCCCAAGCCTGTGGGCTGTAGCAGGAGGGAATCTGTGAAAGAGAGAGTGCTAACAGAGGTACGCCATTTGTACATGAAACCAGGGACAATATTACATGGTCAGGAGAACCAAGGTACAAATCCTCAGCAGTGGTGATGCTAAAGAGCCAGAAAGCGGAATTGTACTTTATTTTGCATTAATGATATAAACTCCTATGTGGGCAACTGTTTGTTTTGTTGGACATTTTCCTTTCTTTCTCTGCAAGAAAAGTGTGCCAACAAGCCCTTAAACACCACAACTGGTGTGGTCTCTACTCACTGGTGAGCTCTACACTAAAGCTTAACAACCCCCAAACATTTGTATATAAATATATATACAGTACTGTGTATACTGTAGGTTTAAACTCTTCCCCGCATTTACAAAAAAAAATGTCATTATTGGACTTGTTTGATTCCACTTTAAGCTGAGTACATTAATGAACTAAAAAATAAGTTCCCTTTAAAGTTTTAAATTCTTCTCTTCTCTTGTATTAAGATGGGCTGATATCAGTGTGATATCTCAACAGTCTGCTGGTACAGTAATTTTTTTTTTTTGGCCAAAATTTCCAGAAACTGCATAGGCACCTGCGTTATGATTTCCCTATCACAGTTTTCAAGGTAATGACAGCTTGTATTCTCTGGCAACAGTTTCCATGACGATCCTAAGAACACCAAAGTCGCTCGCTAGGAGTTTGACGAAAGTCCCAAAGGTTTGGCTAACGGAAGCATATTGATGCGCTGTGCTGGGAGATCAGCCAGAAATGTTTTCCCGAGCAAAACAAGAGTTTACTTTAATCTTGTTTAATCAAGCACAGGTAAAAATTAATTTAAAGCTGGTGTGTTGATCAATTATTAACAAAGGATCTGTATGTGTTACAAATGTGGGTCTTGGACTTAAGTAGCAATCCTAACTATTTACTGTGATCTCTTCTCACTGTACGAGAGAACAAGAGGAGGACTTGTTACATAGCAGCAGTGGAAGCATCCATTTTACCTTCAGAGCTGTCATTAATCTACAGTTAAAAGGAAAATTCCAGTCATTCCATAACCTTGCAAATGTTTCAGGTTTTATCACTTGATTTCTATAAAGTAGGCAAAATATAAATTTCTTTGATTTAAAACTTAATTTTATTAGAGAGGAAGATCAGTCCCCATTTGTTTGGGAAAACCCACACTTGCACACCCAAAGCCCTATACAAAAAAAAAAGTAAATTAAAAAAAAAAAAAAAAAAAATCAATATCCAAATGTGAGGGAGGTAAACAAAGCATGGTAAAATAAAATAATTTTAGCCTGAAGGTCTACTGTAGGTATATTGTATATGCATCTTTATAAAAGGATGCAAGGGAGATACTTGATATCTAATATATTTTAGAATTAATTTTAAATGTAAATACACACCAATTAGCCATAACTTTATGAACACCCACCTAATATTGAGAAGTCCCCCCTTTTTGTCTTTAAAACCTCCCTGACCCATCGAGGGATGGGCGCCACTAGACCTCTGACGGTACGCTATGGTTTCTGGTACCAAGCTGTCAGTAGCAGATCTGTGATTTGCGAGGTGGGGCCTCTATGGATTGGAATTGCTTTTCCAGCACATTCCACAGATGCTCGACTGGATTGAGATCTGGAGAATTTGGAGGCCAAGTCAACACCTCCAACTCCTGGTTGTGTTCCTCAAACCATTCTTGAGCCATTTATGCAGTGTGGTAGGGAGTATTATTCTGCTGAAAGAGGCCACAGCCATCAGGTAATACTGTTTCATGAAGGCATGTACTTGGTCACCAACAATGTTTAGGTAGGTGGTACGTGTCAAGTAACATCCACATGAATGGCAGGACCCAAAGTTTCCCAGCAGAAAATTACTCAAAGCATCACACAGCTTCTGCTTACCTTCTTCCCATAGTGCATCCTGGTGCCATCTCTTTCCCAGGTAAGCAGCGCACATGCATCTGGCCATCCACATGATGTAAAAGAAAACTGGATTGATCAGACCAGGCCACCTTTTCCCATTGCTGTGGTCCAGTTCTAATGCTCAAGTGCCCATTATAGGCATTTCTAGCTGTGGATAGGGTCAGCATGTGCACCCTGAACAGTCTGCAGTTACACAACCCCATACCCAACTGCGATGACCATTTTTTCTTCTTTTAACACAACTTCAGGGACAATGTTTATGTGCTGCCTAATATATCCCACTGACTTTGATGCCATTGCAACGAGATAATAAATGTTATTCACTTTACCGGTCAGTGGCCTTAAAGATCTCAATGGGGAAAAATATCATGCTGGATATCTATACTGATATGGACTGGGTAATGTGCTAGGAACAAAAGGACTCTACATTGTTTGATGTAAGTGAAAATTATCATTCTACAGAGGGCTGAATTCAAAGATACCCCGAAAATCAAAGTTTAAAAATCATGCCGTAGGCTATAGGCTTGGGGGGCTGTAGGCTATGCCATGGCCCCCATGTGCTTGTATGCATGTCTAAAAAAGATCAGGGCATGCTCCTAATGAGAAGCGGTGTCCTGGGGTATTTCCTCCCAGATCTGGACCAGGGCACCACTGAGCTCCTGAACAGACTGGGGTGCAACCTGGTGGGATCGGAGGGACCTAAAACAATGTCCCAGAGATGTTCTATAGGTTGTAGGTCAGGCGAGCATGGGGACCATTCAGTGGTATCAATTCCTTCATCCTCCAGGAACTGGCTGCATACTCTTGCCACATGAGGCTGGGAATTGTCATGCACCAGGAGGAGCCCAGCACCAGGAGGAGCCCAGCACCCACAGCACCATCATCCCAATACCGAATGGCAGTCAGGATTCCACTGTCTATCCTGTAGAGGTCTGTGCGTCCCTCCACTGATATACCTCCCCAGACCATCACTGACACACATCCAAACCGGTCATGATGAATGATGTTACACGCAGCAGAACATTCTCCATGGCTTACCCAGACCCTTTCACGTCTGTTACATGTGCTCAAGGTGAACCTGTTCTTATCTGTGAAAAGCACAGGGCGCCAGTGTCAGACCTGCCAATTCTGGCAAATGCCAATCAAGTTTCATGGTGCAAGGCAGTGAGCACAGTGCCCACTAAAGGACGTCAGGCCCTCAGGCCACCCTTATGAAGTCTGTTTCTGATTGTTTGGTCAGAGACATTTACACCAGTGGCCTGCTGGAGATCATTTTGTAGTGCTCTGGCAGTGCTCATCCTCTTCCTTCTTGCACAAAGGAGCAGAGACCGGTCCTGCTGATGGATTAAGGACCTTCTACGACCATGTCCAGCTTTCCTAAAGTAACTGCCTGTCTCCTGAAATCTCCTCCATGTTCTTGAGACTGTGCTGGGAGACACAGCAAACCTTCTGGCAATGGCACGTATTGACGTGCCATCCTGTAAGAGTTGGACTGCCTGTGCCACATCTATAGGGTCCAGGCATTGCCTCATGCTACCAGTAGTGACACTGACTCTAGCCAAATGCAAAACTAGTGAAAAACTGTCAGAAAAGATGGAGTAGGGGAAAAAAATGGCAGTGGCCTCCAACTGTATAACCATTCCTGTTTTGGAGGTTGTCTCATTGTTGCCCATCTAGTGCCCCTGTTAATTTCATTAACACCAGAGCAGCTGAAACTGATTACCAACCTCCTCTGCTACCCAACTGACTAGATCAATATCCCAGGAGTTTAATTGCCTTGATGCTATACTCTGATTAAAAGGTGTTCCTTTAATTTTTTTGAGCAGTAATATTTGATATATATATATATATATATATATATCAATATCAATCACCCTTGTCCTTAGAGTAGAGCTACCGGTAAATTTAGTTGTGCTGGATGGTAGCCAGTCTGGCTAATTTGTAGTGTTTAGTGATTGCGTGACTTCTATTAATTTCATTCTAGGTTGTAGCTTCTCCCTTCTGTCAGTAGGTGCTGCTGTTGCCTTTGACATTAGAGTAATGAGTTACAGTGAAGTTCAGGTCATGATAAACATACCTTTCTCAGCCAATCATATTTGTAGCTAAGCATGCTGGGAGAGGTTATTTAATGGAACGAAGTCAGGTGATCAGGGAGTGCGTTCCTGCCCAGGGCTATGGCTTGGGTGAATGGTGTATGTAGAGTTCCTGGCTGCTAGGCCCGAAGCCTGGGGCCTAGCCAAGTGGCTGCCGGCTGCTAGGCCTAACCAAGGCCTATTCGGGTGTTCAAGTTTATGCAGAGAAAAGCCTGCCAAATATCTGGTAAAGATTCTAGAGGGATGGAGTTCTAAGGAAGCATCAGAGGGGACTTTTCATGAGCTGGAGAGTGGGCTGGGAGGACTTTAGAGAGAACTCATCCAAGGGAATCAGTGCATGAAGCAGTAAGTAAAGTTTGGTTACCAGAGGAGAAAGATTGACCTACAAAGTACAGATGTGCTGTTTCAGCTTAAAGGCTCCTATTCTTGTACCGCTGTCTGCCTTACTTGACCTATTTTTGTCTAAGGAGTCTGCCAATCTGCTAGTTGCTGATCGTTACTAAGGGTGTTCTCTTCCTCTGCTGGTCGGCTGACGTCATAGGGGTATCTCAGCCCCTCCCTCCGCATTCTTTAGATTGGGGAAGCAGAGCACAGGAAGGACACGTGACCACACAGAGGTGCTGTGAGAGAAGGTATTTAGAATTATAAGTAAAAAAAAAAACAAAACACAGTACATTAGATCTTGATAAAACAGACGGGATAGCAGTTATTTAATTTCCTGACTTTATAACCACTTTAGACTCCATTCGCATGGGCATTTAGGTGTGTTGCGAATCCCAGCTGCAAGAATCTACTGCTGCGCCTGGGGTTGACTGCTGTGTGTGGATAGTAGCATTCATGACTGTTCACTCAGCCAGCGATTACCTGTGGTAATCATGGATGGATGCACACAAACTATCTATTGCAGGCTGTGGCTGGATAGGGCTGAATGCTGCACTGAGTGGTATCGGAGTTTAGGGCCTGTGTGTTTAGGGATGAGGGTCCAGAACGCAGACGTCTTCCTTTCGGGAGGGACACTCTGGATGGCCCAGTGTGCAAAAGGCCTAAGGAGTGATCATATTAATTTTACTACTACAGACATTGAAATCACTGGCCCAGACTTGCCACCTTTTTCCTTACTACCCTTCTTGTAGACAGGTACCATGTTAAAATGTCCATCAGTCATGGGGAACTTCTCTTGTTAGAAGAGACTATTAATAATATTATTATTTTTATTAACGGTATACAGGATTTATATAAGGCAACAGTTTGTGCAGCGCTTTACAACATGAGGGCAGACAGTACAATTGCAATACAATTTATTACAGGAGGAAGCAGAGGGCCCTGGTCATTAGAGCTTACAATCTAGGGGCGGAGGGTCAAGTGATACAAAAGGTAATAACTGTGGGGGAAGAGATGACGAAAAAAATAAAAGAACAGTTGTTGGGTGGGGGTAGGGTAGGTTTCTCTGAAGAGAAAAGTTTTCAGAGACCTAAAAGTCCACCTAAAAGTGGATAGAGTAGGAGAGACAGATTGGGGTAAGGAATTCCAGAGGATGGTAGAGGCTCTGGAGAAGTTCTGGAGGTGAGCATAGGAGGAGGTGATGAAGGAGCTAGAGAGCAGGAGGTCCTGGGAGAATGATTTGGTTGGTATTTTGAGACCAGGTTAGTGATGTAGCTGGGGCTGAGTTATGGATGGCTTTGCAAGTTATTATTTTGAATTGTATTCGTTGGGTGAATGTAAGCCAGTAAAGCGATTGACAGATGCTGAATGGTTGGTAAGGTGAAGGAGTCTGGCAGCAACATTGATGATGGACTGAGGGGCTGAAAGCCTATGTAAAGATAATGCAGTGAGAAAGTTGAGAGTTGCAGTTACAGCACCCTCTAGTAGAGTGCTAGAGAGGATAGGTTAATTTAAGCAGGCCAGGCTGGTTGCTAGGCCTGTTTGTTTTCATTTTGGGCTGGGGGTGGCTCAGGGTAGTACTGGGTGACTCACAGGTGGTGTCATCAGGACCTCCCACTTCTTTCCAGAATCTTCTGGTGCTTTCTGGAAGGAGAGGTGGGAGGGGAGGTGGAGCAACCTGGGGCGTTTGAGGAGCCCTCACCAATCCCCAATCTGGATTGGCAGGAGGCAGGCCTCCTTAAATACCCAGGGTCAGCCCAGAAGGGGAGGAGTTGTCGGGTGAAACAGCTGGAGTGAGAGAGTGCGGAGGCTGTCGGGCCCTTTGGGGGGAGCAGCCCAGTCTGCGGGGGTGGCCTTGGGCCTGGGATGGGCCTGCTCGGATGCAGTCGGGACCACTTTCAGGAACACATGTTGAGGTCCTGGACTGGAGGCATAAAAAAGAGCAAAGAGAGGACAGCGGGAGAGAGTACTGCTAAGAGATTCCAGGGGGGACAACTGGTCGCAGCCAGAAGGGCTGGTGAGTGAGGCACAGTTAGGAGGACTGGGGAGGCACACCTGAGAGGACTGGGAGCATGCAGTTTGAGATGGGTGCAGAACCAGAAGAGTGTACTGTGGTGGAAGGGGCAGTGGAAAGAGGCAGTTGCAGCCAGGAGGGCTGGCAGGGCCTGAAGAGGGCTAACTGGGATCAGTAGCCATAGTTAAGGCAGCTAGCACAAGGACTTTTCTACTACACCATTGGGGTCCATGGTCCCAGCCTGCAAAGAGCATTTGCCGAGGCCTGGCTGAGACAGTGTCAGGCCTAACCAACAAATAGTGCTAGCTGTTCCTGGGAAAGCAAGTGATACTAGGAGTAACAGTCTGCAGCAAGTGATGTGCTGGTGGAGTGAGCAGTGATGAGCTTCAAGCAAGTTTGTGCAGGAGGAAGCTGAAGGAGTATGTACAGGGAGTGTACATAGTTGTCCCAAAACCAATTGCTGTTTCTATTTATCCACGCTGGGCATCCCATATCTCCCATCCCCATCCAAGTTATGCCCTTCAACAAAACAAAAAAAAAAAAAAACAAAGTTCACTGACTGCTTTATGTCTCGGAGTGCCTGAGATTCAATGCAGGGCTGGGCAGGGTGACAGACAAACCACAATTCTCAACAGCCCTTACGGGGGTACCGCTACACAGTAATCAAGGTGAGAGATAACAAGGGAGTAAATCAGGAGCTTTGTGGTGTCATTGGTTAGGAAGTGATATATTTTGGAGGTGTTGCAGAGGTTGAGGAGGTAAGATTCGGACAGTGATTGGATGTGAGGCCAAAAGGAGAGTTTAGAGTCCAGGACTACACCTAGCACCTTGGCATGCATGGATGGATTGATAGTTGTGCCATCAGTCTTGACAGAGAAGTCAGGGGAAGGGGCATGTGGGGGAGGAAATAATGAGCTTGGTTTTGGATAGATGTGTTTGAGGATATTGTGTGACATTTAGACTGATATGTCTGTCAATATATTAGTAATGCATGAGGAGATTGATGGAGTTAACTGAGGCATAGAGAGATAGATTTAGGTGTCATCACTGTAATAATGGTATTTTAAGCCATGGGAGGCAATCATCTGACCAGGGAGGAAGTGTAGATCGAGAATAAGAGAGGTCCAAGAACAGAACCTTGGGGTTCAATCTCTGATCAAAAAAACAGTTAATGGTCCAACAATATCACAAAATTCTCTTAGAACTCTAGGATGATACAGTACCAATTGCTTTATTAAGCTTTAAAGTGCTAAAAAAAAAAATTACATTTACAAATATTAACTTGCTCTGAGCAATGGAATTGCTGAACCCCCTCCTCTTGGGTCCCCCACCGGCAAAGGCCCCTATAGAAAGGAGCTTTCTATAGGGGCACTTGTGCGGGCTTGCTCCAGAGTCTTGCTGTCTGCGTCTATAGACACAGGCTGTGGGACTCGCCCCCGCTCTCTAGTCATTATCTTTACATAGTTAGATTGAAAAAAGGCACAAGTCTATCTAGTTCAACCAATAAAAAAATAAATAAACATACAATCCCATATACATAATCCTATACCCACAGTTGATCCAGTGGAAGGCGAAAAACCCCAGCAAAGCATGATCCTATTTGCTCCAGCAGGGGAATTCTTTCCTGATCCCCCAGGAGGCAATCTGATGTTTCCTGGATCAACTTTACCTATAAATTTTAGTACCCAGTTATATGTACATTTTATTTGACTGGCTTTGATTGACAGCAACAGGAGCCATTGGCAATGCCTGTCAGACCAGAAGTGAGGGGAAAGAAGAGCTGTGGATGGGCACAACGCTAAATCGAATGAGGGCTCAGGTAAGTAAAAGGGTTGGTGAGGGGGGATACTGATGCGTAAACATTTTTTACCTTAATGCAAGGAATGCATTAAAGTTAAAAAATATTTAAGCTTTATAACCACTTTAAGGCTGGGTTCACACCATTACGAATTGGATACAATTTGCATAACAGGAGAGCGTAACCGGCTCTCTATGGAGCCCTTTCACAGTGGCTCTGGTGCGAATTGCACAGGAGTACTGTGCGTCTTTTGGTCAGTTTCAGGTCCGAATTCAGCCCAGTGAATGGAGCCGCACCGGACTCCTGCTGTGTGCCGCTGCATTCTCCAGTGTGAACCCAGTCTAAGCGAGCAAGTTTATCTGCTACCTCTGCCCCTAAAAGATAAAATCCAAAATGAACCTTCACCGATAGATCCAATATGATCCTCCAACTTGTTTTTGTTAGTGTAGTACCTGCACCTATTCAGATAACAGGGGTAATAACAATTCCATTTGGCTTTTATATACCCTAAAGTGGCATTAAACCTGCGCCATTTTTTTTTATTTGGGCATCAAGCGACGTTAATCATATTGTGCTAGTTTTTACAGCATATTGGCACATTATGGCAGACTGTTATCTGGCATGCAATCCCCCTCCAGCCCTGCGCTGTCAGTGCTCCCCCCATCAGTCACGGGCACGGTAATTGTCTCGCAGTCCTTTATCCGGGTACAAATTTTTGCCCACTTGGTTGGACATCACTCCTGTGCATGCACTCGGGAGTCAAATCATCACGGCACGTGTCCAACTCAGTGTACATAAACGCTGACAGTCATGGAGAAAGGTTTATGGCAAAGAGGCCAACAGGAACTCTTCGGTCACAAAATTTCTACCTAGAACTTTTTTTAAATTCCAAATGAAAAAGCCTGTGAAAAATTATATATAAATATCGCGCTGTCAAAAGAGTGAAAGTGAGCAGCTAGCACAAACAAGTGATCAAAACTCGTATAAAATCATAAATAACAAGAAAAACTGCAGCGCTAGAAAATCGATAATGACTAACATTGATTCATAATATACAATGTAGATATGTCACAAAAGTATACATAAATGTGGTTGAAAAAATACACAAAATTAATGTGATTAAGAGGATATGTTTAGGTAACACATCTGTTAAAAATAGAGTCCCAGGAACATCTGCTTGAAATGAACATATCTGACATATACTAGTGTGGAAAAAAGTCCATGGAACATCCGTTGAAGTATATGTATAACACCAAGAAGTGTAAAAGCAATATAAGTATCGTGTTGAGATCCACCACCATATGTATAAGAGGGGGGCTTACCAGAGCAACTGGACACAGATGGGTCTACACCCACTGTGTCAAATAGGCTTATATGGATGAGGATCCCAGGAGGTGTCACGAGGGTAACCAGGATACTTGTAGATGGTATATAGGACAGGGGTGAATCCCATCAAATATTCAAATCATATATGGAAGAGATATGAAGACACATAGCGTAATACTGTATGAGGAAGCTTTACAGCCCATTAAAAGTAAAACACTCACTTTTGAGAAGATAAAACAGCGCTGAATATGGATAAAATCGTGGCAGTGTCAGTGGTGTCAGCAAACGGTCCTGACACGTTTCGTCCTACCGGACATCATCTGCGGACTCTATTTTTAACAAACGTGTTACCTAAACATATCTTCTTAATCTATAAAGAAAAAAGAACTTTTGCGCTAACCAGACAAATAAATAAAATATTAGGTGCAGCTGCTAGTGTTAGTCAAAAAAATACAAAAGACCCTAATACAATACATATATAGTGACAAGCGCGCATCCTGACACAGTGTGTATTATACAGTGTGTGTAATCCTTAGTGTTTTTAACCCTATAGGTGTAATATTGAATAATAAATATCCAAAATAATTTATGTGAAAAAAACGTATTGAAGAGTTTGTTATAGTTCCGCTAAATATTGAATTACCATGCTCCAAACAATATTGTGAAAACAATATAGTAAAAAATGTTGGTATAGTGACACCAGCCACAATGTTGCTAAAAAAACTTTTGGTCAGCAACAATGTAGCATCTACTCATTACTCAAA
The DNA here is from genome assembly GCA_037952925.1 of Lithobates clamitans. NCBI lineage: Eukaryota > Metazoa > Chordata > Amphibia > Anura > Ranidae > Lithobates > Lithobates clamitans. The sequence continues at coordinate 574,593 of JBBGZY010000042.1, read as the reverse complement.
ATAATATTGTGAACATCATATGGTGAAATATAGTGGTATAGTGACACCAGCCACAATGTTGCAAAAAGACTCTTTGGTCAGCAACAATGTAGTATTCACTCCACACCTCAAAAATAGTGCTAAAAAAAAAATAGTCTGTCAGTGAGAACTTCTTCCCCCTGAACATCCTGTGTAAGGATTTAAACAATAAAAAATATGTATTCAAACTCAGTCCTCATAGAAATATATATTATGCTGATGATGAAATAAATCTTCTACTGGAATACAGCGATGATCTTCCTATTCAGAAAATATAGTAGAAGAGGCCGTTTACCGGATCAGATGGATCTCTGGTTAGGGAGATCAAACAAGCTTGTTGCATTAGCCTGCCGGCTTCCCTGATTATCACCTGGATGTCAGTTGTAGGATCTTCATCCACTTTACCCAATCCACAGAACAGGTATCCTCTGTTTTTGGTATACAGGATTCCACAACTCCAGAATGATTTTAAGTCTTTGAATTATCCATAGTATAGCCAAACACCTCAGTGGGAACAAAGCGGGAGAAACTCCATAGTGCAGATGTGTATTTCAAAAAAATTTATTTTAAAAAACTTTTTCACAGTCACTTCAACAAATTCCATTGCAGTTAATCACAGCAATGACACACAGCACTCTAGGAACCGCAAATCAATAACTTCAAAAGTGCACAGTAAACGGGAACCAGCTAAAAAACAGCTAAAAAGTTCAACTGCAAATTTTAGCAGACATGCAGCGAGGGAGCAAACCGACTGACTGCATTGGGAAAAAACTAAAAAAACGTGATGGCGTCACAGCCTCTAGCTCCACCCGACATGTTTCCCCTAAACAGGCTTCCACTGGGAACAGAGACATCACATTAATTTTGTGTATTTTTTCAACCACATTTATGTATACTTGTGACAGATCTACATCGTATATTTATATTATGAATCAATGTTAGTCATTATAGATTTTCTAGCGCTGCACTTTTTCTTTTGCTACAAATGAAAAAGCCTGACTGTTTTCACATTTTAAATTTTTTGACTAAGGTTCTTCTGGAAGTTTGTGGTTGCTTCTTCTAAAAAGGAATTATGGTTTCCCTTTAAAACGCAACAGGATTTTTATTTAATTAATAAGGGATAATTCTACTAAGTGATAACTCCAACTATTAGTTTAAAATCTTTGATTCCTGCTAATAAACTCTATTTCCTCTTCTGGGATAAAAATCACGCAGACATATACAGGGGTGACTTAAACAGCACAAAATGAAGATACTTTTAGCAGTGCAATTAGTAACACCAGAAGCAAATCAATATAAGGAAAGCAAGACGCTGTTTGTTGTACAATATATTTACCCAGCGGGACTAAATTAGGGTATTGGTTTCCAAGCATTGCAGAGAGTGAGCTAATAGGCAGCTATTGGTTTATGTGTAACATGACTGATTTATTCCTCTGATGTTTACAGTCAAAGACAATGAAAAGTGTTTGACTAAGAAGGAAAAAAATAAAGTTTACTTTCATCTTATTTGTATAGACATTCAAATGAGTATTGTATTAGAAATACAGGATATAACCGGTTTTATTTGCAGTTTTGAATATTATTCCAGGCGTTCATCTATTTCCATATTTTGGATATATTTATATTTTTTTGGGTTATTTTGTAATACAAAGCAGACACCTTGTCACTTATATATATGGCCGTTTTTCCTGGTGAAGCAAAATATCCTTTCTTTAACCACTTGCCTGCTGGGCACTTTCACCTCCTTCCTGCCCAGACCAATTTTCAGCTTTCGGCACTGTCACACTTTAAATGACAATTGTGTGGTCATACAACACTGTACCCAAACTAAATTTCTATAAATTTTTTTGAGACAGATTTTCTTTCAGTGAGACTGATACAGTTGACTCACCGAAAGAAAATGCTTCTTAGTAGAATTATTCCATATTAATTGAGATAGAGATTTATTTCGGTGGTATTTAACCACTGCTGGGTTTATTTATTGCTAAACAAATAAAAAAAAAAAGACAAATAATTTTGAAAAGAAAAAAAAATTTTTTTCTTTGTAAAATGTTGTAAATAGGGGCGGCCCGTCCATTAAGGGCGCCCCCCCTTATCCATGCATCCAGCCCCCACACAGGACGTTGGATGCATGAATTCCAATGGGGGGGGTATTTTTGAAGCAAGTGATTAGAGACGGATTCTCTAATCGTCTTCAAAAAATGTGGGCTCGGGGTGCAGAGCACTGCGAACTGAGCCCACCCAGTTGTGTGACAATAGCGAATGAATATTCGCTATTTTTACACTGATTCTCCTCCCAGCCGAACAGGAAGCGGTTCTAAGACCAGTTTCGCTATTGGCCGAAAAGAGAAGTGTTCCGATTAGCCACCGAGGAGGAGGGAGGAGACGGAAGCCGCCGTGATGCCCGCAGAGGAGAGTAGGGGGAAGGGGAGACCGCCCATGATGCCTGTCGCCTGAGTGAAGCACTGCCCGCCATAGTGTCTGTGGGTGCACGGTTTGCTGGCCACCCAAAAAAATTACCACCAGCCGCTACTGTAATTTTACTCCTTCACTGATGTGTGCTGATAAGGCTGCACTGGTAGGCTGCACCGATGGGTACTGATGAGGTTGCACTGATATGCACTGATAGGCGACCCTGATGGGTCGAATTGATAGGCAACACTGATGAGCACTGACAGGCAGCACTGATGGGCACTGATTGGGGATGCACTGATCATCAGGACACTGATGATCAGTGCCCTGATTATCAGTGTAGATGTCCCCTTAGTGGATTACCGCTTACCGGCTCTCTTCTCCTCATGCGCTGTCAGCGTGAGTAGAGGAATGCCGATAACCAGCAAATGCTGTTTACACTGTGATCAGCTGTGATTGTACACAGCTGATCACATGGTGTAGAGCTGCTGTGATGACAGATGTGGGTCCCAGATGCGTGCAGGGAGGTAGGGTTCTGGGAGGATGTCAATAGACGTCCCTGACAGAAATCTGTGACCGCGCTGTAGCCGTTATTCAGCTATAGCGGGAAGAGGTTAAAATAGATCTAAGGTCAAAATATAGAATAATTTCCACATCGTATTTCTATTATTTCTAGCCTACTCCTATTACTCTGAAGCATCTTGAAGTTTGCAATTTTACTTTGTGAAGCTCCCCACACATTTACTTCCTTGAATTCTGTGACACATATTTACTATGCTCTGTGAGTAGGCATTGCTGTGTCATACATTTTACAGAGCCTACCTTCTGTACTACAGGGGTGCTGAGAGGAGGAGTTTCAGGAGGTGGGGTCAGTGCAGGAATCTCTGCTTGCCGGCACCAAAGTACCATGGGATATGTAGTCCTTAGAAACTGAACATAAACAGCAGAGGAGAAGCTGCAAAGCATGCAGGGAATTCAGGAAGTTGTGGGAGGAGTCTGCCAGTACTCCCAACATAAAAGGAGATTTTTCAAGTAAGTTTATAGCAGATTGTCAAAAATAACTATTGTTTGTATTATTACAATGCTGATGGTTTAAAATGAAAGAGTATGCTGTGGACATAGATCTCCTTCCAAAGGCATTCTTAAAAACTCTAAAATTACAAAAAAAGGGCGCATCGGCCGTGCTTTTTTTTAATGAAATCTAATAAAACACTCACAAAAGTAGTAAAACCACTGACATGAAATCATCATGTTCCATGGATTGGACTTTCTTACATCTCCATCAGTGGTCTATAGAAGGACCTCTCCAACAGCCTTCAATTGATGCAAGTTACTGATGCATTTCAAGGGACAGGCCTTCTTTCTTAAAATTAACCTACTTGTGCCCATGCTTGCCTTTAAATAGTCCTGATACAATGTGGAGCTATCCACAATGACTGGATCTACCCCATTCACAAGGGGGCAGAGTTGGTTGGCTCTTAAGAACTAAAAGTGAACACTAAAATAAACACAAACCACGTCTCCACAAAATGTAAGGGTCCTAAAGGTGTCACTCAAAAACTATAACAGTATGGCTTCCACAATCAGACCATTTTAAATCTACATGTTCACATTGATTTGCATGCAGCATCGACTCTTACAGCCCATGAAGTCCTTGAGTGAACATCGAAACCCAGAATATGTGCACCCTGCCATCGCTGTAGGAAATGAACTGTATATGAGATGGAGTATTGGGGTGGTGAAATCACAATCTCCACCTCGTCCAATTAGGGAATGCTTTGCATTTGAGAATATGCAAAAAGTGCTCTGAATGGCACCTGTGTCATCCAAGTGACCACCTCTGTTTGCTAAGCAGCATGGTAGCCGCTCAGCATGGGACCCAGAAGCTAGCAGCAATCACTGTAGTAACAGTGCCTACCGAGATTGGCCAGTTATGACACAAACTGGATCAATTTTCCTATGCAAAAATATGAATACCTAATCTAGCGCTACCCTCATAGGAGCAACTGGAAAATGCCCGGGTTCTTTTTTCCAGTAATTGCCCGGCAGCCAGGACAGTCCAAAGAAAGTCCAGGGTTGTTCTTTTTGGTGTTTTTATTTTTAGGTAACTTGGATGGCATTGAAGAATTGAGTGGGATGCTCCAAAAAGAACTATGTACAAGATGAGGACAGTAAATGTCCTTCTGTAGAATTGAAGCAAATGTCCTCGTAAAAGCAAACTGTGGACTTGGCTTTGGAGTAGAAACAGTTAAAAGCACAAATCTTCTTCTTTAGAGCAATTAGACCAGAGTCTCTTCACAGAGAATTAAGACTGAGCTCTTCAGGACACCAGCCGAATAACACACAGGTGTCAGCACCCTAAAAGTCTCTAAAATCTCTCACAGCAGTCTGTGCTCACAAACGCCCTTCAAAAGTTGGTTGTCTCCTCTCAACATCCATGCGACGTATATTTTCTTTGATACCAGACTAGATCTTTAGACGGCAGCCCCTCAGTCAGCTCTCTGCAACTTCAGCAAGCAGGTTCCTCAGGTTGCCTGCTTGAGGCCTAATGAACAGCAAGCACATGGCAGGGTTCCTAAGGGGGCAGCAAACCCCACCTCAGGCTGCATTCTTCTCCCACAGAAAAAGGCCTGGAAGCTCTTTGTTTATACAGAATCCCAGCAGCGTTCAGGGCCACCCTCCCTGGGATTGGCCAGGGCTGTTTAAATATTCATGCTGCCCATTTGCCTTGCTTCACAGAGATTCACAGTTCACCAGAACAGTGGTCTCCAGACTGTGGCCCTAGGGCCGGATGCAGCCCTCTGTAGGTCTTTAGCTGGCCCATGGGGCTCTATTCCTCCCACTGATACTAGGCTCTATTACTCCCATTGACACCAATGATGAGAAACCATTCCTTCCACTGACACCAACAGTCAGGCATAATTCCTCCAACTGAAACCAATTACAGGGGGAACTATTTCTCACACTGAGACCAATGATGGGGCACTATTCCTCCTACTGAAACCAATAATGGGGAACTATTCCTCCCACTGACACCAACAATGGGGCACTATTTTTACTTCTATTTACCACAGGCATTATGTCATTTTTTTTACTCCACTTGACTAGCAAGCCTGATGCATTGTTACTCCCACTGGCCATAGTTCCAGCCCCTCTAAAGTTTAATGGACAGTAAACAGGCCATTTGTTTAGAAAGTTTGGAGACCCCTGCTCTAGAAAATAGAAAGAGCAATTGAACCTGCAGCAAGTGAAACACTGAACAGGCCAGAATAATCAACACTACCGTGAGCCAGAACAAAATTTACCTAATCCTAGCACCTATCTAGGAGGGTGCTAAACTTCACCTAATCTTAAGCTGGTCATAGATGGGTAGAATTTCAAACCAAAATTATTAGGAAAAGAAGGTTCTAAGAAAGTGGTTTGTTTTTTTAAATTATTAGTGGAGTCAAATAGACATTTGTTGCCCATCGCAGTAACAAGAAAATTTGAAGGAGCAGGGTGGAACATTTTTCTTGAATGAATGAACTTCTAACAATGTTTGTGGTTTTTGTTTGGTAAAGTCCATTCATTCCAAAATGAAATCCTAAATCAAGCGAAATCTTTCGAATTACATTAGAAAGTTCTGAGAATTTTTGTAAAAGTTTTCTTAAGACTCTTCCTAAGAATGTTTTGTCAACATTTTTTTTCATCTATTGTCAGCTGTAGAGACCCTTAACCCAGTCAGGGAAACACGACAGTGTCTCCAGATAGCCACCCACAACGAGATCTACCCACCTATCTGCACTCCCCGGTTCCATCAGAGTACTTGCTTTTTTGCTCTAAAGGAGCAGGGCTCACACTCCATTAGCATTTGACAATGTCTCTTCAAGTACAGTAACCCAAGGAAACCAATCAGAATCCATTGTAGATTAGCCCGACATGATCAGAGGGAATTCTGATAGGCTGCAATGAATGCTTATATATTCATTTTTTTTTCCCCTAAATGAAAGTTACTAATGGAAAATACAATCAATTCTCCTGTATTCATACTGTATATTAGTGCTTTTCTAATGGCATTTAGTGAACCCGCTTTCCCATTCTGTCCTTGGGATAAAATATTTACTTTAGAGAGATCATTGATCCCTATGGGGAATGCAAATGTCAAAACGTATTGACACATTTCCTGAGCTGAAAACCATCTGTACATTCTTTGCAAAAAAACAGAGCCTGTAACACTTAAATCCATCTTCAGCTAAAATTATTTTTGTTCCTTTCTGGTAAGGGAGAAGGGTTAGAACCTTTGCTTTGCTTATTTTGCAACATATAAGAGTCATTTACTATCTTGACTTAAAAAAATATCAGTTACCGTAATTAAAAGTAAATAATTGTCAAATTGCTGGAGATGGGCTGTAATGAAGGGTCGCCACAAATATTTCCATATGATTCCCAAGATAAATGTGTTTGTGAGATCTGACTTCCTCTTTTTTCTTTTTAATTAACTAATATTCAAGGGACAGAATATAAAAAGTCAGCTTTTATGAGAACAGTAACAGGAGACAGAGCTGCATGCCATATGTACTGATAAAAAAAAAAACATAAAAATAAAACAAACAAATAATGCAGCAATAAATCCCCCATAAAAAATAAATCCTATAAGTCCAATGTGGCATAAACAAGTCATGTGTTTCATGCTACACATGTGCAAACATATACAATGTATAAATATGCTTAAAGTGCAACAAAGTATAATAGCAAACAGAGCACCTGTGCAAATATAACCTAAAAAATATACAAATGAAAAAAAATCAAATATATCATAAACAAGTCATGCATTTAGTGCAACAAGTGTATAAACATATGTAATATTAAATAAAGTGCAACCAATTGTAGTGACAAACCCTGATGAAGAAGGTATCTGGACTTTTGTTAGGCTACGATGGGAGCCAAGTTTTGGTAAAAGGAAGGCCTATAAGCTGCTGGATTCTGTTTTAAAGTGCCAGCCCCAATCGGATTTTACCAGTAGGGAGTTGGTCCCCTTCAGAGGGCTTGACAAAGAGCCACGCCTCCTTTAACATCACTTTCAGTCTGTCTGCTTTGGACCCAGACAGTGGCTTAATGGACCTACTATGACTGCTATCTTCCATTACATGAACTTTCCTATGAGTGAGTTGCCAATTGTCTTGTGCTATTCACATTACTTATTAGGCTGCACTTAGATTGTTGCCCCCTGGTGTTCTGCTCAGCTGTTACAAGTTCTGATGCCTTGCCTGTGCTGAGACCTGAACCGATGATTGATAAGCATATTTATACATATTTTATGTGTTGACATTTGTAGTTTTTTAATAAAAGTTCAATATCCACAACACTTAGATGGCGCACTCAGAGAACTATTCAGTCTCCCAGGTAGAAGCATCTGTGCACCACAGACTTCTCTAGACATTTTAGAATTTTTTTCTGACTTTGCATATGCAGTAATGGGCTAAGAGCTCCATGTATCCCTTTGCACCTTATCACTCCCTATACTGGTCCCCTTCTGAATGCATGGGTAGAGTAGTACTGTATAAGAGAGAAAGTGACTGTTGCCAGCTATGGGATATCCCGCCCACTTTGCTGCAGTCAGTGGTAAAGATACAAGAGTTCAAGGTTTAGAACAATTCTTAAAGCAGGGGTCCACCTACCTATCGTTTTTTTTTTTTTTTGGAGTTCATTCACAAACTTTTCTTCTCATGATTATCTACTCACATGTTCTGTGTAATAAGTTCGCCTGTGTCCGATTTCATTGTAAAGAATAACTTATAAAATTCACTGAAGGTGGTTTCCATCTTCATTGTGGGCATTTGAAGCCCACAAGCCTGTATTTCCTGGATGCGGTGAATGCTGTGCTCCCAGCATTCACCGAGATGTTGTGATGACGCTGTTGCACAATGCATGCTGGGAAGCCTGTGACTAGCTCCCAGGGGACTGTTTGAGGTCTGGGAGAGGCTAGAAACACGCCTACTCCCATGGGAGGAAAACCAGGAGGTGCTAAGAAGATTAGAAGAAAAAAGGTAATTACGGCGATTTAAATTTTTTTACACAGCATGTCAGCATCTAGGCAAGGAAGAGAATGCACAGAGATAATGTTCAAAATTTGGGTGGAACCCCGCTTTAAAGACTTTGCAGCTCAACAGCTTTGCCCTAAAAAGTTTTTGCGGAATAAGTGCACACTAAGCTTAATTCAAAGCAGTAACTCTTCACTCCATCACTCCTTCTTGTCACATTTTGCCTGGGCCTATCAATTCCTGACGGCCACTCTAGTGGTCATAACTGTGAGCAGGAGCTCTAACACCTGATGTGCCCAGGAGAAATTGTGCGCTGAATGGCCAGTGCAAACAGGCTTCTCATGACTTCTCTGTAAATCGGGGGTCATGGAATTGGGGTAAGCGCCACCTTTTCACTGGGGCTTTTTGGAACACCTTACATAGGGAGAGAGGACTGCTTGGAATGATTTTTCGTTGGATTATTATTTTCACAGAATTAGTGGACCTTTATTTTATCACTATAATTCATCCACTATTTGGACTTTGCTATATATATTCACTTTTTTGTAATTATATTGGCGCGTGTATTGTTTGCACTTTATGCACATTTAATATTACGGATTGATTTGATTCATTTTATTTTTATATATTTTAAGTTTTATATTTGCACATATGCACTGCTTATTATTATTGCACGTTGTTGCACTTGCACATTTATACATTGTATATGTTTGCACATGTGTAGTATGAAACACATGACTTAGAGGATTTGTTTAATTTTTTAGGGGATTCAGTGCTGCCTTATAATAATGTGTTTGTTTTATTTATGTAGCACCCTGGTGTTTAGGCTAATTGTTGAGGATCAATTGATTTCACGCCAAGTCTGTAATTGCCGCACTTTTCTCTTTTGCCGCTAGGTGGCCCGGTACCTGTTGGCATTAGAAATGAGAAGGGCACTGCAGGGTCAGATTATGGGTATATGGGGTATCTCAGCCAATGGGCAGGGGTTTTCTTAAATTCCTTGGCCTGCTGGGAGAACCTATATATTTGGGTGAAGTCAGGTGATCAGTGTTCTGTGCCACCTGGGTGGACATGTGTTGTACTGCCCCGGGCTGCTAGGCTGGAGATTGGGCCTATCCTGGGCACATCTGGCTGCTAGGCTGTCTGAGGGCCTATAAAGAAGCAGGAGAGCAGCGCACGATTGGGATTGCAGCTTGCAGTCCAACTAAAAGTGACGGTTCTGTTGGCCAGAGAACCTGACATGGTCGGAGGTAGAAGGGAACCTGTCGCCACTAAGGGACCAACCACCTTATTACCAGGGACAACTGTGAGTAAATGAAGAAAGTACCATTGCAACATTCTCACCAACCGTGGACGTTGAAGAATTGTGAAACTTCAGTGGGAATCAAGCCAGGGACCCAACCAGTGGAGGCGATGCTTACAGAGCAGCCTTGTGTGTCAAGCCAGGGACCGAGCAGGCAAGTGGTGAAGCTTGAGAGATATCATGAGTGCCAAGCTAGGGACCCAGCAGAGAAGCGGGGGTGACGCTTGAGGAAGATACTACTGTTTAGATTGGAGGAGCTCAAGGGATTCAGTGGCAGTGAATCATCTAGTCTAGTGAGAGACTGGGAGCTCAGTGGGCTGAAGAACTACAAGAAGTAACTGTAGTGGAATTGAAGGAACCGTTACGCTCTGTCTTAGGAACTGTTAAAGACTGTTGCCATAGGAGACAGCATTCCTGCACATGCAGATGTGGCATCTTACTGGATGCCTTTCCCTGCATGGCTGTTCTCCTATTGAAGTCTCGGAGTCTGCCAATTAATCTTGCAACTACCTGAGGGTGTCCTGGCCCTAACCCTCTCTCCCAAAGTTCTACTAAGAGAAATAAAAATCTCTTTTGCATTCAAGAAGTGTCTGGCGCCCAATAACTAACTACCTTGCACCCACTATGCCTCACAACCCACCATATACAGAAGGATGTCAGCTATTTCTGGCCCTGGAGGTTCTCAAATCGAAGGAGGTCTGGGACCTTGCTACATTCATATGCGGTTTATCAGAACATATGCCATGCAGCTCTGTCTCCTGTTAGTGTCCTTATTGTGTTCACTGTCTTTTTGATCTCACAAATACATTTAGCTTGGGAAGCATATGGAAACATTTGAGGCTGGGTTCACATTGAAGCACGGAGTGGCTCACAGCAGGAGTCTGGTGCGTCCCTGTTTCCATTTCAGGTCCGATTTTAGTCCAAATTTTTGGCTGAATTTGGACCTGAAACGGACCAGAAGACGCAGTGCAACTCGTACTGGAGCCGCTCTGGAGATGTGTGATCCTTCTACATAAAGAGCCTGCCACAGTCTCCTGACATGCAAATTGGATGCAGGGAGACCCTGCATTTAATTCGCAGTAGTGTGAACCCAGCCTAAAGCTTATCTTCAGCACTCTGACAATTATGTACTTTTAAAATCCACAGTTCCTAACAAAACAAAATCCTATAAAGCATGTCTGGAAGAGCTCCACGTCTAATAAACATTTGCTCAACACACACATCAATCCAATTTCTACTTTCCAATCCAATAATGAATACTTATCCGCCGTCTAGCATTACTATGGATTTTTGCATTGTCCTGTCCTAGCGCATGTATACTTTTTTTTTTCCCACGTTAGGCCAATCAATTTTTTCCCCCTTGAAGCAGCTGCTTGTGAGCGGTGAAACCGGTGAAGCATGTGTGGGATTGCTGCCCCGTACAGTGGAAGTAACTTGTTGATCCGCTGCACTGTATTGTGATGTAGGGAGTTGATGCTGAGACTTGTTACAGTATAGATACTACATCCTTGATATTGGGGTTATTTTGCAACAGTATTTAATATACCCCATTCCGACTTTAAAGATACTGACATACGACATAAATACATCTTTTGTTTTTTTTTTAAATCACAATCGATTGTCTGTGCATTCAGCTTGGATTTTCTAAGCTGGACATACACTGGCCAGACCCCACTAGGCTGAACAAGAAGTCTATTGATTCCCCCATCCATTGCTCTATAGAGAAATGACTGTACCCATTGACAACCTAAAGTACATAAACCATAGACATCAGGTTTGTATTACAATTCATCTTATAAAAGGTCATCTTCTTTCAGTTTGTAAAATAATTTGGGGTAACCTATATACATGTAATGCACAGTAGTGATGGTCATCTCCATCAGCTGCCGCGAACACTCAATGTTCAATGTTTTCAATGTTATCCCACCAGAGGGCGCACATGAGAAACCTTGAGAAACATGCAAAGGGGGCCCCAAGGTTTCCACTCCCTAGGGGCCTTCACAGAGTTAAATCCGGTTTTGTAAACATGGATGGAAGAATCTCCCCTGCTGGCAATTGAATGCCGACAGTCAACACTCACAGCTATCAGAATTCCAAAACAGTAGCTACATCTTTTTGGATGGGGTATCCAAAAATGTGTGACAAAGTGGATATCACACCTGGAATATATTATATTATTAGCCCCAAAATTTTGTGTCACCTTCACTGCATTATAAGGTGTTATTACACCCAGGCAGTCTCCCACTCAGATCATACCTAGCTTCAGGGTAGTCCAACCCAGATCCTGCCTACAGTGTTAGTTGCCCTGCCCTTAATCATGCTGAGACCACCCACTCGCAATCCCCTCAGTTAATACCATTTTTTTTGTTTTATGAGGTAACTCATACGAGGGCGATGCTGTGATCTCAGAACAGAGCACCTAAATGCAGTAAGTTGGCATGTATGTTATAGTCATGTGCATTCTACCAATATGTGTCCATTACTAGCTGAAGTTATTTTCTGCACATGTGGCATGACCATAAGACTAAAGTGATTTATATGGCAATAATAGTGTAAAATCAGTTTTCGCTTCCATGTAGAAGTTAAAGTGTAACTCCACGTTAGTTGAGAAAAAAACATTCCCCTCTGGGTGATCTTTTTTCCTCAGTTTAGGCCGATCTGTATTCTTCTACATATTTTTCATTAAAAAAAAATAAAAAAAATCGCAATAACTGTATAATGATTGTTTGTGCAAAAGTTATAGCGTCTACAAAATAGGGGATAGATTTATGGCATTTTTAATATTTTTATTTTTTTACTAGTAATGGCGGTGATCGGCGATTTTTATCGTGAATATGACATTGCGGCGTATACTTTTGACACTTTTTTGGGACCAGTGACATTTATACAGCGATCAGAGCTAAAATTAGCCATTGATTACTCTTTAAATGTCATTGGCAGGGAAGGGGTTAACACTAGGGGGCGATCAAGAGGTTAACTGTGTTCCCTAGGTGTGTTCTAAATGTGGAGGGGATGGGACTGACTACGGGGGGAGACCGATTGATGTTCCTACTTAGTAGGAGCACACAATCTGTCTCTATTCCCCTGTTTACAGACACAAATCCGGGTTCTTGCTCTGTCACGTGCAATCCCGGGTGCCCGACGGTCATCGCGCCTGCCGGGCATGCGCATTGGCTCTGGGGAACATGCTGCAGGCGAGCGTACCTCTGACGGCGCACGCGCGCCTCCTAAAGCGTCTTAAAGAGCCCAAGTACAGCTACGATGGCTCGAGCAGGGGAGCCCACCTGCCGCAGCATAACTGCGGCGGCTGGCCTAGAAGCGGTTAAGTAATAAGACAACACTCAATACCTTTATATTCTGTTAACGTTTACTGAAATACTTCAGTTAAGATATGGTTGCACAAAGGAGGGAAAGGTTCAATTGAGCTTGGGTTAACAGCACAAACCCAGTTGAGTGACTCCTCAATAAAATGGCAGTTAAGACAGTTGGCCAAAACAGATTATTATATACACATATGTACAATGCAGTACCACTTGAATATAACATGAAAGGATAAGCAGAGGTTAAGTATCAATTCTGACAATACTTCTAGAAAGAGAAACCCAGGCCGTCCTATTTAACCTTTGATCCTAATGAGAGATGAAGCTAAACATGGATGTTATGAGGGCCCTTTAAGTAGCAATGACAGAATGTCCCCGTTGCAGATCTGATGGTCTTCACCAACAGTCGGAGCTCATTAATTGTATCCAATAAGGTTTAGTAACAGAGTGCTAGTATATCTGGTGATGACTGTAGCTAAAGATGCTTATGTAACAGCGTTCAAATAAAGGTGCAAAGAAGTGTTCCCAAAGTAAAGCTGTCTGTGCACAGTGTCCCAGTGAAACAAAGGAAAGGTTTGCAAATGACTAGACCGATTCAATGCCTTCCAGCTAGCGAATCCCAGATGGATGTCCTGGCTGCGGACCCGCTTGTGATGATCCCCCATTGTGGAGCACGAAGCGTTGATTACTGCACTGTAGAGGTGGTGCTGATCAGATGTCCGATGAACAGCAGGCAACACTGGAGCTCACTCCCCTTGCATGGAGAGATCCTTCACACACAAGGCCTGGGAGGAGGAGAGAGTGGGGTGGATCTCTGGTCTCTTTTATAGCTCTTTCCAGCAATCTCTCTGGTGATAGCAAGGATCCCTGGGATATGTAGTCCAGGTGTATGCAAGTCATGCAGGCAAATAGCCATCGAAATCATACACAGACAGGGTAGGGAATAGCTGTGCTACATCTTTATTTGCTATTTTTACCCCACAAAACTGGAGATAACCTTAAAGGTTTACCTGTGTTTTCTGTTAGTTTCACTCATTCACTAGCTGGGCTTCCTCAATTTAATAGCTAATGAAGTTGCTTAGCTGGTCTTAAAAGATCATGTGAAGGGAGAACAAAGGAGCTGGCCAGGTTTTGAAGAGATGAGCAGTGGCGGCCATGTGTTCTGACCAAGTGAGGACTCTTGTCCTTCTAAGAGAAGCATGGTTTAGCCATTAGAACATTCTGCTAACGGAAGTAAAGTACCGTACATACTTTTTCTATCAGGGCATAGATAGGTCTGTTTGACTACATGTGAACATGCTTTTGATTTGGGCACAATCAAGGTACATTTTCTTCCAATTACTTTACTTAACGTCAATTGCACCTAGGGATATAGTCCAGAAAGTACTTATCCAGTCTGGATAATAAAGCAATGCCACATCCTATTAGAGCGAATTGAAAAAATTATTGTTGGTTAGGATTTTTAAGTCACATCCCAATCAAGAATAATGTGTTCAATACATATAGTCTAGCTTAAGATAAAAGCACCCAAACCCTGCATAATTTTGCATTTAGTGTACAGTATAAGTATACCTGGTATGAGAAAAATATGGAGGATGCCACTGCTGGCTGTCATGCAAATTCTTTGGCAACTAGCAGAGATGATACATTCTGATTGTTGCTGCATTCTTGGTTCAGGTCAATGAAATATTGATGCCAATTGTAAACAGACAATAAACCTTTTTTTAGAAATAGATGACCACTGGTGGCTTTTCTGTGTTTCTTGCTACTGACAAATATACTTTAAGGGAATGTAGCACACCAAGCACAGTGTGTTGAGATCCCATTGATTTTGAATGATACCCCAACGCCTCTACAGAACGGACCTGCAGTACAGTACACAACAATTTACGACGTGCGTTCTGTAGAAAAAAAAAAAAAAACAGGAGTGATTTTTGCTGCTTCAGGGGCACATTTAATATGAATGGGCTGTGATAACACCCAGTTATACCGCCATGGTTAACACAGGTTGAAAGGCAATGCAGTCTGGTGTGAACAGGCATCAAATGTGATAATGTGAGTTGCACCTTTATTCCCAGGCATTTCTTTTTATTACATTAAAGTGTTACAAAACCCAGGACCCTGCATTCACTATATCTTGTCTCCCACAGTATACAGAACATGGAAATGCAATTATTTTAGTAAATATAAACTGCTAAATACCTTTTTTCATTATTAGTTAGAACAGTCGTGACTTCTATCAGTGTCTGGTTAAAGCTTAAAGGAGGATTATTCATTCTCCCACAATTGTCAAATGAGAATGCAGGACCCCTGACCCTCTGTCTGGACAGTGCTGACTGGCCCTGTGCTGATCACATGCACTCTCCCAAGAAAAAAAAAAACTTTCTAGCAACACACACCAAACTGAGCATGCGCAGCCTGTCCCCTGTCTCTGTAAATATCAGGAAATATATTGGAGTCAGTGGAAGAAGGGGGGGATCAGAGAAGACCGGATCACGCAGCCTTTTTACACAATACAGAGGATTAACCCCTTAGGTTCCACAGTGAGTATAACAAGCATGCTTTACTGCATATACAGACCGATTTTACTGTTGTGTGTTTAGTAACCCTTTAAGCTATAATAAAGATTTCTATTTGCCATAGTGATCGTTATTTTCAGCCAAGGGCTTTTATTAATCTTACCTATATATGGTTGCCATAACTGAAAATGTTTGTTATAGCAAGTAATGGTTGTTTGAGCTTAGTGAATTGTAAAAAGAGAAAAGGGTGACCTGACCTGTCAACAGTAAAAGGCCTCCATCCCTGGCTGTATAAAATAGAAACAAAAGAAAAGAATAGGACTTTAAATGAGGCTTATTGCTGCAAAAATGAGTGTATGGAGTAAATATATGATAAAACCTTTATTGTATCAAAGGCAATTCCGTGGTCTAAAAATGCATGATAATGTTTTCAAAACATAAACATAACCATATACAAAGGCTGACATATTGGTAAAATTATACCATTAACACATACACTGTATACAATGATGATACATAATTATACATAGATGATTACATGCTGTATAAAAGACGAACTGTCTTGGCATCACATGAATAGAAAAAAATCACGTTCACTCATCAGGAGTATGGATGCAAAAATTCATTCACTGCAAGTACAGAAAAATCTGATATATAAATATAATAAACCCTTCATAAAAATGAGGGAGGAAGAACTTTCTTAACAATACAAAAAAGTTCCCTTAGGGAGTATTTAGATATACTAATACTTACAGATCAGCCCAAGAACTGAACTGGCTCATGTGAGGATGAAGGTAGTGGGAGAGGGGGTCCCCATCACATACCTGGCCCGGGGCAGAGGCAGGAAACCCAAAACCAAGTCAGGGGGTCAGCTCGTAGGCAGGCCATGTCACCCCAATGCAATCCCAGAAAGGATAGATGATCTAATAACAATCCGCACCAATGTGGAAGATAATGATTGTATGGTGGTGGAGTGGTGTGTGAAATTGATAAATACTAAAAGTGGAAAAAATTTGAAAAAAAGTGTATGTGAATGTATAAATTTAGAAAGGTTATTGTAAAGATGTGTGTTGTGTTGGTGTGAAAAAAAAAGTTTAGTGAATTGAACCTCTTATCCCTAAACAAACCCGTAGGGCAGCCAATCTTAATAAGGGTTCAGTGGAACCCTAGGGTTCCTCCAGAGGTTTCTAGAGGTTCCCTAAACTGTGGCGGCTGACTGACCTTCCATTTAATGGTACCTACATACTTCTGGGACCAACACCACTTGGCATAGCCAGCAGCATGCTACCAATCATCTACTCAGCTATCTGTAAGGGTGGCAATCTGACCAGCACTGTAAAGGGGGCATTTTTACCTATTACTCACCTGTGTAAGAAGCATTTTTCCCATTGACCCCCAATAAATTGGTTTCAGCAGGAGTTCCTCAAACCTAAAGATGATTTTAAGGGTTCGTTTGAAGTAAACAAGGTTGAGAAAGGCTGTTACAGGGTATAAACAATAAACACCACCAAACGTAAGGATAGAATGATGCATTGGGAAACAAATGCTAGTGTGTATGAACCTTTAGTTCATTGTGTAATTTAGTAACTGCAGTTAGAGAGCCTACAGTCAGTTACAGAGAGGTTAGTGAGGGGAAAGGCCATTTCTAAATCCTGCAGTAACTAGATCAATCACCCATTTAACAAAACCCACAAAGTCTGTTTTTTCTTCGATCCTCTTGCTTTGCTGACTGTTTCTAGTTCCAATGACATTCTGTACAAATTATTGTGAAAAGGCAGATTAAGCTGCATTAATTACACTGTAAGCTCCTGTTATCGTTTCTTTGTTTCCTTTTATTTCTTTTCATTTTGGAGAACAATCGTATTTATTCCCTCCAGTCAGGATAAACATTTCAATAACAAAATCCTGCAGCCTCTTCATACTGGTATGAAGATTTCCTTGCTTATCTCTGTCTTCTTAAAAGCTTTGCCAAGGGTCTGTACTCTATTTAGAGTAGGTCAGTGTTTACTTCTAATTTACTGAAATTAAAGACCACCAGTATGTAAGGAACTGGCAGCTCCGGTCCATCTCTCTTGGGAGCCACCATTCACTCACTCACATGGTTGTTCCAATACCAGTGTCCTCTACCTTGGCCTAGGTACACATTTACTAGGCAAATACACTCATGCTGGGGACTGCTTAAAGCTGAACTCAAGGCAGATGGCTATAAAAGACATAATACAGTATTTTTATACCAAATACTATAATATGATTTACAGTAGTAGTAGGAGGAGGAGCCCAGACTAACGGAGAGAAATGCAGCACAAGGATTAGGTCAATTGATCTGCAGTGCTTGCATGCTCATGCCGTTAGGATTGGCATGATCATCTTTTCCTGTGCACCTGCTCTGTGTATAAATTAGAGATTAGAAGGCTGGCAGTCTGCTGAGGCATTGCTTCCAGGGCTAGCAAAAAGATCAGCTGCTGAAATAAAAGTGTTACTACTGTAAATTTTTGAATTAATCACTTTACAGTGTCTGAATCTACAGAGGTCAGTGAAGGCTAATTTTAAAGTGGTTCTAAAGGCAGAAGGTTTTTTAAACGTAATGCTTTCTATGCATTAGAGTAAAAAAACCTTCTACATGCAGCTCCCCCCCACTCTCCCCTTATAGTCACCTAAACCCAATGTTGATCTAGCGGTGTGCATGAGAGCACCATCACTGCTCTTTCTTCTCACTGGCACAGAGGCAGCAGCGGGAGGCATTGGCTCCAGAGGCATACCTAGGGTCTCCAGCGCCCTTGGTGAGAATCTGAATCGGCACCCCCCCGGCACCCCCCCGCTTTCATTAAAGAGTTAGAATTTCAGTTGTTAGTTTTTTTACATTAATTTCCTTTCATTTTAATTTAATTTTGAATGCAGCACCCACCGTATTGCCATGAATGCAGCACCCACCATATTGCCATGAATGCAGCACCCACCGTATTGCCATGAATGCAGTACCCACTGTATTGCCATGAATGCAGCACCCACCGTATTGCCATGAATGCAGCACCCACCCCATTGCCATGAATGCAGCACCCACTCCATTGCCACTAATGCAGCACCCACTCCATTGCCACTAATGCAGCACCCACCGTATTGCCATGAATGCAGCACCCACCGTATTGCCATGAATGCAGCACCCACCCCATTGCCATGAATGCAGCACCCACCCCATTGCCATGAATGCAGCATCCACCCCATTGCCATGAATGCAGCACCCACCCCATTGCCATGAATGCAGCACCCACCCCATTGCCATGAATGCAGCACCCACTCTATTGCCACTAATGCAGCACCCACTCCATTGCCACGAATGCAGCACCCACCGTATTGCCATGAATGCAGCACCCACTGTATTGCCATGAATGCAGCACCCACCGTATTGCCATGAATGCAGCACCCACCGTATTGCCATGAATGCAGCACCCACCGTATTGCCATGAATGCAGCACCCACCGATCTGGCACGGTCAGGAGGAAGGGTGGAGGAGAAGACGGCGGTGGCTTACAGAAGCACGGGCAGGACTCCAGGAGCAGCCTTTGCGCATGCGCCGCCCATGTTCAAGGACTGGCCAGCCTCGCTGCAGCACATGACCACATTCGCCCAATCACAGGGCACCAGCTGCCGCAACATGGCAGCCGGATCACAGGGAACACACAGTGACACAAACTGGTGTGGGATTTCATCCTCCAATGTTGCGTCCGGTGCCACGGCCTGCCAATTTGCGTCTAGCCAACCGTTTGGTGCGCCCCTGATTGGCTCCTGCTGCTGTCAATCACAGCCAGCGAGTGGGGAGGGAGGGGGGCCCAACCCGCACTGTGTGTTTCAATGGAGAGCATGCTCACATGAGGGCCCCCACAGCAAGTGGCTTGCCATAGAGGCACTCACAGGGTGGGGGGGGGGCAGGAGCATCAGAGGGGGACCCCAGAAAAAGAGGATCGGGACTGCGCTAAAAAAAAACAAAAAAAAAAAACAACCATACAATCCCCCCATATATACATTTCCTGACCCCCAAGAGGCAATCGGATATTCCCTGGATCAACTTTACCTATAAATGTTAGTATCCAGTATATTATGTACATTTAGGAAAGTATCCAGGTCTTTTTTTAAAAATGCTACTGAGCTGGCCAGAACCACCTCTGTGGGGAGTCTATTCCACATTTTCACAGCTCCTACTTTGAAGAAACCTTTCCGTATTTGGAGATGAAATCTCTTTTCCTCAAGACGTAAAGAGTGTCCCCTTGTCCTCTGTGATGACCTTAAAGTGAATAACACCAAGTTCACTATACTCTTCTCAAGAGAGAATACATTCAGTTCCTCTAATCTTTCCTCATAGATGAGCTCCTCCATGCCTCTTATCAGTTTGGCTGCCCTTCTCTGCACTTTCTCCAGTTCCCGATATCTTTTTTGAGAACTGGTGCTCAAAACTAATCTGCATATTCCAGATGAGGTCTTACTAATGATTAGTACCGGAGCAAAATTACCGTATTTATCGGCGTATAACACGCACTTTTTTCCCCTTAAAATCAGGGGAAAGTCGCAGGTGCGTGTTATACGCCGATCCCCTGCGATCCCGAGCTGTCACAATTTTAAAATCGCCGACCGCGATTTGAAAATGGCGCCGAAATACACAGAGCCGGTCCTCGGCTCTTTCCGGCGGCTCTCGTTTACTTTCGGCTCCACTCGTAGTCCCGAGCGGAGCTATCCGAACCTACTCGGCTAGGTTCGGATAGCTCCGCTCGGGACTACGAGTGGAGCCGAAAGTGAACGAGAGCCGCCGGAAAGAGCCGAGGACCGGCTCTGTGTATTTCGGCGCCAGCGGCGCCATTTTCAAATCGCGGTCGGCGATTTTAAAGCCCAGAACAGGGGATCGAAGGCTGCACTGGGAAAGGCTGCACTGGGAAAGGCTGCACTGGGAAAGGCTGCACTGGGAAAGGCTGCACTGGGAAAGGCTGCACTGACATGGCTGCACTGACATGGCTGCACTGACATGGCTGCACTGACAAGGCTGCACTGACAAGGCTGCACTGACAAGGCTGCACTGACAAGGCTGCACTGACAAGGCTGCACTGACATGGCTGCACTGACATGGCTGCACTGACATGGCTGCACTAACAAGGCTGCACTGACAAGGCTGCAATGATGGGCATTTAAATGTAAGTTTTTTTCCCTTCAACTTCCCTCCTAAAAGTTTTTTTTTCCTTAAAATTCCCTCCTAAATTGGGGTGCGTGTTATACGCCGGTGCGTGTTATACGCCGATAAATACGGTATACATCTCTCTCTGGAGTCCATACCTCTCTTAAAGTAGGTGTGACCCCAATGTCATCCTTTCTAAAACTACTGCCATAGGGTTATCTAAAAGGATATACATGCCTCCTGCATGTATCTTTACCTGTCAAATGTCTCCCCTCTGTCTGTTATTAGACCCGAAAAACTGCATATTCTGTGGGTGGGTCTGTTGTCCGGAGCTTGGTGGGTGGAGTCGTGATGTCAGTAGACTCCCCACCCACCTCTACACTCCCCTTGTCAACATGTATTTTTCTCCTATGTATTTCTTAAACTGAACTTCTGCTATGATCTCTAACATCCAGTGAAAAGACAGGAAAGTAACCACATGACTTCAGCATGCCAAATTATGCTGAGGTGTGGAACAGCCAATCCTGGCAGAGCTGCTAAAGAAAGGAGTGGGAGGGAATTAAAAAATAATGCATGTCTTAGGCTAGTGCACTAGATATGTAAATCACCTGTCACTCACAGCAAGGGGGAGTATTTGACAAAGTTTTTCTCAGTTTGTCAAGATTTATCTCACTGAACAATAAAAGAGGATTGCTCAGAGCTGGATTAACTATGTGTGGCAAGACTGGGCTTAAATGATAGGAAATCTTGTACTCTACGGTATGATAAAAAAAAAAAAATAAGGGTTTACATCCACTTTAATAGAAGAAAGGACTGCTTGCTTTGGAAACCGCAGCTTGGCATTGCATGCCATTATCAAGCTTATGATCTACCAAAACCCCCAGATCCTTCTCCACTGTGGATTCCCCCAGTTGTACTCCCCCTAGTATGTATGATGCATGCAAATTCTCGTAGTCACCCAAATAAACAGTGCACTGAGGTCAGCTTTTGGGTTGCAGACATCCTGTAAGGATGTTATTTCACTGCATAGCTTGGTGTCATCTGCAAAGACTGAAATGGTATTTTTAATCCCAGACCCTATATCATTTATAAAGTTATTAAAAAGTAGGGGTCCCAACACTGAAAACCTTAGACCATTCAGAGTAATGCCCTGTACACACGGTCGGACATTGATCGTAAACTCCGACAACAAAATCCATGGATTTTTTCCGACGGATGTTGGCTCAAACTTGTCTTGCATACACACGGTCACACAAAGTTGTTGGAAAATCCGATCGTTCTGAATGCAGTGACGTAAAACAAGTACGTCGGGACTATAAACGGGCCAGTAGCCAATAGCTTTCGTCTCTTAATTTATTCTGAGCATTCGTGGCACTTTGTGCGTCGGATTTGTGTACACACGATCGGAATTTCCGACAATGGATTTTGTTGTCGGAAACTTTTATAACAATTTCTCAAACTTTGTGTGTCGGAAATTCCTATGGAAAATGTGTGATGGAGCCTACACATGGTCGGAATTTCCAACAAGGTCCTATCACACATTTTCCATTGGAAAATCCTATTGTGTGTACAGGGCATTAGAGTCATTAACCACTACTCTCTGAATTCTGTCTTTTAGCCAGTTTTCTATCCATTTACAAATTGATCTTTCCAAGCCTGTAGACTTTACCTTATACATTAGCTGTGTATGGGGAACTGTGTCAAACCCTTTTGTAAAATTCAAGTATACTACATCCACAGCCACCCCTCTGTCCAGGGTTTTACTTACCTCCTCATAGAAAGAAATCAGGTTTGTTTGACAACTTCTGTCTTTCATGAATCCATGCTGTTTGTTGTTTAAAATATTTTTTTCCAGCAAGAACTCATCTATGTGGTCTTTTATTAAACTCTCAATTATCTTCCTGACTACAGAAGTTAAACTAACAGGTCTATAGTTACTTGATAAGGACTTTGATCCCTTTTTAAATATAAGTACCACATTGGCCTTACGCCAGTCCAGTGGTACTATTCCAGTCTTTAACAAGTCCCTGAAAAGGATAAACAATGGCTTTGAAATGACAGAGCTCAATTCTTTTAGGATCCGTGGGTGGATGCCATCTGGTCCAGGTGCTTTATCCACCTTTATTCTGTCTATTTGACAGATCACTTTTGAGTTGAGTATTTAAGCCAGCCATTGACAATAGGACATTGCTAGATTATCTCAGCTTCCCTGTGTGCCTTGTGACCCTGTTTCCCGATCTGTGATTACCCGTTGTTGACCCAGCTTGCCTTGACCTCGCTCCCTTATCTCCCGGTTTTGACCTTTGACTTGCATCTGGACCCTGCTTCTGTTCCTGATCACCCGGCTTGACCCTCGGCTTGCATTTGGACTCTGCTTGTTCCGGTCTACCAGGTATGACCTTGGCTCACTACTGTTTATGCTCTGGACTGACTTATCTGTGTATGACCTCTGGCTCATGCTTCCTCCACTTACAAAAAACACAGCAAGCTCAGCCTGCTTCAGTCATCCCTCAGTGACCAAGCTCATCTGACTGCAAACAAGCACCTGGCAAACTGTGCTCCTTTGAGCACTGCGCTCCCTGTTCCCAACTCTAGGGGTGCACTGCACTTAGCTGCAAGGGGAGCCCTCTTAGCATCTCGATCTCCATACCCGCACCTGACATGATCTTTTTACTGCAAGCTCAGCCTGCTTCAGTCATCCCTCAGTGACCAAGCTCATCTGACTGCAAACAAGCACCTGGAAAACTGTGCTCCTTTGAGCACTGCGCTCCCTGTTCCCAACTCTAGGGGTGCACTGCACTTAGCTGCAAGGGGAGCCCTCTTAGCATCTTGATCTCCATACCCGCACCTGACATGATCTTTTTACTATTATTTATATTTCAATCGTTTTTTGGGGTTTGTCCTACTATCTTTTGCAATCTGTCATTCTTTTCAAATTTTTGCGTCCTTGGTTTCCTTTTTACATATTCGGTTTTATTCTTTGTAACATTTAAACGATGATAGTGTTCCTTCACTTTTATATTTTTAAGAGCTCTTTTCTCATTATTTATAGCATTTTACACTTTGGCTGTGAGTCACATAGGTTTTATTTTTAGCTTTTTAAATTTAGCGCCCATGGGAATATACTTTGCAGTGAGTTTGCATACAGTCTTTTTGAAGAATTCCTGTTTCTGTTCTATGTTCATCGATGCCAATATTCCCTTCCAGTCTAAGTCTTGGAAAGCAGCCCTCATCCTTGGAAAACTTGCTCTCTTAAAGTGTTTTAGATTTCCTGTATGGGTTTTTTGCTTACAGCCAACAATAAATGAAAGCATGTTATGGTCACTGCTACCCAGATGTTCTTTTATATGAATATTGGTAATAACCTCTGCATGTTAAACAGAAAAAATAATTACCGCGCTATCCAAAAACAATAAGAAAGCTGCAGTCCCAATTTGTGAGGCATACACAAACATTAAACAATAAAACAAAACATTAACTGCGCTGAAACCTAAATAAGAATAATGTGCAATAAGGTATATAAATAGGCTAAATATATCACTAAAGAACACATATAAACAGTGAAGTGAACCACAAAAAACTAAATTCCAATCAAGAATTAAATTAGATACAGTTATTAAAGTTCATGAAAAGTCCCAGAGAAAAAATGAAGGTTTCAAAGGAACATAGATGATATCCGATAATGGGTGCATATGCAGCTCATCAGACAACACCAGATGAAAATCCACCACCAGAAAAGGATGTACGCTTACCAGAGGCAAGCTGTAAACCAGCCTGTATACACAGAGGTAGCCGTTCGGTGGAGGCGTCCTAATCCGACCCCGCCAGGGGAGAGAGAGAGGCAAAAGGCTCCGTCCGAATGGTAGTAATCAGCAGGGGAGACCCAGAGGGATAAAAGAATAGATCTCCATAGTGTAAATTGATAACAAACTTTTATTAAAATGGGGGGGTTTACACTTACGTAAATCAGAAGATAAAAGACGGTTGGGATGGCTGACGCGCTGACGTCATCGTTGTTGTTTCATCTCGGATGGGTGTCTGCAGGCCGGCCATTAATGATCCGTGTTTTATGTCTTTTATCTTCTGATTTGGAAAAAACGGCATGCGCACCCCCCAGTCCATACCAGGCATTTCAGGTCATTTAAAAAAAAATGGCATGGGGCCCCCCAAAATCCATACCCTTATCTGAGCAAGCAGCCATGGCAGGCCAGGAAAGGGGGGGGCGAAAGAGCGCCCCCCCTCCTGAACCATACCAGGCCGCTTGCCCTCAACATGGGGAGGAGGGTGCTTTGGCCAATCATGAGACATCAATGCACTGAGATCTCGCAGTGCATTATGGGGTGTTCTGCTGCGCTTAAATTTGGCGTAAACACCTCATAATATTTGTTGTTCGGTGAACGGGCAAACATCAAGCTCATCCCTAATGGTCACATTTTGCACACTTATTTTGCATATTTTCTATTTTAGTACAAATAGTACTATTTCCAATGGTTGTTTGTAACATTTGAACCTTCAAATCACCTGCCATAGCCCCCCCCCCCCCCATCTTTCCCCATTTTACCCACCAATAGGGGCTGACCCCTGTCTGCCCCTATTATAATCCAATTCACCCTCTCCCTCAACCTAGTTTAAATACTCCTCCATCCTTCCCATAAACCTCTCCCCAGCACATTATACCCCCTTCCATTTAGGTGCAAACCAACTTTAGCATATAGGTTGTACCTCAATGAAAAGTCAGCCCAGTGCTCTAGAAACCCAAATCCCTCCTTCCTACACTAGGTCTTTAGCCATGCATTCAATTCTCTATTCTCCCCCTGTCTTTCCTGCGTTGTGCATGGCACAGGCAATATTTCAGAGAATATCACCTTGGAGGTCCTTTCCTTCAACTTGCAGTGTAGTTTATTAAATTGGTTCTTAAGGAGCCTCCACCTTCCATATATTCTGTCATTGGTCCCAATGTGGACCAAGACAGCAGGGTCCCAGCCCCTCCCAGTAATTTATCAACCAGGTCCACCATATGCCGGACCATGGCACAACAAAATATTACATGTTATTTTTTTTAAATTACCTGTACAATCACTTTAAATATTATTTGGTCCTTGTTTAGAGTATATTTGCATGTCCACAGCTTTACTTTAACACAATTAAACAATTATATGCAATAGATATGCATATCCCTGTACCTAGAAGTTTTTGCATAGGGTAAAAACCACTGCATAAGATCTAATTAAAAATAGGAATGCTGCCTACCAGATCTTTCATGTCTTTCAGAAATGCTTCACAAATGCATGTCAAAAGCAAAACACAAATGATTATGTACATCCACCACTGTTTTAGGGTAACATTACAGGGAGGGTTAGCATGAGGGGGACCTAAGGGTAAAGAATCTCTTTCCAAAAGGTCTAAACTGAAAAACAACCAGCCTAGCTCCCAGGGCTGAATGCTAATGTATCACTACTTGGTCCTCTGGGACAATGTCTAAATCAAAGGCTTTGGTTGGTCATTGCTAGCTTTTCAATTTTTAAACTCTGATTCCTATTTTGCGTATGACTCCACTTGATCTTTGGGTCCTGTTTTTTTTTTGGTTTGCTGCCTACCCTGACCTTCTTTTATATGTGTTATTACTTTAAGTCTGCTACCTCTTTCGATCTTCTGCTTGTTGAATGTATGAGGACCGCCTTTTTACTCCAGAGTTTTACAGGCTTTTCTCTTGCTTGTAAATCTGCTATATTTGTTCAGCTGCCTGAGAGCATTTATCACTGGGGATACCAAGTGGTCTTGGTAGTGTCATGCAATAAAATCCACATTTCCTTCTGGAGTTCCCTGGTAAAGACTAGAGCCTCCTTAGACACCACACCTCTGAAACTGGTGACACAGAAAGTTCGCCTTCTAACCTGAGATATTTGTGCTGTGTGAAATTTAACTCTATAAACTACATACACTGTCACACTCTGTTACAGTAACTCTTTTCTTTGGCAAGAATCCATGTACCAAGCTGTATGAATTATAACGAAAGCTGTGAGGAGCTCTAGCCAAGTGAATGTGTCTCCCAATCTTTGAGAGGAGAATGATGTCATTCATCTACTACAGGCAGAAGGAGACATTTCCCCAGCTTTCTCTCTGTATTGATTACTAAGACAGTATATTGTAGCTTTGTGCTAAGTTACAATGTGAGAGACAGCAGTTATGGGCTGATCTGTATACACAATGAAGAATATAAAGTAATCCACTCAAGCACAAGATTTACATGATGGTATCATCTATGGACCAGGATCTCATTTCAGGATAAAGATGCTGACGTTGGATGATGCTTGAACAAAGATGGTGTCAGCCCATTGGAAAGAAAAGAAAATTGGTATTGGCATTGATAGGGTGAGTACTGTGGTCTCTGAAGATTACGTGTTGGAAAAAATTGCATTTACTAGGTACAAATAAAGTAACTAATGTGTGCCCCACTTGTGGCTGCTGCTTATTTTTTAAAAAAGGTTACCGGCATGCAGCCTCCAATGGTGATGTCACTGCTGAAATTCCAACAGTGAAGCCGACAGTTAGGTTTGAAGGACAGCGATCACAGCGAGTTGCTCACAGTGTAGTTCCTCCATTTAAAAAAAGTATTGTATTATTTTCAAAGAAATCAAGGTGTTCAATGATTGGATAAGGGGTGTATGAAGGTCACAATCTTCCCTTGTCCAATAATATTTTTTTGTTTGCCCACACTTCAGATTTAATTATCCATAAAAATTGCTCTTACACATTACATAAATTGTATGCCCTTAAAATAAAAACATATATTTGACACTTGAGCTGCATGTTGTTCTATACATGGATATTGAAGGAGAAACAAGAAGCTAAGAAAAAATAAACGGTGGGTTTTAAAAAAAAAAAGAGAAAAGGAGAGCCTTGAGTGAAAGTGTCACTTTCGGTTCGGAAATTAAATTCTGTGCTGGGTTATGGAATGTCACCTATGGCATCGCTGGAATTCTCCTTATTCAGACTGTACTCAAGCTACATAAAAGCTATCATCATGAACCCATTGTTGCATATGTTGGATAACTTAAGAAAAAAGAATAATAAAACATTTCAGGTAACATATGTATACTCTAAAATGGAATGCAGGGCTAGTGCCTGAAAGCAGCTCCATTTTGAGAAGGTTAATTATTAATAGCAAAACACGTGATAAGCCTTAGGCAGTGATTCGATTTAGACTTCATAAGAAGTACTTGCTTTATACAGTTTCAGCAGAGCATTGAGGAGTCTGGTAAGGCTTGGCCTCTAAATAATTCATTGGAAAAACATTCCTATTCAACCCGCCTGAAACTAGTTAAAAAAAGCAGTTTGAATGTGGTTACACATAAAAAAACACGATAGATAGATAGATAGATAGATAGATAGATAGATAGATAGATAGATAGATAGATAGATAGATAGGATAGATACTCAATTAGGGTTCCAGAGGTTGCTAGGGGTTCCTTCAGCAATGAGCAATTTCAGCCTCTCAGATAAGTTCCCAATGACACTCATATTGTAATATTTTTAGCCATCTGTAAGAGGGTAATTCTTCCCAATGTAAGGGACATTCTTAACACTGACCATCACACTAATGTATCATAAGTTGTAAATATAGTAATTTTTAGCAGGGGTTCCCAGAGGCCAGGAAGTTTTTCATGATGAACCCCAAACTGAGCTAAGCAAAACGGGTAGTACTGAACACCGTGCACCCTCTTTTCTCCAAAATGTGCATGTCAGCGACAGGTGATTAGATTTAAAATCTTGTGTGTGAGACATGTTTCATGAACCCCCACACAAGAACACAACTCAGCTGGAGACATCCAAGTTATAATAAATCCCATTAAACGTCATTAGCAGAAGATGGTAAAAATTAAATCCTGCCATAGTGGCAGCTACTATTTGTGTGTATAAAGGGTTACCTGCAGAGTTAACCAACCCTGAGAGTCAGTGCGCTGGCACTTAAATTGTTGTCCCATGAGCTAGAAGATCTATGTGCAGGGTGAGGCTAAGAACACCATTCCTTTTGCCATTATTGTAAAACTGTGGATGTAGGAGAGTCACAAAATCCTGCGGGGGTTTGCACACTTCTTAGATCTATCCATGGCACAAATATAAGTTTTTTTTTTTAACAGTTACGTTTTTATTTATCTCCAACGGAGAAAAGTTTCAGTACAAACATAAAAAAGAAGTACATTCACAAATATATATATAAATATACATATATCCATACATATACATAAAAATATAAGAAAGGGGAAGAAAAAAAAAAAAAAGAAAAAACCCAAATAGTCTCCAGTATTGCATCAAAAAGCTAGCAAGGCACATCAGTTCACATCTTAGTTACATGTATACATATCACTGCAAAGTTATATTTTTAGGAGCAATACCTCCTCCTCAAAGAAAAAAGGTATATTTTAGTGGTAATTTTAAGTGTGTTCTAAATATTTCTTAACCGAACTGGTGGTGTATAAGTTCAGCGAGTTCTCCCAGGGGGAATCCGCATCAGAGGCCATTCATCTAGAAACCCATGCACCCCAAATTTTTTCAAACTTTTTGGGACATTTCCGGCTCATAAATGTGAGCTTATATAGAGGGAGGGTCTTATCAATAAGTGTTTTCCACTGTCCCACTGTTGGGGGGTCTGTCTGTTTCCATTTAAATAAAATGGTTTTCCTTGCATAGAATAGAGCGTAGAAAACGAATAGCCTCTTATGGGTGTTCGCGATAAGGGTATCACAGATCCCCAGGAGAAGGACTCGGGGATCCAGTGTAAGTGTCAGGTTCCCAATTAAATTGATGTACTGCACCACCTCCCTCCAGAACTGTTGAAGAAGGGGGCACGACCACACCACATGTAAGAAAGTACCTATATCCGTATTGCATTTTGGGCACCTATCAGAGTGAGAGGAATAAATTTTAGCAAGCCGTTGGGGTGTGTAGTATGCCTGGTGAAGGAATTTTAATTGGATGTACCTGTCCCTGGCGGATATCATTAACGGAATATATTGTTGGACTCCCTCTTCCCAGTCGTCATCCGTCAGGGAGGGCACAGCCAGCTTCCATTTGTTAAGTAGCCTAGTCCCCTGGTTATCAGTTCCCAGGGACACCCGGAGATACAAAGAGGAAAGGATACTGTCCACATGTTTGGAAATAAGGAAGCGCTCCACCATATGTGAATGAAGTTGAATTTCTGAAGGGAATTGAGCCTGAATTGCGTGTCTCAGCTGCAAATAGCGGAAAAACATTTTGGTAGGGAGCTGGAAGGTATTACGCAATTCGTCAAATGTAAGGAGTTTAACCTCTGGCATAATATGCTGTAAGATTTTAATTTCATATTTAGCCCAGACTGCTGGGTCTGGGATCGTTAACAGATGTGGTAGTTTAGGGTTACCCCAGAGTGGTGTATAGGGTGAATAAGTTTGTGATGGGTTGAGCTTAGCTGTCAGCTGTTCCCATACCTTGGCGGTCAAGCGCATGGGGATAGTCATATTACAAATATAAGTTTAGGCGTAGAGATCAGCTTCAAGTTTTAGGTCAACAGCTTTTTTTTTTTTTGACTTTTAATTAAACTGCAAATGACTCCTTTACCTAAAAACCAGGGTAAAAGGATATCTACAACCAAGCTATGGTTGTAGTACTTAACCACTTAACCCATCATGTTTCCAGTAGGGTTGACGACCACAGCTTCTGTACTGTATTGAGCTCTTCTCATGCAACACCCATGCTAATCCCAATTTTATTGCCACTTCTTTATCTTAACCCTTCTGCCTGTGGAAAGTGGTTTGTACAAATTGGATCCCTATCAAGGAGAATCCATGTGAGGAAAGGGGAATGTTCAGAAAGAAGGGAGCAGAAAATCACATATCCTGGGGTACAAAAGCCTCCCTTTTTTGTTAGTAGCTCCACTAATCATGGCACCAAATTTATTTTTTCCATAGTTCTAAAGCAGGGGTTTGTATCCTGTGCTACACATGTCGATCTTGGGGGTATTTTGCTGCACTGACACAAATCTTAGGAGTATCTTACTTGACTGACACTATTCCTAGGGTTTTGTTGATGCCCTGCCACCAATCCTGGGCTATTTAGCTGCAATTATACCAAACATGTGTAATTGATTGGCGCTGCACTTGACTGCCACTGACACCAATGTTGCTGGTTCTTATTGCAGTCACTGACATCAATGTTGGGGCTTCTTTTTGCACTCACTGACTACAGTGTTGGGTTTTATGGCAGGCACTGACATCAATGTTGGGAGTTGTTATTGCAGGCACTTGCAGTAATACTGTATTACACTTACAACAATCATATGGGTTGTTATTGAAATCACTGACCCCAATGTTGGGGGTTGTTATTGAAATCACTGACCCCAATGTTGGGGGTTGTTACTGCAGTCACTGACCCCAATACTGGGGGTTGCCAGTGGTTTAGACATTAATGGCTGTACGTTGAGTTATTTTGAGTGGACAGCAAATTTACACTGTTATACAGGCTGTACACTCACTACTTTACATTGTAGCAAAGTGTAATTTCTTCAGTGTTGTCACAAAGATATAATAAAATATTTACAAACATGTGAGGGGTGTACTCACTTTTGTGAGATACTATATCTGGCATGCTCGATTTCTTACAAACATTTTACGGCACTCTACGCTCAAAAGGTTTCCTATCCCTGTGTTGAAGCCTTTTTAAAATTATAATATAGTAACATTTCAACCCATCTGGAACATAATATCACTTCTAACTGGTTAACTAGACTTGTGTTTACATTCAATGAACAGTGGTAACATGTATTCAGCAGCTACTAGGGTAGCATTGATTCATTGTTCTATTACACACACACAACACACACGCCAGTGACGATTTTTCTTGTAATTTCAGTTTCATGGTGTGAGCTGTTTAAATAGTACTGAGCCACTTTGCAGAGTTACAGCTGAGCTGCCGTCAATCAGTGTAGAGCGACAAAGTCAAAGAGCTCTACTGCCAGGGAGAGACTGTCTGAGGAAGCTTCGGAGGGCAAACTGGTAATTCAATTATACCGACATAAAATGCCAGCTAGTCCAGCTTCAGTTATTTCCAACTTCCAGGTCTACCAATGATGCTTTTTGTGTTATAGTCCCAAAAGCCAGACTCAAAGTAGGATTTTAAAGAATACTCGAGTCAAACCACAAAATGTATTCATGTAAAATGAAATCCTAGTTACCCAGATGTCTGAGGAGGGGGGTCACCGGGGTCCCTGTAGCCCTGGAGGGTAGGTTTCTAAAGTGGGTTGGGTTTATTTAAATCAGAAAAAAAAATCGTAGTGAAGATATTGCATCCAAGTAGGATGCAGGTCACACAAACTAGCTGCAAGTTAGAATTCTTATTTGATGTAGTACTGTCATCATAATAATCTGATCTTGTTCCAACTCGCAGGATCGTGGACTCCAGAAGCCCTTTTTCCATCATGTTTAATGTACATCTGTTATGAAAGAAATAAGGGGGTTGCCATTGCTGGCTCCGTTTGGAAAATGCTAGCTGCCCAGCTGCCTCTGGCTAGAGTACTTTTGAGTAACTGACCTGAAACAAAAATGAAACAGATAAGGGTTGTAGAAAAGTTAGCATTTCTTAAGCTGGCCATGGATGGTTTGAATCTTGGCCGGTTCAGCAGGGTTCAGCCAAGACTTGAACCATCTATGGGTAGGCTGATTGTACCAAAGTCGATACATCAATCGACTTGGGTACAAACAGGATGTCAGAGTTTCACATGCGATTATTGCCCGAGGCCTCATTTGATTTTTTTCAGGAGGTTGGAACCTTAAAAAGAACACACTTCTGACATTCTCTGTTTGGGTAGGTGGCCTACTGTTTAGTTAGCACTTGGCTGCCCAGGTCAGGGAGAAGGATTAATGATTCTTGCTGCCTTCCCTGAGAATGTTTGCTGGCTTTTTCTGGGGTCCAGCCTCCATTCGTGTATTATAAAAAGGGAAGAGATGCAGATACTGGGAGCAGGGGCACCTAAAGGGATTGTCAATGATCACCTTGTAAAACAACCCATTCAGTGTAAAAAAAGAAATGAATGGCAAAACATTTTCGTATAGATCTAAAAATACATTATAAATATGTTTTTTCTTTTTTATATAAGTAATCACATTCCCTCTGTTCTCTGCTGCATAAGACCTGGGGGAGGAGAAGCAGCAACACACTGAGCTTCCTAGTGAATGGCTCTGCAGCTGGGGGGGGGGGGGTCAGGACAAGTCTGACCATTGGAGGAGAGCACACTGAGTTCCCAGCATAGCTAGAGAACTGACCACTGTGTGTTCTCTTGGTGTGAGCGGTTTTTAATAGGAAAGCAGAGGGACTAGCAAGGACACCAAGGATTTCACACAAAGGAAGCCATACAAAGAGCACAGAATACTTTCTCCTACAAGTACATGGTACAGTTCAGGAATATGAAGTTTTGGGGTAAAAAAATGCTTTAAGAAAGAAAGAGACACATGCAGAGGCTTGCTGAGACCTGTGGTCTATTTTGGAGTGCCGCTTTATCGGTACACCCCAATAACATGTACTTCTCCATTCATGCTTTGCCAAGTATGGACCTTTCCCATAGGTAACCTGAGGCAGCCACAGTCAGATGTAGTTAGGAGAAAGATGTTTTATACATGGTATAGATGTTGTTCCAAGTTTCCAGTAAAAGTTGTTTCAACTGATCTGAGCCTGGTTTAAAGTTATTCAAGAGGCTCATGTTTGGTCTTGGTGTATTCCTAAAGAACCTGGGTCTGCAATATCACTATGGAGCATGTTTAACACCACTACAAAATGGTTAATCCAAAAAAGCTAAGAGGAGGCGATAGTTGCCATGGGTTACTGGAAGGAAGGACAGCTACAGCAACCAGTCATGGCATGGTACCTGGTTAGGTGACAGGTGTTTCGGTAGCGAGGGGTCGGTGCTCTGGCTCCCTCCCTAGCTGTTCGTCTCTTCCAGTCACCAGGAGCAGACTAGCGTTACGGCGATCTAAAGCCTAATTACTAGGTATGGGGAAAAAGTTAACTAGGATACATATGAGACCCGTGCTATGTGTCAAACGTGGTTTCATTCCGTTGCAGAGAGTAAGGTAACCGAGGTACGCTGGACTGGTGAAGTGGGCAACGGATCTGCATGTCCATCCAAATGCAGCACATACATCATTTACAAGTGTGTAGTTATTTGAGACAAAACACCTTATGGAGGAACTTCGTACATTATTGCCACACGCAAGTGGCTCATGAGTCAGGGGACTTCCTTAATTTTTTATTCTTCACATGACCATAGCCTCTACCTGATCCCAGGCACTGGTGAGCACACCTTCGGGTGAGGTGTTACCCCACATGCATGGGCGCAGGTAGATCCCACCCACAACTAGGTCATCCCCACAATGTCTGTTCCTCAACAGAACCATTTTCAGTATTCCTTAACATCCCCAAAATGTCCAGTCCCAAAAAAAATGTCAACTACTCAACCCCAACTCCTTTCAAATCATTTATCTTCTAAGAATTCAAAGCCTTCAAAGGTGATACTACATAAGAAAAACAGAAAGCAAGCACACAAAGACATTATGCTTATCTAGTGTTGGCCTCTACCCTACAAGTAGTTATCTTTTAAAGTTTATATATAAAACATTCCTAATCAGTTATTCACTTGCACTAAAATCAGGTAGCTTGCTAGGAATATATTGTGGGTTTCTATTTACAGCAGATTGCTGGGATGCAAGATTTACAATCTAGAAGGTAGAAAGTTGTCAAGATCAGCTAAAACACTCTGCTGATTAAACAAATTGCTCAGTTCTTGTCATTACTGCAGCATTACTGCAACGCAAAATACCTAGTCAAGCTTCCGTCATCACTCCTTAAAGTGTTTCCTGAACGCTCCCCATAGCCCGTCATGAACAGTAAAGTGTTTGCTTTAATGAGAGGTGGACTCTGAGAGCAGGAGGAAAGGCCAATGGGAGCTTGGCTTATTTGATTTTGTTTGTGCTGAGTTAGATATAAATCATAACTTGCAGGTAATGACCTCCCTGGAGATCCCTCAATAGCTAAAAAAAAAACAAAACACAGAATAAAGGAGAGGATTGAAATGAAAGTCTGAACTGTATTGCACATCCCATAAGAGCAGTATTTTCTTGAGAAAGTTGCCTTTAAAAGATAATTCCAGCTTGCACATTGTAGTTTGTAAATAAGAGAAATCTATTCTTCATGAACTGAGCAGTGTATGGTGCTGTGAGCAGCAGGAGAGATAAGCATTTACATTCTTTTAGTAAGGTAATATTTTTGACAATTTAGATTGACGACATTGTCACTTTAAAATGAAGGTATAGCGGTTTTGGTAAGAGCAGCAGTGTTGTAGCGGGTTAGCTGTCAACAACAGTAATAGTTTGGATTTAGGATGATACCATTTATTGGCCAACTATACAGATTGTATTGCACGCTTCATATCCATCTATTGGAAACCCAACAACCTCTACCACACTTAAATCTACACTGGGACTTTTACCACTTAGGGTCACCCACTGATTGCATTGCTAATGATTATATGCCATAATTGAACCATAGTTATCTGGTTGACACATCATTTTTGAGATGAAGTAATTATGTTTATATATATTATTTAATTTTCGATAGTTTATTATGTACCTTATTATACAGCTATATAAGGTTTGGTGATTATAAAATAATTTACCCTGTTAAAGATGTTGTAAACAATTTATTTTCGGTTTCTAGAAGTTTTTTTGCTGTTTGCACTTATTCAGGAAAGGGTCCTAAAGAAGCGGGGAAACCCAGTGAAATGCGTCAACATCATTCCTCTATCTTGACTATAGGCTATGCCTGTTTACAGTGGATGATGAGCATTGGTATTAATGCAAGCAGCTATAAAATATGTGATTTTATGGAAATGATGGATCTTCCGCTCCGACGTATGTTTCGCCGTGAATGGCTCTTCAGGAAGTGATATCACGCCACTTCCTGCTTGCTTTTATGTGAATAGAAAGGCTGCTATTGAGTCGTCCTTTCCAGGTCCATATTTGATACCCCACACCAGGCTTTGCACCTTTGGACGTGACATGGAACACACGCTACCCCCAGCGATCAGCTCACACACGCTGTTTATACCTAGTGCCAGGCACTAGCACATGTGAGTGTAACTGCTATCATTGCTGCTGTTTTTACTTTATTAAAAATTACTACACTATGAGACTTTCATCCTGGTCTCCTGTGGAGTCATTTTTTACATTCTAGCTCCTTCCTGAGTGGCCATTGGAGTGGATTCATGCCATTAGTGGAACCAATCTGGTGTTCCCAAAGTGTTTTTTGACCATCCTGTAAAAAGGGGTCAAACAGCTCTGGTGAGTGGCCATCTTCATACTGAGCACTCGTGGTGGAAGATCTAGAAGTTTTATCTCAGAGTATTCCGCTTTGGTGTTGGGATATATTCACTTAAGGACTTTATTTTTGCTTATTTTCTCATTAATGTGCACATTTGAGTTTGATGCAGTGTTTTCTTTGTGGCAGTTTTTATATGAACATGTATAGCGCCTTATTCTTTATTTTATAATGTCGTATTGGTCTGATAAAACTGACACTGTCTGTTATTTTACATACAATTGTTCCTTCTGATCCTTTATCATTACTTGGTGTGATGGATGAGGAACAAAATTAACCTGCCACAGTTGTTACATTGATAAGACTATTATTTGTGGTGCATAAGCTGGTGGCATGTCAATGCTTACCCCCACACCGTCAGACTAAGCAAATATGGATAGAATGGGTCAATTCCCTGCTACTTAAAAGGAAAATTGACTTACCAATGTAGGGGGAAACCCAAATTATTTTTTTAAATTGTGGTAAGACTGGTTTGAGGTTCCGGGGTTAGCCCCAACACAGCTAATATTAGATCGACCACTGCAAATGTCATAATCATTGAGTAGACGTCTTTCCAATGTACTCATGTTGGGGGTTAAGTCTCTTCAGAGAAGAATGGCAAACCCAGTGTCTGAGTTTGTAGTGTGCCCAAGTGTGTTATATGGGAGGGCTGGGGTGGGAATGGGTACCATTTTGTACCAAAACCAATTTTTTTTTCCATTTTGGACAGAGTGAAATGGTTTAAGTAACCCTGGGATTCACACCAACATTTTCAAGATCGGAGTGGCTCTCAGTGGCACAGACAGCAGGTAAGAACATTTACATGCTTTTTGTTTGCAGTCTTTTTTTTTTTTTTTTTACAGTCCTATTTTTGCACATATGGCTTAAACAGAATTAGTATAGTAACTAGGTATATTAGGCATCATGTACATGAGTGCCTGGGACCATACAACAAAAAATTCAGGCATCTGTGTGCAGGTGGGTATGTCTGTCCGCATGTGCGGGTTTAGGTAAGTACCCTCATATACCCACATACAGCTATTGATTTCTTCAACAGAAATATACCAACATCATTCTATAGTGAAAGATTAGAAATTAATTGAAGTGTATTTATTGTTCCTTTTTGTTCCATCCAGCCTAGTGCATAAACCAGGTTCCTCCAAAGTTGGCATATCAGTGTCTTCCTGCAGTGAGCTAATGGGACAGTGATGGAGGACGGAGAGTGTGCAAGCAGGCAGTGACAGATGAGATGCAAAAATGAACAGTGGATTCCAGTAGCGGAGTTCTAACTTGGTTCTAAATCACTGATGGTTAAATCCAGAGCATATGGCATGAATAATGTGAGGTTCTCATTTTGAAGCTGGCCAGGCACAATGTAACGTTAGCAACTTCCAGCCAAACTAACAAGGCCTGGTGACAGAAGACAAGACATAACAGCTTCTACAAGGCCAAGAAATGCCAAGCAGTGAACACTGATATATTTAAATAATATTTTGATTAAAAAAAAAAAAAATCTGCAGTATATTTATATAATAATAGGGTTCATATTCGCGTGCACAGGGTGTGTCGATGTGCCTGGGCACACCCTAATCACCCCATGGGCATTAGTATTATCACTCTGTATGCCATTGGGAAGATGGGAAAGATCTCCCTCTTGCTAGCTATGCCATAAGAGAAGTGTTTACGCTCTTCTCTTTCACTGTGTTGGAAAGGGGATCAATATGCCGGGGTCATATATATGTAAACACACACTCACAGACACGCGTGTTTGAGCTTTAGGGTGTACACCCTAATGCAAAAGGCTGTGCACACCCATGATAGGGTTAGGGGTTCTCTATTGATTCCAGGAATACCTAGAAATTTAAAGTGAACCTGTACTTTGCTCACACTAAATAAAGCTAAAGCTTTGTTTAGGCCACATGCACAATGGGTGTCTAGCTCCAGCGTTTTGGTGCTGGTGGAAGCGGGCTTGACGGTGTGCCTATACCTTTCACCGAATATTGCATTCTCATGCATCAGGGCCAAACGCCTAGTGTGCATGAAGCATTAGAAGAGAAACCATATACAGTCAGAGCTTCAATTTCATGCTATCACCACCTCACTTAGCCACTGTCAGAGAAACTAATCTTCCTCTTTCATTTTAGACATTGTGAGCAAGTTGAAACTTACACATTAACAGAAAAGATGGATAATGGCACAGCAACATATTCTAAAGTGGCTTCTTTATTAAACCATAAAAACAAATGCACAGGAAATGAGCGTAAAATTCTAACATATGTCAAGCACACAGGTGCTTAGTTGAAAATTCTATGTGTGCATGAAACATGTTAGAAGTCATCTCCTCTGCATTTGATTTTATGGTTCCATAAGTAAGCTGCTTTGGGATATGTCAGTGTGCCGTTATCCATCTTTTCTGTAACAGTGAGTACCAGATGAGGAGTACAAAGACAAGTGTGTCTTGCCTACAGTCAAGTATTGTGGTGGCAGTGTCAGGGTCTGGGGCTACATGAGTGCTGCCGGCAATGGGGGAGCTACAGTTCATTGGGGGAACCAAGAATGCCAACATGTACTGTGACATACTGAAGCAGAGCATTATCCCCTCACTTTGGAGACTGGGCCACAGGTTGGTATTCCAACATAACAACCCCAAACACACCTCCAAGATGACCACTGCCTTGCTAAAGAAGCAGAGGGTAAATGTGATGGACTGGCCAAGCATGTCTCCAGACCTAAACCCTATTGAGCATCTGTGGGACATCCTCAAAGGGAAGATGGAGGAGCGCAAGGTCTCTGACATCTTCGTTGTCTGGGACGGTCCCCAATCCCTCCTGAACGAATGCCTAGATGCACTAAATAAGAACCAATATAATCTTAAATTCATCATGTTGTCTGACATGTCCACAGTTACATTCTTAGACATTGAAATCTCGATTAATGAATTCAATCTACTATCTTTAAACTTTTCAGAAAGCCCACTGCAGGGAATACGGTACTGCATTCATCTAGTTTTCATCCCAAACCACTCATCAACTCAATCCCCTAAGGCGAATATCTACGGATAAAACAAAACTGCTCTGACCACTCAGACTTTAAATATGAGGCCAATAAACTCAAAAGCCGGTTACTTGAACGCGGCTATAGCCATAAATTCCTCAAAAAAGCCTTCCAATGCGCTAATTTGAAGGACAGACATGAACTCTTAGTTCCCAAACAAACCCCAACCACCAACATCAGCTCAAGAATAATTACCACCTATACTAATGATCACAATAAAATCAGACAGATATGCCAAAAATATTGGCACTTATTGACCTCTGACCCCATCATAATCCCTTTTGTGCCTCCAACGCCCTGAATCACCTACAGACGGGCCAGCTCTGTAGGCGATTTGCTAGTTCAGAGCGAATTTAAAGGCCAAGAGAGAGGCGATCCTTGTACAACAGTAGGCACTTTCCAATGTGGATCTTGTTCCTATTGTAAGTACATGGACACGAGGAAAAATATATACCTGCCCAATGGCATGCATTTTGTACCTAGACACTTTTCCAACTGCCAGACCACGGCAGTAGTTTACATGCTATTATGCAACTGCAATTGTTTTCTATGTGGGCAGAACCCTACAAAAACTGTGGCAAAGACTTTACCGCCACATCAGGGCTATGCAAACGGCTGACCCTGATCTCCAGTTAGGAAGGCATGTAGCCCAAGTACATGATGGTATTTGCACAAAAAATTCCGTCCTGGTACTAGATCGCCTACACCGGAATTCTCGTGGTAGAGACTTTAATAAAATTCTCCTACAACGAGATCTTTGTTGGATATCAAGGCTCAATGCGACTTTGCCACCTGGCCTTAATGAAGCCTTTAATCTGAAACCTTTCCTTCCAGGTTTTGCTACAGGGAGCTATGATAAGGAACTTTAAACCGTTAATCCGATCTATGAGCCTCTCCTCCCCCCCCCCCTTTTTCTCTTTCCCTCTCTTTTTCTTTTCTGCCTCTCTTCCCACTTTGCCCTACTTCCATGATCATCTTTGGAGTATTATCCGTATGAAGGGTGTCCCCCAAAAAGTTCTATACCAGACATAATACTGTGTTATTGCTAAAATAGTATGGTTTACTCCAGTATTTAAACAACATTTGTTTCTCTTATTGCTCATATACCATATGTAATTATAATTTTCTTTATTTGTTCTTTAGGGAACAGCATTACTTTGTACAGATGTGAGTCCCACGTCCTGTCAGCCCAGTGTGTATCGGCAAACTCCTCCTGTATAACACTCAATATAATCTACACCCCTTTCTATATTTACATTTAGCTGTTTAGGCTTAGACTTTCCTCCCATTGTCCCTATCAGGATGGCTCGTTGGTGCTCCCCGACATGGAGGGGCCTCCGTCCTCGTCCAGTGGAGACGGAGGCATTTCTTAGCAGCACGAATGCGCATGCGCCCGATTTAATATCCCGCACCTGTGCAATGGGCTTTCCATCTCTGCTCTGTTAGGCTGCCTTCTCTCCGTGTGGGCAGCCTCCATCGATGTCTGGCGTCATTGCGCTAATCTGCGCGCTGATGTCAGACGCCGCGCAGGCAGGGGAGACGCGATTGGCTGGCGCTTCCCACATACAACTGTGCACTCATGTGACTGCCCGAACGTTCCATCCTCGCCCCTCATTATAAGTTTATTCCCTTCCCCTGAGTCCACATTTATTCAAACTATGCAGGATTGGCTAGCCTATTCTACCACTCCCACATTATCAGGTACTTAGCCTAGTAAAACACAGACACAATCCTGCTACACAGCTGAGATGAGCGCTGCTCCCTGCACAATGACCAGTTAACTGAATGGTTAAGGTTAGTTACCTATTTACTTATCTCTCTTGTTTGCCTGAGTTAATATAGCCATCCAGAGATTTTTCTCGTACTTCTCTCTTGGTATACTTATATTCATCTCTTCATGCGCACTCATTTATAGTACGCAGATGCATATACCGTATTTATCGGCGTATAACACGCACTTTTTTCCCCTGAAAATCAGGGGAAAATTGTGGGTGCGTGTTATACGCCGATCCCCCGCCGATTGTGAGCTTTTCGACCGCTCTCAGCGTTTTTTGGCTCTTCTCAGCGGCTTTGAAAATGGCGCCGCTGTTCTCGGCCGATTTCGGCCAATTCTCGGCAGCTCTCGCCCGCCTTCGGCCATTCTTGGCAGCTCTCGGCCGCTTTCGGCAATTCTCGGCGGCTCTCGGCCATTCTCGACGGCTTTCGGCCATTCTCGGCACCTCTTGCAGTCCCGCGGGAGCCGCCGAAAGCCGAGAGCAGCCAAGAGCCGCCGAGAATGGGGGACAAGGGGCTGCAATGGGGGACAAGGCTGCAATGGGGGATAAGGCTGCAATGGGGACAACACTACAGATGGACATGGAGAAGGCTGCAGATGGACATTGATGAGGCTGCATTGATGGGCATTTAAATGTAAGTTTTTTTCCTTAAACTTTCCCCTAAAAGTTTTTTTCCTTAAAATTCCCTCCTAAACTTGGGGTGCGTGTTATACGCCGGCGCGTGTTATACGCCGATAAATACGGTAATTCCCCTTGTTTTTCACCACTTTTAGATCTGCGCCATCCATGCCTTTTGTGTAACGGTTTTCGTGAGCCCTGACCTGCTGTCCTGCTGGCTGACACTAGGCTAGCCCCATTTAGAACCAAGGTTCTATTTTTCCAATCAAAAACTAACTATCTCGTTGAATTTAGTTGTGAGGACTATCTTTACTCACTGGACCCATGGGCGTGGGAGTCCATCTCAGAACATCCCTGTGTATATTACTGTTGCAATAGAGAAACAGATGTCCTGTGAGTACTATTTTAATTAGCATCCATTTTAATGGTTCTTTTTCTGCCTCTTTGGTAAAATTTAAGCCTTTTAATCGATGTCATCACCTTTGTTACTGTTTATGCAGTAAACATACATTTCTGAAACCCCGGAGGAAGGAAGTACACATCATAAAAAAAATGAATCTTTTTGTTTTTTCTAAAACATGTAGGGTGTTCTGTTGCAGTTCCACTTTGTGTTTTTGACCATTGACCATTTATTGGCCCCCATTGTGGTTACTGCAGCACTTCAGCAGTTGTATTTTGACACTAATTGCTCTCACTGCATCAATGTTTTTAGATGTCAGTAAGCGTTTTGTATATTTTGTATATTAATAACGTTTTGATAATTTTTATCTAATTCGTTGTACCCTATCTGCACTTACAACCCATAGATCCGTGTTGATCCCCTGCCCGCAATATCCCTTTGGGGCATGTCTGTTTTCTGTTTATCTCAAGGTCTCTAACATCCACCAGCTCCATGATGTTGTCATGGAGGAGTGGAAGAGGACTCCAGTGGCAACCTGTGAAGCTCTGGTGAACTCGATCACCAAGAGGGTTAAGGCAGTGCTGGAAAATAATGGTGGCCACACTTTGACACTTTGGGCCCAATTTGGACATTTTTACTTAGGGGTGTACTCACTTTTGTTGCCAGTGGTTTAGACATTAATGGCTGTGTGTTATTTTGAGGGGACAGCAAATTTACAATGTTATACAAGCTGTACACTCATTGCTTTACATTGTAGCAAAGTGTCATTTCTTCAGTGTTGTCACATGAAAATATATAATAAAATATTTACAAAAATGTGAGCGGTGTACTCACTTTTGTGAGATACTGTATACTGTATTCGTTAGCTACCATGTGTCTATACATGTAATTACAGGTAGCCCACCTCCTTCTATACAGATCTTGGCCATTTTTAGAGGAAAAACTTCTCCTCTGTTCTCCCTCTGAGAATTGAAGTTCTCGGCTTCATAAACAGGCTGCAGTGGAGATAATTTTCCTCTGAGAACTGCCGAGAACTGAACTGAGATAAAACTTCTCCATTTAATAAACGTACACCTATAACTGTTTTTGAGTTTTTTTTTTAAACTTATGACCTAA
Source organism: Lithobates clamitans (assembly GCA_037952925.1). Classification (NCBI taxonomy): domain Eukaryota; kingdom Metazoa; phylum Chordata; class Amphibia; order Anura; family Ranidae; genus Lithobates; species Lithobates clamitans. The sequence continues at coordinate 531,499 of JBBGZY010000042.1, read as the reverse complement.
AAGCACAGTAACTCCATAAGACTATGCAGGTATTGACAAGCAGAGTGTTGCTTACACAGTAGCCGTGACCTCCAAAGCTGGCCATACAGTGTTTTTTTTTATTCAGCCTGTGGGCTGATGAAAAAAGTCCAACAGATCCCTCCATTCAACTTAGATGGATGTATCTCCCACTGTGCCAATTCTATTTTGACTGGTTCAGCCGCCTGTCAAAATATCACAACAGCTGCTGCATTTGATTGGAGACCATCACTGTTTGTTCGATAATTTTTCTGCCTGGCTTCAATTTCTCAATATTGAGGGATGTTGGGTGGAAGCGGCTAACTAAACCATCCACTGTTTTAGTTTTGGGCAGTTCCTCAGAAACCGAATGAAATTCATACAGCGTATGGCCAACTTAATTATCCAAAAGGAAGAACATTGCCAAGCTCTAAAAAAAAAAAAATGGTACCTTCATAGTGTTATAACTCATACTACCTTCCCTTTCTGTGAGGCATGGGCCCCACCTGCCTTTCCAATGTCAACTACCTGCAGAATAACGTCAGGAGGTGAGGTCTGGGTAGGGCCACATTACCTATGAAGCCAATTGAGGCAGCTGCCTCAGATGGAACTCATGGCGTTGGCACTGAGGCCAGTGTCCATACTGGATACCTCATCTTCAGTGCATTTTTAGACCTGTGTATGTTCAGCCTCTGGGCCGCACAGCATCATTAGTTATTACCGTGCAGGCATCTGACCCTATCTCTCATCCTACCTTCTCTTTCTGTGAGCTGAAGGCTCCACCTGCCTTCCCAATGACAACTATCTGCAGAATAATCTCAACAGGTGAAATGTAGGCAGGCCCATGCGGCCGTTTGAGGCAGTCGCCTCAGGCAGTGCTTATGGAGGCAGCTTTGAGCCTGGAGTAACCATATCTTTAGTACATTTTCACACCTGTGTATGTTCAGTCTCAGGGCCGCACAACATCATTGTTTGTTATGGTAAAGGCATTTGCCATCAGCATGGCCCCGGGTCTGGGGGACTCAGAAGGTATTGTGGTGGTGTTTGCTATTGACAAGGTTAGCCTAATTGCATAACTAAATACCTTGGCTGCACAAAGGGTGGATGGGATGGTGTATTATAGGACTGTGGCGATCGCCATAATCGCTTTTTCGCAGCGTTTGTTTCTGTGGCCCTTTAGACTATGAACACTTGGTATGCAGCCATCCCCCTCATTTTTGTGTTCAAAAATATTTTTCTTGCAGTTATTCCCTCAGAATTATTTCTTGCTATGGGTTGTGTGACAGGTTCTTCTTTCATAATTACAAAGAGTATAGTGCACTTCATTCAGCAATGTGACCCAGTCATAGAAAGATGCTGTGGTGAAATAGCAGATGGAGCCATCAAAGTGCAAGTCCAATCCAAGATATCACTAGTACACCATGTTCAGATAAACAGACAGGACACTTTGTCACCAACAGAAGGTAACATTTGAGGCCACCAACATCTAAGATGTCACCAGTACACCATGATCAGGAAAAGCAGACAGAACCCTTTAATGTCACCAATGGAAAGTGACATTTAAGGGCAACAAGGGCCTCTTTCCTCAGACAGCAGTGACACTCACTTCTGCCTATGGAAGAGGGCCTTAATGGTCTTGAAACATTACTTTCTGTTGGTGACATTAAAGCATTCTGTTTTTCCTGATCATGGTGTGCCGGTGACATCTTGGATTGATTCCTTCTTCTGACACATTAATTATTAACCCTATCTGCCGGATTCCTTACTGTTTGATGCAGATCAGGGATTCCAATGCGAAAGACCATCATACTGAAGTTCGAATCGTCAGGGACAGACATGGATCTCTCCTTTATTCTACGGGCAGCTATCGATGACGATGAAAGAGGATTAGAAGAACCAATATTGCTGGTGGCAGAAGTGGGATTGTTCTTCCCTCCAGAGACCGGGCCCTCTCTGGAGCTGTCCGAGTCCGACTCTTCCCCAGGGTATTCGGAGATGCTCCTCCTCTCCTCCTCGCTTGATACAGGACTCTGGGGCATTGTCAGGAAGGCAGAACCACAGCAGCATTACAGGGCCAGCTGCAGGACAGGAAAGGGAAAAAAAAGAATCAATTATTGACAAAAACACTAACAAGCAAACAAAAATGTACTAAAATATAGCATAAAGTCAATCTGTACTCAATACAGGTGTATTATAAGGATATTCAATCCCAAGAAAAAAAAAAAAAAAAAAACATTTTATATATTGCAGCTTACACAGTTTACAGGTTTCTCTTATTATGGCTTTTTGTAAATCACTGCCTTAAACCAGGAACATAAAATGGATAAATTGCAGATTCCCAGTCTTTAAATGTGGTGTCAGGATTATTTTTCTTTTTTTAGGCCAAGAACCTTTTTCATAAAGTACAGAAAAGAACTGTTGAACTTGCCAAAAAAGTAGTGTCCTTGTCAGCAGTGATCTGTGGCCAGCCCCTGTGACTTGGCTTCCCCCTTAGGCCCCTTTCACACGATAAGATCGCTTGGATCCACCTGTCCATTTTTTTCAGATCTGCGCGGGCCACATATTGACTCCTATGGGCAGGCGGGTGTCAGCGATGATGTGTCCGCTGACACCCGCCTGCCATCCGATCAAGACAGATGCATGGCGGTACGATCAGCCATCCGTCTGGCGGATCGGATGAGATCTGATGAAAACGGACATGCTGTCCATTTTTGTCCCATCTCCCCATATAAATTAGCGGGGTTCTGACAGGTCTCTTTCCGCTCAGTGAGCAGAAACGGTGAGCAGAAACGGACCTGTCATCCATCGGCTCAGCAGAGATCAACAGAGCGATCTCCCGCTGAGCGGATCCGCCCCATGTGAAAGGGGCCTTAGTCTGTAATGTGTTACACTTACTGTTATGCAAATGTAATAATTTCTACATGAGTCCCTTGCCCTTAAAGGAGAACTATAGGCAAAACTTTTTTTTTCTTCTTGGAAAGGAAGGGTTATAACCCCTGTAAGGTTTATTTTTTTTTTTTTTTGCCATCTGTGTCCCATTGGGGAGATTTACCTTCTGGTCTTGTGCCACAGCCAAAACAGGAATTGAGAGGAAATCCCTAAAATTAAGGGAATCCCTTGGGGCCCCTCAAGTTACCAGAACTAGTGTCCCCATTTGAAGATTTCCCCTCTATTACCATCGTTTTTGGCGACAACCCAACATTTGTGATTTTCTTTTACTTTCAATGATAATGGTAAACAGGACAAATAGAGAGGGTCAAAAAAAAGTCTTGCCTGAAACTAGACTTTTAGCTGGCCATACACTAACTGAAATTTGGCTGAAGAAGCAGGGACCGGATAAATTCTGATTGGTGTAAGGCCGTCCCGCTCAACAGAATTTTTTGATTGTCTCTTGCCAAAGGAAAATGTTGGAAAACGTATCAATCAGGGTGCCCTGCTGCCAGATATCCTGGTGAGGGGGGGGGGGGGATCTGCATCCACCTCATTTCTGTGAAAAGAGGAATCTGTCTGCTTTTTTTGATTCAGCCCAATAGCTGAAAAGAAAAAAAAAAAAAACTAACCCTATATGGCCAGCTGTAGCCTTGAGATATCAAGGCTATGCATTCTGTGGCTCCCGGAGTGGTAACAGGATGTGTCCCCCCTCCCCCCTGAAAGGTGCCAATTGTGGCACCGGAGGGACGAGTAAACAAATGAGCAGAAATTCTACTTTTGGGTGGAACTCGGCTTTAAGGCAGTGCTGGAAAATAATGGTGGCCACACAAAATATTGACACTTTGGGCCCAATTTGGACATTTTCACTTAGGGGTGTACTCACTTTTGTTGCCAGCGGTTTAGACAATAATAGCTGTGTGCTGAGTTATTTTGAGGGGACAGCAAATTTACACTGTTATACAAGCTGTACACTCACTACTTTACATTGTAGCAAAGTGTCATTTCTTCAGTGTTGTCGCATGAAAAGATATAATAAAATATTTACAAAACTGTGAGGGGTGTACTCACTTTTGTGAGATACTGTAGATATGTAAATGCCAACAATTAACTTTTTTCTTTTTTAGTCGGATCACTGGGTCACTTTTCCAAAATAGGTCACCCGTAACACCAGTCCCACTGGGCAGTGTTGGTCAACACAGTCCCAAGGCAAAGACAAGGAAAGGTCATTTCAGTTCACACCACCATATGCTGTGTTGGTGTGTGCTGAACAAAAGCCTAACAACTTGCACTTTTCCACACCACGGTGCATTGTGATAATGCATTGCAATGGCTGCAATAAATACTGTGGAGTTGAAAGTCATTTTGTGCCGTTTTAATAAAGTGTAAAAAAAAAGTGCAATACAAAGCATCATACTGCACCTACACAACACACACCAGCGAGCATGCATTATACGGAGCATAACACGCACCCACTGGTGTAAATAGGCCCTATAAGAAGAGTTATTACAATTATCTTTCTGGCAGCCCATGGACTGCAAAGCCTTCACCACTTCCTACTCTCTGCCAGTATTCTACAGTTCTGGGAGGAAAGACAATGCCCGGCAGGGTGAGCCAGTATGCAACTCATCTTACCGTTGAATACATACAGTGGTTGGGGAGCATCAATGCAGCAGTTTCTAATACATAAACTGCCGGAAAAGGAAGTATATAAATGCTTATTTTACTGGAGACCTGTATTTATAAAAGAGGACTTCTAATGATAGTGCCAAACTCATAGCGATTTGTTGAAACGATTTAATAAATGCAAAAAAGACCTGTTGCTCCTGCCATAAATGTTATTAGCCAATAACTTCCTGTGTTGCATTTCTATCAGTTACATTGAACCTAGTTATCAATGAAGGCTGCCTCCCTTCTACAGCCTTGGCCATAAGTTTTGAGAATGGCACAAATAATAATTTTCACAAAGTCTGCTGCCACAGTTTTTATGATGGCAATTTTCATGTACTCCAGAGTGTTATGAAGAGTGTCAAGAAGGGCAGCAAAGAAACCACTTCTCTCCAGTAAAAACATTAGGGACAGACTGATATTCTGTAAAAGTTACAGGGATTGGACTGCTGAGGACTGGGGTAAAGTAATTTTCTCTGATGAATCCCCTTTCCGATTATTTGGGGCATCCAGAAAAACCTTATCTGGAGAAGAAAAGGCGAGCGTTACAATCAGTCCTGTGCCATGCCAACAGTAAAGCATCCTGGGACCATTTATGTGTGGGGTTGCTTCTCAGGCAAGGGAGTGAGCAAACTCAAAGCTTTGCCTAATGCCGCGTACACACGAGCGGACTTTACGGCAGACTTTGCCCGGCGGACTAGATTTCGTTGGACAATTCGATCGTGTGTGGGCTCCAGCGGACTTTGTTTGCTCAAAAGTTGGACGGACTTAGATTTGAAACATGTTTTAAATTAATCCGTCGAAATCGAGTCCGGTCGAAAAGTCCGCCGTCTGTATGCTAGTTCGACGGACAAAAAGCCACGCTAGGGCAGCTATTGGCTACTGGCTATGAACTTCCTTGTTTTAGTCCGGTCGTACGTCATCACGTACGAATTTGACGGACTTTGGTGGATTGTGTGTAGGCAAGTCCGTTCATTCAGAAAGTCCGTCGAAAAGTCCGCCGGGCAAAGTCTGCCGTAAAGTCCGCTCGTGTGTACGCGGCATAAGAATACATCCATGAATAAAGAATGATACATAAACATCCTCAGAGAGCAACTCCAATGAAACATCCAAGAACAGTTTGGTGAGGAACAATGCCTTTTCCAGCATGATGGAGCACCTTGCCATAAGGCAAAAGTAATAACTAAGGGGCTTGGGGAACAAAACATCAAAATTTTGGATCCATTGCCTGGAAACTCCCCAGACCTTAATTCCATTGAGAGCTTTGTGGTCAATCCTCAAGAGGCGGGTGAACAAAAAAAAAACCCGCACAAACTCTGACAAACTCCAAGCATTGATTATGCAAGAATGGCCTGTCATCAGTTAAGATGTGGCCCAGAAGTTGATTGACAGCATGCCAGGGCGAATTGCAGAGGTCTGGAAAAAGAAAGGTCAACACTGCAAATATTGACTCGTTGAATAAAGTTAATGTAATAGTCAATAAAAGCCTTTGACATTTATGAAATGCTTATAATTAATAATTCAGTACACCATAGTAACATCTGACAAAAAGATCTAAAAACACTGAAGCAGCAGACTTTGTGAAAATTAATATGCGCGTCATTCTCAAAACTTTTGGCCATGGCTGTATACAATAAAGAAAAGGAAAAGGGGGAGGCTGTGTTTGGAGTCCTGTTTAGTGGGGTTGATTTACTATAACTGAAGCACTCACAAGCGGATTGGCTACCACGCTCAGTTAAGCTTTGACAATAAAACCCGGAAGCGGATTGGTTATTATGCACAGCTGCACTAGATTTTGCACGCTAAAGTTTTAGTAAATCAACCCCATTGTATTGTTCTCCTATACAGTTCAGTGAATGAATGTGGTCATCCTGAAACAGGAGGTGTGTTAACGGCAGGTTCACCATTTGAAAATAAAGGAAAAAAGCCTGAAGCTGCAGCCACCAGATCTAAATATTAATATTACATGTTTGCAGGGCTTTTTTTCAGCGGGAATGCAATGGTATTAAGACCACCAGCACTGAATGTATATACTGGCATGCTGGAGGATCTATTCATTCTGACTGCTGGGGGGATTTATTGTTGCTGGAGGGTAAAATGCTGCTGGTTGGAGTCTTATGTTGCTGGAGGGATCTAATGTTGGGGGGGGGGTGATTGTTCCTGGCTGCTATTACTGCTGGCTGCTTGGGGATCTATTGTTGCTGGGGAGAAGCTATTGTAGCTGGGGTGGATCTATGGCTGCTGGCAGCAGAACTAGGGGATCTTTTGTTGCTGCTGAGGTCAATTATTGCTTCCTGATACTTGGTTCAGTATTCTCTACTGGGGGTGGTAATGGGGCGAAGGCAAAAGACGGTTCTTGGAGGTGGCTAGGGGCCGGTGACAAGGTGACTCACTGGGGGCGGGGGGAGCAGCTGCAGGGAGTACCTGCCCTGCATGTTTGTACTTGGGTTTAGAAAGGCTTTGGGGGGGGGGTTAGTAGGAGAGGCCAAGGTGTGCGCTGGGGTGACTTGTATAGAGGTAGTTGACAAACAATGGCTGTTGTGCAATGGTGAATATCTACTGAGACACTGACCAAGGAGAAGAAAAACTACCATATATTTCTCAGTGTATGAATTCAGGGAGTCGGTTTTAATACATACTGTATATACACTGAAAACACAGCGGGGCACAAACGCTCAACTTTAATTCAACTTTTCATATTTTCCATTTAGATTGTGATTCTGAGATAATTCAACGGTACAATCAAGAGCCTCTTTCTGTCTTACTGTGTTATAGGAATTCAACAAAAAGAAAAAGCAGCTGTCATTCTGGTGTCTTGCTGAAAATACTGAATAAAATGGGAGGAAAGGGAGATGAAATTACACCTTTGAAAATGATCTTTGTTATTTTGTGGATCTGTGGGATGCTTTCAAAGTATGTGTATGAATGACAGCATCGGGGACTTGTGAAAGGAAAAATTAATCAGTATGTTCGCTTCATCAGTAAAAATACTGCATTAAATCGAATGCATAGCTCCCAACTTTCCCCGATTTCGAGGGACTGTCCCTGATTTGGAAAAAAGTCCCTCTGTCCCTCTTTCCTCTTTCCTCTTCTTTTATGCCTGATTTTGGTCTGATCTACATAGTTGTATAGGGCAATCTTAATAGCATCATGGGCCCCTGGGCAAAGTAATGTACTGGGGACCTCTACTAGCCTGTCCCCAATTTACTCACCTCCTCTCAATAATCAAAGCATAAATAGTTGATAGAATTAAACATACATTTATTAGTACTTTCAACAAAATAGCAAAATAGATTTAAAAAAATAAGAAAACATGCCATAAATCAAAGACTAATCAACACAAACAGCACAGTAGGGGGGGGGGGCAGAGGGGTACTGTACAGAAGCAGTCGGGAGGGCACAATATAAGGATCAGGAGGGCACAGTGCAGGTTCAGGGATGCTGCCTGGGATATGGCCTTCCTAGGACAACTTAGTAAAAAGTGTGACTGTCCTGTTGTCAGAAACAATGAATCAGACAGAGAGAAGTACAGTTAAATCACACTTGTTTAATAAAAAAAAAAAAAGCTAAACAGAGAAAACGTAGTCAAAACACAGCCAGAGTTCAGGAACTGGAATGGATAGTCAGACAAGCCAAAACATCAGGAAGCCAGAGAACTGCGTAGTATAGAACAGCAAGCAGGATCTGGAGCCAGAAGGAATGTCAGCCAAGCAAGTCTTTAAGAGGAACACAGGAGAGCGTCTCTAGAGATGTGACCAAGACGAAGGCAGAGATCATCTGGACTGGACAGCTTAAGTAGGCAGGACTGACGAGCAGGATATCCTCAACAAGTGAGTCACTGTGGAGAGATAGGAGCTGGCAATTAGCCGAAAGCTGAGCAGCCAGCTCAGAGAAGCAAGGGCTGGGCCCAGCCCTGACACCTGTCAAATCCGGGACCAGGGGTTCATTTAGGGTGCAGGGGCACCGCCTCCCCTGTCCACTGTCACCTCCACCAATCCATGCGTCCGGCCCCTTTCAGGACATGAATACCAACAGGGGGAGCTGTTTTTTTGAAGCACCGATTAGAGACAGAGAGTGCGCTCTCAGCCCACCCAGGTGTGTTACAACAGCGAATGAATATTCACTGTTGTATCACTGATCCTCCTCCCGGGTCACTCAGGAAACGCATTTTAAAACAGGTCACCTGAAAGGACAGGCGATCCTATTGGATGCCTAGAAGGAGGAGGGGAGGCGCTGGAAGCCGCCATGGAGGAGAGGATTCGGAGCCGAGCTGCTGTCTGCCATCCGCTATGATGGAGTAAGTGCCGGACCAACTGGCAAACAGTGGGGCGGTGGGTGCATGTTTGCCACCCCCCCCAAAAAAAAAAAAAAAACACCAGCTGCCACTGTCCGGGACAGTTGGCAAGTATGATGTAATGCAGGATTATCATGGGGCCCTTGGGCACTGCCAATGCATTAAGACAGCCCGGTAGTTGTATATAAAATGCTCTATTTATCCTTCAAAAAGTGTTTGCCAGTGCTAAACCTTTCATCCAATTTCTAAATTGCCACATTTGTAAATTTCAAAAGCCAATATAAAGGAATAGTAGTTGTAAAAAATGCCTACATATCTTTGCTAGTAGGTGTCCCTTGTTCCTATCTCAAAAAAGTGGCAGAGGTATGCAAAAAAAAAAACTGATATATGGTAGAAGTGTAGCAAACAAGTTTCCAGGAGACAGGATGATACAGTAGTAAATCTGGCAACATGTTACAATTAAATTGTATTTTCACTCCTCAATTCAATCTACCTTTTATCCAATTAGGCAGACCATTGCAATACACACTTGTTAGTCGATTTTTAAAGTGAATCTTCACTCTAAAGTAACAAATTTTGCCCTTCCTCCTCCCCTGCTCTCTCTCACATTTTATTTCTATTCTTCACTTCCATAATTCTTGCCTTCTTGCAGAGAATGCATTAGGGTGGAAAAAAATTAGACTTTAGAACCACTTTAGAAAACCTTTTGATTTAGGTTTTGATGTGCGTTTTGTAACTAAATGTAACCTCTGAGTCTGTATTGGGCAATGTGTGCACAGTTTGAATTGCCTGGGTTTGTAACAGGTTTCTGTTATATAAAAATCTTATATTTCTGCCAAGAGCTTAGCCGTAACATAGCACACATTCCAATTTATTAACAGCAATGTCTATAGAGTACCTAAACAAAAAAAACAAAAAAAATAATAATATATATATATATATATATATACATTATCTATCTCTCTCTCTCTCTATATATATATATATATATATTTTAATACATTATCCATCTATCTCTCTATATATATATATATATTTTAATACATTATCCATCTCTCTCTCTCTCTCTCTCTCTCTCTCTCTCTCTCTCTCTCTCTCTCTCTCTCTCTCTCTCTCTCTCTCTCTCTCTCTCTCTCTCTCTCTCTCTCTCTCTCTCTCTCTATATATATATATATATATATATATAATGTATTCATTAATATATGTGGGTACAAAACAATAGCTCGCTCAGCAGTGACATGTTACAATAAAGAAGAATAATACCACATAAAGTCAGGCGAACTGTCACATCATAACATGTGCGGAAGCCCCAGGATCACCGAGCGACACGAGATGATGGATTTCTTCTAATAAATCAGCAAGGCCCAATAAACCTCTCAAGCCGTCTGCACTTGTCTGTGTATTTTACAGGGCTAGACTCAGATATCCTGGGCCTATTGAATAAGACAACGTGCAAAGTGCAGAAATCCATGGCACTCAATCAGCAATAACCTCCTATACTATAATAACAATCTAAATTTCTCATAAAAAAAAAAAAAAAACACAACCCCCCCTCTCCCCCCAAAAAATCAGATTTTATTAAATGTTATGGCTTATTGCAAATGGGTATAGAGAAGAGTCTTCATAAAAAGAACATCACAGTCATCTTTACTCTAGTGAAAGGTAATGTACCTCACTCCGTGAGTTTTATCTTGATTTTAGTAAGAAATTAGGTTGGATGATCATGTTCCAATCTACGCCATTATATTTATCCTCAAAGTGGTTTTAACCACTAACAGGCCTGAAGATTTTCCCCCTTAATGCCCATGCAATTTTTTTGGGATCCGGCACTACGTTGCTTTAACTGACAATTGCACAGTCCTGGGACACTGTACCCAAACCAAATTTATGTTTTTTCTTTCCCCACAAATAGAGCTTTCTTTCAGTGGTATTTGATCACCTCTGCGGTTTTTAGTTTTTCCGCTATAAACAAAAAAAGACCAACAATTTTGAAAAAAAAAATGTTACTTTCCGCTATAAAACACATCCAATAAAAAAAAAAGGTAAAAAATTAAATCTCTTCATCAATTTAGGCCAATATGTATTCTGCTACATATTTTTGGTAAAAAAAATCCCAGTAAGCATATATTGATTGGTTTGCGCAAAAGTTATAGCATCTACAAACTAGGGGATAGATTTATGGACTTTTTTTTTAATTGTTTTTACTAGTAATGGCAGCGATTTTTAGTAGGACTACGGCATTGCGGCAGACAAATCTGACACTAAGTGACATTTTTTTGGGGACCAGTGACACCAATACAGTGCTAAAAAAAATGCACTGTCACAGTATAAATGGCAATGGCAGGGCAGGGGTTAATATCTGGGGTGATCAAAGGGTTAAGTGTGCTCCTAGGGAGTTCTAACTGTGGGGCGAATGCTGACACAGGAGGAAAACAGATCCGTGTTTCTGCTTAGCAGAAACACAAGATCTCAATTTTCCTCCCTCACAGAACAGCAGTCTGCCTTGTTTATATAGGCAGACCTCTGTTCTGTCTCTCCTCTGAATGATCGGCGGGTCCCGGCAGCCGCGATAGCTGCCGGACCTGCCGATTGGCTCTTGCTGTGTCCAATCACAGAGTGAGAGGGGCTCAGGCGGCGCGCGTGCGTGCGCCCCAGAGCCGACAATAGCGATCATGAGCAAGAAGTACATTTTCAGCAGACTTAAGCTGACAATACATGGAACGAATCTCGGAGGATTTAGCAGGGACCAGCCAAGATTTGATCCATCTACAGTATCTCACAAAAGTGAGTACACCCCTCACATTTTTGTAAATATTTTATATCTTTTCATGTTACAACACTGAAGAAATGACACTTTGCTACAATGTAAAGTAGTGAGTTTACAGCTTGTATGAGGGCCGGTTCACACAGGGGCGACCTGTCAGGCGACTTGTCAGCACTCCATTCAGTACAATGGAACCGTTCTAATAGGAGCGACTCAAGTCGCTCCGACTTGGAAAAAGGTTCCTGTACTAGTTTGGGGCAACTTCAGAGCGGCTTGTATTGACTTCTATTAAAGAAGTAATTTGCAAGACGCGCTGAGGTCGCGCTGTGTGAACTGGCACTAACAGTGTAAATTTGCTGTCCCCTCAAAATAACTCAACACACAGCCATTAATTAAACCGCTGGCAACCAAAGTGAGTACACTCCTAAGTGAAAATGTCCAACTTGGGTCCAGTTAGCCATTTTCACTCCCCAGTGTCACATGACTCATTAGTGTTACAAGTTCTTAGATGTGAATGGGGAGCAGGTGTGTTAAATTTGGTGTTATCGCTCTCACTCTCTCATACTGGTCACTGGAAGTTCAACATGGCACCTCATGGCAAAGAACTCACTGGGGATCTGAAAAAAAGAATCGCTGCTCTACATAAAGATGGCCTAGGCTATAAGAAGATCACCAAGACCCTGAAACTGAGCTGCAGCACGGTGCAGAGGTTGAAGGGGTGGGGGGTTAGCCTGTCAGTGCTCAGACCATATGCTGCACACTACACTTGGTCTGCATGGCTGTCGTACCAGAAGGAAGCCTCTTCTAAAGATAATGCACAAGAAGGCCCGCAAACAGTTTGCTGAAGACAAGCAGACTAAGGACACTTACTGGAACCATGTCCTGTGGTCTGATAAGACCAAGATAAACTTATTTGGTTCAGATGGTGTCAAGTGTGTGTGGTGGCAACCAGGTGAGGAGTACAAAGACAAGTGTGTCTTACCTACAGTCAAGCATGGTGGTGAGGGTGTCATGGTCTGGGGCTACATGAGTGCTGCCGGCACTGGGGAGCTACAGTTCATTGAGAGAACCATGAATGCCAACATGTACTGTGACATACTGAAGCAGAGCATGATCCCCTCCCTTCGGAGACTGGGTCACAGGGCAGTATTCCAACATGATAAAGACCCCAAACACACCTCCCTTGCTAAAGAAGCTGAGGGTAAAGGTGATGGACTGGCCAAGCATGTCTCCAGACCTAAACCCTATTGAGTATCTGTGGGGCATCCTCAAACGGAAGGTCTCCAACATCCACCAGCTTCGTGATGTCGTCATGGAGGAGTGGAAGAGGACTCCAGTGGCAACCTGTGAAGCTCTGGTGAACTCCATGCCCAAGAGGGTTAAGGCAATGCTGGAAAATAATGGTGACCATCAGGGCTGATCCTAGGGTCACAGACTCCTGGGTGCAAAAATATTTCTGGCGCCCCCACATGGGCATGGTCATCTTACCAACCCCTCCCCTTTACAAATGTTTCTATGGCAACGACTCAAACACAGAGATGCTCCCCTTAGAAGTCTTCGTTACCTTGGGATCCTCCTATGATCTCTTTAACAATAAAGAAAATACAGAAAGAGAGTACACTAATGAGACCTGGAGGGGAGTCTCTCTGATGCACACACAGAGGGCTGTCTGTTAGAAAGAGCCCCTAGACATAATACGGTCAAAGACATGATACAAGAGATGGTCAGAGACTGCAGACATAATACAGGATATGGTCAGAGACTGCAGACATAATATAGGAGATGGTCAGACTGCAGACATAATACAGGAGATGGTCAGAGACTGCAGACATAGTACAGGAGATGGTCAGAGACTGCAGACATGATACAAGAGATGGTCAGAGACTGTAGACATGATACAAGAGACGGTCAGAGACTGCAAACATTGTACAGAAGCTGGTCAGAGACTGCAGACATGATAAAAGAGATGGTCAGAGACTGCAAACATGATACAAGGGATGGTCAGAGACTGCAGACATGATACAGGAGATGGTCAGAGACTGCAGATATAATACAGGAGATGGTCAGAGACTGCAGTTCCTATGGACGTTAGTAGATAATGGCCGATCGGCTCTCTCATCTGACCCAGCAATGGTTCCTCTAATCAGAAGTTAGCTCACTCTGAATTGCCCGTGGTGACTCCGCTGGGTAGCACCCAGATCTGTATTCCTGCAATGACTCCATTCCTTTCTCTGCCAGGGATGGCGCTAGGCTGTGTGGCTTTCCCTCTGGTGGCACAGGGCAGCGGGGTTCTCTCTGATGGTGTTCCCTCAGCACTGCCCTCTCCCTCTGGAGCCCTGGGAGTACTTTCCTGGGTGGAGACCCCCCCAGGGCAAACCACTTCCCCCTCCATTAGTACAGACCCCCACCAGGACAAACCCCCCTCCATTAGTACAGACCCCCCAGGACAAACCCTCCTCCATTAGGACAGACCCTCCAGGACAAACCCCGCCCTTCATTAGTACAGACCCCCCAAGACAACCCCCCTCCATTAGTACAGACCCCCCCAGGACAACCCCCCTCCATTAGTACAGCCCCCCCCATGACAAACCCTACCTCCATTAGTACAGACCCCCCCAGGACAACCCCCCTCCATTAGTACAGACCCCCTCCATTAGTACAGACCCCCCCAGGACAAACCCCCCTCCATTAGTACAGACCCCCAGGACAAAGCCCCCCTCCCCCATTAGTACAGACCCCCTTAGGACAGACCCCCCCCTCCATTAGTACAGACCTCCCAGGACAAAGCCCCCTCCTCCGTTAGTACAAACCCCCCAGGACAAACCCCCCCATTAGTACAGACCCCCCCAGGACAACCCCCTTCCATTAGTACAGACCCCCCAAGACAAACCCCCCTCCATTAGTACAGACCCCCCCAAAACAAACCCCCCCTCCATTAGTACAGACCCCCCCTCCATTAGTACAGACCCCCCCAGGACAAAGCCCCCCCTCCATTAGTACAGACCCCCCAGCACAAACCCCCTCCATTAGTACAGACCCCCCCTCCATTAGTACAGACCCCCCAGGACAACCCCCCTCCATTAGTACAGACCCCCCAGGACAAACAGCCCACCCTCTCCGTTAGTACAGACCCCCCCAGGAACCCCCCCTCCATTAGTACAGACCCCCCAGGACAAACCCCCCTCCATTAGTACAGACCCCCCAGGACAAACCGCCCACCCTCTCCGTTAGTACAGACCCCCCCAGGAACCCCCCCTCCATTAGTACAGACCCCCCAGGACAAACCCCCCTCCATTAGTACAGACCCCCCCAGGACAAACCCCCCCTCCATTAGTACAGACCCCCAAGGAAACCACCCCCTCCATTAGTACAGACCCCCTTAGGACAGATAAAGAGAATAATAAACCAGCGCAGTGGAAATAGAAATCTGTTGGTGAATTTTATGGAACTGCTGCCGCCCAACAAGCAGTCACCCTAAATGGGGACAGCTGAATTGATTAGTGTGGTAGAAGGGTCTGGCGCTGTTCCTTTAATTGTATGATAATTCCCTGCCTGTGTATCCAGAGGGGAACCTGCACCAATTATCTCCACAAAAAAATGTTGAAAAGTACACCAAAGAGCCCAAAAGTCCTATACACCTCTCAAATAGGAATCCTTGTATACACACGTAAATCATGTAAACAGATACGCATGAATCGCATAACACAGACTTCAAAACTCCCCCCTCTAACATATAACCATAAAAAGAGGACATTGGTTCACACCATGGGGAATATTTATTCCCCATTTAGAAAAAATCCCCTGGATTTCTCCCCTTTTTTCTCCATTTTTTCTCAGTTTTTTCTCCGTTTTTTCTCCATCTTTCCCCATTGTTCTCCATTTTTTCTACAGTTTTAACATATATATATAATTTTAAACCCTAATTCCATTTCAATACAGGTCCATACTCATATTCATAAAGAACCTAGCACAGACACCCAATATACCTCTCCTATTTGTACACTAATAACCCAGCATAGCAACCATATGTGGATACATATTGTACAAATATAGACAAATCTAATAGGTGACACACACATGCATGATTGCGATCTTACATGCCCTCCACATAAACACTCTTCCCAGAGCAACACATCAAAATAAAAATACATACATAAACAACATTTCACCTAGAACATACATTGTTTTATTATTAACGTTTTTTATTCATAAAGTTTTTATTTAGCTGGTGTATGCATTCTTATTACATTGTAGTCGCTCATTGCAAGAGGCTTATATGCCGGTGTTTTTTACCTTCGATTTTAGTATAAATATTCTGTTTTTATTGCAATATGGGCAAACTGATAAATGTGTTACAACCTTTTTACAGTATGCGGCATACCCAGCACCATACACCTGTATTTTAACCAGCAAATTTGGATTGGGAATATTCTAAAAGCAAAACTAAGGCAAATCAGTTGCAAGAAAATCTTCCTTATGGTTTTCTGTGTCTCCTGTATCTTAAAGAAATCACAGGCATAATGGCCGCCGATCTTTAGAGGGTATGCACACAGAGACATTGAATATAGTCTACTGTCTGCTAAAATCCCAGGCAAAATGGCCGCCCAACAGCCAAAATAAACCGCCCCTTCCACAGACTAGGTAACTAGACACTGTTGGACTTCGGTCTGCATAATATAGACTAAATGGCCGCGGGCGAACTTCCGGTCCGCGGAATCACAGGCAAAATGGATGCCAATCGGAAAATCAACAAGGGGACACCGCACACTATATAAGGGTGGGAAGACACAACATAGGTCACGCTCCCGTAGACGTCCTAACGACGAAACGCGTAGGGCGTGGCCTAAATCTGTGCTTCCCAAACACTACCCAATAACCAGCGCTGAAGGCTAACCGTGACGTTTTACTAATCCGCTTGATTTGTACTGTGAAATTGTGAGTACCTTTCCACTTGTTTAATAAATCTTTTTAAAAAAACGATTTTACGCTATGGGCATCCCCTTCTCTCTTTTTATATGAAACATCACGATCCTGAGTCTGCCAGTGATTGCCGTACAGTGGCGCAAAACTGTAACTGCCTGATACCCCTGCAGGGGTGAAGGGATCCGGTGAGTGGCTGCACTTTCAGAGCAAGGATTTAAAAACTACTGAAGGATCACAAACACTACATTACTTGCACCAAGATACTGCACAAGATATATACCAAGAAATCACACCACTAAGGGTTTAAACGAATTTGATAATAAGTTATCACACAACAAGGACTTTCTTTGAACTTTGTCAGCACGTCTGCACCCCACTAGGAGTGATTTTAACCCTTTTCAGTTCCTCTATCAGCAACTGATCTCCCACACCTCTCCCCCCCCCTTCCCCACTTCCACCCCCTCCCCGTCCCCCCCGCCCCTCCCCCCCACATTTATGGTATTTGGAATATATATCAGCAACACCAAGCATGGGATTTGATAACACCATTATTGTATTTATATGTGTATAGCCTGCTTATCTTTTATATAGGTTTTGATATATTTGAGGCTTGTTTAAAACTGTACAACTTTTAAGGACATCACTATTTGATATATGCACGTCTTGCTTACATTTAGGAATTTACCCTTGCAGGTCTTGTGTTTGAACTAGAGACATACAAATACACAGGCAGGGAATTATCATACAATTAAAGGAACAGCGCCAGACCCTTCTACCACACTAATCACCCCTTAGGACAGACCCCCCTCTATTAGTAGAGACCCCCCTCCATTAGCATACATTAAAAAACCCGGGCGGCAGCTGGAGAGGACAGTGTGCCGCCGCGCTGCCCGGGTGGAGAGCAGATGGAGACAGGCTTGGAGGAGGAGAACACGTCAGGCACGGACCGCCCCCCCCCCCCAGCGATGTCACTGCGCGGCTGGTCTCTCTCCACACAGAGACCAGCCGCTCAGATCTCCGGCGCTGCTCTCCTTCTCTGATAGGAGGAGGGAGGAGGGGCGGGCTTGAGCCTCAAACTACATCGGTTGCTGTGACCTGCGGAGGGAGCCGCCTCTGGACACAGAGGAGAGGAGGAGGGAGGGGAGCACTCTGGTGCTTCAGCGCCCCCACCTCTCTGGCGCCGGGGTGCACTGCACCCGTGCACCCCGTCTGGGATCGGCCCTGGTGACCATACAAAATATTGACACTTTGGTCCTAATTTGGACATTTTCACTTAGGGGTGTACTCACTTTTGTTGCCAGCGGTTTAGACATTAATGGCTGTGTGTGGAGTTATTTTGAGGGGACAGTAAATTTACACTGTTATACAAGCTGTACACTCACTACATTGTAGCAAAGTGTAATTTCTTCAGTGTTGTCACATGAAACAATATAGTTAAAATGTGATGGGTGTACTCACTTTTGTGAGATACTGTATGGACAGGCTGAATGTACCCAAGTCGATCAATCGATCAACTTGGGTTAAACCAGTATGCCAGATTTTTAGCATAGCAATAATCTTTGTGTTCTCCCAGCAGGGACGGCTCCCCACTGACTGTGTTGATGGGAGAATTAAGCGATTCTCTTTCTGCATCCACAGAAAGAAGATACCATAATCTATGGCCTGCCTTACCAGCCAGTTAGAAAACAAATTAAACACTGTATATAAATATCTGAATATCCCAAGAGTGGGTAGCATAAATATATTTTGAGCGTGCTGCTAACAATAACAGCAAAATTACCATTCAACATCCTGCCCCGCATTGTTGCCTATAGTCAGTATAAAAGGCTGCAAAGTAGATGGTGGCGCCATATAAATCCAGATGAAAGAAATAGCCAATTTATGCAGGTTACCATTGATTTCAATAAAATACACAATCTCAATCTAAAAACACATACAATGTTGCTAACATAATTTTTACAAAATGCCTGTCAAAAACAGAAACATGAGAACAGTTCCATTAAGTACGACGACGCCTATATATTTTTAGGTTTTAGTACAATAAAATGCAGTGTTGTGACAGCACTCTTAAAAAAGACAAGCTTTTCTTAGCACTTCAAGGTGAATTAAAACACAGAGCAGTAATTATCTTACAGAGCATCCGGAAAGTATTAACAGCGCTTCACTTTTTCCACATTTTGTTATGTTACAGCCTTATTCTAAAATTAATTAAATTCATTATTTTCCTCAAAATTCTCATAATGACAACATGAAGTAAGTTTGTTTGAAATGTTAGCAAATTTATTAAAAATAAAAAAATTACATGTACATAAATATTCACAGCCTTTGTTCAATACTTTGTTAAAGCACCTTTGGCACCAATTACAGCCTCAAGTCTTTTTGAGTATGATGCTACAAGCTTGGCACACCTATTTTTGGGCAGTTTCTCCCATTCTTCTTTGCAGGACCTCTCAAGCTCCATCAGGTTGGATGGGGAGCGTTGGTGCACAGCCATTTTCCGATCTCTCTAGAGATGTTGAAATCGGATTTAAGTCTGGGCTCTGGCAGGGCCACTCAAGGACATTCACAGAGTTGTCCCATAGCCACTCCCTTGTTATCTTGGCTGTGTGCTTAGGGTTGTTGTCCTGTTGGAAGATGAACCTTTGCCCCACTCTGAGGTCCAGAGCGCTCTGGAGCAGGTTTTCATCAAGGATGTCTCTGTACATTGCTGCATTCTTCTTTCCCCCAATCCTGACTGGTTTCCTAGTTCCTGCCACTGAAAAACATCCCCAGAACATGATGCTGCCACCACCATGCTTCACTGTAGGGATAGTATTGGCCAAGTAATCAGTGGTGCCCAATTTTCTCCAGACATGACGCTTGCCATTCAGGCCAAAGAGTTAAAACTTTGTTTCATCAGACCAGAGAATTTTGTTTCTCATGGTCTGAAAGTCCTTCAGGTGCCTTTTGGCAAACTCCAGATGGGCTGTCATGTGCCTTTTACTGAGGAGTGGCTTCTCTCTGGCCACTCTACCATACAGGCCTGATTGGTGGTTGTTCTACTGAAAGGCTCTCCTCTTTCCACAGAGAAACGCTGGAGCTCTGTCAGAGTGATCATCAGATTCTTGATCACATCCCTGACTAAAGCTCTTCACCGCCAATCGCTCAGTTAGGCCAGGCGTCCCGCTCGAGGAAGAGTCCTGGTGGTTCCAAACTTCTTCCACTGTGCTCATTGGAACCTCCAGTGCTGCAGTAATTTTTTCGTACCCTTAACAAGATCTGTGCCTCGATACAATCCTGTCTCAGAGGTCTACAGACAATTCCTTAGACTTCATGGCTTGGTTTGTGCTCTGACATGCACTATTAACCATGGGCCCTTATATAGACGGGTGTGTGCCTTTCCAAATGTCCAATCAACTGAATTTACCACAGGTGGATCCCTCCTGGATCTTAAGGATGATCAGTGGAAACAGGATGCACCTGAGCTCAATTTTGAGCGTCATGGCAACGGCTGTAAATACTTATGTACATGTGATTTTTTCGTCTTTTTATTTTTAATAAATTTGCAAAGATTTCAAACAAATTCTTTCATGTTGTCATTATGGGGTATTGTTTGTAGAAATTTGAGGAAAATAATGAATGAATAATGAATTTAGTCCATTTTGGAATAAGGCTGTAACATAAAATGTGGATAAAAGTGAAGCACTGTGAATACTTTCCGGATGCACTATATATGCAATATTGAAATAAAAAACAAAGTGCTAGAGAACAAATGAAATCACAAAACTTTGTTTGGAAAACAATCCACTATCAACACACAAAAAAATTCATACCACTTCCAAAAATGATTAACTAAAAATAAAGCATTAAAAACACATGCAATAACCAATAATAAATAATACGTCTGCACTACCTCTGTGCAAAAAAACATCATAGTGTGTTAACCAAATAATAAAATAATACGTGCTAAAAATAATTGCCCAGTATGGTTGCCGCAAACACCACACTGTGTTCCCACCAGTAATAGAATAATATATAAGAATAATGCCCCGTACACACGGTCGGAATTTTCGACAACAAATGTTCGATGGGAGCTTGTTGTTGGAAATTCCGACCGTGTGTAGACTCCATCTGACATTTTCCGTCGGAATTTCCGACAAACAAAATTTGAGATCTGGATCTCAAATTTTCCAACAACAAAATCCGTTGTCGCAAATTCCATGCATGCTCGGAATCAAGTAGAAGAGCCGCACTGGCTATTGAACTTCATTTTTCTTGGCTCGTCGTATGTGTTGTACATCACCACGTTCTTGACGTTTTGAATTTCTGACATTTGTGTGAACGTGTGTATGCAAGACAAGTTTGAGCCAACATCCGTCGGAAAAAGAACATGGATTTTGTTGTCGGCATGTGCTTTCGTGTGTACGGGGCATAAGTGTTGCGCAAACCAAAAGGTAAACCTCAGACTAATAACCTCAAATTTGAAAAAACACATGCAAGCCGGTAGAGTGCCAGTTCTTATATCAATATACATGAATACATATGGAACATCTGAGATGCAATTGGGATGTATAATGCACATGATTAGAGTTTTTAAGAGAGTTGTGGAATTGTGCTTTTTAACAATCTTTGGGCAGTTTTTGGCATTACAGCACTGCCACTCTCTAGGGTGCACAACTGACTTTCATTAAGCACCTTAAGCCCCGGTTCACACAGGGGCAACCTGTCAGGCGACTTAGCTGCCTGACAAGTTGCATCCTGTTCTGTACTACGGAACCGTTCTAATAGGAGCGACGCAAGTCGCTCCGACTTAGAAAAAGGTTCCTGTACTATTTTTGGGGCAACTTCAGGCGACTTGCATTGACTTCTATACAGAAGTCGTTTTGCAAGTCGCAGCTGAAGTCATGTGCAGGTCGCCCCGGTGAATCGGCCTGCAAGTCGTGTTGCCCCCGTGTGAACCGGCAGTTAAAAAGAAACTCGGTACCTCCACCCAATATTTGATAATCAAATTTTGTCAGTCTGTACTTGCATGGCTACACTGCATTTGTCTTCCTTCCTGGATATTCAAATTTGACCTGAATTTGGATCCTGCTTCTGTCAGCTGCTTGTCTCAAACATTTGACTGTCTGACTGCACATCTTTGTCTTCACCATTTGCTGATATGGATTCTTTTTTCCAATTCAGTACTGTGCCTGACTGCCTCCTGGTTAGCTTTAACCTCTGCAACCAACTTCCTGGATCATTAGCAGTGTTCCCTTACCCACTAGCAGCTTTGGTGAACATCTCATGTTCAGAGTTGTCCTTCAGATGGAGTCTTCTAGGACACAGAGGGGTTGAGTTTCTAAAGACAAATAGGCTGTTGCACCATGGGATTTTCCCCAAGCTTCTGACTTTATGATCCAATCAGGTGCAAGCTGAAATGCTGTTTTCTTTTTTTTTTTTTTTTTTTTCCTTGCATGCGATTGGGTATTTTTCGCAAAGTGAAATTTCACCACATTCACTAAGGTCTGGGCAAAAATACCTTTCAAAGTGCCACTTCACTTGCAAAATCAACAACCTCCTTGCCTTTAGTAAATCAAGCCCAAGGGGTTTATTAACCCTGACAGTTCACCATATTCATCCACAGAATGGCAACACCAAATGGTAAGTACGTTCCAGTATTAGAACCATACCTCCCAACATTTTGAGATGGGAATGAGGGACACTTACTAGCAAAGGTATGTAGGCATAGGACACACCCCCTGCCACACCCCCTTAAAAGGAGAATTAACCAAAATAAAAGGTTAATTAAATCCACAAGGTCTTTTTTTTACCACTACTATACCTTTATATTGGCTTTTAAAATGTACAAATGCAGCAATTTAGAATTTGGATGAAAGGTTTAGCACTGGGAAACACTTTTTGAAAGATAAAAAGTGCATTTTATATACAACTAGATCAGACCAAAATGAGGGACAAATGAAGCTTTTTGTGGTTGTCACCAATTGCTTACATTGCACTAGTACACCTTTATAATGTGATATCAAATTATATCTGGTGAGTGTGGCTTATATTTTGGTACACATTGTACACCATTCTGAATTTGAATATTTTACCCACATATTTATGAATAGAACTATAAAATGGCATCACGGCCGATTGTACAAATAGAGACTTCTCTGGGCATTGGGTTTTTTTGTGTGGAACTCATATGCCAGGTAAATGAGACACAACACTCACTCCTACCTCTCTCATTTAAGCACTTGTCAAATGTCATTACCTGTAATATAAGCCTGTCACAAGAGTGAACAATTCAAATTGAGAAAATAATGGAAAAAGGCACAAGCAGAGGTTACTGTCAGTAAAAAAAAAAAAAGTAAAAACGATCAGAGAAAAAAGTTGCAGGAAAAATATGCATATCTCAGCTTTTACTTAAAAAGTCACAATACCCCTCTCCTCCCCTTTGTACATTTACTTTTACATTTTTCATCAGTTTGGATTTCCTAGATTTGTGAAAAGCTTGTAGCAGGTATAGGGTCACTTTCATGTCTCTTCTGGGTTGTAGTGCAATTTCTTGGTTGACCACTACCTGTATGTGTTCCTATAGCTTTGGGCTTACCTTGGGAGTGGGGATCAACTTGTGTTCCGAACCCCCTTGAGCAAACAAACCAGGAAGCAGTTACTTGTACTGGGCCAAATGTATAGAACCGAGGCATTACCCACCCCACAGCCACACAAGGAATGCCCTGGCCACAGATGATTGGCCTAATACAGGCAACAGCTTCTTCGTGGAAGTGAAGTGAAATCTCTCCAGTGGGGACACAGACTGCAACAAAATACTTTTTGTCTGTGAAATGGGTAAGGATTGCCTTCTATCACAGAGACTGCCAGGTTAAAACTATCTTTCTGTCCTGGATAGAACTACTACTCTTATTTCTTCTTCCATGGTCATAGAGACAGAAAGCACAGTGAAATTTGCCCAATGGAGTTATAAACAGCATTTATAAACACTTGACAGAAGTATTTTCAAATCTAAAGACAAGGTTGATTGATGTGTAGCCCAAAACAATAAAAATAATACAGCTCAAATGCCCCCATCAGTTGGATCAGCATGTGAATAAACTGGTGCAAGACAGATGGGATCGGCTTGTCAAGCTCTAGTAGAATCCAACAAAATGGCGGTGGTCTGCACACAGTTGCATAAATGTGAATGAAATGGGTAAGAGATGGCTTCAGCTCCTGTTCTCCACCTGTAGAGAACTCCTTTTCGGCGCTTAATTGTAGGGTTGATTGATGTGTTTTTTTTCAGTATCCTATAGATCTGTATTGCCAGAATCATTACAGATGGACACCATCAATTCTCAAATTGTGAATAACAGAAAATCTAGCATAAATGAGTTGCCTCTACTTGGAGGGACTTATGTGTGACATGTTAAACTTTGCACACTTGGAAGTGGTTACACACAGTTACACACAGTTCTAGAGTTTTTTTTCTTCCCATATGGGGGGGGGTATACATAGCTTATCATAAGCTACAGACAAGGGTTAAAACAACCCCCCCTTTCCTTTTATAAGGGGGATACCACCTAGGTCCTTCAAAGTGTTTCACAAGACAGAGGAAGTGGGATATGATATGATATGCTCTAGTAGAGCGAAGGAGGAGGAGCTCTCCACTGTGTGAAGAGACCCCATGGCAGGAGAGGTGCAGTGGAGACACGTGGAGGGAGCCAGGCAGGCTTTAAGTACCGAGGGTGAAAGGAAAACACCAGTTGAGTGGAAATTGAAGGACAACTACCTTGCTGGGGGGCTTCTAATCTGGGTAGTAGGGATGGTGCAGATGCAAGGGAGACTGAGATGGTCAGTTACACTTAGGAGGTAGGTAGTAACACATTCCTGCAAACCTTTGGATGATCACAATCTAATATATATACTGTATATACTAGAAACCCCTGATGGCTTTTGAGCTTGCAATAATGCATATGGCAGTTAAATATTAGGAAATCTACTTCTTATTTATTTGCCTTTTGCAGAGGAGTTGCTATATATTATAGTGACTTACCATAGAAGTCAGAAAATCTATATAGGAGGTACTGTAGGTGTTGATGTTTATACAGTAGCTAAGTTATATAGGATGGGGTACCCAGGCCCCAGTGAAGAAGGAAAGCTACACTATTTGGGTGAAACTTGTATGGCACTTACCTAGCTGCCAAAAGGGCTTTTAATCTAGGGATGGTACAGACACAAGGGACACTCACATGGTCACCTATACCTGGCAGGTAGGTATTAGGACTCTCCTGCAATCCTTTGCGTGTGTAAGTTTACATATTAAGGAATCTTAACTTTATTTCTGTTGATGGCCGATGAGAAAAAAAAAAAAAACAGATGGATTTAATTGTTCCTGCCCCCAGTCCTTCCTTTGCTCAATGCCTGGACCACATACCTTCATCATTGTGCTATACGTTTTCAGCTGCACCACTGGCATGGGCTTAGTCCTAGCCATAAATTTAGCAGAAATGTGTGCTTTTTTTTTTATAGTGAAAAAAATAAAAACCGCAGAGGTGATCAAATACCACCAAAAGAAAGCTCTATTTGTGGGGAAAAAAGGATGTCAATTTTATTTGGGTGCAACGTCGCATGACTGCGCAATTGTCAGTTAAAGCGACGCAGTGCCGTATCGCAACAAGTGCTCTGGTCAGGAAGGGGGTAAATCCATCCGGGGCTGAAGTGGTTAAAGTAGAACTATAGGCAACACTTATTTTTATTTTGGAGTAAGGGAGGGTTATAGCCCCTGTCAGTGTATTTTTTGCCACCCCTGTCTCATTACAGAGATTTACATTAATTTCCTGCCCCATAGCCAAGCAGGAAGTGAGAAGAAATATCTTAAAATTAAGGAAATCAATTGCCCCCCCCCAAGGCTCTCAGAGCTAGTGTCCCCACTGGAAAATGTCAGGACGGGTTTTAAACAAGATGGGGTGTGGCCTTGACAGGAAGGGGTGGGTTATATTTAAATTAGGAGGTGCGCAAGTTTAGTCAAGCCTAGGGTAGCACAGACCCTAAATAAACCACTGCTGTACGTTTGTTTTATAGGAATATAATAAATCTATGGAATTTTTAACAGTGGTGTATATGGAAATATAATTTGGCACCCATAAAGTCCCATATATGCTGGATCTTTTTTTTTCTTTTTTTTTTTTTTTTTACAGAAGCTGTGGGCTAAAACTATATGATAAACCATTAGTTCCAACATGTTCTGCAACTGACTGACTCACATTTGGCCCACTAACAAATGTCATTCTATCTTTTCTCTTGTGCCTGGAAAAGACACTGCGAAATATCTTCAGGAGACCTGTGAAGCACATCCAACATTGTGATCTTTATTTATTTAGCCTTGTTGGGTTTGCAGTTCACATTTAATGAACTCTGCAAGATGATTACTAGATTGACTGCTTGTTAATATCTCATTAGCTGTACCATCTGTGAAAAGTGAGTTATATAAAAAGGACTTTGATTTGGTTAAGTGGCCGGTTCAATAAATTGGATAATGAAAAGATTGATTCATGATGGCAGAAAAAAAATATTCATGTTTGCTATTATAGGCAAAGTCTAATTGTGGTACCTGCACAAGCTCTACAAACCCTGCAATGGAAAGGGAAACGGCATTACCTACCAAATATATACATGTATATACAGGGGCAGACTGACCATTCGGGCACTCGGGCACTGCCCGAGGGTCCCATGCCACTAAGAGGCCCCATCAGGGTTGCCAGCCTCAATAAAACCAGGGGCAGTATGTAAAAATCTGGGGATTAAAAAAAAAAAACAGATTATAGCTGCCCCGCCTCTCCATTACCTTTTCAGTGTGTGTATGTGTATTCTGTGTGTGTATACAGTGTGTGTATACTGTGTGTCTGTGTGTATACTGTATGTGTGTGTGTGTTGTGTGGCCCCATAACCCTGTATTGCCTGGGGGCCCCATAATCCCGTATTGCCTGGAGGCCCCATAATCTCCTATTGCACGGGGACCCCATAATCTTCTCCTATTGCCCAGGGGCTCCATAATCTCCTATTGCCCGGGGGCCCCATGAGTTGTCAGTCCGCCCCTGAGTATATATAGTTAGCAAAAAAAAATCTTTTTTTCACTAAAACACTCTGCACCTTATTTGTTTGCAAAACTTTACCAAACAGGAGAAAAGCCTTCAAGTGCCCACCACTGTGCCAATCAGTGCCCACCACTGTGCCAATCAGTGCCCACCACTGTGCAAACCAGTGTCCACCACAGTGCCAATCAGAGCCCACCACAGTGCCAATCAGTGCCCACCAGTGCCAATCAGTGACCACCATAGTGCCAATCAGTGCCCAACAGTAACACCTGTCAGTAACACATCAGTACCTCATCATCAGTGCTGCCCATCAGTGCCACTTGTCAGTGCCAATCAGTACCACCTATCAGTGCCAATCAGAGCCGCCTGTCAGTGCCCATCACACTCGCCTGTCAGTGCCCATCAGTGCCGCCTGTCAGTGTCCATCAGTGCCACCCATCAGTGCCCATCAATGCTGCATATCAGTGCCCATCAATTCTACATATCAGTGCCTCCTCATCAGTGCCCAACAGTGCCACCTTATCAGTGCCAACTCATCAGTGTCCATCAGTTCCACCTCATTAGTGCCAGTCAGTGAAGGGGAAATAACATTTTATGACAAAAATTAGGAAAAACTTTTTTTTTTTCAAAAATGTTGGTCTTTTTTAGTTTATAAAAAAATAAAACCCCAGAGGTGATCAAATACCACCACAAGAAAGCTCTATTTGTGGGAAGAAAATTATAAAAATTTTGTTTGAGTACAGTATTGTATGACCGCGCAATTGTCATTCAATTGTCATTCAAAGTGCGACAGTGCTGAAAGCTGAAAATTGTCCTGGGCAGGAAGGGGCAAAAGTGCCCTGTATTGAAGTGGTTAAAGGCCCAGGAGGGGGGGGGGGGTGTGGGGGAGAACGGAAAGGGGTTAAAAAATATATTTAAAAAAATCACTTTGAAAATTTTAATGAACCCCAAAACCATTAAAGATTCTCATTATAATTTGATATAATAAAACGGTTTTATATTTCTATTGCCATGTTTCCCAATATGCCAAACCATTTGGAAATATCGAAAGCTGTAGCAATTCTGATACAGATCAGCAATTATCCTTTGGCGGCTCAGTACAGGATATCAGTCTCCACCGTCCTCAGTAGCGAGCTGTCTGAGGATTTTCTGTTAATTGTTCATCATCCAAGTCTTTTTTTTTTTCTTCCCTCAAAATGAATTAGCGGTCTACAAGAAATGCTTCCGGTAATGAATCTGTCACACTTAAATTAATATATTTCTGAGCTAAATATATACATACAAATTTTGGAGAGAAATTAGGCACACCGATATTTTTATCCAGTAATAGAATTTCTTGTTCACAGCATACAGTATCATCATAGGATAGCGCAGGGATGTCAAACTCAATTTCACTGCGGTCTGCATCAGCATTATGGTCGCCCCCATCCCCCTCCCCCTTGCATCCCACCAGTGCACCCCCCCTACCATGTGCTGCTGTCGGAAAGGAAGCAGAAAGTGCAGGGTCTGGAGGAGGTCTGCTGAATGCTTAGACCAGTAGAGGCAGAAACAAGGGGGTGCTGTGGCTGCACATAGAGATGCAGGATCTGTAGGAGGAGTTCTGTCCTCCTCTTTGCTGCCGACAGCTGGGGCGGGGGTTGTGGCAGAGACTAGCCTCTCTGTGGCTGCACAGAGAAGCACAGGATCTGGCAGAGGAGTTATCTCCTCCTCTCTGCTAGGGAGGTGCAGCAGTTGCAGGAGAGGTTCTAGGCCAACATGAAATGGCCTGGAGGGTTGGATTCGGCCTGCAGGCCTTGTGTTTGCACATGTGGTTAGTGTATCAATATGTATGGAGTCATACAAGCCAGTGCCTTATAGTGCATTAGCTGCAGCTCTAAGACAAAGCCGTGTGGATGATTTTAAGTTCGACTTTTGGATCAGTGTGATCCCATAAGTAAGCGGGGTTGCTTTGAAATGTATTGCCATTTTCTTTTATGTTTTGTCTGTGTACCATTTTGTACTACACTAAAGACCGACCGCTGAGCACAGTTGTCAGAGATTTTTCTCTACTGTGGATTAAAGTCAGAACGAGTTGAAAAGCGTCAGTTGTTGCTCTCCTGTGTGTGGGCCTGTGACACTTGAGGTATTATTCTTTAATATTACAGAGCTGCCATATGAAATACAATCTGATTGTACAATCTCCCCTTAGACCTACTAGTAACTATAGGTTGCAGAGGAGAATGTTAAAGTGATATTAACCAGTTCCACTCTGGGCAGATTCTGACATTTCACTCATTCGCCGAAAAATTTGCATTTTCTTTTTTTTTTATTAGAAAATTACTTAGAACCCCCAAACATATATATATAAGCAGAGACCCTGGAGAATAAAATGGTTGTTGCAATTTTTAAATTGCACGATATTTGCCAAAAACACATTTTCAGGAATAAATACACTTTATAGTGTTACTAAACCCAGGACCCTGCATTCACTATATCTGGTCTCCACAGTACACAGAACATGGAAATGCAATAGTTTTAGTAAATATAAACTGCTAAATACCTTTTCTCATTACTAGTATACAGCAGTCTTGTGACTTCTATCAGTGTCTGGTTAAAGCTTGTAGGATGAGTTTGTATTCCGATTGTCCTACTAGGCTGCAGGACCCCCAACCCTCTGTCTGGACAGTGCTGATTGGCCCTGTGCTGATCACATGCACCCTCCAAAAGGAAAAAAAAACTCTCTCGCAAAACACACCAAACTGAGCATGTGCAGCTTGTCCCCTAGCCTCTGTTCTATCAGCAGATGGATTGGAGACAGTGGAAGAAGGGGAAGAACAGGGAAGACAGGATCAAACAGCCTTTTTACACAATGCAGAGGATTACCCCTTAGGTTCCACAGTGAGTAGAACAATCATGCTTTACTGCATATACAGACTGGGTTTACTGTTGTGGTTTTAGTAACACTTTAATGAGTTTTGGTATACACAAACACAATATAATACCCAATTTATAATAAAACATGAAAGATGATGTTACCCTTTAGTAAATAGACACCTAACATGTTATGCTTTAAAATCTTGTACACCCATGGAATAGCACCGAACTACAGTACCTAAAAATCGTCATGTGCAAAGCTTTAAAAGCCTTTACAGGTTACCAGTTTACACAGGAGGTCTGGCATTAGAATTACTGCTCTCACTATAAAGTTTGTGGCGATACCCCACATGTGTGCATGAGCACAACAGGACTGGGGTGCTTTAAAAAAAGTTTTTGAATTTTATTGTTTATTTTATTTTTAAAAAAGTGAACATTGTACCTTTATATTTTTTTTCAGTTCAACTTTATTGCTATAACAAAGGAAGAACAATATCCCCTGTGACAGGACGTCCTGTTTGAGGAGAGATCTGGGGTCAATTTAAGCCCAGGCATTTTCTTTTGGCCACCAAAGCATCTGATGAAACCGAGATCAGATCAAGCTGGCCAAGGCTTGTTTACATGAAAAGAAAACCAGAAGTGACAAAATCCTTGTCGCTTCTGGTTTCTGACATCACACAGTGGGAGGAACAAAAGCAGTTCCTCTTATTGTGTCTCAGAAATTGGATGCCACTGGTCGCATCCTTACCGGGCCCCCTGATGGGACAGGAGAGCCTGATGAAAGTGGCGGTGGGAGGGAGGGCCCCATTCCACCCCCTGTAAAAGTAATCCAGCAGCTGTATAACCGCTAGGATTACTTTTACAGTGTGCAGAATTGGGGGGGTGGCTTCTTTCTCATGCAGCATCCTATGAAGCCACACTTGCATGCAGGGGCTAGTGGTGTGTCTCCCTACACTGTGTGCATCAATAGAAACACACAACCTCATAGCCACTAGGATGGCAAAACACCCTCCTGCTGCTCCTTCTCCTAAAAACAGACTGACTGGATACTGCACGGTCTACTGTTAAAAGTTTCCTGTGAAGCGGGAAGTTCAGGGAAGAAAAGCAGTGGCTTTTGGTGAACTACTGTAGAACACCACTCAATTTTCTTTGTGAATTAGTTATGTGTGCTCAACCAGGGGCAGCCCGTCCATTAATGGCGCAGGGCGTCGCCTTTCCTGTCCTTTGCCACCTCCCCTAGCCATGTGTCCAACCCCTTTGAGGACATCGGCGCATGAATTCCAATGGAGAGTGGCTGTTTTTTTGAAGCACCGACTAGAGCCAGAGGCGCCAATAGGCTTCAATATAGGGTGGGCTCGGGTCGCAGAAAGTGAATATTTGCTGTTGTAACACTGATCCTCTTGCTGGCCAATCAGGAAGCTGGTATTTACACCAGTCACCCGATTGGCTGAAAGGACAGGCAATCTTATTAGATGCCTAGGAGGAGGAGGGGAGGAGCTGGAAGTCGCCATAGAGGAGCAGAGCCACTGCACCACGTTTGCCTGTCACCCATCACAATGGGGTAAGTTCCAGACCGACTGGCAAATAGCGGGGGGTGGGTGCAGCTTGGGGGGGGTGTGCTTGCCACTCGGTGGGGGTAGGTGATTGTTTGCCACCCCCCCCAAAAAAAAAAAACACCACCAGCCACCACTGTGCTCAACCCAGCAAAAGGGGTTAAGAGTCAAATTAATCCGAAAAGCTAAACCGAAAAGCTGCAAGGTCGACATCCTTTTAAAAGTATATAATCCTTGAGGAGTAACTCAATAAAACTGAAACATAGCCCTGACCATCATAATAATGCATAATATAGTATCACATGACCAAACACAATCTTAGCACTATCATGTCATGATTTATTTTTTTAAAAATGGAAAAACTGGGCATTAAATAAGTTGCACCAACTACTGGCATGAAAAAAATATATATTTAAAAAAATGGCTCTTTCAAAATCATACAATGCACTCGTTATGTGTATTCTGTTCTCCTGAGCTCCATTTCAATGACATAGTTAAACACTATTCACAGCTCCATCCTACAAAGCACCTTCCACTACAGGATTATAGCTCCTTTAAGAAACATTTAGAGCTTCCTCCTGGATAGACCGCGCGGCGCACAAGTTTATCTCCGTCCGGTTTTCAGCGTATTCTGCTGAAGATGAAGAGCTGTGTGGGCTGCAGTGAATCAGAATGAATAAAATATAGTCACATTCAGAGGATTCCAGTGATTTCATTAATATTTAATCCCTGCCTTTCATTCATGCACAGTTTTTCAGCACCACCTGATTCATGTTGTACCACTTTACAGATACAGAATAAGAGCAACTGCTTATACGGATAAGGAAATAAACGTGTTGGTAAAATGTTGCCGGAAGTTTCCATTTCTATTGCCACGAATGGTTGGAGACTAAACTCATGCTTATCTATAGTCTTTGATTAAGAACCACCTCTGGGCATCATTAACCCCCCCCCCCCCATTCCTTTGGCTCACCCCCTCACCCATTCATCAGTTAATAAAGTGGAACTCCAGGTATGATCTTTATTGCATATTTACACTGGTCCAGCTTGGATCAATTTAACCACTTCCAAAGCGCATATCATTGTTATGGCAGCAGCTAGCTGCCATAACCCCAGTATCCTCTTTTTCGTCCGGCGGTCCGCTTTCCGATAAGAGTGGTCTCTGCGGCGAATTCGCCACAAGATCACTTTTACCGGCAGCGAGGGGAGAGGGGCACCCCTCCCGTCGTGCTCTGGTGCCCTCCGCCGCTTACTAGAGCCGTTGGCAGCGGGCGGAGGTGATCGGATCTTCACCCTTGCTGGGTATGGAGATGAGTAAGGGGAAGATGGCCCCCACCTGTCTCCATAAAATTGCAGTGAGGAAGCAACGTCAAAACGTCACTTCCGCCCATAGCTCTTAAAGGGCCATTTTTTTTTTTTATTGCATTTTAGTGTAAATATGAGATCTGAGGTCTTTTTGACCCCAGATCTCACATTAAAGAGGTCCTGTCATGCTGTTTTTCTATTACAAGGGATGTAAATTTTTGTCGCCATTCCACGAGCAGGCGCAATTTTGAAGCGCGACATGTTGGGTATCAATTTACTCGGTGTAATATCTTTCACAAAATAAAAAAAAATTGGGCTAACTTTACGGTTTTATTTTTTAATTTAAAAAAAGTGCACTTGTAAGACCACTGCGCAAATACGGTGTGGCAGAAAGTATTGCAACGACTGCCATTTTATACTCTAGGGTGTTAGGAAAAAAAATGTATAATGTTTGGGGGTTCTAAGTAATTTTCTAGCAAAAATAAACTGTTTTTAACTTGTAAACAACATATCTCAAAAAGAGGCTCGATCCTTAAGTGGTTAAGTATACATATCTAATGTCTGATGGGCTGCTGCTGAAGCTGCAAATCACTGTAGTAGTCAGTGCTACTACAGTGATAGTCATGATCTTCCAGGTCCTGTGCCAAGCAGTTTCTCCTGTGCACATTGACCACTCAACAATTTATTTTTTTTATTTTTTTTACGAAAAATACAAGGCATTCTCTGAATAAACAAGGTGGAAATCATGACCTCGTCCAACCAGAGAACATGTATTAATTGAAAAAATTACAAGGTGTTCTCTGAATGGTAGCAGTGTTGAGAAAGTGACCTCCTGTAGTCAGTGTACAGAAGGCAAGTCACTTGGCACAGGATCCGGAAGATCACGACAATCTCTGATCATCAGCTTCCCCAGCAGCCCATCAGATATGGGATTTATATACTTATATTGTGCCAAGCTGGACCAGTTAAGTTTGCAATAAAGGTCATACCTGGAGTTCAGCCTCAAACAACAAATATCTCCTGAAGCCACTTTTATACTCACCGCCATCTGTGTCCCTCACCAGTGTGCTTCTGGTATTGACAACTGGTGAATCCAATGCTACAATCTGTTGCTGCTGACCACTTGCCTCTGCAGTCTACTGGATGCTAAAATGACAGCCAGTAGGTAGAATCCAATTAATCTAAGCAGTAGTCTGGACCAGTATTTCTCAACCCTTTTTCAGTCACGGGAACTCTTTAAAATTATGAACAATCTCAAGGCACTCTTTAAAATTATAGACTGTCTCGAGGCACCCCATTCTAAAAAACTATTCTAATAGCTTTACACAATTCAGCAACATCCACACCCAATGTTAGAGGTAGCTTATTCTTCCAAAGCAAATACACTTTTGCACACAGGTTCTGACTAGCATTCCAATGTTTCTCTTCTCCCTCAATTTCTCTCCATCAGTCAGCTAATGTCACCCCGGTGCTGATAGAGAGGGGCACAGGAGGGTCAAACAAGGATGCTGTGGAGGCAACAGACATCCTCCTTATTAACTGATGTCATTGGTTGTTAGGAAGCCAGTATCTATAAAGGCTTTGTGTAACTAAAAGGCAGACTTGGTCAACCTGCTGGCTTGTATACAATTTTTGATAAATTTTTAGGCATTTTTGCCAAGGCACCCCTGAAGAAGCCTCAAGGCACCCTGGTTGAAAAAGACTGGGTAGGAAAATCAAAGTAGGAAAGCTTTCCTCTGCAGAGAAGATAGAAGACTCAGAGGTTGATGTATCATGTGATTTAGGTAATTATTTGGGGCTTTAGAATAACTATTTTAACTAATTAACTAGGGGGTGGAGAGAAAAGGATTAGGGAGCGGGGGTTCCCAGAATTCATCCATAAACAAGTTATAGGAAACCTCTACTAAAAGAATATGGAGCCTGCCATTGTTGACCTCTCCTTTTGAAATTACTAGTTGTCTGGCTGTCTTGCTGATCTGATAGTTTTGATTCTTTTTAAGTCATGGACTTGAACCCCTTAAAACAAGTAGCAAACTGCAACTTTCATATTTCTCTTCTGACAGGTTCTCTTTAAGGATAGCAATTTGAATTGCAGGAAAATATTAGCAGTGGGATCAGGACGGTGGTATCAAGCTAAATAAAATAGTGGAATTAGCTAATTAGTTCAAGAAAACCTTCCCTGGGAAAAAAAAACTCATGGAGGCTGCCTTTGCTGAAATGCTAAACCTCTAGCTTCGGTCACTAACCCAAAACCTGTATGCCAATAAGGACTTATGACCTTTATCTGCCTTTATTTTAAATGCGCATTCATTCTTTTTGTTACCTTTTGCTATGAAAACCTAGCTCCCAGGTTTGCATAGCAAAACCCAGGAGCTAGATCCCCCAGATGTATACTAAGCTTACAATCCTGCTAGGAGCATCCACTCTTCAACCCTCCACCACTGATCCTTAGTGCTCTGGCCCCACCTGTGCAGTAACTTTCAATAGGGTTCTATTGGACCATCCCCTGGGGCTGAAGACACTACAGGGATGGTCCCAAAGAACCCTATTCTGATATTACTGTGCATTGAAAAAATAAAAACTGAAACCGACCTAGTACAGCATCCCCATATGCCCCTCTAGAGTCTGGGATCCTGGGCAGCTGCCCATTCTGTCTTTACTGTAGTGTGCCACTGAAAGAGAACCCAAAGGCTTGAAAGCAAGTCTATGATAGAACAAAACTGTACATGAATGATGCTCTTTGATTTTGCTATGCTCAATTTTTTACACTGGATTTTGCATTACTGTCAAAGGACTCAGGCAAGAGTCAATGCTTGCACTGCATTAACTTGATTCCAAGAGAAAAACGCAACTAGATGTGTGGCAGATCAGATGCCAGGGGTCTCCAATGGCCCACTACACAATTAAAGGTCAGCAGAGGCTGCCTATGTCTTCTGCTTCTGATGTAAGAGGGCACTATCATGTAAAGGGGACTCTGATGGAGACCCTGATATATTATAATTGGACTCGGATGGTGACTATGATAGGGAAGATATGGAGGAGTGATGGAGATTTCTTTTGACCCACAAATATTTGTAAAGGATACAACATAGCCATTGTACTAAAACATTTGGAGACCTCCGAGCTATAATAGTAAACTGAATAAGGTGTTTACCATTGCATTAACATGAAAAATAATATAACAGTGAACTTAAAGTTGTATAGGCAAAACTTTTTCCCCATTTTGGATAGAGTAAAGCAGGGTTATAACCCCTGTCAGATTTTTTTTTTCCTGTCATCTGTGTCCCAATGTGGAGATTTACCTTCACTTTTTCGTACATAGCCAAACAGGAAATGAGGAAATCCCTGCAAAATAAGGGAACCCATTGGTGTCCCCAGGTAGCCAGAACTAGTGTCCCCATTTCAAGATTTCCCCTCTATTACTTTTCTGGGGACAACCCAAAAATTGGGATTTTCTTTTACTTTCAATGATAATGGTAACCAGGACAAATAAAGAGGATGAGTCTCCCTAATGGGGGAACAGACGGCAATACAAACTGACGGGTGTTCTAATCCCCCTCCATTTTGTCCAAAACTAAAAAAAAAAAAATAATTAAAAAAAAGAAGTTTTGCCTTTAATTATACTTTAAACAGTTTCTGATGACAATCACTACTCTATTTGATGTCTCACGTGAACTGAAACTGTACTGCATTTTCACCTAGTATGCAATCTCAGTAAATATTGCAAGGTTTACAAAAATAAATTGCTGGTCAAGGTTTTCTTGATTTTCATTTCTACATATGCAAGTTCTGCCTCTAGTGCTTATCTGTATTTTTATGATCAGCATCCTTAATGTGTCTTTCAGAATTGGAGATATTACAGGATAAGTCAGCATCCAGACAGCGTATTGGTTACAGTCAGTATGAGCAGACTTATAGACTTGCACAGACAGAAATGAAAACAGTAAAACACAGTCACTACTAAGGAGGAACAAAGCCTAAACATGCAAAGAGTAAATATTATTTTAGCTTTTCAGTACCGGTATGATAGAGACATGGCATAGTGTTGCCTCTTTTTAAAAGGGGCAGAATTGACCTTGCTGGTTGGAATTAGAAGCAGACACCATAATTCAGGTCCTGAAAGACTACTTTACAGGTACATGTACAGTACCCCAATCTGAAAATTCTCCAACTGTTCCCAAGGACTAGGAACAAGTGACATTTTAGATTTTTATGTCCCTAAATTTTCATTAAAAAATCATGCAATTCCAACAATTTTTTTCTATTTAGGCTAATTGTACCCAAGTCAATGGAGAAGACATATTTACAGTCATTTTTTGCAATAGGCTTGAAATGGCTCCTGAAGGTTATGTATAGTTGTACTGCTAATGGCAAACTCATTAAATTATATTTATGGTTATTTGTGTATTCAACAGAGTATTGGACTTAAAGTTGTAGTGTGGTCCATGTTCCTGTCTTTCGTGAACTAGTTTGCAATGTCTGGCCTTTAGAAAGTTAATTTCAGCTGCACACACATTTCCTGAAGTACATGTTACTAGTGGATTTATTTTTTCCACGCAAATTTCACCTAAACAGCTCACTCAAATTTCAGTGTCCTCTTTGGTGAAATTGGTAATTCTCAGCAAAATCAATTTTGTCCAAATCACTCTGCTTACACACATTGAGGAGCTTCTAGTTGTCAAAATAGGAGTGATCAAAACCACCCTATGGGGGTTCTCGCATCGGATGGAAATGTCAGAAGCACCCAACCGAAGACCAGACTAAATGAAGGCTGGAAGCCATGTTTTATACAATAAAGCAGACGTTCTAAAACTGTGAGGCTGTTCTCAGTGGTGAAGACTGCTGTAAAAGGTGCAGAAACCCGAAAAGAGGTCTGGAAGGCTTTTCATTTCTATTTTTCTTTAAAAGTCTTTTTTTTAATATATATATATATATATATATATATATATATATATATATATATATATAGTTTTCTTTTTCCAAAATCAAGGTAGATATTGTATGTGTAATATGTTTGATCCACTCGATCCAATCCACACCTTGCCATTTTAGTAGTAGCTGATATAACACATAAGGTAAGTGAAGCATAGACATCATCTGTTACTGGTACTTTAGACCTTGGTTAAAAAAAATATATATATTTATTGCTGGGAAGACTGCAAGTTGCATGCGAGAGGCCATCTACATCAAAATGAACACCCATGAGGGCCTTTTGTCACCATATTACAACATTGTTACATCTCTACCCAGACCAATTGATTATATTTCACATGTTTAGCTATGTAGATTGCGAAACTAACTCTCATGCAGGCTTCC
This sequence comes from Lithobates clamitans, assembly GCA_037952925.1. Taxonomy (NCBI): domain Eukaryota; kingdom Metazoa; phylum Chordata; class Amphibia; order Anura; family Ranidae; genus Lithobates; species Lithobates clamitans. The sequence continues at coordinate 493,840 of JBBGZY010000042.1, read as the reverse complement.
CGCAACCAAAAATGGTGTTATGCAATTAGGACAGGATTGCATCACAATGTTTACACTTCCCATCCCACTCTTGGACAATCAACATTTCCATATTCCATGGGGATTGGAATAAGGAGTCCCAAGGTGTGGATTTAAATGCTGGGTTATCTTCCTGATACTCATTAAAACTGAGAAAGTGGCTTGGTAAGCTACCAAATGTCAACATTACAGAAGTCCAGTTGAAATGTGACTAACTACTACTTGATATATCATGACCTGGATAAATGAGAACCTTCACAGATATACTTGCTGTAGGAGACTGGAAAGGCCCAGGACTTTCTCTGCTTTAGACTTATAAGCACTATTCTGATTTATGCAGCTGATTGCCACACTTTCTTAAACAATTGTTCTCCCTTGGCCCCTTGGCAAAACCTCCAACTTGGCAATCAACTTCAGCATGTGCATTGGCTTGGCCAGAGTCAATATTGCAGCACCAAAGTGAGGACCTTTCACTTGAAAGTCACATATGAAATCATCTGTAATCCTTGTATTAAATTCATATCACCTCCTGCCAAAAAAACTGTAAGACATGTGCATAAGGGTCTTTAAAGCTGAGGCAAAATTGCCATATTGCATCCAATCTACTGAAAGAAATAAGGCTGCACAAAAAAAAAAAAAAAATCATTACAGTTCGGCACTGGCCACAGTAAAAAATTTTAACCGTAAAAACAGTTTATTCCTTTATGAATGGAGTGTTACTTTAACGCTGAAACAGTGTGTGTTCACGTTCCTGATTCATCTTTACAAATGGCAGGTCATCTCAGGAGTTTATCCTTGTCCCAGTTTAATAGGTACCCCAGGCCCTGACAATCTTCCTTCATCTCAAGTACACGACGTCCCAGAAAAGACACATAGCACTGGGATCAAATGCTCTACTTTCCCTGCTGCAGCCACAAGCTATATTTAACTGATAAGACCAATGATCTTACATGGTTAAAGACCCGCACGTCAAAATGAATAAATGTGAAAAGAGGTACCTTAGTGACAACAAATCTGAGGTTAGTTGAGGGTAAAAGTTGGCTTCCTCTAAAATATCTTCTATTGTTTTTGTATCAAATGCTAATACCTTTCTGTCTGTCTGTCCATCTAAAATCAAGGCTTATGATGGACATACATTAGGGATTCATTTATAATGGAGAGTGGATACTGTTAAAAAAATACCATGTTACTGAACCACCTTGGCCTGCATGTTGCAGCTCGTTCATATGATGTAGGCCATAGTGTAGATAGGGTTGCTAAGTGGCTGGTCTTTTACTTGCATATTAACTTATTACCAGGGATAATAAAGGGAAGAAACTATAAGGCCCTTCTTTTTTTCCAGAAAAAGTAGTAACCTTAGGTGTGAAACATCGGGTATATAACAGAGTTCTCTGTGATTAGAGGAGAGCAGGTCAGATGACTGACAGGCCATGTGAACCAACCCTCCTCCCACCCTTTTTACCCCATTTTTTTATGCGTTCTTTATTTTTGAAATATTAGGAATTAGCATTAGGAACTATTATAATACACATTACAGTGGATGTAAACCCACTCTCATCATTTCTAAATTACTTCCATAGTGCTGATCTATAAAGATATACATGCCTCCTGCATATATCCTTACCTGTCAAATATCTCCCCTTTGGCTGTTTGGATCAATAGAGAAGGGGAATGGGGGGAAGTGGGACTTTAAATGAGGCGCCAAATGGTGCCTCCATCCCTGTATGCGAACATAAAAAAGAGAGTTGGGACTTTAAATGAGGTCTTGGAAACCATGTAGGTACCAGGGGTAGCAGTGCAATTTATTAATCAAGTGACATGCATAAAACAATTCAAGAAAGAACCACATAATATGGAGAAGGACATTGTAATAAATATCATTCCAAAAATCACAGCACATGTATTTGTGCATATGCGATCAACATCAAGGGTACAATCCGCTTGGCGCCACATAGTGGTCTAGTAGAGAAATTTATTGCATGTACAAAGAATTCATAATATGTACAAAAAACAATACCACAGCACAGCGAAATAAATAAATAAATACTATAATATAAGAAAAACATGATAGTTGTCCTTGAGATGTTGTAATGTCAACATATGTTGGTGTCCCAGAAGCCCGACGCGTTTCGTGTAGAACACACTCATCAGGGGCCAGATGGTCAGGGATTTCTAAAATGTAATACAACATAAGGTGAGTCTGACAGGATAGCTCCTAATGGCAGTGGGGGAGGGGTGAGTCACCCTAAAGCACTTACATATAAGTAGTACATTGGGACATGGCAGGTGCTGGGCCAGGACCAACAGGCATCTCTCCCGGGAGCTGAGGTGCAGCGGAATGCGCGCTGGCGAGCCGGGTACACAGGGTCCCCCCCAGGGAGCAGCGCGGGAGCCACAGAGCCGAGACGTATAGAGTATCGCCAGGGAGTGCCAATCTGAAATGCCTGGGAAAGAGTTGAAATGAGGCAATGTGTAAAATTTCATGTTGGTAAAAAGACCCAATGATATCTCTCTAATGAGCATGGTGAAAACAGGGAGGTCTGTGCCTGGGAAAACTGCATATTTGAAATTAAAGCATCAAAAGTATCCACATCCAATATAGTGGACTGTGGTATAAACACAATAGAAGAAATTCAAAACAGGCAGCAGAAGTAACACTGATTACACCCAGCCAGAAGGTGGATGAAATGGCCATGTATAAACTTACATGCATCCCAGGCAGGAGAGAGGGCACTGTGGAATGAGTGATGGTGAACCATCTCGGGACAGAGGCGCCCACGCCGTGTCAAGGGAGGCAAGATATACCCGACAGAAACCACGTGCACGCTGTCCGCGTACACCAGCGTCACCCGAGCACGGCAGAGAAAGGGGGGGCGGGGCTCTGACTCTGACGGCGGCCTCCGTCAGTCAGCAGCATCCACATTCCCCATCTGACTGGCTACATGGAGAAACTCATGTACCGCGTCGTGACGCCCATATTGGAGTCCGACGCGGGACAAGGGGGGGTGACGCCGATGCGCTGAGGGAGCCCGCCCTACCCACCTTAAAGCAGCAAAATGCGCTTCCTCCCGCATACAACCAGAGCGGGGGGGGAGGGCAGAGGGGACACGCAGAGCGCATCGCAGCTCCCGAGTGTGAGATACAAAGCCAGTCCTGGGTACAGCACTGTCACGTCTCATCCCTATGGGGGATGACAAGTAAGTCAGCTGTGCTGCCTGATCTCATGGACACCAAGAGGGTGTCCAGGATCAGCAGAACCTGAATATGGAAAGTAACCATACAGGTACATGGATACCTAACGTGTGGGTGGCAGGGGAACACTGCCAAACCTCTCCAAGGACCTCCATCCCTATGTAGAATCAATAGAGAAGGGGAATGGGGGGAAGTGGGACTTTAAATGAGGCGCCAAATGGTGCCTCCATCCCTGTATGCGAACATAAAAAAGAGAGTTGGGACTTTAAATGAGGTCTTGGAAACCATGTAGGTACCAGGGGTAGCAGTGCAATTTATTAATCAAGTGACATGCATAAAACAATTCAAGAAAGAACCACATAATATGGAGAAGGACATTGTAATAAATATCATTCCAAAAATCACAGCACATGTATTTGTGCATATGCGATCAACATCAAGGGTACAATCCGCTTGGCGCCACATAGTGGTCTAGTAGAGAAATTTAATGCATGTACAAAGAATTCATAATATGTACAAAAAACAATACCACAGCACAGCGAAATAAATAAATAAATACTATAATATAAGAAAAACATGATAGTTGTCCTTGAGATGTTGTAATGTCAACATATGTTGGTGTCCCAGAAGCCCGACGCGTTTCGTGTAGAACACACTCATCAGGGGCCAGATGGTCAGGGATTTCTAAAATGTAATACAACATAAGGTGAGTCTGACAAGATAGCTCCTAATGGCAGTGGGGGAGGGGTGAGTCACCCTAAAGCACTTACATATAAGTAGTACATTGGGACATGGCAGGTGCTGGGCCAGGACCAACAGGCATCTCTCCCGGGAGCTGAGGTGCAGCGGAATGCGCGCTGGCGAGCCGGGTACACAGGGTCCCCCCCAGAGAGCAGCGCGGGAGCCACAGAGCCGAGACGTATAGAGTATCGCCAGGGAGTGCCAATCTGAAATGCCTGGGAAAGAGTTGAAATGAGGCAATGTGTAAAATTTCATGTTGGTAAAAAGACCCAATGATATCTCTCTAATGAGCATGGTGAAAACAGGGGGGTCTGTGCCTGGGAAAACTGCATATTTGAAATTAAAGCATCAAAAGTATCCACATCCAATATAGTGGACTGTGGTATAAACACAATAGAAGAAATTCAAAACAGGCAGCAGAAGTAACACTGATTACACCCAGCCAGAAGGTGGATGAAATGGCCATGTATAAACTTACATGCATCCCGGGCAGGAGAGAGGGCACTGTGGAATGAGTGATGGTGAACCATCTCGGGACAGAGGCGCCCACGCCGTGTCAGGGGAGGCAAGATATACCCGACAGAAACCACGTGCACGCTGTCCGCGTACACCAGCGTCACCCGAGCACGGCAGAGAAAGGGGGGGCGGGGCTCTGACTCTGACGGCGGCCTCCGTCAGTCAGCAGCATCCACATTCCCCATCTGACTGGCTACATGGAGAAACTCATGTACCGCGTCGTGACGCCCATATTGGAGTCCGACGCGGGACAAGGGGTGGTGACGCCGATGCGCTGAGGGCGCCCGCCCTACCCACCTTAAAGCAGCAAAATGCGCTCCCTCCCGCATACAACCAGAGCGGGGGGGGAGGGCAGAGGGGACACACAGAGCGCATCGCAGCTCCCGAGTGTGAGATTTGGCTGTTTGGAGCCCTGCAATACTCCGGATTCTATGGGCAGGTCTGTTGTCCAGAGCTCGGTGGGTGGAGTCGTGATGTCAGTAGACTCGCAGCCCACCTCTACATTCCCCTTGGCCAGGCATCAATATTTTTTACACTGAACTTTTGCTGGTCTTGTGGATTATGCTCCATGATCACCAACATCCAGTCCAGGAAAGTCACCACATGACTTCAGCATGCCCAATCACGCTGAGGTGTGGAGCAGCCAATCCTGGGAGAGCTGGAGAAGAAGGGAGGGGGCATGTGAAGTACACAGAATGCCTCTCTCACACTGTTGCATGAGAAGGGAATTACCTGTCACTCACAGCAAGGGGGAATAAACTGACACCTATTTCTCTGTGTGTCCATTTTTATCTTACTGAAGAAAGATAAGAGGATTGCTCAGAGCTGGATTAACTCTTCGTGGCCAGACTGGGCACAGATGAAATGACACCCTCTGCTGTAACAGATACGAGTCTTAAAATTTTTTGAGGGGGTTTACATCCACTTTAAGTATAAGGACCCTAAGCGTGAAATAAACAGGTAACATTGGAACCATTAAACTGAAGATGTCGTCGGCAATCTAGTGTATAAACCGAATCCTTTAGACCTCTTGCACAGTACGGCTTGAAAAAACTCAGTACAGCGTTTTTTTACTGAGCTAAAATGTAGCCCATTATTTACAATGTGCAAGCACCGAGTATTCCTCAGTAAAAAAAATAATAGGAAAATCTGCATAGATACGTGTGAAGTCGCGCACGACAAACACCTGAAATTATGTCCAAAAAAGCAGAAGCTCAAACATCAGTACCGTGTGCAAAAGGCCTTGTTGAGTACTTCAAGGTTAAAAAGTTCCAGGATACATTACATAGAAAACACTGACACATTTGTGCCCCAGGGGAAGAAACACAACAGTGTTTTCTATGTATGCTGGAACTTTTTAACCCCCAAAGTAATCAATGGATTTTAATGCTGTTTGTACACCGGAAACTACGTTTTTAGTTTAATGGTACCTATAAACAGCTTGTGGAGGCTAAAGTTGGGCAACGGATATATGTTTACCCCTTTGGTGTTGGACTTCAGGGTAGTAGAACCTTACATGTTGCAATATTGGAAACAACTATATCGTACAGAGGTATTCCATAATTTTGCATATAAATGGTGGGGCCTCTAAGGAACTAGCAGGGTGTTTCAGGGTAATACAGGTGCTATAATTTTACATTGTTTAAATGGAATAGGGAGAAGGAGAACCAAAAAATTGTAGGGTGGAAAAATTTTATTAGGTGGCCTAGTTGGGAGGTAGGGATACCAGGAAAAAAGACAATGTGGTTACAGCAGGTGGGGGGGGGGGGGGTGGAAGGCCAATATAGGAGGGAACACCAGTCGAGGGTGTTCAGATCTATCAAACTAGGGTACGGGGAGGGGGGGTTGTTATAGGACAGGAAGTGTAAGGAGGAGAGTAAAAGTTAGGTTAGGACAGGGTGCGTAAAAGGGAGGGAAACCTGCAGGCAGGCTTAGTGGTCTGAGATCCGAGGAAGTGGAAATAGTCAAGTATTGACAAGACTGGCAAGGAGGGATTCGGTGGAGCTAGACCAGAGGGGAGAAATTGTTGGTGGTAGCCTGCTTTCCTCCATTTGGTAATTTTTCAAATGAAAGCCGGCTGAAAATAAGTCACTACATTTTTATTCACAGTAAGTGGCCACAATATCACATTGCCTAAAGTTGCAGATTGTGAATTTGCTGGAAAATTCCACATGCTTAGCAATTTTGAAGCTCATCTATAGTTTCCAAAAAAAACATAGTGTTGCAATGCCAAGCTGCTGCTAACAAAGCAAACAGAATATTGGCATGCATTAAAAAGGGGATTAATTCCAGAGATAAAACTAAAAATTCTCCCGCTCTACAAGACCCTGGTCCGGCCGCACCTAGAATATGCTGTCCAGTTCTGGGCACCAGTCCTCAGGAAGGATGTGAGGATATGATTTCAATATACAAATACCGTACTGGTGACCCCACAATAGGGATAAAACTTTTTCACGGAAGGGAGCTTAAAAAGACTCGTGACCACTAATTAAAATAAGAAAAGAGGTTTAACCATAAACTACGTAGAGGGTTCTTTACTGTAAGAGCGGCAAGGATGTGGAATTCCCTTCCACAGGCGGTGGTCTCAGCAAGGGACATACAGGGATATACAATGTAATACTGACATATAATCACACACACAGGTTGGACTCTTTTTTCGACCTCACCTACTACGTAACCTACTATAAAACAATCTGACAGTCAATCAGAATTGTGGTGAAAATTGACCAAAACAAATATCAATCCAATTATATTCATAAATAATTGTCGTATCAATTTCATTTATCTGGTCAGTAAAGACTGAGAAATGATAGAATCTGTGTGGCAGATTGAAATCATTGAAAGTTGATGGCCATTAAAAAATTAACGGAGTTAAATGCGCCTAGCCTTAATGCGAGTTTAGATGTGGCAAAAGTTTTTTCAGAGAAAATGCCGATGCTCCTGGATGCGTTCGCCTGCGGGGGTGTTTCAACGGAAAAAAAAACCAAAAAAACACCAGATGCCCCTAACCGCCACATTAAAAATGTCCAGTGTGCATGAGGCTTATTTGAGTTTTTACAACAAACACTACCAAAGTACGTTATCATGCATTGCATTACTGCGGCTCATTCATTTTGAAACCACTCCGGTTTTATATTTTTGTGCTGTGCTGTGATGTGCTGGTTCACTCTGTAGATGTGATATGTTGCTATTTAAAATGAACGCCACTGAAACACACTACAGCATGTTTGGTAAGCTGCAGTAATGAGTGCGTTTTATCGCACGTTACCATAACAAGTTAGTGTGAATGAGCACTAATGGTGGCCATACACATAACGATCTGATCATACTATTCTTCATAGAATCAGACAACATGATTGAAACTATGGATTCTAGAAAAGACATTCGAGACCCTGTCATTGATCGATTTGGGGAAAACAAATTGATTTAACCAAAACTGATTGGTCTGGGTGCAAAATCTGATCATGGGAAGTTAGATATGTTGATATGATCATTAGGTGTATGGCGCATAAAATGTCAATCCCCCAATCATATTTTTTTTTCCTGGAATTGATCAACAATACCGAATATATATATATATATATATATATATATATATATATATATATATATATATATATATATAAATAATATCATGGCTGTCATTAGGCAAAATATAAAAAAAAAAAGAAAAACAAATTCTTGTAACAGTAAGGCAGTATTTTATGTAAAGCATATTCCAATTGAATGAACAGATTTTTCCAGCCCACTGAATCATTTGAATTATTTTCACAACTTTTTTCACATTTGCGTGCTTATAACATTTTAAATCTTGTATAAAATATTTGCAGTATTTTTACAAATTTCATGTTTAAGTATCCACATTTATATATTGAAAGATATCCAACTGATACTGTACAGCAGAAGTGGCAAGTGAAATATATCACACATATGTAAGCCCATTTACAATTATGTGTTTCCATAAGAATTGTGGTAGTAGGTAAGCCTTAAAGTGATATTAAACCTTCCGTTTTTTAAGCACTTTCAGCAGCATCTAATCTTTCAGTATGTAGTTTATTAATCCTTGCCTATGTTCCAGTTTAAGCTGGTGTCGTGATCACTACCCCAGGTTTCCTATTTCAGGGTGGCCCCTTTCTCATGCAGCATCCTATGGAGCCACCCTTGCATACAGGGACTAGAGTTGTGTCTCCCTACACTGTGTCAATAGAAACACAAGTGTGCCATAGTCTTGGATGGCAAGGCACTCCCCTGCTCCCCCCCCCCCTTTCCCTTGTCCAAACTAACAGACTAGCTGCAGACTTCACTGTCCACTGTTAACTCGTTGCTCTAAAGACCAGAAGTTCAGGTAAGCAGCACTGAGAGACCAGGAGCAGAGATGCAGAATGGAAAAAATTGTTTAGCTTCGGATAGATTGGTTATGTTACAAATTTTGTTTCGTTGATTTGTTTTGGAATTCAATTTGTTTAGTTTCATTTCGTTTTAATTCATTAATTTGCAAACGAATTGCAAATTTTCTGAACGATTCAAATTCGGATTGGTCGAAAAATGATCGCCAGATTCTAATTCTGTGTGAAGAATAGCTGGTTGTTAAGGAGTGGGTTAGGAAGCAGATGACTCATCAGCTGTCAGCGGGCTTCCCCACGGACAGCTGAAATGCAAACAAAAGAATGCCGGAAATTAAAAATTCTAAAAATAGAACCAGTGTGGGGTCCCCCCCTTAAATGCATACCAGATTCTTTGGGTCTGGTATGGATTTTAAGAGATACCCCATGCTAAAATGTAAAAAAAATTAAAAAAATGGCATGGGGTCCCCCCAAAATCCACACCAGACCCTTATCCAAGCAAGCAGCCCTGCTGGCCAGGAAAGGGGGGGGGGAATTGGGAGCACCCCCTTCTTGAACAATACCAGGCCACATGCCCTCAACATGGGGGGTTGCTTTGGGGCACCACCATCACCTGGCCGGTGATTGTGGGGGTCAGCGGGCGGGGCGCTTATCGGAATCTGGAAGCCCTCTTTAACAAGGGAGCCCACAGATCCCACCCCCACCAATCCCTATGTGAAGAATTTGAAAAAAATAAACAATCGTGCTTACCTATGTAGGTGCAGCATCGATTCAATGCTGCCGCTGTCCCTAGCCGAATCTACACCGAGAACTGAGTAATTAAAGACCACTGATCACTCAGTTCTTGTGGTCCGATCTGAGCACAGATAGACCAATTTTTTTATGCAGCATCGTGGTGCGTTATATGTGGCCACTACTGTGCAGTGCATTGATCTAATTCAAAATGAACGGCAGCACAAGACACGGTGGTGTACACGTTGCAGTAATGTGTTGTAAAACTTGCTTTTAACATACCGTATATACTCGAGTATAAGTCGAGTTTTTCAGCACAACAGTCAAGCACTTTTCTGCAGCAAAAAATTTCATTTTTCGAACCGACTTTGGGGCCCCGTATCTCAGGGCCACTTAGTGCTAGGAGTACAAATCCAGTGGAACTGGTACCACAATATATCCAAAGCTGAAGTTCCTAGCACTAAGTGGCCCTGAGATACGGGGCCCCAAAATCGGTTCGGAAAATGTCATTCTGCTGCAGAAAAGTGCTTGACATTTTCTGAACCGAGTTTGGGGCCCCATATCTCAGGGCCACTTGGTGCTAGGAACCCCACATTTGGTGTGCAAACCCAGTGGAACTGGTACCATAACCTATCCAAAGCTGGGGTTCCTAGCACCAAGTGGCCCTGAGATACGGGGCCCCAAACCTGGTTCAGAAAATGTCATTCTCTGCTGCAGAAAAGTGCTTGACATTTTCTGAACTGATATTTGGGGCCCTGTATCTTGGGGCTACTTGGTGCTAGAAACCCCAGCTTTGGAAATTTTATGGTGCTAGTTCCACTGGGTTTACACACCAAATTTGGGGTTCTTAGCACTAAGTGGCCTCGAGATACGTGGCCCCGAGATACAGGGCCCCAAATTCGGTCAACTGTGTCCATCTGCAGCAATATCATTTCGGGACCCTTTGGGTTTAGAGACCCCAAATTTTGGCTGCAGCTAGGGGGCATCGAGGAACCCTTAACTACTGAGTTTGAAGTTCAGGGGACTTATGGCTGCAAATGGGCACAGTGAGGCTGCAAATGGGCATTGTTGACCCTCTTTTCCACTTACAGTAGCTGTGCATTTCTCACCTTCGTCTTATACTCGGGTCAATACGTTTTTCCCATTTTTTTGTGGTAAATTAGGGCCTCGACTTATACTCGGAACGACTTATACTCGAGTATATACGGTAGGTTACCCTAATGCAACTATCTAAAATAATGGAAGTCCCCTCTTAGAGGATCGTCACCGAATAGGTATCCTCAGAGGAGTTACCCTCACTTCCTATTCTGGTGACAACTGTAACATTTTGGTTTCCCAAGCTGGTGGTAATGGTCAACAAGACAAATAGAGAGGGGGAATCTATTCAACAGGGAAGCAGATTGCAATATAAACTTGACAGAGGTCTAAACTCCTTCTGACCCTTGCTTATACATACGCTTTAAAGGTTTATCACAACAATATAAGAAATGAAACATAGAAAAAAAAACACGCAAACAGGGCAAATATAAGTTTTTGCTTACAGTATTCATATATTGACGTTTCAAATTTGAAAAGATATTAAAAGAAAAGTAAAGCCAAAGCTCGTTTGGCTGTACTTCTCCTGTGGTTTACAGGAGTGCAGTTCACTGTGCACTCCTGTAACCCGTTTTCAGCAGAGAGCGGGCTGAAGACCGCGGGATGAAGACCGCTCTCTGCTGACGTCACCAATGTCAGTCCAGGCACCGCGTCATCCCGACCACGGAGTCTGGATTCTCCAGGTGCCTGGACTGACACCCAGCGAGCCGATGACAGCCTGAGATGCCCGCTCCACCCCCTCCACAGCTCAGCACTCAAATGAGCGAGGAGGGAGAAGAGCAGAGAGCTGCGAGTGACAGTGGGCAGCTCTCTGCTCAAGGATTTAAAATGCAAATTTTCCGAAAAAAATACTTTTAATGGATTGTAACGCACAAAAACACAATATAATTCCCAGTTTTGGTAGAATATAAAAGACGATGTCATACTGAGTAAAGCGATGCCCAACATGTCACACTTTCATCTTGTACACACTCGTAGAACGATGTCAAACTACAGTACCTAAAGATCTCCATAGGCGTCAGGTATGTTGCAGGCTGGCTGGGAATGTGCTTGTTGTTTTTTTGGCAACGATTTAACAGGTTACAATTTAAACAGAAGGTCTGGTGTAGAATTATTACTTTAACTCTGACATTCGCAGTGATACCTCACATGTGTGGTGTGATCACTGTTTACATATACATGCAGGAGCTACATATGCGTTTGAATCTGCGCCTGAGCACGGGGGGATGAGGGCGCTTTAATTTTTTTTTTTTTTTTTTTAATCTATTTTTTACACAGTCTTTTTATAATGTTTTATTAAAAATGCTGCAGCTGAAGCCATGATCCTGGTACAACCACTTTAACCTGAGGATATACAGGTAGGTCCTAGGGGTGAAGAGTGGTTAATGATACATTTACCCTTCAACTTTCACATTCTCATTAAGCACTATGACTTCATAGCTGACCTTTTGACTGTAAGCTGCTCAGGTCCAGAAGCAGAAAAGCCACCCCAAACCATAACAGTTCCATTACCATGTTTCACAGTTGGTACAAAGGTTCTTCTCTTGAAATACTGTCTTTGTTATGCACCTGCCAAACATGTCTACTGTTACTGTGGCCAAAGAACTTTATCTTTGATTCATCAGTCCACTGCACATTGGTTTAAAGTGCTTGTAAAACCTTACAGACCACTTTTTGCTACAGGTAAGCCTATAATAAGTAGGCCAGGATATCTCCTAAACCTGCACAGTTTAGGAGATATCTCCTGTATTTGCATGTCCTGACGTCATCGGCATATGCAAACTGAAGCAATGGCCCGTACGTGCTGGCGGCTCCTGCGCGCGAGTGACATTATCACGGCTAAGGCCAATCACAGCGCCGGAGCCGCGATACCCAGAAGTAACCCCCAGGATTGAAGTCACCAGCCGGTGCTGTGTACGGGCACCGCAGCGAGGGCTTCGATCACAGGTGAGTGTTACATAATGAGCTAGTATGCTATGCATACTAGCTCATTATGCCTTTGTCTTGCAGGTGTTAGTTTTTTTTTTTTTTCAAAGTGGGTTTACAACCACTTTAAGAAGGCTTGGTCTTTGCCTATATGTTCCATGGCAAATTGTAGTCCTGCTCTAATGTTTTTTGGATAGCAAAGGCTCACTCCCCTCATCCAGTTTTAATTAGTGCAATTTCTTTTTGGGGGCCCATTCACAATAAAGCAATCCACTGCAGTGCATTAACAAGCATTATGGCACGTGTTAATGTGTGTTGCACTAAGGCAACCCAATCTTTATGAATGGGCTGTCAATGCACCTTAACAGATAAAAAAAAATGATGCAGTGTATGCAATGTTGTGCATTCTGGTCTACTGTACAATGTATTGGGGTGCCATTCACAGTGAATGGCACCACAGCACATCAGGTCTGTTGCTAAGCATTGTAGTAGCATGTGTTTTCACAAAGCGTGTGAATTGGCCCTGATTGTAGAAGCATGTGCTTTGACACCAACTGTTTTAGGAGTTGCGTGCAGATCCCTCAATATAAATGTGTGGCTCTTGGAGGCTTTTTTTAAGCTAGGTTCACATCCATGTGTTTTTGCGGGCCGCGTTTGTGCGGGCACGGCAGCCCATTCCATGCACCTTTCAAAAGCATGCAATGCAATATTCCCAACGCACACTTTCCTGCAAAAATAGCTGTATTTTCCATTGGGTGCTGAAGCGACCACCGGCTGGAACCGCGAACAGTCATAAAGAGAAAGGTCACTAGCACACGATAATCTCCAAAAATGGGTCCCATTTTTGGAGATCCTGGTGTGCTGGTGACATTTCTCGCTTTTCAAAAATCATGTGGTCTTTTTGACCATGCGATCTAACTGCGGTTTCTGCACCTGTACATGCACTGTGACTTTACATGAGTGGGGTTGCCATTCAGAATGAATGGCAGCCCCGCATATTTTCACTGCAGGTGTTTGCGAGTGCGGGAATTGTTGTGATTCCGCAGCCATAGGCAACTGTGTGAACCAAGCCTTAAAGTGTTACTAAACCCAGTAATATGAAAATAGTTCATCTGCCCCCCCCCCCCCCCCCACACACACACACACACACAGTGCCCACAGCTTATAAATCTTTGCCACTAAATTATAAATCTTAAAATATTGTCACTATATACCTTTTTCACTGATCTGTATACAAGGATTAAATGATAAACTGCAGAGTTTCTCCAGTGCTGGGAGTTCAGGTGGGAGGAGATTTCCCCTGCAGCCTGTATACACGCCCACATGTGTGATGCCAATATCATGTAACCTGGCTATCTCTGAGAACAAGTAACTGTTCTCTCCTGCATTAAAAGACACTACTGAGCATGTGCAGGTTGGCTATTGCCTGTGTGTTAGCTGGCCTTCCCAAGCTAGACATTGCAGGAGGGAAGGATCTATCCATACAGGATAAAACAGCTTTTTTACGCAATGCAGAGGATTAACCCCTAAGTTCCACAGTGAGTATAACAAGTATGCTATGCTGCATATACAGACAGATATTACTGTTGTGGGTTTAGTAACACTTTAACCTCAAGCTGTCCGCTTTTGACCTGACTTTGCTGGGATGATCAGTCCTGAACAAATCAGTGGTCCTTTGAGATCTATGACACTTGTATGTTGTAGAATATTTTCCTTACAGTCGAATGCTTGAGTTCAGTTAATATGGCAGTTTTTTAAACCCCTTGCCAGACTCCCAGGCATCCACAACTTTCCATCTGAGATCATTGAAGAGCTCTTTTGATCTTGGCACAACAACATCTCACACATCAATAGCACACTAGACTCTAGATATCTGAGGATTAAATAAGACGCGTTTCACCTGCATACTCCCTAGAGAGGTTCTAATCATTGGCACCTAATCTAGAATGCTTGATTCTAATTTCATGATTTGAAGTGGTGCAGAGGTGCACTTTTTCCTGGTGACAAATTTGTATTTTTGTTCATTTTGATTAGAATAAATACACTATGTGAATTTTATGTGTGGTCTGTTCAAGTCTATCCTCTATCTGTTGGCACTGGTTAAATGAAGATCTAAAATATGTCTGCTCACATACGTTGGGATGTCAACAATCTCCATAGGTAGGGTTGCCACTTCATCCCTTTAAACCCAAACACATATGAATTACACAGGTTCTGAGGCTAATTTAATGCAGATAAGGCACCAAGTGAGTTTATTTACCATCTTAATCAGCCACAGGTTTTAAAGGGATGAGGTGGCAACCCAATCCATAGGGTGTGCTTACTTTTTCACATGACTGCATATCTGTATGAAATATTGAAGGCCTGAGTCGTGTTCCTGGGATACAATTCAAGGCTTAATTTTCAGTTGTGACTGGAGTGTACCGTCAATAAAAGACACATTGTTCCTAAGCCGATTCAGTCTGACAAAGTCTACAGCTCCTTATTTTCGGCACAACAGTTATCAGTATTTACTTTGCATTTGAATGACTTGTTACTGAAGGAACAAAAGAAGCATCTTGCTTGCTTACATCTAAAGCAACAAAGAGTCTAATTCCCCGATGGTTGTCTTACTGCAGGCTGTCTAATGAGCTGTATCAGGGCATCAAGGTGAACGCACAATCTTGCACCTTTTCCTGGGAAAACCCCCACTGCACTGCATTCCAACAACCAGAATCTGCCAGACCTCCAGGGAAAGAATCGAGTTTAATTAGCACATTTAAAGAAGAAATATGTTCTGCTATCAGACCATGGAAGAATGGCGCTTCAGTTATAAAGGGAACCAGATTTCTGTATGCGACATCCAAGAAAGCAGGTTCTGTAAGGCGCGCACGTTTGTGATTAAACGTTTACAGTGAAGAGCTTTTGTAATTCTGTAAATGCTCCTCGGCCACATTAGCATTTACATTGCAGCTGGGCAATATTTGATCAGCTGTGCGGCCCTGAATGTAACGAGGTACAAATACAGGTCTAGATGTGTCAGTATTGCGTCCTGCGGCACGAGGCTAGACTTATGAAAAATCTGCGCTCGGATCACATATCAGAAGCAATTGACACATCACCTCTGAACCATCTACCAGTGGCGGCCCGTGCATTGTTGGTGCACGGGCGCCGGCCCCCTGACACCTCAGCTGCCCTCCGTATTCATGTGCCTGGTCCCTTTCAGGATGCCGGACACATGAAATACTATGGCGGGAATAGGAGGGGGGGGGTGTGTGTGTGTATTGAAGCAGGTGATTAGAGCCAGAGGCTCTAATAGGCTTCAAAATAGGGTGGGCTCGGGTGCAGAGCACTGTGTCCCGATCCTACAGTGTTGTGTGGCATAGCAAATGAATTTTCGCTATTTTAACACCAACGTTCCTCCCTGCCAATCAGCAGGCAGGTCAGTGAGACCTGTCTCCTGATTGGCCAAAGCATTAGGCGATCCTATTGGATGCCTAATGCTTTGGTGAAAGAGGACACACGGCGGAGGAAGAGAGCTGCTGAGGAGAAGAGCCGCCGAGCAAGAGAGCCCCGTCACTCCAGTAGAGGAGCAGTAGGTTCCACCGGACAGGCCGTGGGGGGGGGCTTTAGTGAAGTGATGGCTGCATTTACTGGGCACAAGTGGCTGCATTTACCGGGCACAAGTGGCTGCATTTACTAGTGGCTGGATTTACGGGGCACAAGTGGCTGCATTTACTGGACACAAGTGGCTGCATTTACTAGGCACAAGGGGCTGCATTTGACGGGCACAGTGGCTGCATTTGACGGGCACAGTGGCTGCATTTGACGGGCACAGTGGCTGCATTTGACGGGCACAGTGGCTGCATTTGATGGGCACAGTGAGCATGTAATTGATGGGTGGGGTTCAGTATTTTTCAGTTTGTTTGCGCCCCCCAAAAAATTTTGAGCTTTTGAGCACCAGCCGCCACTGCCATCTACATAAATGCTGTACCACTATGACAAAAATGCATGCATTAGTTAGAATGGGTCACATATGCTGGTGATACTGGCTGCTGAATGCAACAGAAGGTTTAATTTTGCAGTGGGTGGAAGGAAAGAAAATTGCTAAATTTCCCCATCAACACATTCAGCTATTGTGTTCTGCCGGTGGGGAGCCTTCTCTGTCAGCAGAACACAGTGATTAGTGTTGCTGACTAAACCTGGCGGCACTAATAGTTTGGTAAAAACTAGACAGGCTAGCTGTACACAAGTCGATCGCTACATTAACTTTTGTACAACCAGGGTGCCCATACATGTCCCTGCTGAACAGGACAAATTTGGATCCATGTAGGCCGGCTTTACCGACTGATGGCAAATGTTTGTGTATGGAAATTAGTCACAGTGTTATTAAAGGGGTTGTAAACCCTTGGTTTTTTTTTTAAACAACAAACATATCATACTTACCTCCACTGTGCAGTTCGTTTTGCACAGAGTGGCCCTGATCCTCGTCTTCTGAAGCCCCCCAACGGTACTCACGGCTCCTCCCCGCATCGGAAACCCCCTAGGAGAAGCGCTCTCCCTGGAGGTTACCGTGCGGGTATGCTCCCGATTCCAGCATTTGCGTCCATAAACACAGAATGCCAGACTCGGCCCCGCCCCCTGCGTCACAAAAGGGAGAAAGCCACAGGCGCACTGCTCTGCACCCGCAGTGTGGGTAAACCGCAGCACATCAGTGTAAAAGCAGCCTTAGGCCCTTTTCACACAATCAGTCCAATCAGGTCCGCCTGTCCATTTTTTCAGGCAGACCCAATCGGACCCTCCATTCACCTCTATGGTGCGGCAGATGTACACGGACTTGTGTCTATTTACACCCGCCTACCTCCAAATCCAATCCGCTAAAAAAAACAGAAGATTCGTCCGCTTCCATCTGGATGGATAAGATCAGAGGGCCCATAGAGTAGAGCGAACTGTGTCTATGTCTGCTCTGCATATGCATGAGTGGGCACGGGCCTGTCATCCGCCCGCCCTCTCCGCTTATTATGGCCCGTGACCAGTTACCAAGTCGCTTAAATGGCCCTCCCTCTTCAGAAGGATGGGCCCCCCAGATTTAGAATATCCAGGTAAATTATATCTTTTAATGACAAATTGGCCTTTCATTTGGTGGTAAATGGTAATGGATATCTCCTGATTTTATTTTTTATTATCATCAATGGAAAACTGGCACAAAATTTAACCACTTGACAACTGGGCACTTAAACCCCCTTAATAACCAGACCAATTTTCAGCTTTTGGTGCTCTCACATTTTGAATGACAATTACTCAGCCATGCAACACTGTATCTATATGAAATTTTTGTCCTTTTTTTCACACAAATGGAGCTTTCTTTTGGTGGTATTTAATCACCGCTGGGTTCTTTATTTTTTGCGCCGTAAAAGAAAAAAGACCGAAAAATCTGTAAAAAAATGCATTTTCCTTCATTTCTGTTATAATATTTTGCAAATTAGTAATTTTTCTTCATATATTTTGGCCAAAATTTATACCGCTACATATCTTTGGTAAAATTAACCCAAATCGGTGGATATTATTTGGTCTTTGTGAAAGTTATAGAGTCCAAAAGCTATGGTACCAATATCTGAAAATTGATCACACCTGAAGTACTGACGGCCTATCTAATTTCTTGAGACCCTAACATTCCAGAAAAGTACAAATACCCCCCAAATGATACCTTTTTGGAAAGAAGACATTCCAAGGTATTTAGAAAGATGCATGGTGAGATTTTTGAAGTTGTCATTTTTTCCCACAATTCTTTGCAAAATCAAGGTTTTTTTTTTACTTTTTTTTTTTCCCACAAAATTGTCATATTAGCAGGTTATTTCTCACACACCACATATGCATACCACAAATTACACCCCAAAACACATTCTGCTATTACTCCCGAGTATGGCGATACCACATGTGTGAGACTTTTACACAGCGTGGCCACATACAGAGGCCCAACATGCAGGGGAGCACCTTCAGGCGTTCTGTAGCTTCCAGGCCAATTCTGACATTTCTCTCCTACATGTAAAAATCATCATTTATTAGCTAGAAAATTACATAGAACCCCAAAACATTATATATGTTTTTTTAGCAAAGACCCTAGAGAATACAATGGCGGTCGTTGCAACTTTTTATCTCGCACGGTATTTGCGCAGCAATTTTTTTAACGCGTTTTTTTTGGGAAAAAAAATGTTTTGTGCTTTACAAAAACCAAAACAGTAAAGTTAGCCTAATGTTTTTGCATAATGTGAAAGATGAAGTTATACTGAGTAAATAGATACCCAACATGTCACCTTTCAAAATTGCACGCGCTTGTGGAATGGCGCCAAACTTTGCTACTCAAAAATCCCCATAGGCGACGCTTTAAAAATTTTTACTGGTTACATGTTTTGAGTTACAGAGGAAGTCTAGGGCCAAAATTATTACTCTCGCTCTACCGATCGCAGCGATACCTCACATGTGTGGTTTTCATATGTGGGCGGGACTTACGTATGCGTTCGCTTCTGCATGCGAGCACGCAGGGACAGGGGCGCTTTAAAATTTATTTATTTTTTTTTATTGTTCATTTTACTTTATTTATTTTAGTTTGATGCTTTTTTCCAAAAAAAAAAAAAATTTTGACCACTTTTATTCCTATTACAAGGAATATAAACATCCTTGTAATAGGAATATGGCATGACAGGTCCTCTTTACAGTGAGATATGGGGTCAATAAGACCCCACATCTCACCTCTAGGCTGGGAAGCCTGAAATAAAAAAAATAAAAAAAAAACGATCCTGGCTTCGATCGTAGCGGTGAGTCGGTAGAAGCGCGGGAGGGGGGGACATCCCCTCTCGCCTCCCGTAAGAACGATCAAGCAGTGGAACAGCTGCTATGATCGTTCTCATGGTGTAGGGAATCGCCGGCTGAAAAAGCCGATATCTGAATGATGCCTGTAGCTGCACCCATCATTCAGATATCTCCGCACAAAGTCAAGGACGTTGTATGACGGCCGGTGGGCGGGAAGTGGTTAAAACGCATTTTTTTTTTAACACAAAGTTGTCCATTTATACAATATTTCTACCACATAACATGTACATACCAAAAATGACACCCCAAAATAGATTCCCCTGCTCCTCCTGAGTACGGCGATACCACATGTGTGAGACTTCCACAGCCTGGCCATATACAGAGGGCGAGTACAGCTGAGCATGGCTCGGTATGGTGGGGTATTGCGGAGTATGGCGGAGTATGGCGGAGTATGGCGGAGTATGGCGGAGTATGGCGGAGTATGGCGGAGTATGGCGGGGTATGGCGGAGTATGGCGGGGTATGGCGGGGTATTGCGGGGTATGGCGGGGTATTGCAGGGTATGGCGGGGTATTGCAGGGTATTGCAGGGTATGGCAGAGTATGGCAGAGTATGGCAGAGTATGGCAGAGTATGGCGGAGTATGGCGGGGTATTGCAGGGTATGGCAGGGTATGGCAGAGTATGGCAGAGTATGGCAGAGTATGGCGGGGTATGGCGGAGTATGGCGGAGTATGGCGGGGTATGGCGGGGTATGGCGGGGTATTGCGGGGTATGGCGGGGTATTGCAGGGTATTGCAGGGTATGGCAGAGTATGGCAGAGTATGGCAGAGTATGGCGGGGTATTGCGGAGTATGGCGGGGTATTGCAGGGTATGGCAGGGTATGGCAGAGTATGGCAGAGTATGGCGGGGTATTGCGGAGTATGGCGGGGTATTACAGGGTATGGCAGAGTATGGCAGAGTATGGCAGAGTATTGCGGAGTATGGCGGGGTATTGCAGGGTATGGCAGGGTATGGCAGAGTATGGCAGAGTATGGCGGGGTATTGCGGAGTATGGCGGAGTATGGCGGTGTATGGCGGGGTATTGCAGAGTATGGCGGGGTATGGCGGGGCATGGCAGAGTATGGCGGGGGCATGGCAGAGTATGGCGGGGGCATTGCAGGGTATGACGGGGGCATTGCAGAGTATGGCGGGGGCATTGCAGAGTATTGCGGGGGAATTGCAGAGTATTGCACAGCATTGCAGAGTATGGCGGGGGCATTGCAGAGTATTGTGGGGGCATTGCAGAGTATTGTGGGGGTATTGCAGAGTATTGTGGGGGTATTGCAGAGTATTGTGGGGGTATTGCAGAGTATTGTAGGGGTGTTGCAGAGTATTGCACAGCATTGCAGAGTATTGTGGGGGTATTGCAGAGTATTGTGGGGGTGTTGTAGAGTATTGCACAGCATTGCAGAGCGTTAGGGATGGCTGAGCAGGGATGGATGGATGCCTGGATGTCTCTGTGCAGCGCTATGGGCACTACACATACAGCCCACAGCGCTGCAGACATCCATCCATCCGCCTCTCCGGTCACTGTGTACCGATCGGTACACAGGCGGGGAGGAGAGGGGGAGGAGAGGAACCGGCGTCATCAGATGACGCCGGTCTGTTTACATGTGATCGCGCCGTCATTTGACGGCGCGATCACATGGTAAATGGTCACGGATGTGTTCGGGTGCGCGCCCCAGGGGGCGCGCGAGAGGGGAATTCTGGGAGGACGTCATAGTACGCCCTCCCAGAGTTATCCAACCGCCCTGCAGCCGTCATTCGGCTATGGGCCGGTTGGTAAGTGGTTAAAAAAAAAAAAGGTTTTTAACATTTAGGCCCCTTTCACACTGGGGCGGGGGCGTTGTCGGCGGTAAAGCGCCGCTATTGTAAAACCGCCCCCGCTAGCGGCCGAGAAAGGGTTAAAACCACCGCAAAGCGCCTCTGCAGAGGCGCTTTGCCGGTGGTATAGCCGCGCCATCTCATTGATTTCAATGGACAGGAGCGGTGAAGGAGCAGTATACACTCTGTCCGAAGATGCTGCTGGCAGGACTTTTTTTCCCGTCCTGTTAGCGCTCCGCTCCAGTGTGAAAGCCCTCGGGGCTTTCACACTGGAATTAAAGCAGCGGCACTTTCGGGTCGGTTTGCAGGCGCTATTAGCGCAATAGCGCCTGCAAACCGCCCCAGTGTGAAAGGACCCAGCTATTACCATAACCTACCACAAAAAAACAACCAAAATAAATGCTGCCACTCCTGGCGATCAGAGTGATACCACATATGTGTATGTTATTTGTTGTTTGTACCCATAATAGGGCCAAGAAACAGTGGTGCACATTTTGCTTTTTTGTATCCTACCTAAAACACACTGACACCAATTTAAAAATGCTTTTTTTTTTTTAAGAACCTACCTAAAAATTCACTGAACCTGACCTTGACTTTTAACCCTGGCCTTTACCCTAACCTAGTTAAAACCCTGATCTACCTATGTTTTTTATTTACATACATTGTAGGATTACCAGGCTAAAATAAAGGGAAAAAAAAGTGTGAAAAAGAAAACAAATGGAGCCAGCACATCTAAGGACCGGGAAGCTGCAATACTTTCTGCAATACTACTAGAATTTTGTTTTTAGGTTTATAAGCTTTCTTTCACATAGTCAGTGGTAAAAACAGGCTGAGCTGCAGTTTTACCAACCCTTTGACAGCCCACCCGAATTCTAGCATTACACATGCCGCAGGCATGATGCTTTTCTTCACAACAATTTTAACCACTTCAGCCCCGGAAGGATTAATGACCAGGCCATTTTTTTTCCCCACAAATAGAGCTTTCTTTTGGTGGTATTTGATCACCTCTGTGTTTTTATTTTTTGCACTATAAACAAAGAGCGACAATTTTGAAAAAAAAACATTTTTTTTTTCTTTTTGCTATAATACATATACAAAAAAGTATATAAATATATCTAATAAATATATATATATATATATATATATATATATATATATATATATATATATATATATATATATATATATATATATATATATATATATACACACACTCTATATATATATATATATATAAATATATCTATATATATATATATATATATATATATATATATATATATATATATACACAAAAAAGTATATAAATATATCTATTATATATATATATATATTTTAGATATATTTATATACTTTTTTGTATATGTATTATAGCAAAAAGAAAAAAAAATTGTTTTTTTTCAAAATTGTCGCTCTTTGTTTATAGTGCAAAAAATATAAAACAAAACTTAATTTATTCATCAATTGGGATATTTATTATAGCAAAAAGTAAAAAATATTGTGTTTTTTTCAAACTTGTCACTCTTCTTTGTTTATAGCGCAAGGAATAAAAACTGCAAAGGTGATCAAATACCACCAAAAGAAAGCTCTATTTGTGGGAAAAAAATGATAAAAATGTAATTTGGGTACAGTGTTGATGACCGCGCAATTGCAATTCAAAGTGCGACAGTGCTGAAAACTGAAAAAAGGCCTGTGCAGGAAGGGGGTGAAAATGCCCTGTATTGAAGTGGTTAAAGTCTATAGGAACACGCTCCTGGGATTTAAAAAAAATAAATCTCCTCAATGCCTGGCAGACAATTCTATAACGCCATCTGAAAAGCAATCCAACACTGTGTACTAGGTACTGTGTGACAAAACTCTAAGGGGACAGAAAGTGGGTAGGTACGACCAAAACGGCTCAGCAAAATTGCAATATCATGAAAAGGAAGAAATGTTTGTAAAAAAAAATTGTATAGAAAAAAATACCATATAGAAAATGTTAATTTGGTGATCTTTGGATTTTAAAGACGAGCAGTTACCAAATAGGCAACAAGAGCAATGTTTCCTCTAGACAGTCCCATACATGCAGTTGACTGTAGCAGGCTAGAGGTTTCCTTTGATGTCCATTGTATGGGCAATGCTGATTTATAAGATGACTTATACAGTCTCGTCTCCCAGAGCAGGCGCTCTTGGCACGCAGTGAATACAGGGTATAACAGTGCTCCTCTATAGATCATTAACCCAGTTTTTAAACATGCAGAAGGATGAACTGGGAATCTTCGACTTGATGTAAAACATCTGCTTGTGTCTAATAAGCAGGGCAGGCAGATAACAGCCTATGAATAAGTCACCAGCTGTTTGATTCTATTTCAGCATGCTCTCCCCTAACACCTCACCACAATGGGCTGCCACTGCCCCCGCACGTGCGTTCCACTGGCAGAGACTGGCGCGATCCGAGCCTAGGCAGCCAAGCGGGTGGGAGAAGAAATCCCTTTAAAGTCATGTCTCCCTCTTACGCGATTAAAAATCTTTAGTCCAATTTATGTGTTCTGCTCATCTCACTGCTCAAGCGGGGCTCATGGGTTGAGCTGCCATGTTTCAAAAGAACGATAATCGTGAATTATGCAGAAAGGGGAAATGGAGAATCCGCACATTGGAAAGGAAGTATTTTTGTGATATTCCCAGGGTGGACAGAGAAAAGCAAATGTCTTAAAGAGCAAAAATCAGCCGATAAACTTTGAATTCTATCCAGCAGAACTTTCCTTCACCTCTTCGCGCCTAAGGGCAAAATAAATCTAAATGCCCAAGCACAATTTTGCAACTTTGACATGTGTTCATGATTTTTTTTTACTCTACAAGGAGAGAGAAATGATGCATCTT
The DNA here is from genome assembly GCA_037952925.1 of Lithobates clamitans. Taxonomy (NCBI): domain Eukaryota; kingdom Metazoa; phylum Chordata; class Amphibia; order Anura; family Ranidae; genus Lithobates; species Lithobates clamitans. The sequence continues at coordinate 469,765 of JBBGZY010000042.1, read as the reverse complement.
TCTGTTCCATTCACAAAGAAAAAATATGTGGACGGGCTTCACAGTGACTGATCAATCAGAGGCTATCACAGAGGCTATCACAGAGGCTATCACAGCAATCAGGTGATCCGCTTTGAGAGTTCTGGGTTCCCGATCGCGGCCTAGGGCTCTTTGTGAGATCGTGTTATACTGTGCGACAGTGGCGTCGCTAGGGGGTGGCTTTTGGGGCTATAGCCCTGAATCTGTGGCCCATAGCCCCGAGTCTCTGCAGGGGTCCCCAAGGGGAAGGGAAGCTCTCTGGGGACCCTGATGTAAGTGGGGGGGCTCTCTGGGGACCCTGATGTAAGGAGGACGCTTTCTGGGGACCCTGATGTAAGGGGGGGCTCTCTGGAGATATATACACACACACACGTATATTTATTACTGTATATACATGTGTTTGACTTTCTTTACTACGCTGCTATGGGCTCTAGCCCCAGATCTTTTGTAGACCTAGCAACGCCCCTGCTGTGCGATACAGTAAAACCTTCTCCAAACTAGGGAAAGATTTCCTCCAATCATAAAATTCCTCCAATTCTAGAACAGGACCTCAGTTATGCCTTGCACTGGAAGAAAAGGGACAAAAGAACCACTTAGTTACAGAAATTAGAATAAAGTGGTATTAAACCCAAAACAGAAAATGAAGATATCGCAGCTTTCCATCACTAAATGTGGTGGTTGCCTTAGTTTTCCTTTTTTGTCTTTTTAAATGTATTTTCACTAGGTGTTTCGACCAGTAACACACTTCCTAAGAGAAACAAAATGTTACCCCAGCTCCACTGCCAATATAAAAGTCCACAAGCTGTGATCCGGTGCTCTAGCCAGGACGTTCAGGCCCCAAATACATTACTTGAATCAAAAAGGGCTGGCAACTCAGGTGCTCTTGAATAAAAGTTCTTTATTGGTTACAAGGGTATACGGGTACAGGCTGTATGCTAATGCTGAAGTCTTTCTTACCTCTGTCTCTCTCTCTCTCCTTTTAGGCTTGGAGACAGCTGCACAATCCATTGGCTCCTGCTGCTGTCAATCACAGCCAGTGAGTAGAGAGCGGGGGGTGGGGTTGAGATGCGCGGTCTGTCAATTTAATGGCAGTTAAAGTGTCAAAATAAACCATTCAACACCAACAAGGGTGTTTACAATGACTGACAATGCTGCTGTGCAAAGGTGTCTCCACTGCTTCTACATCCAGAGTGGAGCCACCCAAAGATAGGAAAAAGTCTAAAAAAAAAAGTCTAAGAAAAAAAAAACAAAAACAAAAAAAAAACCAACGCAGCCACCACATTTAACCACTTCCGGACCGCCCTATTGCAGATATACTGCTACAGAGCGGCCCTCCAGTGCAAAATCACATATATATATCTATATATATATAAAAATAATCAGAAGGGTGAGGTGCACTACAGTCTCAGATGGCCATGCTTAGCAATCAAGCCCTCCCACAGGCTTCGACATAGAAAAAATCCAAAAACAAGGGATTGCTGCACAAACCGTATTTAATTTTGAAATCTTCAAAAGGACATCACCACGACATCCATAAAATCAGGCATACATAATAAAAATTTTCGGGCTATTGTAGATAACGCCCTTCATCAGAAGATCATGCCTATAGAGATATATATATATATATATATATATATACACACATACATACATACATACATACATATACATACATATACACACATATACACACACACACACACACACGATTCTGCACTCCCGCCTAGGGGGCTCACGCACATCCTGCTGGCGGGCCGCTTCTGCTGCGATTACTCACAGCAGAAGCCGATCTGCAGGTCCCGGGCACTGAATGTCCACCAGCACCAGCCAATAGTCCGGCAGAGACACAGAATGGAGCTCTGCCTATGTAAACAAGGCAGAGCTTCGTTCTGAGAGGGTGGAAGTGATGGCTTTTGTGTCCCTGCACAGCAGGGAATAAAATCCAACACGTCCCTTAGTAAAAGCAGCACATACAGTAAACACAAACACTGGCTAATCACACAGTTAATCCTTTGCTCGCCCTAGATGTTTAACCCCTTCTCAGCCAGTCACAGTGCATATCTTTAGCACTGATCACTGTTCCCACAATGTGTCAAAAGTGTTAGATAGTGCCCGATTGTCCTCCGCAATATCCCAGTCCTGCTATAAGTCGCTGATCGCAGCCATTGCTAGTATAAAAAAAATGTATTAAAAAAATTCCAGTATATATCCCATAGTTTGTAGACGCTATAACTTTTGTGCACACCAATCAATATACGCTTATTGGGATTTTTTTACCAAAAATATGTAGCAGAATACATATTGGCCTAAATTTATGAGGAAATTAAATTTTTTTTTTATTAGATATGTTTTGTAGCAGAAAGCAAAAAATATTGTTTTGTTTTCAAAATTGTGTTTTTTGTTTTTTTTATAGCGCAACAAATAAAAAAAAAAAAAACGCATACCACCAAAAGAAAGCTCTATTTGTGGGAAAACAATTACATACATTTTATTTGATTACAGAGTTGCTTGACCGCGCGATTGTCAAGTAATGCAGTCCCGGATCGCAAAAAAATGGCCTGGTCATGAAGGGGGGGGTGGTAAATCATCTGGAGGTGGCAAGCTCGAAAATATTACATTTTTGGTTTTGGATTTAGATATACTTTAATAGAATATGTTTAGAAACGACTAAAATTTATTAAAATGTATAATAAAAATGACATTGGCTGACAAGTATTACGACACGACCATTGGATATTCTTTCAGTTGGCATGTGATCTTTCACGTTGTGAACTCTTGCTTGGTTTCCATAGTAGCCTAGGATCAGCAGTCCCATATGAGGGTTTATCCACTATCCGTATAATTTACAGGATATACAGCATAGACCAAACAAAATTATTTCTGCCTCTTGAGAAGCCTGCTGGTTTTCCAACAACCATATTTACATATTATGCTTTGAATCAATTACTGTCACAGTCAACGTCCTGCAGTGGTAAGAATACATTTCAATTTATGGAAATATCCTTTAAAATTGTATAGTTGATTGAACGTGGCTCCATCTACTGTAATCACCTGAATAGCACAAAGGGAAAGCAGAGCGCACTGGGGCAACTTAGAGCGTTCTGTAATAGGACAATAAAAATAATAAAGTTACACTCATAATTCAATGCGTGTTTACTGGCGTAAAGCGTGTAATGCTGTCTCCATTTCCCGCTGCTCGCGGCCACTGGCATACAAGCCGGGCGAGGCTTTTATTTTAAGACGAACACTAGGAACTCACATTCCTCTTATGTGTCTGGGATTACACAAACTATGGCATATACAGTTAGGTCCATATATATTTGGACACAATTTTAGTTTATTTTTTAGCTATTTATCAAAACATGTTCAAGCTATAGTGCACACTCTCAGGTTTAATTTTAAGGTATCCAAAATCTGAGAAAGTGATTGGGAATTACAGCTCTTAAGAATAGCCATCCCCCCTTTTTCAAGGGACCAAAAGTAATTGGACAATTAAATCAAAAGCTGTTTCATGGCCAGGTGTGGGCTACTTCTTTTGCTTTTTCTTCATCAATTAAGCAGGTAAAAGGTCTGGAGTTGATTCTAAGTGCGGTATTTGCATTTGTAATCTATTTCTGTGAAACTACATCATGCGTTCAAAGGAGTTGTCCATGCAAGTGAAACAGGCAATTGTAAGGCTTCAAAAATTAAACAAATCCATCAGAGAGATGGCAGCAACATTAGGAGTGGCCAAATCAACAGTTTGGTACATTCTGAGGAAAGAACGCACTGGTGAGCTTAGAAACATAAAAGCTTGGACATCCACAAAAGACAATAGCAGTGGATGATCGCCAGGGCTTTTTTTTCTCAGAGAATAGGTGCAGGAACTCAACCATGCCCGCCACACACACATACCTGCCAAATGGCATCAAATAGTAGCTCTTCCCTCTGCATACAACCCCTCCCTCCATTGCCCTCATCTTCTCCCCCTCCTTAAAAGCTCCACCATCTGTCATATTTCTTACCTTTGTTGCAATATTAAGCTGAAGCACCTAACCGGCTGTAGTACCTTCCAGCATACTATGCTATACTACAGTCACTTGCAAGGATATCATGCAGTAGGAGCATCAACTACTGGTCACCAGGGAAAAAATGGAAACCACAGAAGGTGCAGCCTACCACGCACACTCTGCTGCCCATGACTGCACTGAACCCTGGGCACCTGTTCTGTATCTTCCTTGTCCCTCTCCGGCACTCAGTAGGATCTGCGCAGGAGATCTGACCTGTGGGAGCTACTGGGAGATAAGCTATCACTTGTAAACGCAGAAGCTGGACTTCAGTGTTACCAAGTGATAGTGGTGAGTAGGGAGCAGAAGACCTGAGCCAGAGGTGGTGGAACTGAGTTCCCCCTAGTTCCTGCTGAAAAAAAGCCCTGATGATCGCAGGATCCTCTCTATGGTAAAGAAAAGCCCATTTACAATATCCAGAGGGTGAAGGACACTCTCCAGGAGGTGGGAGTGTTAATCTACAATCAAGAGAATACTTTACAAGAGCAAATACAGAGGGTTCACCACAAGGTGCAAACCATTCATAAGCCTGAAGAATAGAAAAGCCGGATTAGACTTTGCCGAAAAACAGCTAAAAAAGCCAGACCGGTTCTGGAAAAGCATTCTTTGGTTGGATGAAATGAAGATTAATCTGTACCAGAATGACGGGAAGAGAAAAGTGTGGAGAAGTCAAGGAAAAGCTCATGATCCAAAGCACACATCATAATCATCTGTAAAACATATGGAGGCAGTGTGATGGCATGGGCATGCATGGCTGAGAACTTCCTGACGATGGCCCTATGATTGGCTGAAACGCGTCAACTCCTAGGGGTGAGTGCACATCAATGTGGGGCATCCAGTCTGAGCACATTTGAACACAGATCACTATTAATTTGGACTGTTAAGCTATATGTGTGCACATTTTTTCTAATACTAAGCGCAGTGGACTGTTTATATATGTATGCTTATAGCAGTGAATTTCTGCTAAAAGCAAATATTTTTACTGAATGACAGTGTGTAGACATTGTCTATAGTTGTGATTAGCCACAGCTAATCACATGGTGCAAATTAGCTGTGATGGGCCCTATCTGTACCATGTGATCACTGTGACCAATCACAGCTAGCAACAAAATTGTATACAATGAATGGCATGAAAGAAAGCCATTATTTACAACTGCCATGTGTTCACATCACAGCAATCACATGGTACCGGCAGCGGGCTGGTACACTGATCAGTCATCCGCTGTGTCCGATGGATACAATTTTACAATGACGCGAGCAAGAAGCAGTTAAAGTAGAACTATAGGCAAAACTTTTTTTTTTCAATTTTGGATAGAATAAGGAAGGTTATAACCCCCCTTGGGTTTTTTGGCCATTTGTGTCCCATTAGGAGAGATTTCCTTTAACTTCCTGCCCCAAAGCCAAAAAACAGGAAGTGAGAGAGAATCCTTATAAAGTAAGGGAATTCCTAGTTGTCACCAGAACAAGTTTCCTCATTGGATGTTTTCCCCTCTATTCCTGGTTTGGGGACAATGCAATATTTGAGATTTTCTTTTATTTTCACTCTCAGGGTTGATGGTCATCAGGACAAATTGAGAGGTTGAAATCTCTCTAACCCTACGTTCACACCTATGCGTTTTTTAGTGCGTATTGCAGTAACGCACTACAGTCCATTTAACATGGTTTCCTATGGTACTAGTTCACATCTATGCGTTTTGCGGCTGGTCCGTATTTGGAAAGGGTCTGGGACTTTTTTCCCGTGATTTGCAGCCAATAGACTTTAATGGAGCTGCACCAGAAATGCAAGTGGTACATTTTTTGTGTGTTTTGCGCTTCTTATTTTACCACTGTATATAGCTGGTTGCTAAGCAGGGGGCCGGGAAGTCGGCTGCCGCGTCTTTAGCAACTGATGAGTCATCAGCTGTCAGCGGGTTCCCCGCTGAAAGCTGAATGTAAAAAAAAATTGCTGGCAAAAAATTTGCAAAAAAAAAACAAAAAAACGGCGTGGGGTTCCCCCCCAGATCCATACCAGGCCCTTCGGGTCTAGTATGGATTCTGAGGCCCCCCCACACCAAAGTAAAAAATAAATGTCGTGGGGCCCCCTCCAAAATCCATACCAGACCCTTATCCGAGCATGCCTTCCAGCAGGTCAGGAGCGAGCGCCCCCTCCTGAACCATACCGGACCGCATGCCTTCAACATGGGGGGGGGAATGGGTGCTCTGTGCCCCCACCCCAAAGCACCTTGCCTCCATGTTGATAAGGACAAGGGCCTTTCCCGACAACCCTAGCCAGTGGATGTCGGGGTCTGCGGGCAGGGGGCTTATCGGAATCTGGAAGCCCCCTTTAACAAGGGGACCCCAGATCCCGGCTTCCCACCCTATGTGAATGGGTATCGGGTATATCGTACCCCAACTCATTCACCAAAAAAGCAGTGAAAAGTTAGAAGAAAACAAGAGCCGTTTTTTGACAAATAGCTCGGAGCCTCCGTCTCTCCTGATGTCGTCTCACCCAGTACCCTCATCTACTTCCGCTACCAATTTCTCATCAAAGCCGTCATCTCCCGGTGTTGTCTTCTTCCGCCTGGCCTCCTCCTCGTCGTCGCCTTATTCTTCCTTATGTCACTGTCTCCTTCCACTTCCTCGCCACTAAAAAAGGAAAAAATAAAGCTGGTCTTGTCGCGAAGCTGTCTTCCTCCATTGTTTTGTTCCCAGCTGTCCGGCACCTCTTATTTAGTCATGGGGCGTGGCCATCCAATGATATAGATCAGAGAGCATGCCCCTTGTGATGTCACACGGGACGGGCTCTCCAGTTGACGTCATTGGATGGCCACGCCCCATGTCTATATAAGAGGCGCTGGACAGCAGGGAACATAACAATGGAGGAAGACAGCTTCGCGAGAAGAACAGCTTGTTTTTCCTTTTTTAGCAGGTAACCGGGGGCGGCGAGGAAGAAGAAGAAGACGGCAACGTGAGGAGGAAGAAGAAGGTGGCAAGGAGGAATAAGACGATGACACTGGGAGATGACAGCTCGGGGAGAAAACAGTTTAGAACTTTACACTGCTTTTTTGGTGAATGAGTTGGGGTACGATGTACCCGATACCCATTCACATAGGGTGGGGGGCCAGGATCTGGGGGTCCCCTTGTTAAAGGGGGCTTCCAGATTCCGATAAACCCCCTGCCCGCAGACCCCGACAACCACCTGCTTGTTGGGAAGAAGCCCTTGTCCTCATCAATATGGGGGCAAGGTGCTTTGGGGTGGGGGGGTGCAGAGCCCCCCCGCCCCAAAGCACCCATCCTCCCTATGTTGAGGGCATGCGGTCTGGTATGGTTCGGGGGGGGGGCGCTCGCTCGTCCCCGGCCTTTCCTGATCTGCCAGGCAGCATGCTCGGATAAGAGTCTGGTATGGATCTAGGGGGACCCCATGCCGTTTATTTTTTTAATCTTGGCATGAGTGGGTCCCCTTCAAATCCATACTAGACCCGAAGGGCCTGGTATGGACCTGGGGGGGGGGGGGCGCACGCCGTTTTCTTCGCAATTTTTTTTTGCCGGAAACGTTTTTTTTTTTTCAGCTTTCAGCGGGAACCTTGCTGACAGCTGATGACTCAGCGGCCCCCTCTTTAGCAACCAGCTTTATACAGTGTGGTTTACAGTGCGTTTAAAGGGAAAAAAAATGTAAACGCTAAATGCATGAAAACTGCATGCAAAAATGCTGGTTTAAAAACGCAAAATGCACAGAAAAACATACCTGAAAAATGCATCAAACGCAGCCGCATAGGTGTGAACCTAGAATAACAGGGACACAGACAGTAATAAAAACCTGACACGGATTCTAATCCTTCTCCACTCCAAAACAAAAAAACAAAAAAGAACAAAAAAAACAAAAAAAAATACAGTTTTTAATTATATACATTTTATTGAATATTGTCCTAAAAGTGTGTTTGATAAACAGTGTAAATATTGTGCATTAAAAAACTGCAACAGCCACTATTCTATTCTCCAGGGTCTCCGCTTTCAGAAAATATATACTTTTGGGGGGAATTTTATGTAAATCCTGGCAAAAAAATGCATACTGTAACACGTGCAAAGAATAAAAAAATTGCCCAGGCTGAAAGTTATTAGCCAAACATCATTTGTCTTGCGTTTGTGGCCGCATTAGTTCTCATTCATTTATATTTTACTAATTACCATATCTATATTCCTAACAGAATATAACTGTATTCAATAGAGAAGTAAAAAGTAATCAGTTATGTTAAATAATAATCCAATAAAACTGTCTGTAAGCGTTCCGATAAGATGAAGCAATGTTCTTTGTGCTCCGAGTCACATGAAAACAGACATACATCACTGCCTGTCGTACTCTGGAAAATGTCTGAGTCAGAAACTGACTGTGACAGATTGAAGTGTCACAAGTTTCTTAACTTAAAAGGGAAATTAAGGTAAGTCTTTATATTTTATGTTCAGGACTAAAAATACAGTACTTCACTTAATGATCAAAGAAAGCGTACACCACCCTCTCTACGTCTGCTAGCTAATACAGTGCCAAAAGAATTAGAAGCAGGCAACAAGTGAAATGCCATTGCTGGGCTTTCTTATTAGGAAGCCCAGTATGCTCTGCAAACAAACTTATGAAAACACCTCCTTTTGTTCTACTAGTTTATACAGTCCTGAAAGAATTAAAAGCCTCTATTAGGTGAAAAGCCATTACTGGGCTTTCTTATTAGAAAGCCCAGTATGCTTTGAAAACAAATTATCATTTAAACACCTAACATTAAAATGATTAATAAAAAAACATGCAAAAATAAAAAATGTAAAAAATATGAAGGATTTAGTTAAATTGAAAAATTGTTTGGAAAAAAAAATGTCAATGCACTTATAAACACCAGGGTTTAGCCTAGGTTCACATTGGAGCAATTTGTCATGTGATTTGAGAGATCAAATTGCATGACAAGTCGCAGCCTATTGGAAGCAATGACACTGTTCCAACTGGTGCGACACCGATTTTGCAGCGCCGCACCGATTTGTAAAAGTAGTTCATGCACTACTTTTGCCAATTTCAGGTGCGACTTCAATAGACATGTGTGCATATAGCCCCACAGATATCTATAAAGTAGCACCTGAAATAGTGCCGACCTTGCCATTTTGAAATCGCGCAACTTCAAGTGAAGTAGTGCGATTTCAAGGTAGCATCAATGTGAACCAGGGCTTACACCAAATGTTCCAAATGTTATCTCTTATGATCAAGACTAAAAATGCACAGCTTAATTTAAAAAAGCGCAAACCACAACCACATTTAGTTCTACTAGTGTATACAGTGCCAAGAGAATGAGAAGCAGTCATTAAGCGAAAAACAATTACTGGGCTTTCTCATTAGAAAGCCCAGTATGCTTTGAAAACAAAGTGTCATGAAAGCACCTAGTGTTAAATGATTACTAACAAAAAGTGCAAAAAATTGAAAAAATTATGAAAGATTTAGTTGACTTAAAAAAAATAATAATTCAATAGTTTCTCAAATCGAATGTCGGGTTTGTAAAAATATGTCCATGCGCTCGTAAACACAAGGGTTTACACTAAATTAGAGGTGCACAGCGTATTTTGTAATGAAGTAGAATGCAGCTAGGGCTCCTGGGCTCAGTAAGCTGTACGGCCATACTCCTTTAATTATGTGTGCATGTAACCTTATGTAAAATTGTTATAATAATGCAAATATAATTATTTAAAAATAATAAATGCACAATAAAACAGATTGACACACAATAAATCAATAACATTTAGGAAATTGAATAATAAATGGCCAATGTTAACAGGTTTCCATGGAAACAGAAAGCAATCAGAGACACTAAATCTGTCATGTCTTTATTATAACAAGTCATAGAGCGGGAAGACATGTTACACTGGAAGTATGAGCAGAACTAGTTAGTGAAGAGTCAAATATTCTATTGTTGCCATGGTAACACACCGGTTATATGCCTGTATGCCTGCCAAACAGATTCACACTTCCCTATCTCCTCTTCGACTGTCCCCCCAGCACAGGATGATTGACAGGGGAACATCAACTGCTTATACATTGGAGGCACAAAGAAAAAGTGTTTTGCTCCAAGCTGGCTGGAGACCGCATGCGGTTTAAAATAGGACTTCTGGATGAGCCAGTTCAGGTTTCTGATTAGTATATTATAGGAGAAGCGAACATCTAAAACGGGAAATCTGGCGCCTACGTAAATATAAAGGAAATGTAAGAAGGAAGAAGTTGTAATAAGGTGTTTGATGTTCGCAGCTGCAGGGGACTGGAAATATATGGTGATTGGAAAACTGCAAGCAATGGTTTTCAATGTACAAACTGTAAACACTGCAATACACCACAGCAAAGCCAAAATGGCTATGAGGTTTAAAGTGTTGTTAAACCAATGATAAAGGGTAAATGTGCTAGCACACCTCATCTTCTTGCTTCCTTCCTGTTCCTTTTTCATGTGCAGTCATTCTTTGCAGCAAAATTGGCTTTGTAAATGTTGGCGTATATAACTTATTTACATGGCGGCTCTGCTTATAAGGTCTACCTGGAGGAGCCACGTAGAAGTGCACGCTCCCAGCCAGGTCTTAGACCAGCCATAGACAGTTCGAATCTCAGCCGATTCAGCAGGAATGGGCATGAATGGGTAGGCCAAATGTACCAAGTTAATCAGCCACCTGCCGTTATAGCCACCAGCAATAATCATTGAGAAATTTGCACTGTGTATGGCCTGCCATACTGATTTTGTGTGTGCTAAGGCGCAGAGCATAGAGTACTCATGAGCTGTGTGGCAGGGTGTCAGGACCAAGATCTGAACCCAAGACCTCTGCTATGTCCAGTTTGAGCTCTTGGAACAGGGGTCTCCAAACCTTTTAAGTAAAGGGCCAGATTGTCCTTCAGACTTTAGGGTGGGGGGGGTGAAACTGTGGCCATTAAGCAGTGCCTCGGGCTTGGTGGTCAGTGAGAGGAAAAAAAATTACATAGCTTTATCAGTGATGTCAGTAGAAGGAAGAATAATGTCCCATAAATTATAATAAAGTAGAAATGAATTATTAGAAATGGAGTCCTGTCATTGGTGTCAATGAGAAGCATGGCACCCCATCATTGGTGTCAGTGGGAGCAATAGCGCCCTATTGTTGGTGTCGGAGGGAGGAAAAATCATGCCATCGTTGGTGTCAGTGGGAGGAATAGCATCCCATCATTGGTGTCAGTGGAAAAAATAGTGCTTCATATCAGTGAGAGGAATAGTGACCTAGGGGTTGGATAAAGGCAAGCAGAAGGCTGCATAAGGCCCACAGGCCACAGTTTGGAGACCACTGTCTTAGAACTCTCTTGCCTTGTTTCTGGTGCTTGAACTCTTTGCTCCTCCTGTGAACTTCCTGATTTAAGCCATGTCTCTGCACTTCCTGTTTGCATGATTATGGTGTTCTCTCCAGTCAATATCTTGCTCCTTTGGATACCTGCAGCTGTCCTTATGTTCACTACCACTCATTACTAACCTTTCACTTATTTCTCAACAACGCTTATCCTTGATCACAACCTGCAACCATTTGTTATAGACCTTTGGCATGTTTACTGACTACACTTCTGCTTGATCCCTACCTGCTATATCTGCTAATGGACCCCGGCTTGTGCACCTCTTGGTTTGGTGAGCCTGAGGACCACGCCTTGGTAGCAACATACAGCAAAATCCATCTCCACCATTAGGAGCTCTGGTAAATACCGGTTAGTGCTTAGACCCCGCACCTCGGGTGAGCCTGTGTCATCCACCAGGGTGACCCACTTGTGCACTTTTCTAGGTGGTCGTTGAGAGCCTCTCTACTGCTATAGCTACTGGTCTCTGAACCTGACCCCTGACAGTGACCCTCAATGTTTAACTAAAATATAACTTTTTTGGAGTGCGACACCTTATGACATAATGTCCAAATTAATTCTCAGTCAACATCTCTAAAAACAATTCTGTTCATTTATATATGCTTATCTGTAAATAAAGACATTTCAACTTGAAACTGCAAAAAAGAAATCTCTTAGCCGCCTTAACCTCTTCCCGGTGGGCAGGCTTTAACGTCAAAAAGTCACGTATATGCGGCCCTATGTAAACACAAAACTGTGCTGAGAGTGTGCACCCTGTACGCTCCCAGTACAATCACCAGCGGGGAACAGGGAAGCACCCGATACATACTTGCAAGCGAGCGCTTTCAGATCATGTGACCGCGTGTCACAGCGGTCACATGACCGGAATGCCCACCTCTGCCTCTCCGGATCTTGAAGTTCTTAAAGAACCGGGAGGCAATGGCGGGAAGGCGTTAAAGCTCCAGGAAACCTGAAAATGTCCCGTACTGCAAAGGTAACTGCCCAATTGTTCTAGAAAAGAGTAAAAGCACTTTAGTTTGCCGATTAGAAGGGACGACAAATTTAGCATACTGTGCAAGAAGGAGGTATATTGAATCTTCTATTTTGATACTAGGAATCCTGTTGGCTTGAACTTTGAAGGGGATGTTTCCCATTATTTTAAATAGAGGACCCATGTCTCTCCTCCTATATGGAAATTTTCTTGATTCTTTTGTTTTTTGTGATCATTGTCATTTTGTATAAAGTCTGGATTGCTGTTTTTTCTCTGCGACATCTTTTTCTTTATATTGAAGTTATGTCTATAATATAATAACTATGTCTGCAGAGTAGAGTTGTTCTGTTTGGAACTTTTTTGTTATCGGGGAGCACCATAGAAATTGTTTGTTTGAGTGTCGATGGGGTTTTTGTCTGTTTATACATTCATATACTGCAATTTATTTGCGTTAGTATATTTAATATAATTATTCTTGAAGATTTTTTTCCCCACTGACATTCGTACATTTTTTTTCTAGTGATTTTTTTCCTTTCTGGTGCTCCCATGACATTAACACTATTGCACATTTATGTACACATTATGAAATGTTTTTATGGACTTTACACCTATCAGTTCTATATGTATGTTATATCATTTGTATTATGGTTTATTAGTGAATCAGAAGAGAGGATCCGAGCCTTTGACATTGCGCAGCCACGGTGGTGAGTGAGCGGACGCTCCCAACACATGTAACAAGTGATTTTTTTTTTTACATCTAGTAAGTGTCCTCTTTTAGCTTGGTTTTAAAAAAAAAGATTTTTTTAGCAGAGAGCACTATGTCGGCTGTGCTTTTGATTATATGATACATGAGTCCCTTGAAGTGGAGGAACAGCTGAATAATCTCTGAGATCAACCCCCTATCTGTGAAGGATACATTGGGTGGAGTGGAGATTGTGAAAGGGAGAATTCGAACAGCTGAGTCCTGAGAGAAAAGAGGTTTGTGGAGTCCAAAGTGTTCATTTGAGTCTTCCTGACTCATCCTTGAGGTGAGCAGCATAAAGAGTAAGTACATATTACCCTCATCCCCAAACCAGACAAAGACCTGAATGTTTGCGCAAATTACTGACCTATTTCGCTAATAGGAGTAGATCTAAAGGTGTACGCGAAAATATTAGCCAATATGTTGCAACCATTGTTACCCCGCTTAATACACCTAGATCAGGTTGGCTTTGTGAGTGGAAGGGAGGCGCGTGACAACACCCTAAAAACACTCCTCATTGCGGATTATGCTCGGGCCCACAATATCCCATTGTGCCTTCTCACAGTCGATGCGGAAAAAGCCTTCGACTGTGTCGACTGGCAATTTCTCCGCTTATCATTGCAACAACTAGGTCTAGGCCAAAACATGATCTCCAGAATAATGTCCCTCTACACATCTCCTTCAGCTAGGATTAGACTAAACGGCTCCCTATCTCCTAAATTTACTATACACAATGGAACGCGGCAGGGATGCCCCTTGTCCCCCATTCTTTATGTGATTGTCATGGAACACCTAGCCATTGCCCTTAGAAACAATCCGGCCATACATGGTGTTAGTATAGGCCCACTACACACTAAAATTGCCCTATTTGCTGATGATCTACTCATATTTGTAACCCAACCACAAGTTTCTCTACCCTCCATTATGCAGGAGTTTCAGAGGTATGGAGAGGTTAGTAATTTTAAAGTTAATCTAAATAAGTCAGAAATCCTCAACATTTCACTCTCAACAGCGGCTCTACAACAGCTCACGACTTCCTTCCCTTTTAAGACAGGCTCCACATCTATCCGCTATCTAGGAATCCATATTCCAACAGTCGCATCCCAACTATTCTCCAGCAACTTTACCCCTTTGCTTACTAGAACTCAAGCGGATCTGACCACATAGGCCTCTAAACAGCTCTCCTGGTTGGGTAGGGTGAATGTCTTGAAAATGGATGTTCTCCCTCGATTCCTATACCTTTTTCAGACCATTCCTATCTATATCCCCACCTCATTCTTCAAAAGGCTCCGTCAGATCTTTTCTAAATTTATATGGCAGGGACGTCGCCCCAGGATAAAGCATGACACAATGATTCTCCCGAAGGTCAGGGGGGGTGCGGGGGTCCCAGATGCCTCTATATACCATAAGGCAGCGGTACTCGTGCGTATAGTGGATTGGTTCCACCACTCTTCCTCCAAACTATGGGTTCAACTAGAGAAATATCTTAATGAGGTTGATCTTTGCGCCCTGCCGTGGACCCCTACGGCTCGGCGTGGGGACGGCTTATTCTCCACTGCTCTTACTAGTCAAACTCTCCAGATTTGGGACCACATGATCTCAGCGAGTAAATTGTCTAAAATCCAGGGCCCAATGACCCCTCTCTTTGGGACTCCGGCTTTCCCCCCAGCAGCGAATAAGTTGAGATTTGGACCCTGGAGTAGGGATAGCCATAGACGTTTAGCACAGGTCTTACACGCTGACCCATCTTTGAGAACGGACATACCCTCTCGGACGGAATTAGGGCCCTCAACAACGTGGTTACAAAGGGGTCAAACAATGTCATACATACGTACTTTCTCCTCCATCTCAGAGATACTGGCCGACCCATCAGACTTTGACGAGCTGCTTTTACAACCGGACCCACCAATACATGTAGTATCACTGTTGTATTCCCTACTACTGAACGAATACGCCCCTGACCTTCCAACATATACACAGAAATGGGAAGCGGAGCTGCAACACTCCATCTCCCCCACTGATTGGCAAAAAAGCTTTATCCTAACGCATAGGATTTCCCTGGCAACTAAGAACCAAGAAAAAGGGTTTAAATTATTAACAAGGTGGTACAGATGCCCAGTGGATATTAAAAGTTTTAACCCCCCTTTAACAGACGTGTGTTGGAGATGCCTGTCCTCTAGCGGGACAATGCTTCACATCTGGTGGGCTTGCCCTCCAATCTGGAAACTATGGCAAAAGGTCTTTGATCTCTACAGCAGGCTGATGGCGACATCAATCAAGCCCACACCAGAGATAGCCCTATTATCTATACTCCCAGGCCCCCTCAAGTCGATTAAAAAAGATGTACTGCGCCACTTTCTGGCAGCAGTTAGGACAGTGATCCCCCGACATTGGAAAATGACAGATGTGCCTTCCTTGGGAGAATGGGCGGTTGAAGTGGACCAGATAAGAGATCTGGAGCGCCTGTTGGCGGAGGAAGCGGGGAAGGAGGAGCAGTTTTCCGCCACCTGGGCCTCGTGGTCAATGTTTCGCTATTCTGATGAATTTTCCCTATGGGTCAGAGAAATCCCACCCTTACCCGCCGATTAGCCATGCTGGAGTGCCTAGTGCCTCAGGTACCATCCCTGACTTCTACTTACGATCTTATTTCTGACTTTTTCTGTTTCCCCTTTGTTAAGTACTGAACCAATCACTCACGCATATAGTTAAAGATCATATCCTCGGAATAGTTAAATGATTTGATTATCTATAATAGGTGAATAAAAGATCCCTACAGCATTCTAATTCGTTGAGTGGGAACCCTCAGATAACACCAACCCGCAAAACTACAAGGCTCATTATATGTTGGCTCCCACCCGCATATTATTCTTCTCCTATATTAAAGATTTCACTATACAATATGATATACCAGTAGTTCACCTAAAGATGTATATTAAAATGATCACTCTTGTATATACATGGGTAAAGTACACCGCTAATCTATGTATACTATCTGCGATGTTATACTGTAAAAAACTGTATTTTTCTGTTATATTCTTTGTGTTCTTACTTTTGAAATAAACTAAGATTGAAAAGAAAAGAGTAAGTAAACCCTGATGGGTTTTACTTCCTCTTTTGCTCGGTGCAAAGCCTGCAAATGAAAAGCATAATGGGCTAGTATGCATCACATACTAGCCCATTATGTGCCTCTTATCTGCAAAAGAATCCAGCGATGTCCCCTGTATAGGCAGCGTCCATCGTCTGGCCCCTCTTCCTTCTGGGCCGCGGACTCCGGCTCTGTGATTCGCGGGACCCGCGATTAACAGCACAGGCTAGGGAAGAAACGGCATTTAGTTTAGTTTCTTCCCCATGTATGCACCATTGGAATTTTCGGCGGACTACAAGTGAAATATCTCCTAAACGGTGCAGGTTTAGGAGATATTTCCACTGCCTACAGGTAAGCCTTATTCTAGGCTTAGGTTTACAACCACTTTAAATAGCTGGTGGTGGTTTGCACAAGCAATAAGAATTATTGAGACGCATGTTGATATGATAATAACACTGGAGCACTACTATCAAAACTGATATTGATTTATAGGACATTATGTTTTTTTTATGAATTTGAATTTTATTGCATGTATACATAGCACAAAGTATAACATTGAATTATCACTGTAGTAGCGCTGTACTGTGTGTGCGTGTGTCTAATTCATGTGCTTGTCTTTTTGTTCTTGTTGAACCACAATAAAAATATTGTAACAGAAAATAAGTCAGGTGTGTTATTTGTTGGTTTGGCCCATAGGAAATAACTGGAGCAAAGTATTGCAATATGTATTATCATGTATATCAACTGTATTAAAGCAAGCCCACATAGGAATAAATTATCCCTAAATAAATTAGCCCTATATAGTGCTTAGCAGATTTATTTTTGTTCTTTGTCTCCGATAGATTTTCCGATTTAGCCTCTTTTAACTTATATGCATCCTAAATTATGATTGACTTTTCTTATTTAGCCTTTCAGATGCAAATCATGCCAAATGTAATGTGTGTTAACTAAAACGCAGAAACAAAATGATAGCATGAAAAGGATTTCACATGTGGTTTGTTCACATAATTCTGAAAACACAATAATGGCACACTGCTAGCGGTTTGATAGCTTTTTTTTCAGATCATGATCAGTCTTGCAGCGTTGCCGTGGGGCTTCTGCATGCTGTCAATCTACAGCTGGGTGAATAACCAAGATGTATGTCAATGGTAAAGTGACTCTCCCTTGAGATAACGCTAAAAACACAGGTGTCTATTGACTTCGTAGAGATACAGGGATAGATGTCAGCCACCAACAGTTATGAGTACATGGTAACATTTTCTGTGCTATCTGAAATTCAATTTTCTTTATACCTTTGAGCAAAGATTCTGCATGCAATACTCCATGAGGCACCTAGTTCCTCTTTAAGGGTTAGTTTAAACTAGTGTCTGGGTGTTTGACAAGGATGAGGAGGTGATTCCTTCTGCTTGTTTTTAACCCCTAAAGACATGCACCACCATGCCATGTTGGGGGCTCCACGCAGGGAAGATGAAGTTCAGCCCCATTCATGTGAAATTACAGCGGGAAGAATTTTTTTTAATGCATGTGGCCCCAGCATGTTACACCACTGTTTATTGCCCTTGCAGCTTAAAGAGGAGTGATTGGAGACAGTAAAAATTCAGCTTGACCTCTAGATTTCAACCCTCCTAAATGCAAGTCTAAACCACAATCCAATGTGCAGTTCCCCATGCGTGTTTACATGCATTTGTTAGGTGTCATGTTGGCAGTACATTTGCAACATGTTTGCAGTGCATTTGTCATGAAAATAGGCATTATTTATTTTTTAAAGAGTTGCATTTACAGTGTGGGAAAAAAAAGTTTTTAATCCCCTGCTGATTTTGTATGTTTGCCCACTGACAAAGGAAAAGTTCAATCTGTCATTTTAATTGTAGGATTATTTTACCAGTGAGAGACAGAATAGCAAAAATATCAAGAAAAACACATTTCAAAAAAGTTATGAATTGATTTGCATTTTAATGAGTGAAATAAGTATTTGACCCCCTCGCAAAACATGACTTAGTACTAGGTGGCAAAACCTTTGTTGATAATCAGAGGTCAGATGTTTCTTGTAGTTGGACACCAGGTTTGCACACATCTCAGGAGGGATTTTGTTCCACTCCTCTTTGCAGATCCTCTCCGAGTCAGTAATGCGAACCTTCAACTCCCTACACATTTTTTATGGGATTAGGGTCTGGAGACAGGCTAGGAGATATGCTTCTTCTTGAGCCACTTCTTTGTTGCCTTGGCTGCGCGTTTTGGTTCATTGTCATGCTGGAATATCCTTTCACAACCCATTTTCAATGCCCTAGCTGAGGGAAGGAGGTTTTCATCCAAGATTTGGTGGTACATGGCTTCGTCCAAAAAACACCCCCAAAGCATGTTTCCACCTCTATGTTTGGATGAGGAGGAATGCTGCCTATGACCCCAAAAACACCATACCCATTGTCAAACATGGCAAGTTGAGATCCTCAGGGCTGGACAGCTTAGGTAGGCAGGACTGATGAGCAGGATATCATTAACAGGTGAGTCACTGTGGAGAGATAGGAGCTGGCAATTAGCCGACAGCTGAGCGGCCATCTCAGAGAAGGAAGGGCTGGGCCCAGCCCTGACAGTACCCCCTTCTCAGCAACCCCTCCCCCTCACAGGACCACCAAGCTTGAGGGGAAACCGTCTATGGAAATCACGGAGGATGACAGCGGCATGTACGTCCATGGATTAGACCCAAAAGCGTTCCTCTGGACCATACCCCTTCCAATGCACCAGGTACTGTATGCGCCCACGGAACCTACGGGAGTAAACAATGGACCGTACTTTATACTCCTCATGGTTCTCAACCTGTACAGGGTTGTATGGTTCCCCACCCTGCTTCCAATTTGTGGATTTGGGCTATATAATCCGTTATTATTTTGATGATTTTTGTACAAATTATTCTTCAGTCCTTTACAAAGGCTCTCTATCCATTTGAGTCCTGTGACCTTTATACTACTAATGATGCACATATGCAAGCAAATCCTCATTGTTCTTCACCTTTTACATTTATGAATATCATTTTGGACACACATCTTTGACTGGATCCTCCCATGTCAGGCATAGTGAATTGCTGATATGGGCATTTTGATCACCATATAAGTTATCAGATTTTGCCAGCTATGCAAACTGGATCCTGAAGAAGCCTTCTCTTTCATTGTGGGTGAAATTGTTGTAGTTGACACTGTTCTTTGGCACTTAAAAATCTCCTTTCTCCACATCCCCCCCCCCCCCCCCCTCACAAGGAAATGTGGGGACTCTCTCCTCTTATATCTCACTTGCTATAGGGGATTGTGTCAGTAATTGTTGCTCCCACCCAACCATACTAGCACAACAAAGACAGACTTTTGGCCCATGTGTACAGTTAGAGTAGGCACCTGCTCATAATTATGGTATACAGCACTCTGGAGGATGCCAACGCAGCACAAACATGATTAGAGTAGGCCTTCCAAAACAGGCTTTCTTCCAAAAATTGGTAATTCTCGATATTTAGCTTTTAGCAATAAATTGCCCAACTCTTTTGAACATGCGCTGAAGACATTCCAGTAATTAAGTTAAGAACTCCAAGATTCTCCCCTTCTAAAGGCAAAACTATATTTTTCATTTTTGGATAAAGTAATGGAGGGCTAGTTGTTTATTTTTTTCATCTGTCCTTCACCTTCACTTCCTGTCCCATAGCCAAAAACTGTAAGTAGGAGGAAATCTCTGCAATCTAAAGGGAATTTCTTAGGGTCCCCCAGGTCATCAGAACTAGTGTCCCAATTGGAAAATTTCACCACTATTATTTTTCTCTGGACAACCGCAAAACTTGTGATTTTCTTTTTTAATTTTACTTTCAACGAAAATGGTAAACAAAACAAAAAAAGAAATGAGGGCACAGACAGCAGTAAAAACCTATAAGGTGTTCTAATACCCCACGTTTTTCCTTTAGATATACGTTAATTAAATAATAAATATCTTTATAAATGTCAAATATTGAAAGAAAATAGTATCAAAAAACACGAATATACAGACCCTTTTTCCACCAATAAAAAGACAACATTGTATTTTTTATTGGTAAAAGAAGGATATTTATTATGTGTGTGTGATTTTTGATACTATTTTCTTTCGATATTTGACATTTATAAAGATGTTTTGTATTCACTTAATTCAACTTAGTTGTTTTTGATACATTACATGTATCCTGTAAAAGCAGCTTCCCTTTGACTGGTATTCTAGTCACCTTTTTTCTTTTGACTTTGTGAGTTGGCAGACTTCTACAGTTTAAACTATTTTACCTCTTTATTAACAGTAAAAAACTGTCAGGGGTTCCAATTCTTCTCCACTGTATCCATTCCACTGGACACCGCATGGGAAAAATACCACATGGTTTCATGAGATAAATACTGCATATATTTTAGTGAATGCTCCAAACGTTTTTGAAAAACACTAGGTGGTATTTTACTGCATTTCTTAAAGCGGTAGAAATCGCTTTGTAAATGGAGCCTACTGTATTGTATTATCACTGATCACTGTATTAGTGTCACTGGTGATGTCAGTGTCAGTTAGTGTACCTCCCAGCCAGTATCAGTTTGTCTCAGATTGCCTGCCGCACATCTCAGTCACACTACAAGTCACTGGTCACCGCTATTACAAGTTAAAAAAAAAAAAAATTGCAGTAAATATACAATAGTTTGAAGACGCTAACTTTTACATAAACCAATCAATGTACACTTATTGGGATTTCATGTTTACCAAAGACATGTAGTAAAATATATTTTGGCCTACATTTATGAAGATAGATTTTTTTTTTTGATTTTTTTTTTTTAGTGGTGATCAAATACCATCAAAAGAAAGCTCTATATGTGTGAATACAATGATATAAATTTCATTTAGGTATAGTGTTGCATGACCTCGCAATTACCAATTAAAGTATTAATGCAGTGCTAAATAGCAAAACATGGCCTGGTCATGAAGGGGGTTAAACCTTCCGGAACTCAAGTGGTTAAAACCACCAACCAATGTTTTTCAAAATACAAAACTTTATGGATACTCCAAAATCTATAAATCCTCTAACCCATAAAACATTTAAAGCAGTTATCCCAATTACAAAACCATGTGGCAAAATACAATAACTGTTAAAGGTTTAGTTCACCTTTCTGTCCACGTTTAGGGAGTAACATGAAACATGGTCATATTCCCCAACCCTCAAACACCCCCCCCCTCCACTTACCTGAATTGTGGGCTGCCTGGAGAAACTTGCTGATTTTTTAATGCCGCTGTACGTGGCCTAACCGCATCATCCATTCACAAAGACTTGTGAATGAAAAGACTACAAAGTCTTATCTACCACCTCGGCAAAAGGACTTGTAGATCATGCCACACAAGTGAAAAGTGTTGGGGGGGCATGACTGCAAGGGGCACTGTGATGGGAGGCTGTGATTGCTGGGGGCACTGTGATGGGGGGCTGTGATTGCTGGGGGCACTGTAAAGTAAAGGGCACTGTGATATAAACGAATGGCACTGTAATCATTACAGTGCCCCCTTACAGTGCAGTCCCCTTTACATTACAATGTGGAGGACCGACTCAGTGAATATCCTGTCACCAACTGCCGCTACAAACGCCCCCTAGTCCTTGAAAAAATTGTCTGTTCAGTCTAAAATGCCCGGACCTATTTGGTGTCCATGTTTGAGCCTGACAGTGGGTCTGTACAGAGGTTAGGTTGTAAACACTACATAAGTCTTTGTATTGCACCCACAATCCACTGATAACAGTTGCCACGCTCTGCAGGCTTTAATGCAAAAATGTAATAAATTCAATTTTTTTCTTTTATTATTGCAGGCTCATTTTTTACATTCTTGCAGAAGGTGCCGTTAATTCAAAATGTATATGCAGTTTAAATTTATTGCTCAAATACTTTACTTTGGCAGCATAAAATGAATGGCAAGCAGCCGTAGAACATGGTCCAAGTTTGCATTATACAAATATACATATCAAAAGTTGAAGAGTCACAGGGGAATTCATAAAGAGTGTCTAAGACACTCTTTATATTTGGATCATGCCTCTGCATGCCAAATTTTGGTCCAGGTGTACCTATTCTGTTGTAAACTGCTACATGAACTTGCGGCAAACACCACGTGCAGAGGTGCACTGAGGTTGGAGAGTCTATTTTAACAGCTGAACTCCTTCCTGCTTCTGCAGCTGTCACACGGACATGACAGTGCAGCAGCGGATGATTTTTATATCTGGGTGGGCGGAAGTTGGCAGGTGTAGTTTCTACTCCAGACTATAAAAGGCAAAAAAGGAATCATACATTATTGGTTAGTGAACCATAGAGGTAAACTGACCCACCGATTCGCCCTTAGGGCGGTATATCTCCCAGAAAGGGTGCAGCCCAGGACATAAAGGGGGGGGTTAAAAGGTACCCCTAAGAAACAATCAAGGGATATCAGCCATGGTATATTAATTAATAGAAGCTTTATTGGTGAAGTACAAAATTATTGACCGTGTTCCAATCCAGGCGGAACAACCCTACCCTGGTTGGATAATGTTCATGTAATTTGGAAAAAATTCACGAATCACTAATAAAATCACATTGTAATAAGACAGATGAAGTACACGTTCCACTGTACGAAACCCGTAGACGGAGGGTAGCGCTAACATGCCCCCACATATCTCGATGACCCCCAAGTCCGAGCAATAAGGCAGAATTGCCTACCATTCACGCTGGAGGTTTGGACTGACTAAACGGCTCATTTGACATTCACTTGATATCCCCCTGATATCCACCTGGACACTATTTGGACTATCCAAGCCGTACTCCACAGACACTATCTCTGCATGTGTCCTGCACTATGCCTGGGATGATTGAATCCCCTTCTTAAAATCCAGCAGTTTTAGGCATCTTATCTTCTTATGATACAACGGCTACAATTGTGGACACTAACCGAATCAAAACTACAACCCAAAATCATCAACTGATCCAAAGGACATCTCAGCAGATTGAATCTGGAAATCCATCCTCGACATACAGAGACCTGTAGCTGCGATACAATTGGGGTAAGATGCCCATACATGGACCAATATTGTTCAATTACATTCCCGTTTTGATGTATGCAGCAGGTTTAAGACTTTGTTGGTGGATACGATTCATACTGTGGAGCCAACAGATGAGCCAAGTGCTACATATTCTGCTATTGACGATTCCTCCGCTGTAGTGATATCAGTCTAATTATCATCTACATGAGAGACTGTATACATTTTGATAAACACCTATACTATGGATATTTGACACAACACAAACGGAAATTTTTACCTTTGGGTGTTTACATTGTTCCCCTCGATCCAGCTTCAAACTTGACTGAATCAGCCAATAGGATGTTAATCATCTTCAACTAATGCATATTCAATGACATATATCAGTCAACTATAGAAAACAGCAGATCTTTGCAGTTAATTGAAAGCTGGAGACACCTTTGCTTCAATTACCTTTGGTGTCACCCTTGGGAAACTCATTTTCTTTTCAAGTCCATTTTTCCTCCTGGTCTTTGGTATTAGTCTTGATATAGTAAGGCCCATGGGTTAGTGCTTTTTAATTTGTGACAATATTGTCTTATTACAATGTGATTTTATTAGTGATTCGTGAATTTTTTGCAAATTACATGAACATTATCCAACCAGGGTAGGGTTGTTTCGCCTGGATTGGAACACTGTCAATAATTTTGTACTTCACCAATAAAGCTTCTATTAATTCATATACCGTGACTGATCTCCTTTGATTGTTTCTCAGGGTTACCTTTTAACCCTCCCCCTCCTTATGTCGTAGTTTCTACTCCACCCAGCAGGTGGTGTCTCGCTGCCATGGGGAGAGAGTGGAGTCTCAAGGGAAAGATGCTTCTCTGCAGTCTTCGTAGATGTCACCAGGAGAAGCAGTTGTCTGATTGGACACTGCAACTTCCAGTGACCTTCTGTGGCTATTTTGGTTGGGGCAGTGTTAATAAATAGCAGTGCCTTACTGAGTTTTGGCACGCACTTGTCAGGGCTGGGCTCAGCCCTTCCTTCTCTGAGCTCTGTGCTCAGCAGTCGGTTAATTGCCAGCACTCTTCATTCCACAGTGACTCACCTGGTCTTCATTTCCTGCACGTTTCTAGCCAATTAAACTGCATGGATCAGATCTTCTGTGCCTTCGCCTTGGTCAACCTATCCAAACTCTCTCTGCTGTGTTTTCCTGTGAAAGACTTTTGCTTGGCTGACTTCCCTTCTGGTTCCTAATCCTGTTTACTGCACCTCAGCTTCACTGATCTCTGGACTCCTGTTTCTCTGGCTTTATTCTGACTACCTGTCCTGGTTACCAAGCTCTGGCTATGTTTTGACTACGTTTGCTCTGTTTATAACATTTTGCCATTTTATTAAATAGTGTGATTTTTACTGCACCAATGTCTCAGTCTGATTCATGGTTCCTGACAGCATTTGCAAGTGGACAGTGTAGGGAGAGGAACCCCATCTGGGAGGGTTAGAGAGTTTGCATTTAGGGAGAGGTTCCAGAGTAAGGAGAGACAGTAGGGGACACCACTGCATTCTGTATTCAGCATCGATCTTCAGTATCTCTACTGCCACCTGCTTCGGCCTGTTTAAGTCGCCACCTGTTTTAGCAACCTCCAATGTGCTGTGTCCTATTGTGCCTGAGAATATACCTCTGCATCAAGGCTGGGGCAAGGGGTGAGCAGGAGGGGCAGCTGCCCTGGACACAATAGATTATTGCAGGGATTGGGCAGCCCTGACCCTAACCCTAAGGGTAGGGGCACAGTTTGGCATTTTTGGCCTAGATGACCCAGCTTTGACACTGCTCTGCATATCTTGTTATAAGCTGCAATCTCCCAGTACCAGCCAGCCTAGCTATACTGCTCCACCTCTCCTGTTTCTTTAGGACTGTGTTAGCATTTGGCTGTGACCAGCAATGTGTCTGTGTGGAGTGGTCAACTTACATATTGCAAGTGTTACAGAGCCTGTTATTACAAGAATTACTGCACATGTGTAAAGCAATATCTGTGTGCCACAGGAAATGTTATTCACTAGTTTACACTCAACTAAAAATACAATATTGATAAACTCCTTAGGACTGAGTATGCTGCTTCCTCACATTGGGTACCCCACAGCTGGCCCCTCCCACGCAGAGCCTGATGTGGATTTACTGACACCAGTTCCTCTATCAGGTCTGCTACTCTTGTGATTGACAGCAGGCAATGGGGGGATTTATAGCCAACAGACAGCCTGTAGATTCCAACTATAGAATCTGCTCACCGCCTGCTTTCAATCACAGTGAGAGAGCAGACCTGATGGGCAACAAGGGACTTTGCTTCCCCATCAGGCCCTGCCCACTGTCAGTGTGATTAGTTGTGATTATTTTAACAGAGAACCTCATGCAAAAAATGTGTGTGGTCCCTTTAGAAAATCTATACTAGACCCTTCAGCTCTGGTATGTATTTTAAGGGGAATCTTCACATTAAAAAATAAAGGTGTGAGGTCCACCTTAAAAAAGGCAATGTAAGCTATGAGAGAACTTGACTGGAAGGAAACCTTTGTGTTGGTCTGAGGAGCAGACCTAAGGCCTAGGCTTGAGGCTGAAGCAGCCATGTGGCAGGAGAGTAAGCCAGGAGGCTGAAGCATTGTGCAAGTTGCAGTAATAGTGGAACACCTGCATGGGAAAATCGCTGTCTTTTGTGAAAGGTTTCTGGTCAGGAAAAGTGGGGGAAGAAACAAGCATACTTACTGCCTCCCCTCCTCCCCTAAGCCATACCAGACCATATGCCCTCACCATGGGTGGTGTGCTTTGCAGGGAGGACCTCTTCAACATAACCATGGCTTGTGGCTGTGGAGGTCTACGTTTGGGTGGGGGGGTTGGTCTATCGGGATCTGGAAGCCCCCCTTTCACAATAAGGGGACCCCCAGATACCCCTGCTCATTTGAATGGGTAAAGAATACATAGTACCCTATTTATTTACAAAAAAAAAAAAAAACATAACCTAGAAATAAAGTCAGGAATTTTTGAATTTGGAGCAGGCCATTTTAAAAAGCCATGCCGTCAGAAAAGCATGGTTAGTTTTTGTATTGAATTCCCCCGTCAGTCATTCCATCAAAAGACAGAGCAGGGCATGTCTGTGCATCTTCCTCTGCATTGCTCCAGCCACATGAAAAAAAGAATGACATTTCTGAAACATGGTACTGTTGCCATGGCTGCAACTTGCCATTTTGTTAGCTGAAAACCTTAGCTGGCTGCAGACTGAAATGCAAAGGTCATCTGTCATAACAATGAATTCCTTTTGGCTTGTGTACCAGTGTGTGTGTGATATATATATATATATATATATATATATATATATATATATATATATATATATATATATATATATATATATATATACACTATTATTATTACTAATATTTTTTTTTTAAAGCATGGTTTACATTTAAAATAACTTAAGAGTTTCTATTGACTGAGTGCAATACTTTGTTATCCTTTATTTAAATACAAATTAAAGGCAACAACGTACAACCATCCACATTAATTTTGAACATATGCTCATATAAGACAAACTGAGAAAGGTTTGACATCCCTCCATGTGTTATGTCAGTGGGATCTCTTCTTTGCACAGGTCCTCTCCTGTCATTAATGATGAGACAGCCTGTATTCGCATTATTATAACTGGAACATACTGTATGCTGAGGAGGAAACGACAAGATTGTGCTTTGTGCATATGGCAAGATGATTACCTTGCTAATGAGGAATTCAAATCATTTCTATTGCTTCTGCTGCCGTGAGGTTTCTACACTAATATTAGTCTTACATTGCCATCTAAAGAAGAACTCTGTCCTAATTAAAAACCAGAATACCACTTTAAATGAGGAGCTGAGGAAATCACTAAATGTAGCTAATTAAACACCTTACATGAAATCTGCTGGGAAAATAAAATCTCACTCTTCGGTACCTTCACAACCCCCTCCCTACTGCTTAGATTACTGCTATTGTCCACACAAGGTAACCAGCAATTGTCTGCAAATATCTAGTATTCTTGATAGTTGAATACTGAGCAGCAGTGCCATACTGCCCTGGACAGTGGTGGGTCCCAGCAATTGGTTGCTTATACCCCGTGCATTGCATTGAGGGGAGGCAGGTGACAGATGACATGTACCTCCTGTAGAGAAGCGAGCCCGTGCCACAATTTTAGAAGTTTACGTCAGATTTTTTGGAGAAGCAGGCACGCTGATTGCACAGGTGTGGGCTGGACTCATAAAAGACTGAGGGATAGAGCTCGGGGCTCCACCCAACAGACAGTCAGGAGTCAGGAGGACTCCTATCCTCTCTAGGAGTCAGAGAGGCTGCATGGGACAGCTGGAGCATGCATGTCTGCAGGAAGAGCATGTAGTTCACGACAGAGCCACAAGGAGTTGATCATAAGTAAGCTAGGGGAGAACTTGATTGGAAGGAAAACTTTGTGTTCGTCTGAGGAGCAGACCCAAGGCCCAGGCTTGAGGCTGAAGCAGCCATGTGGCAAGAGAATAAGCCAGGAGGAATAAGCCAGGAGGCTTTCCCCTTCATAGGAAATTGCTGTCTTTTGTGAAATGTTCCCGGTCCTATAATTAAAAGTGGGCTACCATGCCCTCAAATGCAGTTTTAGACTGGCGCAACCTCTTGAAAGCGCATGCACCACTTGAGTCTAATCACCCCAATCTTACACTCCATACCCAGAAGTAGCAGGAATTTTACAATGTGCTGGAGCTGAGCACAGTTGTGGAAAGTGCCAGGAAAAGTGAATATGGGGTGGGTCTGGTATGATTTTTATTCAGACAGGTTTGATCTAAAAATCAGCTCTAAACAACAGATAAAACCAACTGCCAATGCTATCCAGGAGATACAAAATCTGCTCAGAAAGTACGCTCAGTTTACTTTAATCTGATTTCCTTGCAGGTCACCACAGCTGGATAGAATATAGATTCTTACATGAAAGGTAGGAGGGTGAAGCCTGGAGCCTAAGCTGTATAAGATCATCTCTCGTCCTACTAGAGTTGTAGGGAGACCATACCACTTCAATCTCCAAAAGTTCCTTTGAGTTGTATGTGAACTAGCCCATACCCGCTCCATGTGTAATCATAAAATAAACTGAGGGCCCCACACAATAAAAATTTTATTGAACCAAGTGTATACACTGTGAATATCTGCCTAAGAACTGCCCTTCTGAAATGTGTTACCCTCATGGGCTTAATCATACGACGTCGTCGTCCTAGAGAAGACTAGAGACGTCGTCGGCCTAGAGAAGACTAGAGACGTCGTCGGCCTAGAGAAGACTAGAGACGTCGTCGGCCTAGAGAAGACTAGAGACGTCGTCGGCCTAGAGAAGACTAGAGACGTCGTCGGCCTAGAGAAGACTAGAGACGACGTCGGCCTAGAGAAGACTAGAGACATCGATGTCCTAGAGAAGACTAGAGACGTTGTCATCCTAGAGAAGACTAGAGACGTCCTCGTCCTAGAGAAGACTAGAGACCTCGTCGTTCTAGAGAAGACTAGAGACGTCGTCGTTCTAGAGAAGACTAGAGATGTCGTCGTCGTAGAGAAGACTAGAGACGTTGTTGACGTAGAGAAGACTAGAGATGTCGTCGTCGTAAAGACTAAAGATGTTGTCATCGTAGAGATGACTAGAGACAATGTCGTCGTACAAATGACTAGAGATGACGTAGTTGTAGAGATCATTAGAGATGACGTCGCCGCAATGATCATTAGAGAGGACAATGTAGTAGAGATCATTAGAGATGATGTTGCCGTAGAGATCATTAGAGTCAATGTCGTGATAGCGATCATTAGAGACAATGTCATCATAGCGATCATTAGAGACAATGTCATTGTAGAGATTATTAGAGACTGCTTAGTCGTAAAGATGTTTTCTTCATAGAGATGACTAGAGATGACTAGAGATGACTTCCTCACAGACGACTTTGTTGCAGGGATGACTGACTGGAAAGATGCAGATGTAGAGATGACTGGAAAGATTTAGTCAGAGATGACTAGAGAACACCTTGTGTGTATTTCATAGCTTCATTTTCTATTTTGACTGAAGCCGTTAACTGTACCTTTAACTTCGTTGCATTTCAAAAAGCGAGCAGTTAATGAGCATTCCAGTCAAAAATAAAATCTGCCTTTGCTTTATACATAAAAAGTGGTCACATACATCGCTATAAGCACTAATTTCTTGTATTCTTTTGACAGAATACAAAATATTCTAGGAATGGATGAGTGGACAGAAGGGTTGGATAAATGGTACAATCTCCCTTCATCCATTCACAGACACCTTGTATCCTGCGAAAAGATTAAAAGACATTTTGTGAGTGGACGAGGTGGAAACAAGTGACCCACTATCATCATAGTACTACAGCTGGGAATGTAAGTTTTATTGCTGGATGTTTGACACTTATAGCTCATTTACATTTGTGGCTGGGGGCGGTAAACACAGGCAGTTGAGCCACATTTGTATTGCCTCCAACAACCCCTACCTAAAGTGGACATAAACCCAATGTCATCCTTTGTAAACTACTGTCATAGGGGTTATCTATAAGGATATACATGCCTCCTGCATGTATCTTTACCTGTCAAATGTCTCCCCTCTGTTATTAGACCCGAAAAACTGCATATTCTGTGGATGGGTCTGTTGTCTGGAGCTCGGTGGGTGGAGTCGTGATGTCAGTAGACTCCCCGCCCACCTCTACACTCCCCTTTTCAATATGCATTTTCTCCTGTGTATTTCTAACACTGAACTTCTGCTATGATCTCTAACATCCAGTGAAAAGACAGGAAAGTAACCACATGACTTCAGCATGCCCAATTATGCTGAGGTGTGGAACATCCAATCCTTGCAGAGCTGCTGAAGAAAGGAGTGGGGGAGGGAATTAAAAAATACTGCCTGTAACTTAGGCTAGTGCACAAGATGTAAATCACCTGTCACTCACAGCAAGGGGGAGTATTTGACAAAGTTTCTCAGTTTGTCAAGATTTTTCTCACTGAACAATAAAAGAGGATTGCTCAGAGATGGGATAACTCTGTGTGGCAAGACTGGACTCAAATGATAGGAAATCTTATACTCTACAGTACGATATAAAAAAAAAAAAATTCAGGTTTACATCCACTTTAAGCTGCGACAAGATGGGGGTGTATGCATGCATGTATGCAGGAGATGCTCTATTTTATTGACAAGGAGGTCCGAGGTGGAGCTGACCCTACCCTGCCTCTACTATTGTCCTCCAGTATCAGATACCTATGCATTGAGATTTCCCCGGATACTTCAGACTATTGTGTCTTAAATTTAGTTCCACTTCTTGACAATGTGAAATCTAAATTAAGGGCATGGGCCAATCTCCCCTTGTCTTTAATAGGACGCATAAATCTGTTTAAAATGAAGTTGTAACCCAGTTTTCTCTATGTGCTCCGGCATGCACCAGTTTGAATTCCGCAAAAAAAAATTAAAATAATTAATAATAACTAGTCTAACTGCTTTCATTTGGGGCTCACAACAACCGAGATTTAAGTTGACAATTTTGCAATGGCCGTGGCTACAGAGAGGATTGGCACACCCGGATCTCTACAAATATTTCCTGGCTGCTATGCTCACACATGCCCATAACTGGCTCATACAGAATGAGACCAACGCGGCAGCAGTATTAGAGGCTTCCTGTGTGGGCTCCTTTGAGGCTCTTAAAAAACCTCCTTTACAGAGGGACCGCTATTATCCTTCTTTTGACTCCACTAATGAAAGCTGTATTGAAAGTCTGGTTGTTGGCCCAAGCTCTACGTCCTAGATATTAACATATCTCACAACACACCCCTATGGCTCAATCGATTATTACCGGAATTCGCCTTTATACCTGATCCGCAGGTTTGGGCAGTAAAGGGCATAAAATATTAGAACAGATATGTATTGCTGGAGAACTAAAACCCTTTTACACCTTAAAATTACACTTTAACTTGCCTAATGTATACTTCTTTAGATATTTACGATTGAGACACACCTTTCAAATACAATTTAAACAATCAGTAGCGTTTTATACCTCAACCCTAGAAATAACACTTAGAGATGACACCCTTGCCAATCCCCCCTCAACCATTTATAAGGCCATGTCTCCCTCTGTCCACTCGGGGTTGGAAGCTCTTAAATCTAAATGGATGCTGGATGTCCCTGACTTGGATGCTGAAGGGTGGGAAGAAACGTAGGAATGCTCATTTTTACAGCTGGTTTCCACAAGGGACAGGTTGATTCAGTACAAACTCCTGCATATAATCTATCTTACACCTGCACGTTTACACAGAATATATTCATCCGTTCTTGCAGAGTGTTGGCAGTGTGCAGCGGACTCACCAGACTTTAT
This sequence comes from Lithobates clamitans, assembly GCA_037952925.1. Classification (NCBI taxonomy): domain Eukaryota; kingdom Metazoa; phylum Chordata; class Amphibia; order Anura; family Ranidae; genus Lithobates; species Lithobates clamitans. The sequence goes on along the minus strand of JBBGZY010000042.1, from coordinate 438,153 downwards.
CCACATATTTTGGCAATGCCCTAATATTAAATTATTCTGGGAAGAGGTAGTCTCAGTCATACACTCTGTGACCGCTATTCATGTGCCCCGGACAGTGGAGGTTTGTTTGCTGGGTTTGGTGGATGCCCTCGCTCATCTGCAGGCTCCTAAGACGCTGATGAGATTATTATTGTTCTATGCAAAGAAAGTTATTCTTCTCCAATGGAAATCCCTTTCAGCTCCAAACCTAACCGTGTGGAAATAATTAATGTCAACTTACCACTGTACAAAGCCACTTATTTGGCAAGAGGATGCCCTAAAAAATTCCACAAGATCTGGGACATTTGGGTTGAGGACCTGTCTACCGATACTGACCCAGACTCTCCTAATTAGCAGCTTACATCATAAAGGCTCAGGTAGACATGTATATTGTATGTACGTGAACCCACGCGTCTTATAATGGTGACTTCCACCTTATTACATGCAACTTATATCTACCCCTGAGCAGCTGATACCTACAATATTCTAACAAGCTCAGTAGTTACTGGAGCATATAGTAGCTTTCTCCTTTTTTTTGTGTTCTAGTGCCAATAACGGCACTACTGTTAAGAGGGGGGAGGGTTCCCCTTTCCTTGTTTTTTTTTTGTTTCCCGTTGTTTTTATACACACACACATACATACACATATATATATATATATCTGTTTTATTGTGATATATGTGGACCGAGCCTGGGTATGCCCAATAGGCTCTGTTTTGTATCTCAACTTAAAACCCAATAAAAAGAATCAATTTCCCCAGTTGTAGCATATCGACCAAATAGATTGTTGGCCATAGATCAATTATTCTTATCGGAAGAGGAGGATTGGAAAAGAAATTGATTTATCGAAGCATGCATGGCCACCATTAGAGGTAATTTATGGTCTATAGCAAATGTCCAAAAATAGTTTTTCCCCGGGGTTCAGCTTTACTAAGCAATACCATACACATATACACAAACATTCATAGCAGCTGATGTAATTAATACTAGTGTGCATTTTTTTAGGTATGTGTCTGATATCTGTTTACCATCAACTTCTTTGCAGCAGTTGGATATACACAAGCAAAGAATTAATTAGCAAGATGTGATTGCTCATCAGTGATCCATAGCATCTAGGTTCTCCTTTACAGGTTGATAGGTTGACACATTTTCTGTACATTATTCATTACTTCTGCTTTATTTTCTTGCAGCCTTTTTATGATCCTCCATTTTGTCGCATTCATCTAGCTCTTTTTTCTTTATTATTGTAAACTTGCACTTTAATAACAGCACAGGTTGCTGTTATATGAGCTTGTACCTAACCTAATTCTAGCATTCCTGCACCCTTACCATTCTGCAACAATATTACTCATAATTTTAATTAGAAAATGTAGATTTGTTAAACATTAAAATTAAAAAAATAAACTTTCAAATATATTTTGACAAAAATATTTTGTTGCCAAGCATTTACACTACTGATTTTTACTAACATCAGCCATTACCATAGCAACCACCGTGTACAGTATTAGAGAAGAGGCAGGCATTTTAATTTCCCTTGGAGGCAAATCTGCAGCAATTCATGCCCTGATAGTAAGTAATGAATTTAAGCATGGCTCACATACAAAAATAGCAATAAACATCCAAATCACGCTACAAAGAAATGAGAATATTTTGTTTGGTGAATGATATTAGAATCCTAATTGGGATGCTATCCATGGTGCTGAAATGGAAGGAGACTTACAAAAGCAGAGAGGAGAGACATGCAAAGAATAGGAGAGAGAAAGGAGGGGAGGAGAGGAGATGATGGAGCGCATGAAAGTGATGTAAAGGGGAAAACAGAGAGAAAAGAGGCTAATAGATAGAAGGAACAGTGATGGAACAGTGATGGGAGGAACCGGGAACAGAAAGGGGAGAGGGGAAGAGGATAGAGAGAGAAAACAAAATAAGGGAAAGGAAAGAAAATTTAAAAAGAAAGAAAAAAAAAGGAAAAGGAGAGAAAAAAGGAGAAAGGGCAAATGAAAAAAAGGGAGAAAGAACAAAACAAGGAAAGATTGAATGAAAGAACAAAAGAAAAAGTAAGAAAGATACAGAAAGAAAAGAAAAAGCAAGAAAAAGAAATAGGAGCAAAAGAGGAGATTGGAGGAAATTAAAGAAAAATAGCTGGTTGGGAATGTAGGGAGAGGTAAAGAAGAAAATAGAAAAGTGTGGGGAGAAAAACATAAGGGAAAGAGGAAAAGAGGGAGAGAGAGAGAGAGCACGAGAGAAAGAGAGAAGAGAGAAAAGCGCACACAAGAGAGAGAGAGGAGAAAAAAGAGTGCGCGAGAGAGAGAGAAGAGAGAAAAGAGCGAGAGAGAGAAGAGAGAAAAGAGAGAGTGCGAGGGAGCGCGAGGGAAAGGAGAAAAGAGTGCGAGAGAGAAAGAGAGGAGAGAGAGATTAGAGAAAAGAGCGAGAGAAAAAGAGTGAGAGCGCGCGAGAAAAGAGTGAGAGCGCGCGAGAGAGTGAAGAGAGAGAGAGAAGAGAGAAAGGAGTGCAAGAGAGAGCGACAGGGCGAGAGAGAGAAAGAGGGAGAGAGCGAGGGAGAGAGAGGGAGAAGAGAGTGCGAGAGACAGCGAGAGCGAGAGAGAGAGAGAGAGAGAGAGAGAGAGAGAGAGATAGGCAAAAGGGAACAGTGATAGGAGGAAAGCGGAAAAGCAAATAAAGAGGCAATGAAAATGTATATACAGGAAGAAAAGGAATGTAAATAGTAAAAAGAAAAAGTATTAGTGGGGAAGAGACTTGAGACCAAAAAATGCAACTATCATAGTTTATTAGAAATGTTCATTAGTGGCAGCCTTCATAATTCTGTTATATCTTTTCTTTAAAAAGGGAGTTGACAAGGTCCCCTTATATGCTGGGGAAATGTTGGCAGAGAACTGGACCTCCCATATATAGTTCCCTTGCTCGTTATAAATAGATGAGCCGTTCGCCTGCATTGGCTATACAGTACATATTTCATATAGTACGTTGTACAAGAAAAATGTACAGACTGTACAGAAAAGTAGCAGCCCTTTATAAACAATCAGATTTAATCTTTTAAACCAATTTAGTAAAAAAAAAAAAAAAAAAAAAACCGAAACAAATGAAATGTGGTATATATTATCCCTAAATAGAAATATATATATATATATATATATATATATATATATATATATATATATATATATATATATATATATATATATATATATATATATATATATATATATTGGGGGCGGAAAGTATTCAGACAGAACCCCTTAAATTTTTCACTCTGTTATATTGCAGCCATTTGCTAAAATCATTTAAGTTCATTTTTTTTCCTCATTAATGCACACACAGCACCCCATATTGACAGAAAAACACAGAATTGTTGACATTTATGCAGGTTTATTAAAAAAGAAAAACTGAAATATCACATGGTCCTAAGTATTCAGACCCTTTGCTGTGACACTCATATATTTAACTCAGGTGATGTCCATTTCTTCTGATCATCCTTGAGATGGTTTTACATCTTCATTGAGTCCAGCTGTGTTTGATTATACTGATTGGATTTGATTAGGAAAGCCACACACCTGTCTATATAAGACCTTACAGCTCACAGTGGTCCTAGCAAATTAGAATAATGAGGTCAAAGGAACTGCCTGAAGAGCTCAGAGACAGAATTGTGGCAAATCATAGATCTGGTCAAGGTTCCAAAAAAAATTCTGCTGCACTTAAGGTTCCTAAGAGCACAGTGGCCTCCATAATCCTTAAATGGAAGACATTTGGGACGACCAGAACCCTTCCTAGAGCTGGCCGTCCAGCCAAACTGAGCTTTTGGGGGAGAAGAGCCTTGGTGAGAGAGGTAAAGAAGAACCCAAAGATCACTGTGGCTGAGCTCCAGAGATGCAGTCGGGAGATGGGAGAAAGTTGGACTCCAAGATGGTGAGAAATAAGATTCTCTGGTCTGATGAGACCAAGATACAACTTTTTGACCTTAATTCTAAGCGGTATGTATGGAGAAAACCCAGGCACTGCTCATCACCTGTCCAATACAGTCCCAACAGTGAAGCATGGTGGTGGCAGCATCATGCTATGGGGGTGTTTTTCAGCTGCAGGGACAGGACGACTGGTTGCAATCGAGGGAAAGATGAATGCGGCCAAGTACAGGATATCCTGGACGAATACCTTCTCCAGAGTGCTCAGGACCTCAGACTGGGCCGAAGGTTTACCTTCCAACAAGACAATGACCCTAAGCACACAGCTAAAATAACGAAGGAGTGGCTTCACAACAACTCCATGACTGTTCTTGAATGGCCCAGCCAGAGCCCTGACATCAACCCAATTGAGCATCTCTGGAGAGGCCTAAAAATGGCTGTCCACCATGTTTACCATCCAACCTGACAGAACTGGAGAGGATCTGCAAGGAGGAATGGCAGAGGATCCCCAAATCCAGGTGTGAAAAACTTGTTGCATCTTTCCCAAAAAGACTCATTGCTGTATTAGATCAAAAGCGTGCTTCTACTAAATACTGAGCAAAGGGTCTGAATACTTAGGACCATGTGATATTTCAATCTTTTTTTTAAAAATCTGCAAAAACGTCATTAATTCTGTGTTTTTCTGTCAATATGGGGTGCCGTGTGTACATTAATGAGAAAAAAAATGAACTTAAATGATTTTAGCAAATGGCTGCAATATAACAAAGAGTGAAAAATTTAAGAGGTCTGAATACTTTCCGTCGTGTGTGTGTGTGTGTGTGTGTGTGTGTGTGTGTGTGTGTGTGTGTGTGTGTGTGTGTGTGTGTGTGTGTGTGTGTGTGTGTGTGTATATATATATATATATATATATATATATATATATATATATATATATATATATATATATATATATATATATATATATATATATATATATATATATATATATATGATGTATTTTCTATTTGAATACAATGGTGAAAGTTTAGAATCCCTGTCAATTTTCCATTGCAGTCTGTTATTTTATTATTTGAGATATTTTAGGTAATAAGGGCAAAAGAAGTCCAATTAGCAAATTTAAAAAATGTGTTTTATATTACAAAGAATTTTGTTGGGTTTTTAGTTTTGTAAGAAAGGTACACTTGAAGTCAGCTTACAAAGAGCATCTGAGGCAAGAAAAGTAATGATCATCAAACATATGCTGGCAGCACATAAGTGACGGTTTTAGCCAAGAATACTGACTAGTACACTACTGCGACATCAACATGGTTACAAAAACAACCCTGTGTCAATAAAGGCTACCAGTCTAAACTTAACCTTGCCCCACCATGGGGGAGAGAAATAGGGGGAAAGGAGAAAAAGAAGAGGGGGGAGGAAGAAGGAAAAGGGAGGGTATTCCGAGTCCTGAAAAGGAATACTGCGGGAAAGGAAAAGGGGAAAGGAACAGAATGGAGGGCTCATCAACGTGCAGCAATGGAGAAAATGAAAAGAAAATTAGTTGCCTGGGAGAGGGAAAGGGGAAAGGAAGGGCTCACATGCGGTCCAGTCCATTACGCAGTGCAGGAATGGGCCCGTGCCTATGTTCATAAAGAAAGCAAGGAACAATTAAGATTCAAATGGACATTGTAAGTTATCCATGGGTCCCAAATCTTCATGAATTTAGCGTGGGTATCTGGGAGGATTGAGGTGAATTTCTCATGAACCATGGTCCCCTTAGGGCACTGGTTAACTTTATAAAAATTAAGGAACAGTTAGCGCCAAGTCTGCCGAACTGACAAACACAAATCCCGCCAGCCTCTTTTGGGCCTTGGTAAAAGACGGGATTGTAATTTTTTTTTTTTTAAATGCTGCATGGCTTTGAAGCTAATTCACCACTGAAAAATTCCCAGTATATGTTTTATTTAAAGTGATTGTAAACCTGTGTTTTATGTTTTTAAAATATCAAACACGTTATGCTTGCCTCCACTGTGCAGCTCGTTTTGCACAGAGTGGCCCCGAACATCCTCTTCTGGGGTCCCTCAGCGGCTCTCATGGCTCCTCCCATCAGATAACCCCCCTGGAGAAGCGCTCTCCCGGGCGGTTACCGTGCGGGCACGCTCCCAAGTTCAGCATAAACTCGAATGCCAGACTCGGCCCTGCCCCCCGTGTCATTGGATTTGATTGACAGCAGCAGGAGCCAATCTATCCAATCAAGAGCCAAGATCCCGTGCAGAGAGGGAAAACACATCCCCGCCGAGGGAATTACGGGGCTCAGGTAAGTAAAATGGGGGAGCTGGTGGGCCGGTCACTGCCAGAAGTTTTTTCACCTTAATGCATAGGATGCATTAGGGTAAAAAAACACAAGGGTTTACAACCCCTTTAATGCCAGCCCATAAACACTTATGTAGGAATTAACAAAGAGTGATGCAAGTGCAATGCTTGTATTACTTAAGGCCCCATGCACACTGGACGTTTTTGGACGTTTTACAGCTGCTGTTTTTGGCTTCAGACGTTTTTTTCTACAGTCAATAAACTCCCCATCATGTTATCCTATGTGTCTATGAACACATAGGCTGTTATCAACTGTTTTTGGCTGGGGCGTTTTTTGGCTGTAAAAAAAACACCAAAACTAGTGGGTTTTGAAATGAGTGTTTCAGCTGTTTTCAGCTGTAAAAATGCGCTAACATCAAAAAATGCCAAGAAACGCTCTAAAACGCGGCTCACCAGCGTTTAATGTCTTTGATCCATTAAAAAAAATAAAATAAAAAAACGCTAAGAACGCTAAAAACCACCAATGCGGAAAAACGCAAAAAAAATAATAATGCAAAAAACTGCTATTGTAAAAACGTTGAAAACGTTATAAAACACCAGTACCTTTGCAGTGAGTTTTTCAACGTTATTTTAACATCCAGTGTGCATGAGGCCTCAAAAACAGAGCAGATGCTCCCTGTTCTGTGTGGCTATGACAAGGAGAACAGATCTTGGCAGTCTGCTAGTCTTCTACTGTAATCACACATAGCAGATGTTTCCAAACCAGTCCTTCTCAAATAGGTATCCTCCAAAGTTTGCTAGAGGTTCCATGAGTTGTGACTAACCGACCTCCCATTTGAGGGTGCCTGCAAAGCTCCAGGGCCAAGGCCACTTGTCAGAGTCAATGGCATGACACCAATGATCTTTTTAGCTATCTTTAGGGTGGCATTCCAACCACCACTATAAAGGGACATTCTTCCCACTGACCACCAATGTAAGAGACATTCCCACTGAACCCCAATGAACTGGCTTTAACAGTAGTGCCTCAAGATTTTTTTTCTCAAAAAAATATTTCAAGGGTCCCTCTAAAGTAAAAAGGTTGAGAAAGCCCACTCTAAACTGTTAGAAGCTGACTTAATGAAGGGGCACACCCCAAAAGCGTGTCCTGAAACACTAAGTTAGTGCTAATAAAAAAAAGTATCACAGACAGTAATCAATAGAAACTGACTAAAACCTAACTTGAGTGATCTTCGAAGATTGTTGAGAATGAATAACTTAACTTTAAAAGCTGCTAGTGAGGTGAGTGATGGATTGTTTTAAATTGTTTGCACTGCTTGTAAAGAATATGTAAATACTTAAATGTCCTAGTCTGGAAACAGGTGAACTTTAAGGTTATTGCCTGAAGCTGAAGAAGACATAAGCTTCAACATTTTGTGCCATAGGCAACAAAGCATACTAAAATATGTAGTTTCCTTGCAAGCTTGGGGTGTCATTTTCCCTGGACGCCAAAACCAGAAGAGAACTTCCAGCTGTTTAACTGCAGCTGCCAGCAGGAAGATCAAGTTAAACTTCATCCAGAAAAAACAAAAACAAAATATCCATCCCAGTGTTCCAACTCCATATTGAACTGCATGAGGCGCTGTGACATTTACAGCAAACACAAACTGATCCTATAACATCTTAATACAGATCAGGCCAAAGCATTAGTGTTTGCAGAAGGAGACCTTGGTTTCAGCCAGAGTGTTTAATTGATTGTGTTCGATTTTGCCGCAAGCTAAAAGGGGAAGATTTATTAGCTGACCTTCCTCAGCATACAGAAACAATCTCCATGGGGTCTGTTTACTAAGCTAATGATTTTTACACAGTCACACTTTAGTCGGGCTGCAGAGCCTGAAAGCAGAGGACTGCTGTTCCCTCTTACGCAGCAACCACATTTATTTGGCTGGTAGCATATCCATCTAAATTTTTGATGGCGAGGTTATATGGAAAATAGTTCCTGCAGTGGAAGCAAAGCCTTGTTAATTAAAAATACTCGCCATACAGACAGGCTTGTATTTAATGGAAGGCTACCAAGGCCAGTGCTGGACAGATACCAGGGACCAGCTGGCCAACGCTCCTTTAAAATTACAGTTGGCATCTAACATTTGAAGTTTTCTCCGGCTGAAGTCAGCGGAGCTGGCTTCTAAAATCCTGCTGGCTTCTAGATTGGGCAGACTGGCTTCAGACATCTACATAAATTTGTACACCCCTAGGCAGCAGTTAAAAAGTATTAAAAGCTCATCTCTGTAAAGAGGAGGAAAAGCAGGGTGAAGTTCCGAAGTATGCAGTAAAACATCTTGCAACAATTAACAAAGAGATTACCGCTTTACAGGTTGCCAGGCAGGTGAAGTATACGGAGTCAGATATGACTAAGCCAGCAGCAAGTAACCTAGACAAGGTAGCATACCCAGATAAAAAAAAATAAGCATTACACACATGACATAATAGGCCCCAGAAAAAGAGCCAACTAAACCTGTCTGCCTCTCTACCAAAATGACTGAGAGGCTCTCCACTTGAATTTTCCAGGGGACCCTTCGACTTAATACAGGCAATGGGAGGAGCCCCTTCTGCTGGACATAAAATAATTTATTGAATCCCCGGTGGAGACATTTCATGTCTTATAGTAGAGACCAGTGGCGTCGCTAGGGGGTGGCTTTTGGGGCTATATCCCCGAATCTGGGGCCCATAGCCCCAAGTCTCCGCATGGGTGCCCAAGGGGAGGGGAGGCTCTCTGGGGACCCTGATTTAAGGGGGAGGCTCCCTGGGGACCCTGATGTAAGGGGGGGGGGGGCATTCTGGCATTCTATAACACACACACGTATATTATATACATGTGTATGCCCACCCAAGCATATGACTTTCTTTACTATGCTGCTATGGGCTCTAGCCCCAGATCTTTTGTAGACCTAGCAACCCCCCTGGTAGAGACCATGGTATGAAACAAAAGTACTGATAGTCTGCAGTAGTTCTGATAGAAGATTGAAGACATGGGAAAGGAAGCAGGTATAGAGGAAGAGAGGGAACAGCAAGAAGCCGGGAGGAAGTAAGAGAGAGAAACCAGCAAAGATCTGGGTTGGGTGATGACATCGCTGGATCCTAGGACAGGTAAGTGTGTGTTTTTTTAAAAGACAGCAGCTACAGTATTTGTGAATGGAGCCTAAAGGTTTGTCTGATATTGTATGTGTAAAGTTTCATGGGGGAAAAAAAACCCACCAACACTTATTATAACAACTGAGAAATATCCATCAATATATAAACTGTAAAAAGTACATTTTCTGTGTCCTGATAATACATTGTGTATATATAAAGGAGCTCCACTATTCAAATAGTTCCTGTTTCTATAAAAGAGCAATAGAACTTTCCATGAGTAAATGCACAATGAATGAGACTTTGCTTAGCTGGAGATATAGGAACCAGTCCTACATGTTTTTGATGGCACAAATAGATTGTATATCTCTTCCAAAATGATTTCAATGACACACACACATTCCTGCTGCTTCTGTACAAAATTCACTTTAGCCATCAACATGTTTATGCTTTGCTTATATTTTCTGTATACCGCGGAACTATTTTTATGAAAAAGTCTGCTGTGATTTAAATTTCTAGTCAGAGTCAGTCTATTGCAGTGAATTATCTCTCATTGATCACAGGTTACTTCGCTTTTATGCATGTCAGAACACGCCTAAAGGTGGTCAACCCTTATGCTGCATACACACGATGGGAAATACCGCCAGCAAAACTCTGATGAGAGCTTTTTGTCGGAAAATGCGACCGTGTGTATGCTCCATCGGTCTCCATAGGCGACGTTTAGAAAAGTCTACAGGTTGCATGTTTTGAGTTACAGAGGAGGTCTAGGGCTAGAATTATTGCTCTCGCTCTACCAATCGCGGCGATACCTCACATGTGTGTTTTGAACACCTTTTTCATATGCGGACGCTACTCATGTATGCGTTCCCTTCTGCACGCAAGCTCGGCGGGACGGGGCGCAATTAAAAAAAAACTTTTTTTTTCTTATTTATTTTACCTTTTATTTTTTATTTTTACACTGTTCTTTAAAAAAAAAAAAATTTCCCTTGTAATCCCTTGTAATAGAAAAAAAGCATGACAAGACCTCTTAAATATGAGATCTGGGGTCAAAAAGACCTTAGATCTCATATTTACACTAAAATGCAATTAAAAAAAAAAAAAATTGTCATTTAAATTTTTTTTTTTTAAATGGCCCTTTAAGAGCTATGGGCGGAAGTGACGTTTTGACGTCGCTTCCGCCCTGCAATGGTATGGAGATGGGTGGGGGCCATCTTCCCCTCCATGCCAAGGAAGGAGCAACATCGGATTGCCTCCGTTGCTGTCGATGGCTCCGTTAAGCAGTGAAGAGCACCAGAGCGCGGCAAGAGGGGAGGCCCTCTCCTGCCGCCGATAAAAGTGATCTTGCGGCAAATCCACCGCAGAAACCACTTTTATCTGAAAGCGGACGGCCGGCCGAAGAAGAGGATACTGGGGTTATGGCAGCTAGCTGCTACCATAACATTGATATTCCTCTTCAAAGTTAGGACGTGCGGCGGTCTGTAAGTGGTTAAATAACACACAGACACAATGCAGATTGATTAGCTCTCTCTGATTTTAACTGTTCAAATGGAGAGTCAAGTAACAGGGTATTGGTCAACTAAGTCCTGGGTAAACAGCCAAAACTCAGTTGAAAAGGTCCCCTGAGATAATTAAGTAAACAACTTGGAATCACAGGTATAAAATAGCAATGAACATAGGAACAGACAATAAATGAATGAATATCTAAAGACCCCCACTATTTGCTGTATATACTATCCTGCAAAAAGGGGAACCCCAGGGTGGCCTATTATACCTTTAATCCTAATGAGATACTGGGTATTCTAGATCTTAGGGGTGTGTCCCTTTATATGGCAATAGTATAACAATGTCCAAGGCCTCGCAATAATCTTCACTGGCAAGTTGGAGCTCATAGAACAAGAATCCTGAATGTGGCACAGTGGTATGTGGTCAAAGCAAAACAGCTGTGCCTGGCTAGTTATAATCCTCATGCCCCTGTACACACGGTCGGATTTTCCGACGGAAAATGTTCGATGGGAGCTTGTTGTCGGAAATTCTGACCGTGTGTAGGACATCGGACAATTTCCATCGGAATTTCCGTCACACAAAATTTGAGATCTGGATCTCAAATTTTCCGACAACAAAATCCGTTGTCGTAAATTCTGATCGTGTGTACACAATTCCGACGCACAAAGTTCCACGTATGCTTGGAATCAAGCAGAAGAGCCGTACTGGCTACTGAACTTCATTTTTCTCAGCTCGTGGAACGTGTTGTACATCACAGCATTTTTGACGTTCGAAATGTCCGACAAGATTTGTGTGACCGTGTGTATGCAAGACAAGTTTGAGCCAACATCCGTCTGAAAAAATACATGGATTTTGTTGTCAGAATGTCCGATCGTGTGTACGGGGCATTAGAGTAATTCCAGGTGTAAGGTGTCTGCATAAAGTGTTCTCTGATATAGGATAAGGCAATTCCAGGTGTGAGGTGAGGTATAGGATAAAGCAAAGATTGTATTGGTGGGCATATAACCTCTCACCAAACTGACAAACAGCACAGGAACCTCCTGAAGAGTGATTCAAGCCGATGCATCATTCTGCAGAACGAGCGGAGATGCCAGTCATCTGATCCTGCGGGTAACAGTGACGCTGTGGTGATCTCCCCTTGTGTAGCAAGCGGTGGTAGACCCGCCTGGGTCGGAGCTGGGATTGCGGTGTTGCCGCATGTACACAAGTGTGTACTTGATGGACCCCGGGAAGCAAGAGTCTTGGGCCTAGTCTGCTGACCCTTTTTAAAGCATCTCCCAGAGTTCTTGCTTTGGGGCAGGTGGCAAAATCAGGATGTCTGTTCAGGAGACTACAGTTCCCACACTTCTCTCTGCTGGGCTCAGGAAGATGATGCAAGTAATTTCAAGCCCAGCACTAGAGGAACACAGGGATGGTCAAAGAAGGGAAAGGGTAAGTCTACAGTGTCAGATAACTGTGGTCCGCTTTTGGCTACAGATACATAAATTAAACTCGACATACCTCTCCCGTAGAAACCTGTACTTTGAGCTTCATGTATTCTCAATAGTGGGACCAATGCCAAAACATTGGGTAAATCTCTGCTGACAGGGCTTAGATTGCTGAACTATTGAAGCTGTGGTCCTTCCCTTCAGCGGAGATCAGGTGACGAACGTTTAAGGAGTGGTGACATGAGGGGTAGGATGAGACTATAAGCAAAGCCAACCAAATGATTTCCTTAAAGTGTGTATGGTTTTATTGTTTTTTTACTGGCTTCTCCATCCCAAGTTTGGTCCTCTTAGTAATAGAAACACAGTGTAGAGTTAAATTTCATGTAACAGCAGTTCCATCTTCTATTCCCTGTAGCTGCCAACCAAATTACTAAGTAAATCTCATTCGTTCATTGAAATGAAACTAGTGTAACAAGCTTTACTGCTGTAACCCATTATCTTTGAAGTTTGATGTGTTGTAGATCTTTCTGTACCCCATTATAAGAGTGGTTATTTGGGCTGTTATAGATTTCCTGTCACTGTAAATAAGTCTGGCCATTTTTGTCTGGCTTAACCAATTAACAAGGTGCTTCTGCCAAAAGAACTCTGATTTTTTTTTCTATGCACCATTGTCTGTAAACTCTAAAGACTACAGTACATAAAAATCCAAGTAGATAAAAACTATCTTCAGTCTTGCTACTCCACATCGAAAACAGTATTGAGTTCCATGGTGGGTGATAGTCCACTTAGAGATCAGGCACATCTCAGGTGGCAAAGCTGAGATTCTCTACAGCAGTCTTTCTTAACCAGTGTTCTAGAACCCCAGAGGTGGCTAGGTGTTTAAACTCTTACCCAACAGTGCTTGCATATTACTGGCACCAATGTCACCTGGTAGAGCCTGTGGTGTGGGATCAGTGGAGGTTCTCTTCTCATTTCTCAGGTAAGTAACTAAAACTAAGATCGTGTTAGTTACCTGTAAAGGGGGCATCTTTCCCACTTACCACCAATGTAAGGAGCAGCCTTCCCACCATCCCTTAATGTATAGGTGTACTATGCGAAAAACCAGTGTAATGGACATTCTTTAAACTAACCCCTAGAGCAGCAGTCTCCAGACTGTGGGCCTTTGCTTGCATGTATCTGGCCCTTAGGACACCATTCCTCACACTGATACAAGGCACTATTCATCTCACTGGTACAAGGCACTATTCCTCCCACTGACACCAATGATGAAGCACCACTCCTTCCACTGACGCCAACTATGAGGCACAATTCCTTCCTCTGATACCAACTATTGGGAACTATTTCTCCCACCGACGCCAATGATGGGACACTATCCCGCCCCCCCTGACACCAATGATGGTGCACTATTCCTCCCACCGATACCAAAAACTGGCACTATTCTTCCTACCAGTACCAATTATGGGGCAATTTGAGGCCTCCTACTGACCACAGGCATTATGTTGTTTTTTTGCTCCCTCTGACAACCAAGCCCAAGTAATTTTCTAGACCCCTTTCACACTACAGCGCCGCTACATGCCGTTTTTGCCATGCTTTAGCGGCATTTTAGCAGCACTTTTGCGGTGCTTTTCGGCCACTAGCGGGGTGGATTTTACCTTAAAAAAGAAAGGTAAAAAGTCCAGGTTTGCAGCGCCTTCAAAGCGCTACCCATTCATTGCAATGGGCAAGTGAGTTTTGAGAGTGCTATTTACAGTGCTCCCAACCTGCCCCAAAGAAGCTGCTTGCAGGACTTTTTATAATGTTCCGGAAGCGTACCACCCCAATGTGAAAGCACACACTGCAAAGAATGGGAGGCAGTTTTCAGGTGCTTTTTAAAGACCATTTTTTTGTGCTAAAATGCCTGAAAACTGCTTCAGTGTGAAAGGGGTCTTAATCCCAATGACACTAGGACATGCTCTACTTCCGCTGGCCGCAGTCTAGCCCCACCTAAAGATTGAAGGACAGCAAGCTGGCACTTTGTTTAGAAAGTTTGGAGACCCCTGCCCCAGTGGAAGGAGATTTCTTCTCAATGTAGTGTGGTTAATGTAAAAAGCTTTATAAAAAATCATTTTCAACGGGGGTTTCCTGAGACCTAAGCAGTTTTTCAAGGGTTCTTTCATGGTATCATCGTTAAAAGAAGGCTACCCTATAGAAAAAAATTAAAGCAGAAGAGACAAAGAATTCACCCTTGAGGGCTAAAATGCCTTACTGCACAGAGATAAAAACGCAGGTCTTTATATTTGCCTGAGAATAATTATCATGTTAGCACCAGAATTACTTGTTAAACCAAAAAATGAGGACACAGAAGGAAGGATCTGCTGTATGCCTGTTAATGTGACATTGTCTATTGGGTGACAGGCCTGACTACAGCACTAGCAATGTGCATAGCAAATCTGTGTAAATTATTGAGTACATTTATCTAATCTATTTTTAGACTCAAAGATTTCATTTCTCTCAGTGAGAGCCCATAGGCAAGGAAAATTGTATCCCTTATTGGCACTGTCCTAAGTAATGTGTAATGTAATTCAAATTGATGAAAATAGTTTGACTTTCAATGATGGGGATAGATGGCGGTGATAAAAAAGTGTTAAGAATGGTCTCTAAATGACATTATGTAGGCATAGATGTATCATACCATATATACAGCTGTGATTATGTTTTCCCATGGCAACAACTAATTTGCTTAACCTCTTCACGCCAATGTAACACATGTATGTGGCCTCACTGGAATGAACTGGGGCCGCATATACAGTACACTATATTACCAAAAGTATTGGACGCCTGCCTTTACACACACATGCACTTTAATGGCATTCCAGCCTTAGTCCGTAGCGTTCAATATTGAGTTAGCCCACACTTTGCAGCCATAATGCCTCATACACACGATCGGACTTTCCGACAACAAAACCGTGGAATTTTGTCCGAAGGGCGTTGGCCCAAACTTGTCTTGCACACACACGGTCACACAATTCTTGGCCAACAATTACGAACGTAGTTATGTACTACGTGGTTTTTCAGCTCTTTGGCGCCACCCTTTGGGCTCCTTCTGCTAATTTCATGTTGGTAGAAGTTTGGTGAGTGTTGATTCGCACTTTTCAGTTTGCGCTTTTCAGTTTGTTTCAGAACAGCCGTTCATCAACTAGACATGTTGCAGAATCGGAGGCGATGACCTGTCATTTATTATTGGACTTGGAGTTATTGCTTTGACATTATTTTTTTGGTTGAATAATGATTTGATTTGGTATATTCTCTATATTTTTGGATGCATAGAATGCACTTTTTGGTTAAGTTCTATTGGCAGATAGCATGTCTAATTTTATTTGTTTTATTTTTTTTAACGCACAAAAAAAAAATTGTGGAGAATAATACTTGGCTAGGTGTTTTACTACAAATGACAGTTTGGGAGTAGGCAGTTACATTTTAAAAAATACAATGTAAAATTGACAAGTGACACCAACATAGTTGTAACTTTGATCTTAAAAACTACAGGATAATGGTGTTGTGGTAACTTGTCCAAATAAAAAAAAAAAAAAAAAAAAAGCATAATAATATTATTCTTGATATCACAAGAAAAAAAAAGCCTTTGAAAATGTGTTTGCAATAACTCCATCAGTATCACCAGCAAAGCAGCTTCATTATTATCCCATTAAAGAAGAAGAGAATTATACGCTGAATTTGGAGATTTCATAATTTGCCACGACATGAATGTTAATTCTCCATTACGAACGCTAGTTTACAAGACCGTCTGCTTCTGGCTCGTCCTTGCTTCCGAGCATGCGTGTTTGTACTTTGGACTTTTGTCTGACGGACTTGTGTACACACCCTCGGAAAATCCGACAACACACATTTGTCCGCAGAAAATCTGAAAACCTGCTAGCCAACATTTGTTGGCAGAAAGTCCGACAACAATTGTCCGATGAAGCGTACGCACGGTCAGATTTACTGACCACAGCCTGTTATCGAACATTTCCCATTGGAAAATCCGATCGGGTTTACGTGGCTTAACTCTTCTGGGAAGGCTGACCACAAGGTTTAGGAGTGTGTCTATGGGAATGTTTGACCATTCTGCCAAAAGCGCATTTGTGAGGTCAGGCACTGATGTGGACAAGAAGGCCTGGCTCACAGTCTCCACTCTAATTCATCCCAAAGCTGTTCTATCGGGTTGAGGTCAGGACTCTGACCAGTCAAGTTCTTCCACCCCAAACTCACTCATCCATGTCTTTATGGACCTTGCTTTTTGCACTGGTGTGCAGTCATGTTTGAACAGTAAGGGGCCAAACTGTTCCCATAAAGTTGGGAGCATTAAATTGTCCAAAAAGTCTTGGTATGCTGACCCCTTAAGAGTTCCCTTCACTGGAACTAAGGGGCCAAGCCCAACCCCTGAAAAACAGCCCCCACACTATAATCCCCTCTCCAACAAATGATTTGGACCAGTGCACAAAGCAAAGTCCATAAAGACATGGATGAGCAAGTTTGGGGTGGAGGAACTTGACTGGCCTGAGTCCAGACCTTAACCCGATAGTACACCTTTGGGATGAATTAGAGCAGAGACTGCGAGCCTTCTCATCCACATCAGTGCATGACCTCACAAAGCCCTATTTGTCCTTAAAAAAAACAAGGTATAATCAACCTGGATGCACCAAATAGTTGTGATATGTACAGTTTTACCAACACATGTCAAAATTGTGCTTAGGCATTTAGATGTGTTTTACCATTAGATGTGAAGGTGTTAATGACTGGAGGTATAAAGGAAGATGTCAAGCCGACATTGGCATTCTAAATAAATAGACCCTATTTTGACTAAACACATGTAGAATACCTTTTATAATAATAGCCTAAAGTCAATTTGTGAGCCACAACTGTGGCTGCACATAATATTCAGTATATATAATGCTAGAGAAGACAGATTGACTGCCGACTTACTGTAGGACTTGTTTTCCCAAGGCTTCAAGAGTAACCTACCTTTTGGCTGAGTAGAGACTAAGGTATTTTCCATGTGCGTACTTGTAAGGTTGCATCTACCATACCACTCGGTCATTTGTAACCTCCCCAAATTTAAGTTTTTTCTTTTTTGGCTTACTTTCGTCTTTTTAATAATATACATTTTCAACTAGACATGTGCACAGCCAAAAAATTCGTTCATTTTCGTTTTTCGTTTCATTCGTTATGATTGCGATTCGTAAATTCGTTCATTCGTAAATTCGTAAATTCGAACATTTGTTCATTCGTACATTTTTATTTGTACATTCGTAAATTCGTACATTCGTAAAATCGTACATTTGTAAATTAGAAAATTCGGAAATTTGTAAATTCAAAGTTAGTAATAGTAACTATTAAATTATTGGTATTGTAATTTCCTTTCAAATTTGACTGTCAGTGAACGTAACAAATACGAATTTATCCAAAACGAATGCTGCATCTAAACAAATGGAACGGAACAAATTAATAAATGATAATAATAAAACGTTGTTATTATTATTGTTATTTATTATTATTAATTCATTACGTTCCATTACGTTTTTTCGGATCATTCATAACTTCGGATAAATTTGTATGTGTTACGTTCACTAACAGCCAAATTTGAAGGGAAATTACAATACCTATAATTTAAAAGATACTAGTAATTACTAATAGTTAAGTTATTAGTAGTTAACTATTATTTCAGATTTCCGAATTTACAAATTTACGAATGTACGAATGCCCGAATTTACAAATGTCCAATTTTATCAAATTTACGAATATTCGGGAAAAATTAGTTAAACGGGTTTTCGTTAATTCGGATATTCCCGAATTAACTAATTTGTCGAAATTCGTTAAAAAACTAATTCAGAACGAAGTGAATTGCACATGCCTATTTTCAACCAATACCATCTATATATTGCACTAGAAGGGCTCTCCTCTTATTTTTCCAGTGGACCCTTTGGAGCCTTGCTTCCTCCTTTTTTTTGTACACCTTTGAGGATCACCACCCCATAATCTTTATGTAAAAAGCAAATTCCCTTTTACTTATTTCATCCACACACATAGCTGAGTATTCAAAGTTAAAAGAAATTTGCACAGTTTGTGTGAAGACTCAACTCCCTTAGTAAATCAGTCCAGTGCTGTAGGAGACAGAGACTGAGGTTGTGTTATATGAGATCACCGCCATTAAAGCGCCTCTACAAGAATTGAAACTCCTACTGCTGTTATGATCCAAGGACCCCTTGATAAACATCAGAGGGCTGCATCTGGTCCTCTGGATGCAGGTTGGGCACCAGAGGTCTACACCAATGAATGAGATCGAGAATATCTCCACAAAGAATTTCTAAAGACTTGAAAGTGTCTATAGCCTAATTTAATAAAGAGTTAACCAAACAGCACTCACTAAAATACTGAAAGATCAGTTCTACAGTAGGCAGACTGACCCTTTAATAAAAACAATACTTTCTTATAAGATTTCCAAGAACCATAAGTATTGTGAATGATAGAGTTTGATTGTCCCAGTGTATCAATACACCCCCATACAGTGCCTCCAGCAAATGAGCAGCACAACGCTTGTACGGATGAAACGCGTGAGACATCAAACAGGTGGAGATGAAGGGCACCACATTTCATTAAGAACAGATCACTTTCTGTACCAAGCATGTAGGAAGCCTAAGCAGCATGGTGTAGAAGAATCGGTGGATGGCTCTGCACAGCGAGCTGTCAGCTTGGAGGATATCACAGTGTCAATATTTCTTCCCTTCTCAAAGAGTCTACATATGTTCAAGACGTCGACCTTTCCTGGACAAACATTCTGTGCTGCAAGAAGGTCTTTATCATTAAAGGAGATCGCTGTGGAAATGTAATGTAGAGACATGGTGCAATTATTAGAGCTGACAGAACGCTACATCTTTATTTCTAACAAGAAACCTTGTTCAGGAAAATGTCATAAAAAATGCTGAAAGCAGGATGTTGTTTTTAAAGGAGAGGCATTACTAAAGCATAGAAAAATGGATTATGCTACAATCATAGGCAGCCATTTTATACCTTTATCATTACAGTAAGCGAGCGTACTGACACTACCGCTAAAGTCACAGGTCATCACATGAAAAACACAAAGCTACACCCCACCCCTCTTGTACAATGCCGGCTTTGGTTTTTGGGTGACCTATCAGCGGGCATTAACACTTTCCTTAGGGTGCGGGCCTAAGTTCTAAGTACATATGACTGTCAGGAAGGCTTTATTTGCATATGAACTTCAAGTTCTCCTTGGTGCACCATTCATGATGAAGACAAAAGGGGTTTATTTAGAAAGCTGGCTTTGGGTCCCTGAAGTTGGAGGAGCACACAAAAAAAAAACTAGGAGAGACCCGTCATGTGATCAGTCAGATCTTGTTTGCACCATGTGCAGTAAGTGAGGTTTTTCTGTGCTTGATCGACTCCAGTCACTGCAAGGTCACATAGAAAACAATTGGTTTCTACATAACCTGTTCACACTGCAGTGCTGCCTTCAGGTGGGTTGCATTTTTCCAAAAGCATCAGAGCTCACCTGATGTCAGTACAAGTCATTGCACCACAGCTCTGCTGTAGATAGATGTAACTGAAATGTCAATTTTCAAATTTTAATAAAAAAAAAAAAAAAAAAAAAAAGAAAAAAAAAAAAGTAAAAAAGTGCCTTGCATTTTTTTTTTTAACATCTGAGTGCTGCTGATCTCCTCCAGCCTCTTTCAGCTGCTTCCTCTTTCTTCTAGTTCTCTTCAAGACACTGCCCCCTTTGGCTGACAGAGTGCAGACACAAGCCTGTATGCTAAAACATTCCTAGTATTAACAAGCACTTAAAATCATATGACTGGCTGCCCTCCAATCACAGATCCAATGAGCAGAGAGCTCTTTGAAGCTCCATAGTGCTTTGGGGTTGATTTACTAAAGGCAAATAGATTAGAGCATTTTTACTTGCAGGGTGCACAGAGAAGGGGTCCTCAAACTTTTTAAACATGGGGCCAGTTCACAGTCCTTCAGACTGTTGGGGGGCCTCACTATAGTTTAAAAAAACATGAACTAATTCCTATGCACGCATCTTATTTGTAGTGCAAAAAAAAACAAAACAGAAAAAAACAGTACAATATTTTAAGTAAAGAACAATTTTAATCAATATGAACTTATCAGTATTTCACAGACTCTCCTCATTACAGAACCCCTCCCAATCACAGACCCCCCTCCCCATCACAGACTCACCCCATAACAAAGCCCCCCCAAGACAGATCCCCCATCACAAAGCCCCCCCAACACAAACTCCTCTCCATCACAAAACACCACATAACATACTCCCCCCATAACAGACTCCCCCATCACAGATCCCCCTCATAACAGACTCCCCCCCATAACAGACTCCCCCCCATAACAGACTCCCCCCCATAACAGACTCCCCCCCATAACAGACTCCCCCCCATAACAGACTCCCCCCATAACAGACTCCCCCCATAACAGACTCCCCCTATAACAAACTCCCCCATGCACACATCTCTCCATATCACAGATCTCCCCCCCCCCATAACAGACTCCCCCCCATAACAGACTCCCCCCCATAACAGACTCCCCCATCACAGATCCCCCCCATAACAGATTCCCCCCATAACAGATTCCCCCCATAACAGATTCCCCCATGCACAGATCCCCCCATATCACAGATCCCCCCATAACAGACCCCCCCATAACAGATACCCCCATCACAGATACCCCCCATCACAGATCCCCCCATCACAGATCCCCCATAACAGACTCCCCCATCACAGATCCCCCCCCATACCAGACGCCCCCATCACAGATCCCCCATAACAGACTCCGCCATCACAGTCCCCCCCCCATAACAGACTGCCTCATATCACAGATGCCCCCCATCACAAAGCCCCCATAACAGACTCCCCTCATCGATATTACACTGCCGTCCCTTCTATAATATCACAGCACTCCCCCTCCCCTCTGTTACCTGTATCACACAAGACACGAAGCATGGTAGGTCCGGACAAAGGGACGGGACTTTGCAAGTGAAAGGCAGGTGATTGATTCCTGGGACCGCCCCGATGCCTAGTAACCAATCACCCGCTTCCTAACTTAAAAGGTCCTTTGTCCAATCCTGTCATGTTTCCCGTCCTGTGTGATAAAAGTAGCAGAGGGCACTGGGAGTGCTGCGATGTTAAAGGGGCAGTCCGCGGGCCGGGTAAAAAACGCTGGTGGGCTGGATTCGGCCCGCGGGCCGTAGTTTGAGGACCCCTGCTCTAGAGAGCTTAGTAAATGAGGGGAAGCTCTACGGACTTCTATTATCCAATCATGTGCAAACAAAAAATATGTTTTTTTTTTCAATTATTATTTTCCTTGCATGTGATTGGGTCTTCTTTGTATAGTGAAGCTTTAGCTCATTTACCAAGCTCTGGAGCAACTACACTTGCAAACTGCACAGTCCATTTGCCTTTAGTAAATCAACCCCTTTGTCGGCTGAACCCCATGGTCTGATTTTTATGAATGGTATGGGCCGCAGCGTGCAAAGGGCTAGCATAGCAGTACATGGAGAGAGCATACCGATATACACTCTCTGTTATAAATAAATCCTAACTTTTATTCCAACATTATGTACTAGATCCACTATATTTAGGGACTGCACAGGATCCCTTTATCAAGGTGAAAATTAGGAGCAACGTGATAGGGGGGTGCTGACTAAAACAAAAAATGGGTATTTATAAACATGATGAATGTAAGCCAAGCTCAGTAGTTATAATGCTTAAAGAATAACTCCACTTTTGTTGAGAAAAAAACAATCCCCTCTGGGTGATCAATATACGTTGCAGGGTTTTTAACAAAACTTTGTAGCAGAGTCCTATCTTTTGTTTCTCTGAAGAAATAGCTGTTTCTCCATGTCCTTTGCAGGCCGATTCTCAACAGGAGGGTCTGGTTCATTCTAATCACCTGGTGCATTTTCACTGTTCTTTTAATCGAACACGAAAATTTTAATCAGCAACAGCCCTACTTTAAAAGCATTTAACCCTTGAGGAGTCTCTTACCAAAACTTAAATTCCTATTGCAGAGGATGCCTAAACTTTGACTGATCTTAGTGAAGACTTTTGGGAAAATCAGTGAGCCAATCACACAAGCAAGAAATGATATCCCTGGGGGTGTTCTGTACACCAACAGTGTACAGAATGCCTCCAAGTTGCCGTGTTTTTGTTTGTTTTTCTCTTACCAGTAAATTGCAGCAGCTGCAGAATGAAAAGGAAAGGGAATTTTCAAGAACACTAAATTACAATATGGCAACTGTATATGCTTGCTATATTTGTTTGATGTTGTTTTTCCCCCCATAAATTATTGTTTTTTTCCTTTTTTAACACCTGAGTTCTGCTGATCTCCTTCAGCCTCTTTTATCTACTTCTTGTCTTCATGCACTCTCCCCTGCGTCAGGTGCACACAATTGCTCGACCAGCATCTAGACATACAACGTATGTCGGTACAGTTAGTACAGTACAGCCAGTTAGGTGCTGTTTTAGCCTGGAGTGTAGGTGTTAATGCAGTTCTTGGTTCTTTGATCTCTTGGTGGGTTTTTCTGGGTTCGACCCACTGGTTGTGTGTAATATAAAAAAGGGACAAGGGTCCATACCCGAGAGAGCCAGAGCCCGGGCTAGGGAGCTGAGAGATCCAAGGGGGTCCCAGGGTCTGTATTAGGCCCAACAGAAAGCTGCCCATAAGGGAGAGATTTGGAGAACACCACCCAAGAGGAGCAGGAGGATGTCGTCATTACTACCTGAATATAAAGTCATCAGAACCTGGGATTCCTGCAGAGACAAGCCTTGGAAGGATGCCTGTAAATGGACTCTGTATTGCATGATCACTACCTTTGCAGGTATGCCAGGGCAGCACACAGCCTGTAGTTAGGGAATTAGGAAAGAATTATGCCTTTGAATGTTAGAAAACTGCAACATGGCAATTACAGAACCTAACTAAGTATTTGGAATGTTGTTCTTGCCTGGTCTGAAGTTACCGAAAGGGGTGTAAGGGAAGTAACAGGCACACAGTCTACTGAGTAGGTCTTAAACACATTGGGATATGAAGACATAATATGGTGTGTGGAGTGGAACAGTGTGAAGACACAAGTGGTTACCCATGGTAATGGCAGTTTTACCGCAGTCTGACGGTAGCGTGTATTCGTTATAGGTGGAATGGCCTCTAGCAGCGAGGGAGATGTTGTCGGCACTGCTTCCTCCAGCAGTCTGTCTCTCAGAGCAACTGGAGTGAATTCGCATTGCAGAGGTTCCCATTCTGTACAGAAGTATGGAAGTTTAAGAGTTAAGTTGAGTGCACGTGTGGAGCTCGCCCAATGTGCATGGCGGGGGCCCACTCCGCTATTGGGGGATGGTAGTAGAAAATGACGGACAGGTGGATGTGAATATTGGCTCAGCCGGTCCCTCCTGAATGCAGATTACAGAGAAGATATACACTGTTATGGTGACCCGAGAGTTAACTGAAGAACAGTTGCAGTGCAAGTGTACATGGTATACGTTCAACTCTAAGAATAGAGGTCCTCCTTAAGGTTGAGTATCTCCCCGCTGAAACTTCAGCCTTGGCCCAAGGGCATTGATTAAAGCGGCATGGAGAAAAAAGGTACCCTAGGTGTAGTAAAGTGACCCTGTACAAGGTGCCCAGCGTAGCCAGAAGAACCCACCCTGGGGTAGGCCTTTTATACAACTCTTGCTTGGCGCCCAAAAAGGAGGGAAACATGGAGGATGTGACTACCAACTCATCACCCTACACCCCCTTACAGGCACATGTGTTGGGACAACAACACAGGAGCACTGGAGTTGGGTGACAATGGTGACCCCATAGCTGGAACTGTGAACAAGGACCTTCATGCCAGGATCATCAAGTATTATTTATGGTTCAATAGTTTTTATTGAAAGTAATACATCTTAAAGAATAACTAAACATAGTCGTTACTCACCTTCAAAGTATGTAACCGATACTGTTTACAGTATTATTTAAATTTTACAAAAATGAAAAAAACCTTTCAGAATTCATCATGTTAAAGCATATGGGAGATTTTAATGATAGATGTTAGATCTACTTTAGGGCCTCAAACACTGGATGGTTATTCTGCTGCTCCTAGGGGCGTTTGACATTTGTTTTCCTGCCTCTAAACACCCCCGCATGCACACATAGGCTTATAGAAGTGTTTAGAGGCAGAAGAAAACCCCCACAGCCAGTGTATCCAGGAGCAGCAGAGTTTTGACCGAAAAAAAAACGCTTGATGCACCTAAACATTTCTAAATGCAAGTAAATGCGTCCAAGTGCTAAGCACTTTTAGCACATGAGCTTTAATTCATTTCAATAGCCAGAATAAATTATTTTGGCCAATTAAATGAATTAAGGTCCAAATGCTTGATGCAGCTAAATGCGTTACACAAGTTTAAGCACTTTTTTTCTTGCCAAAATGCTGGCAGGAGGAAAGGAGTCTAGGAGAGATAGCAAAACGTCCAGAGTATATATGAGGCCCAACGTTGAATCCAGGAAAGATATTTAAAAGCACATTATGAAATTTACAATGCAACAAAAGTAAGTAGCAGACTGTATACGGAGATGTCTTCATGATGAACAGAAGTAGAAAATCATTTAATACACGAGATAAAAATCTTCTAACTGCACAGTTGCTTAGATACAACTACATTGTAATTATAATAGGGTTGCCATCTCATCCTTTTTTTTTTTTATCTCATCCCTTTACCATTTTACATACAGATTCTATAGGTTCCATGGTGCTTATATAGCCACAAGCCTTGCGTCATTTTTTTTGTGTCTGATTTTAAAAGTATTGAGCCTGCAACCCAAACTTTTAGGGCCAGTTCACACCAAGATGCAGTGTGGGCAAGGCACATTCTGTGTGCGTTTCCGGCACCGCAGTGAACACAGCATGTTTGCGGACACCAAATCACATTGTACTACAGTACCATGCAGTTTGGTCCAGTGCGTTTTTAATAGTGGGGCTTCCAGATTCCAGTGCAGTTTGCAGACTATTCAAATGAATGGGCCAGGGCCATCTTTAGCGCAGGGCAGAAGGGGGAGCTGCCCCGGGTCCAGTCATTTTTGTGGGGCCCAAAACAGCTGCCCCTTGAGCATGCCGTGTTTGTTTTTGGGATGTCGGGGTGGAGAGCGAAATTGCATGGGGGGGGGGTTTAGAAAAGTTTTGCCCAGGGTCCAATCAATATTAGGCTGGGTTCACACTGCTGCGGTGGCAGACATCGTATGTGATTCGCAGCGCACTGCTGTTCACATTACATGCGATGTCTGTGCTGTGCGATATCAGCCATACAGATAGTATGGCTGATATCGCACCGCATTCGGTCCAAACTCGCACAGGACCCTTTTTTTTTGTTCGGACCAGAATCGGATCGCATGGGTGTTCACACATATGCGATCCGAAAATGTCCGAATTGTCAGTTCGCAGTGCGATATGCGGGCTGAACTGGGGGTGTCATTAACATTGTATGACACTCCCCAGCAGTTCGCATATGGCAGTGTGAACTGCCGTGCGAGTTGGTGCGATGCGGGAACCCGCAGTAAATTCGCTGCGTTCCCGCACCGCAGCAGTGTGAACCCAGCCTTAAAGATGGCCCTGGAATGGGCTGCCAAAAAAAATGCACCACATGGGAACGCGTAGGATCACACAGGAGCGAGCGCGTTCCTTAACCGGCTCTTAACAAATCTTTTTCTAAAGCTTAGAAAGCTGATATGCAATTTAGAAGATCTGCTTAAGAAACACACCCAGCTCATTTATCATCTGTGCCTGCCCTGCAAAATCTGGCACAGCTCTGCATAGAAACCAATCAGCTTCCAGGTTTTATTGCAAAGCTTAATTGGACAAGCTGAAGTTAGAAGGTGATTGGCTATCATTCACAGCTGCACCAGATTCTGAGTGCTTTAGTTTTAGTAAATCTCCCCCAATATCTTCTCCGATGTAACTTTTATTTCATGTCATCTTGCCCATGAAATAATAGCAGTAGCTTATGTGTCTCCCCCTCATTTAGCGATGACTAGGGTCATAAGCATAAGCTACTGCAAGATCGCAAGAAATACAATTTACATCAGATTAGATATTCTGGGGAATTTAATAAATACCTACCAAAACTTTTTTGGCAGTATGGCCCTTTAATCACTTCAGCTCCAGAAGATTTACCCCCCTTCTTAACCAGGCCATTTTTTTGCATTAAGGCACTGCCTTACTTTAACTGACAATTGCTTGGCTGTACAACGCTGTACCCAAATAAAATGAATGTCCTTTTTTCCCCCACAAATCGCTTATTGTTTTTTTTTTTTTTAATTGCTTTTATTTACCTTTTATAGCAGCAGAAATAGCAACAAGGTTACATATTTTACAAAACAAAGTGCATTCAGAGTGCATATATTACCAATCGTACAGTATAGTTCAAACAATATATTGAAACCCATGTTTCGCGTGCGCTTTGTGCTCTAAAGTGTTTTTAAGTATACCCTTATAGGTACAGATCAATATTTTGTGATGTGCCCCATTTATCCCCTTTTTTATTATCCCTTCCCCTCTAAACCCCTATTTAACCCACCCTCCTTTATGTACTAAACCCCCCCACCGCCCCATTCCCTCGACCCGTCTTGAAAACCACACCTATTATGAAAACGCAGCAAGGAGGTGACGGGGAGAGAAGGAGAAGGGGGGGAAGGGGGGAAGGAAAAAAGAAAACAAACAAAAAAAGAAAAAGAAGGAGAAAGAAAAAGTATCTCCAAAAGTCGCAACATGTTATATCTATCTAACCCCTAATGGGGTCTATCCCAACACTCAGGCTTTTACAGCGCTACCCATGCATTCACCCCGCTAACCGGGTAGAGTACAAAGGCAGCTGGTCAGAGCAATTGGCAGGTATTCGGTTCCTGCAGCCAAGGTTTCCATAGACCTATAAATTTTCTATAGTTTCCTTTTCTAATATATAATGTCCTTTCTGTCCAGACCAGGGAGTCCACCGTTTTAAACCAGTCCTCTATAATTGGGGCTTTTCTCGAGAGCCAGGACTGTGCTATCAGCTTTCTAGCCTGGTATAAGCATCTAACCGCGGCTGTAACTGAGTTAGTGTGACCCATGGAATCTTCCACCAACCCCAGCACACATACCCTAGGGTCTAACGCTAGCTTAGTTTTAAATCTGCGATTAATTGTCCTAACCACTTCCGTCCAGTATCTTACCAGCTTTGGGCATCTCCAGACCATGTGTATGAGGTCCCCTGTCCTGCTGCACCTAGGGCATTTGTCATCTGGCCTACCCCCAAATCTATATACCGTATATACTCGAGTATAAGTCGTTCCGAGTATAAGTCGAGGCCCTAATTTACCACAAAAAAATGGGAAAAACTTATTGACCCGAGTATAAGACGAGGGTGAGAAATGCACAGCTACTGTAAGTGGAAAAGAGGGTCAACAATGCCAATTTGCAGCATCACTGTTCCCATTTGCAGCCTCACTGTGCCCATTTGCAGCCATAGGTCCCCTGAACTTCAAACTCGGTAGTTAAGGGTTCCTAGATGCCCCCTAGCTGCAGCCAAAATTTGGGGTCTCTGAACCCAAAGGGTCCCGAAATGACATTGCTGCAGATGGACACAGTAGACCGAATTTGAGGCCCTGTATCTCGGGGCCACTTAGTGCTAAGAACCCCAAATTTGGTGTGCAAACCCAGTGGAACTAGCACCATAAAATTTCCAAAGCTGGGGTTTCTAGCACCAAGTGGCCCCGAGATACAGGGCCCCAAAAATCAGTTCAGAAAATGTCAAGCATTTTTTTGCAGCAGAGAATGACATTTTCCGAACCGGGTTTGGGGCCCTGTATCTCAGGGCCACTTGGTGCTAGGAACTTCAGCTTTGAATATGTTAGGGTACCAGTTCCACTGGGTTTGCACACCAAATTTTGAGTTCCTAGCACCAAGTGGCCCTGAGATATGGGGCCCCAAAATCGGTTCAGAAAATGTCAAGCACTTTTCTGCAGCAGAGAATGACATTTTCCGAACCGATTTTGGGGCCCCGTATCTCAGGGCCACTTAGTGCTAGGAACTTTATCTTTGGATATGTTGTAGTACCGGGTCCACTGGGTTTGCACACCAAATTTGGGGTTCCTAGCACTAAGTGGCCCTGAGATACGGGGCCCCAAAGTCGGTTCGGAAAATGAAATTTTTTGCTGCATAAAAGTGCTTGACTCGAGTATAAGTCGAGGGGGGCACTTTCAGCACAAAAAAATGTGCTGAAAAATTCGACTTATACTCGAGTATATACGGTAATCTTCTAGGGGTATAGTAAGCTCTATGTATAAGGAGTAGGTGTGAGGCCTTCTGCGAGGGGGAGATGGACACCCACTGCCCCAACTTCATTGTTTTTCGCCACTGGGCATCCGACAGCTTTCCTACGTCCACCTCCCATCCTGCTCTAGGCCCAGCTGCCGCTTTTTGGGGCAGTATTTTGTCTACTAGCTGTGTGTACACTGCTCCAATCAGACCCTTATTATTTGTTGCTTTAGCGACTTTGTTAAGGAGAGGTGTTTTACTTTGCTCCATAGGGGAAGACTTAAATTGGGTACTCAGCGCATGCCTTATCTGAAGGTATTTATAAAATGTATTGTTTGGGATATCGAATTCCAATCTGAGATCCATAAAGGATTTCAGGTGGCTATCAGTGTATAACTGCGTCAATCTATGGATTCCATGCTTTTCCCAGGCGGGATGCTTTTCCATAGTCCTTAATTCCCCCAGGGATTCGTTAGACCATATTGGCGAATATTCCGTAATGCCCCTGTACCCCATAATCCGCTTAACTGTCTGCCAGACTTTACTTACTAATTTAGGTGTCGGTAATTTTTTCTGAAGAGAGCCTGCCTCGAGTGCCTCTGTCAGGCATCTATGTGGGCTACTTTCCAGCATTATTTTATTACTAGCACTTAATTCACTGCTGGATTCGCAGCCCCCTAAGTGCTGTAATTGGGCAGCCAGAAAATATCCATACAGATGGGGGATTGCTAGCCCTCCCTCCCAAGTAGGGCGCTGCAGCGCCTGCAGCTTGATCCTGGCCTGGCCTTTCTTCCAAAGAAGGTCCCTAAGTAAGGAGTCTATTTTTATAAACCATTTTCTCCCGATCCAAACTGGGCAATTGTGGAAAATATAAAGGATTTGTGGTAACCAAATCATTCTGATCAAGTTTGCGCGCCCTGCCAACGACAGGGGAAGCCGACACCAAATATCACATTTATTTTTAAACTTCGCGAGTAGAGGGACCAAGTTATCCCGGATATAAACATTGGGATCGCTGGCCAACTCCACTCCCAGATACTTTATTTTATCAGTTATTTTTAGCCCGAGAAGGCCGCCGGGGGGGGAATTAATAGTTGGGACCATCTGTAGCAATGCAGTTTTATCCCAATTAACTACTAGGCCCGACGCTTTCCCGAATCTTTCCACCAATCTCATCATTCCTTCCAAGGATGGGCCCGTGTCCCCCAGGAATACCAGGACGTCGTCCGCATAGAGTGCAATTCTTTCTTCCCTTCCCCTCCTCCTGAAACCCTGTATGTCCGATGCCCTCCTCATACCTTCTGCCAACGGTTCCATCGCCAGGGCAAACAGGAGGGGGGACAGCGGGCACCCCTGCCTTGTGCCCCTCTCCAATGTCAGGCTGTCTGTATACTCATTATTGATCTTTAACTTAGCTGATGGGTGCCTATACAAGATTTTTACCCATTTAACAAAAACCGGGCCAAAACCAAATTTATCCATTATTTCCCAGAGATAACCCCATTCCAGGCTGTCAAAGGCCTTAGCGATATCCAGTGAAACAACTGCTCTAAGATCCCCGTCTACTACTGGGGTCTGCAAGTTCAAATATGCTCTTCTAATATTTACACTAGTAGACCTATGGGGAATAAAACCCGTCTGGTCTGGGTGGATCAATTTGTCAATGCATTTACTTAGCCTGGTTGCCAAAACCTTTGCAAGGATTTTGATATCCGAACAAAGTAAGGAAATTGGCCTATATGAGGCCACCTCTAGTTGGCCTTTCCCTTCCTTCTGTATGAGTATGATATTAGACTCTGACATTGAAGAGGGGAGGCCGCCATCTGTCAGCGCCTCCTCCAGTGTCCTCAGAAGGGTGGGAAGCAAGGTCTCCCCGTAGTATTTGTAGATTTCCAGGGGGAGTCCGTCTGGGCCTGGAGTTTTACGATTAGGCATAGCCGCCACCGCGCTCCTAAGTTCCTCTAGGGTTATGGGGGCCTCTAAGTTCGTCTTGTCTATTGTGGTTAGAGTTGGTAATGTAATTCCCTCCATTAATCTATCTAGCGCGTCATTGGCTGCAAGCTGTTTCGTTTTGTACAGGGAGCTATAGAAGTCAAAGAATATCTCCCTTATCTTCCCAGGGTCCGTAGTTATTTCCCCCTTTGGGGATCTGATCACAGAGATTGTCGAGGACGGGGAGTTGGCGCTAGCCACTGCAGCAAGCGTGCGTCCCACTCTTTCCCCCTCCTCAAAAAATCTCTGCCTCTGGAAAAGTCTTTTATTTTCAGCCTTTCTCATTATTACCGCTTTATATTCCTGCTGTTTCTTAACCCATGCCTTCCTTAGTTCTATAGTGGGGCGCTGAACATATTGCCCTTCCAGGTCTATAACCTCCCTTCTAATGCTGTCCTCCTGTGTTCTTGTTTTTCGTTTTGCCCTTGCTATTTGCTGAATTAGGAGCCCTCTAAGAAA
This sequence comes from Lithobates clamitans, assembly GCA_037952925.1. Taxonomy (NCBI): domain Eukaryota; kingdom Metazoa; phylum Chordata; class Amphibia; order Anura; family Ranidae; genus Lithobates; species Lithobates clamitans. The sequence goes on along the minus strand of JBBGZY010000042.1, from coordinate 407,117 downwards.
GGCCTTTAATGCGTCCCAAACCACCCCCCCTGCCGCCGTGCCCCAGTTACTCAATATGAACTCCTTTAAGCTGGCAGAGATTTCTTCCTGATTCCCAATTATCTCTAACCATACTGGGTTTACTGACCAAGGCCTATGTATCTGTCTATCCCCGGTGCATAACAGCACTTTTAAGGGTGAGTGATCTGATAATCCCCTTGGGCCATAATCTATTTTTTGTACTATAGGGAGCGCTTCCTTGTTGCCTATGGCTAGGTCTATTCGAGATAATGTGCAGTGCGTCCCTGAATAGCAAGAGAATTGCCTGGCATCTGGATTACGGATTCTCCATAAATCGCACCACCCCACTTCCTCTAAGAACTGCTTAAGCCTCCCCGCCATTACTCTCCCTGTCCGGGTGCCCGGTGAGAGTCTATCCTGCCGGCTATCCAGGACGGTATTAAAATCGCCTATTAGAATCAATGGAGTCCCCGCCTTATTCTCAATATATTCCAATAGATAGTATAAGATTTCTAACTTGCTAGGAGGAGGAATATATATATTTGCTATGACCAATTCTCTCTCATCTAATAAACAGTGTAAAAAGATATAGCAGCCCAGCGTGTCGATCCGCACATTCCTGCAGGTAAACAGCACCCCTTTTTTAATCAATATACTTACACCTCCCGAGTAGGAGGAGTAAACCGCATGAAATTGTGCTTGAAATTTCCTACCCCCCAATTTTGTCTTAGTTTCGTTTGTTAGATGCGTTTCCTGTAAGCAAAGCAGAGCGGCACCCTGGGCCTCCAACTCAGACAAGACAGCGGACCTTTTATCCGGATCGCCCAGGCCCCTGACATTCCATGAACATATTCCCCTTGTACTAAGCATCAGTAAAGGGAAAAATAAAAAAAAGAATTTTAACAGGAATATATGTAGCAACCATATTGTTCAGTATGCAGTACGTACCACATTCTTGCTCCCGCCCTGGGGTACCAGACTTCTTAATATTTATTATAGCTCCGCTCTGAATCCCAAGCCTGCCAACAGTATTGCAACTTTGTTTTGGGAGGGCGTGGGGGGAGGGGAGGGGGGAAAAACCCCACTCCTCCCAATCCCCGCAAGCCCTCACTACTCTTATTCCTTCTACGTGCATGAGGATATAACCCAAATCTTTATACAAATTTCTGCCCTCCCTCCCCCCCTGGTTCATTTTATTAATGTGTTTAGGTCCCACATGGGGCCTACATGACTCTTTATCCTGTGAGTTACCCTTTAACCCCCCATGCCCACTTCGGCTAACCCTGGGGGCTTTTATTGTGACCCAAATTTCCCAGTGCCTCCCTATCACACCAACTACCAACCATACCCATAACCATACCCTCCCTTCAGCCTCCTCCCACTCCCCCCCTCCCCTCCCCCCGCCCCCACCAGTGCCCCCAGGGAGAACCCCGAGGTGCTGAATCAATAATGAAAAACAAAAACAAAACAAAACACTCCACAACCTGCATCGTGCATCGCCCCACATATAAAAACTTTCACAACCTCTACAACCCGGTCCCCCCCCCACCTCCAGCCCTCACTAAATATCAAAACAATAATAACAAGCCCTCCCCCCGCCCCTCAGTCCCCTCCCACCATCCATTTATTAATACTGCAGCATTTTAATTTGTCCTTTTCATACTCTTCTTTTGCAGCCCTCGTGTCTTCTCAGGATTATAAGGACCCTTGATGGTCCTTCAGCCATGCTGCGGCCTTATCAGCTGCATCAAAAAAGTAAACTGACCCCAAGGCTTCCACCCTCAGTCGTGCTGGGTAAAGTAAGGCATATGGGACTTTGTGGAGCCGCAGGGCACGTTTCACCTCCAGAAACCCTGCCCTTTTTTTTTGCAAATCCGGGGAGAAATCGGGGTATAGTGAGATCCTATTGCCATTATGGTAAATATCTCCTATCTCTCTTGATTTTTGCATTAGCACCACTTTGTCCTTATAGCAGAGCAGCTTGAGGATCATTGGCCTAGGACGTCCCCCCGATGCGGTTGGTCTAGTGGGAATTCGATGCGCCCTCTCAATGGCAAAGAAGGGTGAAAATGAATCGGGCCCAAAGAAGCCTTTAAGCAGCTTTTCCATAAAGATTTCAGGGCAGGGGCCTTCGCTACCCTCAGGGAGACCCAGGACCCGAACATTGCATCTACGCATCCTGTTCTCCATTTCGTCCATTTTATTTCTATACGTTTCAAACTGCATTTGTATATTCTTAAATTCCCTCTGCATCGGTAATACTATATCCTCAAGTTGGCTCAATCTCTCCTCTATAAGGGTAGTCCTCTCCAATACTTTCTGGAGCTCCTGGCTCATAGAGCGTACTTCTACCTTTAGACCCCCCAGTTGGTCACACAGGTCGCACAGGGACCCCTTACATGAATTCACCGCGGCTAATACTTCTTTTAGTGTGGGCTCTGGATCAGCTAAGTTTGTAGGAGCAGCAGGGGCATCGTTATTTTGAGGAGTTGCTTTCTCCAGGGGGGCTGTCTCTGAGCTTTTTTTATTTGATGCGTTTTTGGTGCCAGCCGGAATTGCAGCTGGGGCTGTTGCCATTCTGCCCACACTTTTTCGCTCACCAACTGGCCCTGTCTGTGTTTTCTCGTGGGGAAGCTGGTTGCCTTTAACAGGGGTATGAACAGGAGTATGTGCAAACTTTTCCAGTTTGGCTGCAGTTGTCACCGCTAGGGGTGCCGACGCAGCCGAACCCCCCCTGTCCTTAGAAGAGCGAGTTGCCTGTGCCGCTGTGTTTTCATTAGGTTGTTGGGGGTCCTCTCCCTTTTTTCTGGTCATCATTGGGAGTACTTGGCGTGAAGAGAAGGGAGGAGGGGGGAACGCAGTTCCGATGGCAACTTGCCCCTTCGCTGCAGTATAATACAACCAACGGTTACCATGGGTTCCCCACTTCAGCACACCCTATGTGGGGGCCTTGACAATCCCAGGGCCTCAGGACAAGCTTGGTTAAACCTTCCTTCTTTCCTTCCCTACCCTTCCGCCCCCTTCGCCTTCCACTTTTCCCCAAAGCTTCTTTACAGTCCTTTACAGTCCTTGCTGCACTCTGCACCCCCGCTTCTCCGCTCCCCCCGCCTCTTACCACCTCCACGTTATCCAAGGCTTAAATACCGACCAGTGCAAGAGGTATATGACAAAGCATATAGCAGGATATAAATTGACAGGATACAATATGCTGAGCAGTGTCCTCCTCAACAGCCCCCCTGGGTTTATGAACTAGGCCCACAGGGCACTCATACCTGGCCTGTCGATGCTTCAGAGCAGCTCTCTCCCAGGTGCATCTAGTGGCTGTCTGATGTTGACTGAGGTCTACTTCTGTTGCTGTAGCTGTAACTGCGGCCGAGGCAGGAGGAGTAGAGTTGGATTCGGTCCCAGAGCCGAGGCAAGGCACTTTGGCTGGGGCTCCCAGCCCTCCGACACCAATCGCCAGCAGTTCCCTCAGATCTCGCGGGATTCCCGGGGTTGCTAAGCAACCAGCCTCACCGCCATGGAGCCCACCGCGCGGCCCGTATAGGACCCAGACCAGCGTTCTTCGGCGCGATGTAACGGGAGCGGTGGAGGTGAGGAGCAGCTGTCCTAATCCCAGCGATCGACCGGAGCGGGTAGGAGGCGTCAGGGCCGGAAGACGGAACGAGCCAGCAGCCGGCTAGATGGTAGGGCGAGGGAGGCCAGCGGAGACAGGGCTAGACGGCATGTAGGCCGGAGCTAGGAGGGAGCACGCACGCACACCCTCTCACAGCGGCATCCGGTCACGCCCCCCGGTTTATTTCCAAATCGCTTATTGTTAGAAGCATTTTTAGTGAGTCCATGTTGGTTACAACCGTGTTTCAAGGTTTGTTGGCACGCTTTTATTAAGCAAAATTAAAGACCAGCATAAAGTAGTTGACCACGCAGGGGTTTTCACCATCAAAACAGAAAACGTGAAAATACCAAGGCACATGGCTTCCTCTCTTAAGCCTCGTACACACAATCGGATTTTCCGATGGGAATTGTGTGATGACAGGCTGTTGGCGGAAAATACGACCGTTTGTATGCTCCATCGGACAATTGTTGTCGGCTTTTCCGCGGACAAATGTTGGATAGCAGGCTTTAAAATTTTCCACAGACAACGGTCTGTTGTCGAATTTTCTACACAAGTCCGTCACGCAGAAGTCCAAACTACAAACATGCATGCTCGGAATCAATGCTCACCAAACACGACATTAGCAGAAGGGACACAAAGGGTGGCGCTCAAGAGCTGAAATTCCACACAGTACGTCGCTACGTTCATTTTTATTGGCCGACAATTGTGTGCCATTAGTATGCAAGACAAAATCCAGGAACACGCCCTTCGGACAAAAGTCTGATGCTTTGTTGGCCAACAATCTGATCGTGTGTACAAGGCTTTAGGCCTTAGCCCTTGGATGTTGGTCTTCTAATTGGTCCCTCGGACCATCTTAAGCAGTACCTCTGTGTTCCTATGCCCTTCTCTCAGCTTTCCTGGCTCTCTGAGCTCTCTATCTTTTTTAGTTGCAGTTTCCTGCTGTATGGGCCCACACCCTGGCCTCTCAATAGGGGATCTCCTGATACTCCAGACTCTCTGAGCCCTCTAGAGTCCCTCACACCTCTAGGTTTCCTGAGTCCTATGGCCTCGCTTGGTTACCTCAACTTTCACAGTCTGCAAGTCTCGGTTAACCATCCCGAGCCCCTCAGTCCTCTGGATACAGAACCTCCTGATTCCAGCATGGAGTACTGTATCCTGAGCAGTGCACACCTATCTGTTAACGGAAGCCCTGAGCTATGGCCTATCATTACAACAGATGTGCACACCTGCACATTCAGCCAGCTGGTCTCTGACAAAACACTGGGTAGAAGACTTCTTTCCTCCCAAAGCTCTTTAAAGTCTCCAAACCCCAGAAGTCTCCAAACTCCAGAACCCAGTATCAAAACCCAGAAAAAGCTGTAAAAACAGTTTTCAAAATCATTATTCCGGAGCCCCGCACTCTGCATTTGTATGAACCCTGTGTTCCTTTTTACCACTTTTACACGGTGGCATGCCATTGCACTGTCACAATCGCTATATGCTACACAGAACACACAGATAGTAAATAAAAATAGTAATAGCGCGCTTGAAAAATAACAAACCTCATAAATGGGATTTTAAAGGTAATTATAAAAAGAAGTGGGTAAAAATGTAGCGCTAATAAGGCTGTGTAAAACAGCTATGTGAAAAACAAAAAAAATGAATTGAAGACGTGTGAATGTACATATAGAAGATAAGGACTACAAACAAACAAGTCCTATGGGAGTGATAAATCACAAGTGGATCAATAAGGAGTGATAGGTGAATCACAAATACAACGTGATAGTGATAATGACATAGAGTCCGTCAGATGATAGACATCTACATGTAAACAGTCAAAGACAAAAAACGAAAGCGTTGGCAGCAAATATCCCCAAAGGAAATAGTTATAAGGACCAAGAGTCCATTAGATTGAGGAAATCTCCATATGAGCAGTCAGGGACATCAAGAGTAGTGTTGACAGCAGGTATCATAAAAAGGAAATCAATGGGTACCCCTACTGGAATGAATGGATCTGGTTGTCAGTGACACCAGAGCAATCAGGCATGGATAGAGACAGCTCAAGGTATCCTGGAATAGTCAGCAGGAAAACTGGAGCAGGCTTCGATATCTTCGCAAGACAGAATCCATCCAGTATGATCACCGCTGGTAGATCGACCCTTGGGCCAGTGATGGCCAGGCAAGTGAGAGGTGTTCAGGTTTAAAGGGATGAGGTGGCAACTCTGCCGATCCCTGCTGAACTGGCTGAATTTCCATCCATCTATGGTCAGCTTAGAACCAGTTTATCTCACTCGTCCGGCCATCACCGTTTCACACAGGGTTTACAAATTTTAGTGACATTTTTATGTAGCTGCTTCAGCTTTTTCATCTTTTTCAAAATAGTGCAATTTTACTTTTCCATTATAATTAGAAAAAGAAAATGATTTAATAAAGAAATTATGTATAAAAAATAAAATTTATTGATACAAAAATACAAGTCATAAAAACACATTTCTTGTGGAAACAAACCACAAGAAAAACATGTGTGTACATACATAGAAAAACATAATTATAAACAAAGGTGGTAGACTCCTACTACATAAGCATAAAGCATCCAAGCAGGTGCCTAGAAGATAAGCAGTAAAAAAGTCCAACGCATTTCAAAAGAATGCATATAATCATAATCTTCATCAGGGACTATTACCACCTCTGAAATATAAATATATTGAAGTACAAGCATTGTATAATACCATTAAAGCATAAATTGTGGTGTATAATAAACACCTCTCAATAAAGAAAACATATAATCAACTTACATGTCAATTAAAATTGATCTGGTAACTGAAAACCCTCAACACCTAGAGCTCGCCCTGAAGGTTCGTATATGCCATTCATTATACAGAGAGAGACCGTGGGAGTATAACACCCAACAAGGACATCAAAAAAGAGGAGATCAAAAAATTGTCCCAATTGTTGTAAAGGGGGACCTGGAATCAGAATTTTAATTTCCATTAGAAAGTGCACATAAGCTAATTGTATACATTTCTAACGGATGGATTCAGGACCCAAGGGCAAGGACACCCCTGGGGCAGCCGCAGCTCACCCAGCAAGCTGCATCCCCAGGAGCGCCCCCCCACCCCACCCCGCAGAGGATCAACATCAAATCGATAGAAAAGACACATATAACCAAGAAATTCCATGGAAAAAGCCACACTTACAAATTGTAGTTGTAGGCAATTCCTGGGTCCAAGAAGGGGGAAACCTAAATCGTAGTGACCCCTGCCAAGATCATCCCAATCAGCAGACAGGAAGACCAAGAACAAAGGATGTTGATTTCAATTACGAGATGCAAATAGTAATTACAGATTTGTCTCCGGGACACAGGTGAGGTCCCCCCAACGAAGACATCACCCCAGAAAATGCTGTCAACCCACCAAGGGGGAGGCTGTATAACTAGGGATGCCGACCATACTAGGAACCAACAGTCTGTACCAAACAGGAGACAAAATCAAAAAGCCAAATTCAATGGAGCTGAACTTACCTATTGCAAATTACATAGTGACCAGTTCCCATAAGCATCTGCCCCGAATCAGAGCAGGCTAATTTCAATGGGTGAAACAAACTGCCATTCCTCCTTGCAGATCCTCTCCAGTTCTGTCAGGTTGGATGGTAAACGTTGGTGGATAGCCAATTTTAGGTCTCTCCAGAGATGCTCAATTGGGTTTAAGCCAGGGCTCTGGCTGGGCTATTCAAGAACAGTCACGAAGTTGTTGTGAAGCCACTCCATTATTTTAGTTGTGTGCTTAAGGTCATTGTCTTGTTGGAAGGAAAACCTTCAGCCCAGTCTGAGGTCCTGAGCACTCTGGAGAAGGTTTTCGTCCAGGATATCCCTGTACTTGGCCGCATTCATTTTTCCCTCGATTGCAACCAGTCGTCCTGTACCTGCAGCTGAAAAACACCCCCACAGCATGATGCTGCCACCACCATGCTTCACTGTTGGGACTGTATTGGACAGGTGATGAGCAGTGCCTGTTTTTCTCCACAGATACCGCTTAGAATTAAGGCCAAAAAGTTCTATATTGGTCTCGGGCCACTCTACCATAAAGCCCCGACTGGTAGAGGGCTGCAGTGATGGTTGACTTTCTACAACTTTCTCCCATCTCCCGACTGGGGGGGGGTAATAGCGCACTTAAACCCAACTTAATACACAATGCACCGTACTGCAAACACTAAATATATGTATGCAGACAGAAATTGTGCAACTGTAAACAATGTATATATATTAATAATAATCCTTCCTCTGTGAGTAGAGGTAAAGAGGGATGTGTACACAAATAGTGACAAATTGTGTGAAGAAAAATTCCAAAAAAAAAGTCACCACCACCTCAGTGTAAAGTTCCTGCTCACCTTCAAAAAATGGAAAAAACCCTGGATCAGATATCGCTTTTCAAAACAGGGACCCTCACTAGGGTAAGCTTAAATGTTTCCCGTGATTGAAATATTTATCTGTGTTTTCTCCAAAGATAATTTGTTCTTCCAGATAAAATTCACTCTCAATAAACATAAAAAAAAATCATTACACAAGATTGCTGCATATTCAATGATTCCTACTTGATATAGAATATCCACTCACATTTTGTTTGATAAAAAACATAGATTAAATGATCAGTAATGCAAGCGGCTCTCCTCCTCACCGCACATCCGGTATAACGAAACACCGGAAGTGACGTCACTGGCTCCTCCCAATGCGTTGCGTCACAGGTCTCGTGACTTTCTCAAGGGAAAAGGGTTTTCCCCTTAAGAGGAAGGATAGAGATATATAGATATATAGATATATATCTATATAAATATTGTAACTGTCCGCTTGTCAATATAAATTTTTGTTCAGCACCGAATGACAATGGAACCTTTATTGCCTTGTCATGTTTCTCTGGGGAATGTTTTAATCACCAGACACTTCCTGCTTCCTATAGTTTTGCAAGGGCCTTTCATTTAATTCAGCATTCAGGCAATGAAGCAGTGCCTTGTGGGAAGGCGACAGTCTATGGAAGTTTTCTAAACTTTAAAGTTTGCACCCCTTGGCAAGCGGAGCAAGGTATGCAGTAAAAGGTGCATTGTCATTATACATGTTTTGAGGCATAAATTGAGTCCATGCAGTTAAAGGATATGCTGTAGACAATCAACATGTTTGAACATATAGTCATGTTTCCTTAGATGTTTAATTCTAATTTAGATATATGTGTATAGAAAATGGAACACCACTTTTTAACTTCAACATTTGTAATTCTGTTGTAACCCCTTTTTTGGTGATCTCTGTAAACTAATTGTATGTCATTTTACAGTTTTCACTGTGCAAATGGTGCTTAAACGGAGTCAAAAGATTAACCTCTGTGGTGTTCAACCTTAATGCACACCTTTGAGACAAAAGGAATAAAAGGATAAAAGCTCTCTTCTCGTTATTTACTCAAAGCCAATGGGTCCGCTACACACACACAAACACACACATATATATATTTTGTCTACAGCTACACAATTTCTGTCTGCATACGGATATTTAGTGTTTGCAGTACTGTGCACTGTGTATTAGGTTGGGTTTAAGCGCACGATTACCATTTTTATTTACTATTCATGTATGTGTTATCAGAGCACATTTAAATAGCTGCAGCTGAACTATTTATTTTCACTTATTAATTAGGTTCTTATCTTATTTGTATCAGCGCTTAAGTAAATTATTTTAATTTATCAGAACACACAGAGCTTCTTATAAATACAAGTCTCCCACGCCTTGTTTAAAGGTGAACTCCACAAACAAAAACTTGTGTGCACCAGATGCCTATACAAACTCAGATTGTACATTGTAAAATTAGCTGTGATATCATGACTGTGCTGTACATAGAATGTGCAGAGAGCAGAGCTGTGGGAGGGGCACAGCAGGCCCCGCCCACTACAGGCTGCTTGCAGAAAACTACAGGAGCGGTGGAGACAAGACCAGCCACCCTGCACAAGCGGAGAGAGCAGCAGTGACTGGTCCTTAATACAGGAAAGCAAGGTTTCACTCTAGAAAAAATACACAAGGCACACCAAGATTAAAAGGAAGAACACACTTCTATTGTATTTTGACAATATTTGCTTATCCTGGAGCTCATCTTTAAGCTATGGAGGCTTAAAGTGCTATTGTTAATTTTTCTGAAATTGAGTTCGTTTCTGTTATCGGGCCAGTCTACATGTAAATCCAGGGTTTTATTTCCATTTAATCCAAGAACATCAAAGTGATTTTCTGCAAGTAACAAGGATCCCATTCCATTCAAACAAAGGGGGGCTGACCAGGAGCACTCATTCGCTTTGCCCTTCCGCCCAGAGCGCTGGGAGGCCTAACAGCTGTGACATGTCTGAATGTGATCAGTGTGCAGGAACGAGTCAGCCTTGAGAAGACCCTGGCAAGCCCATGTTATGTTCTCTTTGAAGCTGTAAGCAAAACATACAGTACAATCACAGTGTGAAAATGGATTATCTCTCACTTCCACTTAGCTTAATAAGGACAGCAAAAGTGGGGAGCACACAATATCCCCATAGGGAGCCCAGCCTGGATATTAAACCATCAGCACTTATAATGGCAGAGGGATGATTTGCGCAGCTCGTTTATCATGTTCAAAACACTTGTTTGACAAGGCAAATCCAATTTTAATGTAAATGTGTCATAAATGAAAGGGAAATAAATCCTTCAACAATCCCCACAATAACTACTCAATTTTAATGAGCAAAATTTATCAGTAGTGGAGTTATTATCTGTTTGATAGTAAACAGTGAAAGTATCATCAATCTATGTCCCCCATTTTTCTCTATATAGAAGGTATAATTTCTCCATCCATCTAGCTATTTGACTGCCTGTATAAGTATGGGTGAGCCACTGGCAGTAGATATGAGCCCACTTAAGAGGCATGGTCTGAAGCTGCCCATATACATTAGAGAGCCTTGAATGTACAAGTACAATATGACCAACCTGAGATGCTGGTTGGTGGGTCCTACAATACACAAATGGTCTTTATGGGTGAAGGTTTTTGTTTGCTGTATGCAAGGGGGAGGTGCACTGGCTCAATAAAGCTGAATTCCAGGTATAGCTATTATTTTTTTAACAGAATTTTAGTAAAACATATTCACCGATGTACAGTACATATAAAACCAAACAATATACAGTTGCCTCATCCTATCCTACAGCATCACAACCTTAGCAGGGCTAAAATACCATAAGATAAGTTCCCCTAATGTTTCAAATTTTCTAGGACAGTTCCAACCCATGTATCAATCAGATTCCCATCTCTCCACCATGGTCAAGACCAAAGAGCTGTCCAGGGATTGTAGACCTACACAAGGCTGGAAAGGGCTACAAAACCATCGCCAAGTAGCTTGGTGAGAGGGTGACAACAGTTACGTATGTATGTGAGCCTAAGTATGGATTACTTTGAATAGTTACACTGGTACAATTTGGACCAATATAAGTATGCATGTGTCATACCTGGCCGTTCCCCTTCAAGCTTCTTCTATATAGCAATACGCTTTTCTTTTATGGAGAAATCTCAGAACATATCTTACAGCATGTCTTTTGAATGGAACAGGAACAAGGAGCATACAACTTCACACACTTGGGAATGAAGGTACTTCCTATAAATGCATTACTATATAACACACATTATAACACTGCAGTGCCACCTACTGGTATAGATAGGTATAATGCATACAATATTGTTCACAGTATAAAGCAACTTTACATTACTTACTGTTGTTCTTTCAACACCCCTTCTCAACTGCATGTGCTTTGTCAAATTATGTTCAACTTCTTCTTCTTCTGGTAAGAACTATGACGTTCCTTCAACAAAAGCTTGGTGAGTGCATCAGCAGTCATCTCTCTAACAAGCAATATTGAAGGTCTATAACACCTTGTTCTTGATTATCCCTTAGTAGGCGATACTTGACGTCGATGTGTTTGGGCCTAGGATTGACCCTTTGTTTGTATAACCTTTATTCATCCCTGGGTTGTCTTCGAAAATGGGAATTGGTTTTGACATGTCTATCCCAATGAACACAAAGTTGACAAATCCATATCGCTTCTTGACAAGCGTGTGCTGCTGCAATGTACTCTGCTTCAGTTGAAGATAGAGCGACAGTTACTTGCTTTCGACTAGATCAACTTATGGTTCCTTCCCCATACTGGAAGATGAATCCACTTGTGGATTTGCGGTCTGTGCAGTCACCGGCCCAATCAGCATAAACATATCAGTTTTGGATTTGATGTTGCTGGCAGCTGTAACGTCATCTGAAATGTTCCTTTGAGGTATTGCATCACTCTTTTTATTGTGTTCAGTCACACTGACAGGGAGCTGAGACATTCCTGCATAGTATGCCCACTGCTGTGGCTGTCTGGTCTTCTCACAGTGGCAACATATAGCAGTTTACTGATTGCTCTGCGATACATGTCATTGTTGGGTAGCAAGTTTTCTGCTTCATTGCTCTTGGTTCCATAGCAGTTTTCACTTCCTTTGCATCTTGCATATGGAATTGTTCCAAGATTCTGGAGATTTTCTGGTTGAGAAGATAACTTCCATCTTCTCTCTCTATTTGGATTCCCAGATAGTAGCTAATGTTCCCAAGTTCTTTGATTTCAAAATTTTCTTTTACCTTGTGAACTGATTATAACCACCTTCTTGTGCTAAACAAGTTATAATGTCATTGACATAGATAGGCATATATATCCATCTGTCTTCTTGACTTCTGGAGTAGAGACAGGAGTCTGCTTTACTTCTTGAGAATTTCTCTCTGGTAAGTACTTTTTGTTTCATCGTAATCTTCACCGAATTTCTGGGAGTAACCCTTGGCCACTAGCCTGGCTTTGTATTTGTGGATATTGCCTTCTGCGTCTGACTTTATTTTGAAAGTCCACTTACTTCCTATAGTTTTGCGGTCTGTGAGTGTCCAAGTTTATTTTCTTGACTCTTTCCGACTTTAGTTCTTCGTCTGCTGCCTTTCTCAATTTATTGGCTTCATTTTTTGGGAGTTTTTCTATGTCTTCCCAGGATGTTGGTTCAAATATGCTGTGTGTTTTGACAGTGTATGACAGTTTGCGGGGTGGTAACTCCTTTGTGGAGTGGATTTTCTGATTTCAGGCAGTTCAGCAGAATCTGGTGATGCGAGGTCCACCTTTTGTTCTGACTCTTACAAGTTCGCTTTGGTCAACCTTTTCTTTTGGTTTGCTGGGCATATTCAATTCACAGCTTTCAGGGATTGGTGTTTCTGATGATGGGCTCTCATCAAAATAAGCACTATTGCCTATTGTCACTCTGTCAGTCTTTGGGTGAAGGATTCTCTTGCCCTTCGTTTGCTCATTGTAGCCTCGTTGTAGCCTCTTAGAATGCCCTTTGTGGCTTATTTCTCCAGCTTGGATCACTTTTCACTTGGAATATAGGAATATGCTTTACATCCAAACACTCTGATGTGTCCTATGCTAGGCTTTGATCCATGTCACATTTCGAATGGAGTATTTTTTTTGGTTCTTGAGGGTAGTCTGTTCTGTAGGTAGGTAGCAGACATGACTGCTTCTCCCCAGTACTTGTGAGGTAGGTTGGCATCCAACATGCACCTGGCTTTGCAATTGCAAAATTCATATCTGAACCGCTTGCCACCTTTCAAAAGCTTGTATACAGTACACAGACTTGCTGTAGAATTCTTTTCAGTGCCTGGATGCCTGCTGGGTACGCTGGGTGTGCTGGGCCTGTAACTTGTTAGCTGAGTATTGAAATTATGCGCTGGAAGCTTCTTCTATACAGCAATATGCTTTACTTTTGTGGAGAAACTTCAGAACATATCTTACAGCATGTCTATCATTGAACAGGAACAAGGAGCATACAACTACATACACATAGGAATGAAGGTACTTCCTCTAAATACATTACCATGGAATACACATTGAAACACTGCAGTGCCACCTACTGGTATAGATGGGTATAATGCATACAGTATTGTTCACAGTATGAAGCAAGTTTACATTACTTGCTGTTGTTCTTTCAACAGGCCCAACCTGAACCCAACCAATGTACCTATGCAAAAATAGCCATACCTGGAATTCAGCTTTGATGAGTAAACAGGTTTTTCTAACGTGTCCATTCGTTTTCATCAGCTGTGGCTGTTGATATCTCATAGTTACGCGACCATTGTTGGATCCAATTGAAAGCAGAAAAAGCAACAGTCATCTAATTTCTATGGGTAGGTTAAAGAATAACCAATCTGAACCCACAAAGTATGTTGGAATTTGATGTGTTTAAATTGACCTTACATTTGCCAACTGTGGAGCAAAAAAGACCAGGCATGGTACCAGATGATGAAGTACAAACATAAGGCTCTATTCACAAGGCTTTACATGAGCCTAATGCCCTGTACACACGGTCGGATTTTCAGACGGAAAAAGTGAGATCGGATTGTGTTGTCGGAAATTCCGATCGTGTGTGGGCTCCATCGGACTTTTTCCGACACACAAAGTTTGAGAGCAGGCTATAAAATTTTCCGACAACAAAATCTGATTGGTTAAATTCCGATCGTGTGTACACAAATCCGACGCACAAAGTGCCACGCATGCTCAGAATAAATTAAGAGACAACACCATTGGCTACTGCCACGTTTATAGTCCCGATGTACATGTTTTACGTCACCGTGTTCAGAAGGATTGCATTTTCCGACAACTTTGTGCGACTGCGTGTATGCAAGACAAGTTTGAGCCAACATCCGTCGGAAAAAATCCATGGATTTTGTTGTCGGAATGTCTGATCAATGTCCGATCGTGTATACAGGGCATAAGGCACTCTATTTAATTTTTTGTGGCTGTAATTCAAGTAAACGCAGGTTTACTTTTAGCTAACTGATGGCGCAAAGGTTGGGGACCAGTAGATGTCCATGAGAGGTAGGTTGCCATTGGCAGTTCATCTCATGAGATAGATAGATAGATAGATAGATAGATAGATAGATAGATAGATAGATAGATAGATAGATAGATAGATAGATAGATAGATAGATAGATAGATAGATAGATAGATAGATAGATAAATTTACTCTACTGCCATGCAATCACCCATCTTCCACACAGTGTATATGTCAGAAACAGAGTACAATCAAAGGTTTCCATACCGGCCCGTAACAACCAATTAGCTTCCAATTGTCATTTCTGCAATGCAGATATCCAGATAGAATGATTGTAATTGGTTGTCATGGGACACATTACATAGATAATCTCTGTACTGCAATCCAAAGTATCAAGATCCTAGGGCACAGACAAACCACATGTTGGACCTTCCAAGATCAATACAAACAAAATTCACATTGTTTACAGACCTGCTACCCCGATTCCACTGTATAGACCGCAAGTCCGTATTAATCTTAAAAGCAACACTTACCTAAAAGTCATTTTGTTCATATTAGGCTTTAATATTGCATTATCCTTAGAGAGCTATTGAAGATTTTGCCTTGCTAAGCCCAGTGCTTCCATCAATCTCCTGATCTGCAAAGACCGCAGTTTTCATTTAAAGCATGGGGCATGCGAGAGTTAATTACTCCGCCAGAGACAAAAGAAAAAAAAAAGTAATTGGTATCCAAGGAACGGAAAATGAAAGAATGGAACAACGTATACATGTCACAATTGTTACTGTGAAGAGACGAGAAGAGAAAATAATATACTTTTTGCTGTTAAAAAGTGTATTTGGATCTACTGTGAGTTCTAGGAAGCCTATTGAGCCATTAAGCCTAAAATAAATAAATTGATTTAATGTAGCTACTAACAGCATTCACATCCATACATGTAAAATAACCCATGGCTATACAGTATTATTGTCAAGTCTAAAAAATTGTGCTTCCGTTTATAGAATTTAAAGGTAACCTGAATATAAAAGGCTGCTATTGCTGACTTCCTTTTGCACATTCTAGTTCCCTGGCTTTCTCAGTACTTTCTACTGGGAGGATTCATCATCTCGGTTTGTCCTAGTGACCATTGTCACTGGCACAGAAAGCGATGGCAATTCCAAAACTTTATAGCTGTCGGTCAGTAAAAGTGGGGACACCTGTTCCGCTGACAAAAAAAGCATCAAATAACAGTGGTTATAACAATTCCATTCAACTTTATATACACAGACATCTCAAGTCTCCCGCGAGGTGTGGGAACCTCCCGCATTCCGGGGGGCGGCTCCCGGACACCCGCAAGTGCTGCCTGATATCCCAGCTACGGGTCTGATCCTGGATGGTCCCCTGGTTCAGAGCCAGGGATGATCGGTGCAGGAGGAGGGACAGCTGTGAACACCGATCTCCCTGTATAGCTGATATCCGCTTGTCCGCCTCTCCTCTCTCACCAGCTGTGGGGATCTGTCAGGATGGCGGCCCCTTCCTTTTCTGAATTGGACACAGTGAGCGAGATCGCTCCTGTGAAAACTGAGCAAAGTAACCTGTGTGTTACTATGCTCAGTTTATGAATGGACAGGAGCTGCTGTCTCCTGTTCATTCATCTTCAATGCTGAGAAAGGGACGTGGGAATCTGTGTCCTCAGCCTCTTTCTCTGTCTCAGAGGGGAGATGTCAGGGTTTTATTAAGACCCCTGATATCTTACCAAAGCCCCCCCCCCCCCCAAACAGGGTTGATTTTAAAAAAAATGCAAAAAATATTTAAAAAAATGAAATTGTAAACAAAAAAACTATAACAAATTAAATTATAAAAAAATATATAAAATAAACAACTACTGACACCACCCCCCTGCCCTACCAACACCATCCACTGCCCCAACCCCCTCCCCCAAAAAAGCATTAAAAAATAAATAAATTGTAAAAAAAACAATATGTAAAAATAAAAACTACTGACACCATCCACTGCCCTACTGACACCATCATCGCCACATATGCCCCACCCCTTCCCAAGAAGCACTGTGAAAAAAAAATATTTAAAGAAAATAATAAACAACAAAATTGTAAAAAATAGAGAAAATAATAACAAAAAACTACTGACACACTGCTCTACTGACACTGTCCAATACCCCCACTCCAAATCATTGTGAAAAACAAAAAATAAAAAAAATAAATTGTAAACAATAATTAAAAAAAATACAATTGTAAAAAATATTATAAAAATAAGGAACTACTGACACCATCCACTGCCCTACTGACACAATCCTGCACATACTACCCACCGCTGTACACTCCACACATGCACATACTACCCACCGCTGTACACTCCACACATGCACATACTACCCACCGCTATACACCCAGCACTGTACATTCCCTATTTAACATTACTACATTCTGCACTATGTAAGTCATGATATCACCGAATGATAAATTGATCCATTTCGTTCTTTTGAACAGTTTCTCATTAGAAATACGGTCAATACATGATGGTAGTATTGTGAGCTCTACTGAACGATTTTTCGCTTTTCTAATGCAGGTTCAAACCATTTTTGGTTTATTCCATGGCCTCCATTAGTGAGGACTGCAAGGGCCCACCAGCATCCTGAAGCTGCAGAGGAAGTCTTGAAATGTATACCTCTACCCCTAGGCTTGCTCAAAATTTAGCTTTAAAGTGATCCTATAGGCAAATCAGGTCCCCCCCCAGGGCTTCTGGCTTCCCCCCCCACCCCCGCAAAGTGCCCCCATTAGTATGTCTCTTGCTATTGGGGCACTCATGCGTGCTTACTCCCGAGCCAGCTTTGTGTGTCTTGGCTCTTGTGCACATTGCTGGATTGAGATCTGGCTCAGGTAAGTATAAGGGGGACTGGGGGAGGGGCTGCATGAAGGGTATTTTTCCCTTTAATGCATAGAATGCATTATGGTAAAAAAAAAACCTTCTGCCTTTAGAACCACTTTAAATCCCCAATGAAACCTATGCTTAGGCAATATCAGGAGGCATGACAAGGTAAATCTTTAAGAACCTTGCTTTTTCCCCCCTAAATAGTGCTCTGCTCTACCCCAGACTTTCTTCCTGGCTGGCAGCCCACAAAAAAAAAAAAAAAAAAAAAAAAAAAGACACTCCCTGATGATTGGTACATAGTAAGGCTTTATTCACATGTGTGGCTTGGTGGCACTAAAACCAGGCAGTTAAGCTGCGGTTTTACTGTTCTCTAACCACCGTCCTGAACCAAAGAATGCAACTGCTCTGGGGCTGTACACATGGCAAGGCCGCGATGCTGTGCTTTGCATCCATGGCAAATATTAAACAGTATGTCAAGATCCTTCACCAAATACAACCAACGCAAGTCTATGGGGCTGCGCCACAACATCCCTGCAACTGCGTGCAATGCTCGCAACTGCGGTATGGTGGTGAAGCATTTACAGGGTTACATTAGGCAGTGAGGAGGTGACATTTCACCTCCTCTCCACCTGTCCTATTTCCTCTGTAAAGCGATCTATTGCAAAATCGCAAAACAGAGGGAAGCCAAGGGCTATCGCACATGTGAACAAGACCTTATTGTGCGTAGGGGGCGAGTTGGACACACAGAGAGTGCAGCTGACCTTGTCTTCAGTGGGCTGCCAAGGAAAGGGAGTTTTGGGTAGTGCAGGAGCGTTATCAAAGTAAAAATAACAGCAAGGCTTATTTATTTTTGCCTAAGAAGTAAAAGCTTTTCCTACATTTGGGCTTTAAATTTAAAATTTAATCTTGAGAAGTAGACAAAATCTACCCTTGCAGTAGGTCCCCATCCACTAACCCGACTCCCCCCCTCCCACTACAAGGGTCAAATACTTGTTTAGTCTAGGAGTGCAGGAATAAGGTGTAATACTTACCCCATTCCTGTCTCCATCAGGCTCTCTCTATCCATGTGACCAGCCCACTGCTGCCACCTTTCTATAGTGCTCCCAGCCAAGGTTGCATGCTCACCTCCTTAATGTACAATGTGGAGTTAACAGCCCTGCATTTTACATGACAATGCCAAAAGGACCGCTCACAGTCTGGAGCTTCTAGTATAAGAGAATGCTGAAGCATACAGAGCCGACCACGAGGGATAGTTTAACCACTTGCCTACTGGGCACTTTTACCCCCTTCCTGCCCAGGCCAATTTTCAGCTTTCAGCGCTCTCACACTTTGAAATGACAATTGCACGGTCATGCAACACTGTACCCATATACAATTTTTATAATTTTTTTCGCATTAATAGATCTTTCTTTTGGTGGCATTTAATTTATTTTTGTTTATTTTTTGCTAAACAATTGGAAAAAGACCGAAAATTTGGGAAAAAAAAAACCCCAAAAATTTTCATAGTTTTTTATAAAATTTTGCAAACAGGTAACATTTCTCCTTCACTGATGTGTGCTGATGAGGCGGCACTGATGGGTGACACTGATGAGGAGGCACCGATTGGCAGCACTAATTGGCAGCACTAATTGGCAGCACTGGTGGGCTCTGATTGACAGCACTGGTGGGCACTGTTGGGACTGCACTGATAATCCAGACACTGATAATCCTTGCCCATGCCTTTAACCACTTCAGCCCTGGAAGGTTTTACCCCCTTCCTGACCAGAGCACTTTTTACAATTTGGCACTGCGTCGCTTTAACTGTTAATTGCGCAGTCATGCAATGGTGTACCCAAACGAAATTTGCGTCCTTTTCTTCCCACAAATAGAGCTTTCTTTTGATGGTATTTGATCACCTCTGCCGTTTTTATTTTTTGCGCTATAAACGGAAAAAGACCGAAAATTTTGAAAAAAAATGATATTTTCTACTTTTTGTTATAAAAAAAATCCAATAAATTCAATTTTAGTCATACATTTAGGCCAAAATGTATTCGGCCACATGTCTTTGGTAAAAAAAATGTCAATAAGCGTATATTTATTGGTTTGCGCAAAAGTTATAGCGTCTACAAACTAGGGTACATTTTCTGGAATTTACACAGCTTTTATTTTATGACTGCCTATGTCATTTCATGAGGTGCTAAAATGGCAGGGCAGTACAAAACCCCCACAAATGACCCCATTTTGGAAAGTAGACACCCCAAGGAAATTGCTGAGAGGCATGTTGAACCCATTGAATATTTTTTTTTTTTGTCCCAAGTGATTGAATAATGACAAAAAAAAAAAAAAAAAAAAAAAATTACAAAAAGTTGTCACTAAATGATATATTTCTCACACAGGCCATGCGCATATGTGGAATTGCACCCCAAAATACATTTAGCTGCTTCTCCTGAGTACGGGGATACCACATGTGTCGGACTTTTTGGGAGCCTAGCCGCATACGGGGCCCCGAAAACCAAGCACCGCCTTCAGGATTTCAAAGGGCATAAATTTTTGATTTCACACCTCACTACCTATCACAGTTTTGAAGGCCATAAAATGCCAAGATGGCACAAAACCCCCCCAAATGACCCCATTTTGGAAAGTAGACACCCCAAGCTATTTGCTGAGAGGCATGTCGAGTCCATGGAATATTTTATTTTTTGACACAAGTTGCGGGAATGTGACAATTTTTTTTTTTTTTGCACAAAGTTGTCACTAAATGATATATTGCTCACACAGGCCATGGGCATATGTGGAATTGCACCCCAAAATACATTTAGCTGCTTCTCCTGAGTACGGGGATACCACATGTGTGGGACTTTTTGGGAGCCTAGCCGCGTACGGGGCCCCGAAACCAAGCACCACCTTCAGGATTTCAAAGGGCATAAATTTTTGATTTCACACCTCACTACCTATCACAGTTTTGAAGGCCATAAAATGCCAAGATGGCACAAAACCCCCCCAAATGACCCCATTTTGGAAAGTAGACACCCCAAGCTATTTGCTGAGAGGCATGTTGAGTCCATGGAATATTTTATATTTTGACACAAGTTGCGGGAAAGTGACCATTTTTTTTTTTTTTTTTTTTTTTTTGCACAAAGTTGTCACTAAATGATATATTGCTCAAACATGCCATGGGCAAATGTGGAATTACACCCCAAAATACATTCTGCTGCTTCTCCTGAGTACGGGGATACCACATGTGTGGGACTTTTTGGGAGCCTAACCGCGTACGAGGCCCTGAAAACCAAGCACCGCCTTCAGGATTTCTAAGGGCATAAATTTTTGATTTCACTCCTCACTACCTATCACGGTTTTGAAGGCCATAAAATGCCAAGATGGCACAAAACCCCCCCAAATGACCCCATTTTGGAAAGTAGACACCCCAAGCTATTTGCTGAGAGGCATGTTGAGTCCATGGAATATTTTATTTTTTAACACAAGTTGCGGGAATGTGACAATTTTTTTTTTTTTTGCACAAAATTGTCACTAAATGATATATTGCTCACACAGGCCATGGGCATATGTGGAATTGCACCCCAAAATACATTTAGCTGCTTCTCCTGAGTACGGGGATACCACATGTGTGGGACTTTTTGGGAGCCTAGCCGCGTACGGGGCCCCGAAAACCAAGCACCGCCTTCAGGATTTCTAAGGGCATAAATTCTTGATTTCACTCCTTACTACCTATCACAGTTTTGAAGGCCATAAAATCCCAAGATGGCACAAAACCCCCCCAAATGACCCCATTTTGGAAAGTAGACACCCCAAGCTATTTGCTGAGAGGCATGTTGAGTCCATGGAATATTTTATATTTTGACACAAGTTGCGGGAAAGTGACAATTTTTTTTTTTTTTTTTTTTTTTTTTCACAAAGTTGTCACTAAATGATATATTGCTCAAACATGCCATGGGCATATGTGGAATTACACCCCAAAATACATTCTGCTACTTCTCCTGAGTATGGGGATACCACATGAGTGGCACTTTTTGGGAGCCTAGCTTCATACGGGCCCCAAAATCCAATCACCGCCTTCAGGATTTCTAAGAGCGTTAATTTTTGATTTTACTCCTCACTACCCATCACAGTTTTGAAGGCCATAAAATGCCAAGATAGCACAAAACCCCCCAAAATGACCCCATTTTGGAAAGTAGACACCCCAAGCTATTTGCTGAGAGGCATGGTGAGTATTTTGCAGCTCTCATTTGTTTTTGAAAATGAAGAAAGACAATAAAAACATATTTTTTTTTTCTTTTTTCAATTTTCAAAACTTTGTGACAAAAAGTGAGGTCTGCAAAATACTCACTATACCTCTCAGCAAATAGCTTGGGGTGTCTACTTTCCAAAATGGGGTCATTTGGGGGGGGTTTGTGCCACCTGGGCATTCCATGGCCTCCGAAACTGTGATAGGCAGTGAAGAGTGAAATCAAAAATTTACGCCCTTAGAAAGCCTGAAGGCGGTGCTTGGTTTTCGGGGTCCCGTGCGCGGCTAGGCTCCCAAAAAGTCTCACACATGTGGTATCCCCGTACTCAGGAGAAGCAGCAGAATGTATTTTGGGGTGTAATTTCACATATTCCCATGGCATGTTTGAGCAATATATCATTTAGTGACAACTTTGTGCAAAAAAAAAAAAAAAAAAAAAAAAATTGTCTTTTTCCCGCAACTTGTGTCACAATATAAAATATTCCATGGACTCAACATGCCTCTCAGCAAATAGCTTGGGGTGTCTACTTTCCAAAATGGGGTCATTTGGGGGGGTTTTGAACTGTCCTGGCATTTTATGCACAACATTTAGAAGCTTATGTCACACATCACCCACTCTTCTAAGCACTTGAAGACAAAGCCCTTTCTGACACTTGTTGTTTACATAAAAAAATAATTTTTTTTTGCAAGAAAATTACTTTGAACCCCCAAACATTATATATTTTTTTAAAGCAAATGCCCTACAGATTAAAATGGTGGGTGTTTCATTTTTTTTTTTCACACAGTATTTGCGCAGCGATTTTTCAAACGCATTTTTTGGGGAAAAAACACACTTTTTAAAATTTTAATGCACTAAAACACACTATATTGCCCAAATGTTTGATGAAATAAAAAAGATGATCTTAGGCCGAGTACATGGATACCAAACATGACATGCTTTTAAATTGCGCACAAACGTGCAGTGGCGAAAAACTAAATACATTTTAAAAAGCCTTTAAAAGCCTTTACAGGTTACCACTTTAGATTTACAGAGGAGGTCTACTGCTAAAATTACTGCCCTCGATCTGACCTTCGCGGTGATACCTCACATGCATGGGGCAATTGCTGTTTACATTTGACGCCAGACCGACGCTTGCGTTCGCCTTTGCGCGAGAGCAGGGGGGGACAGGGGTGCTTTTTTTTTTTTTTTTTTTTTTTTTTATTAATTTTTTGATTTTTTATCTTATTTTTAAACTGTTCCTTTCATTTTTTTTTTTTTTTTATCTTTTTTATTGTTATCTCAGGGAATGTAAATATCCCCTATGATAGCAATAGGTAGTGACAGGTACTCTTTTTTGAAAAAATTGGGGTCTATTAGACCCTAGATCTCTCCTCTGCCCTCAAAGTATCTGACCACACCAAGATCGGTGTGATAAAATGCTTTCCCAATTTTCCAATGGCGCTGTTTACATCCGGCGAAATCTAAGTCATGAAATGCTCGTAGCTTCCGGTTTCTTAGGCCATAGAGATGATTGGAGCCATTCTGGTCTCTGATCAGCTCTATGGTCAGCTGGCCGAATCACCGGCTGCATTCTCAGGTTCCCTGTTGGGACAGGAGAGCCAGAGAAAAACATGGAAGACGGTGGGGGGGGGGGGGGAATCCCTCCCACTGCTTGTAAAAGCAGTCTAGAGGCTAATTAGCCGCTAGGATTGCTTTTACATGAAAGCCGACCGCTGGCTGAAAAGAATGATACCAAGATGATACCTAAACCTGCAGGCATCATTCTGGTATAACCACTCAAAGTCCAGCAACATACCAGTACGTTGCTGGTCCTTGTATTGTAAACTTTTTTTTCATGCAGCCTGTGGGCTGAACGAAAAAAAGATATTGATCGGTGGGTATGCCCACCATTAGAATACCTCCCTTCATCCGCCCACTTCTAATGATGGGCATACATGCACCATTTATATATGCCGAAGCATGGGGGCATCCTCCCGCAAAAGGCAGGAGCAAATTGCTCCTCCACCCACTACTGCCCCCACGCTTCGGCATATATGCTGAAGTATGGAACTGTGGTGGTGAAATCACCTCCGACAGCGCTGGAGTCACGGCTTTATATATCGTGGGAGCAAACGCTTTTGCTGTCAAGATAAATAAATCCGCGCTGCAACTGAATGGCGTACCTGCTAAGCAAATGATGGTTAACAAAAAAACAAAGTAACATTACAGTATAACAGTATACCTTACCATACCTGCAAAGCAAATACAAAAAAAAACATAGTAAAAAATAAAACATTTAACGCAACCTGTGCCTACCTAAAATATATATATGCCGAAGCATGGGGGCATCCTCCCGCAAAAGGCAGGAGCAAATTGCTCCTCCACCCACTACTGCCCCCACGCTTCGGCATATATGCTGAAGTATGGAACTGTGGTGGTGAAATCACCTCCGACAGCGCTGGAGTCACGGCTTTATATATCGTGGGAGCAAACGCTTTTGCTGTCAAGATAAATAAATCCGCGCTGCAACTGAATGGCGTACCTGCTAAGCAAATGATGGTTAACAAAAAAACAAAGTAACATTACAGTATAACAGTATACCTTACCATACCTGCAAAGCAAATACAAAAAAAACATAGTAAAAAATAAAACATTTAACGCAACCTGTGCCTACCTAAAATATATATATGCCGAAGCATGGGGGCATCCTCCCGCAAAAGGCAGGAGCAAATTGCTGCTCCACCCACTACTGCCCCCACGCTTCGGCATATATGCTGAAGTATGGAACTGTGGTGGTGAAATCACCTCCGACAGCGCTGGAGTCACGGCTTTATATATCGTGGGAGCAAACGCTGTTGCTGTCAAGATAAATAAATCCGCTCTGCAGCTGAATGGCGTACCTGAAAACAAAAAAGTGGTTAACAATAAAAAAGTATAAAAAAAATTGCATACCTATAAAGCAAACCTGATAAAAACATAACAATAAAACATTGCAGTATAGAATACAATAGAAAAGAGCAGAACAATAGAGAGAGAATAGAGAGAGAGAACAATAAAACGACAACTATTTTTGGTTTTTTTATTTTATATTTTTTTTGTATTTTTATTTTTTTATTTTTTTTGTATTTTTTTTTTTTTTTTAACACTTTTTTTAGTAACTTTAACTTTTAACTGTAACTGTACCAGGTTTGGGTCTCTCAAAATGCGATGGCATCTTGGGAGACCCTGTGTTAGTGTGCCTAGTCTGTGCCGTGCTGAACCCTACGCTAATACTCCACTAGTGTATGGTAGCGTTCAAAACATTCACCAATGCATAGACCAGGATTGTCAGGACAGGAGGGACAACAATACCGGGTGTCACGCCTAAATCCGCGCTTGCTGCAGACACGACATCTTTTTTGGGGGGCTCGTTGGGTAGGGGTACTCTGGAGGACATAAGGAAAATGCCTCCCATGCAGCCGGCTTACTGCATTTGGATTGGGAAGGTGAGGTGGAGCACCATCTGGATACAGAAGGGCTCTGACGATCTCTTCCTGGAATTTAAGGAAGGATCCAGTCCGTCCTGAAGCTCTGTATAGCACATGAGCATTCAGCAAAGCCAATTGAAATAAGTAAACAGACACTTTTTTGTACCAGCGTCTGGCCTTACGGGCAACTAAGTACGGCGCCAACAACTGGTCGTTGAGGTCCACCCCTCCCATATTAAGGTTGTATTCGTGGACACAGAGGGGTTTCTCCACAACACCAGTCGCCGTAGGAATTTGGGTCGTCGTGTCTGCATGAAGGGAGGTGAGAACGAAAACATTCTTCTTATCCCTCCACTTCATAGCGAGCAAATTATTATACTGCAAGCAGGCTCTCTCCCCCAGCCTAAGACGGGACTCTACAAGCCGCTGGGGAAAGCCCCGGCGATTAGGTCGCACGGTGCCACATGCTCCAATCTGATGATCAAACAAGTGACTAAAAAGTGGCACGCTCGTATAATAATTGTCCACGTACAAGTGGTACCCCTTTCCGAATAAGGGTGACACCAAGTCCCACACTATCTTGCCAGCGCTTCCTATGTAGTCAGGGCAGTTTATCGGCTCTACGTGACTATCTTTGCCCTCGTAAACCATAAATCTACATGTATAGCCTGTGGCCCTGTCACAGAGCTTATACATCTTGACCCCGTATCTGGCACGCTTGCTGGGAAGGTACTGTTTGAAGGACAAGCGGCCAGAAAACTTAATCAGGGACTCATCAACGCAGACAACTTGATGGGGGGTAAACAAGTCTGCAAAACGTTGGTTGAAGTGGTTTACGAGGGGCCGAATTTTGTAGAGCCGATCGTATGCAGGGTCTCCACGAGGACGACAGAGTTCATTGTTGTTGAAATGCATGAACCGCAAAATCTGCTCGTATCGTGCCCTGGTCATGGAGGCAGAGAACACGGGCATATGGTGAATTGGGTCAGTGGACCAATATGACCGCAACTCACTCTTTTTGGTTATGCCCATGAGGAGGGAAAGGCCCAGAAAGGTCTTAAATTCGGAGACCGTAATTGGTCTCCAATCTCTGGCAAGGGTGGACTGGGGAATAGTGGCGATGTGTTGACCAGCGTACAAATTGCTTTGGTCCACAATAGATCTATAGAGATCTTCGGTGAAAAACAGCGAATAAAAATCGAGTGGCGTAAAGTCAACTGTTTCCACCTGAATTCCGGGTTGGCCAGTGAAAGGGGGAAGTACGGGTGCTGCAGAAGTGGAAGGTTCCCAATTCGGATTGGCCAATGCAGCAGGAAGGGCACTATGGGCACGACGGGCCTGTCTTTGTCTTCTTGGTGGCAGCGGGACACTACTACTGCTTGCCACCTCGCCAGCTTGAACTGCACTTATGGGACTCGCCACGTCACCACGTGATACTGCAGTGCTGGATGTACGACCAGGGTGTACTAGGCCGCTGGTGCTTGCCAGTTCACCAGAAGGAGTAGCGGCACTAGTACTTCTCTGCTCCATACGAGAGCCCTGCGGTTCATGCACTTCAAGGACAGCATAAGTTCGGGGTCTGGTACGCCTGACCCTAGCAGGGACCACAACTTCGTCGTCAGAGCTATCTGTCATGGAGCCGCTGTCCTCTACAGGTTCGTATTCTGAGCCTGAACTTGACAGATGAGTGACTTCCTCTTCACTATCTGTCATACTCAGAATCCTGTAGGCCTCTTCACTAGTGTACCTTGGATTTGCCATTTTGGCCTCTAAATTTAGGGGTACACTAGTGAGACTCACAGGCAAAAAAGCTCCTGACTGTTAGCGACTATCAAAACGCTACCAAAAAACTGTTAGCGATCGCAGGGATCAGGCCTGACTCTGCGACCGCTGCAGTTGTGTGCTTAGTGTTTTGTAAGTGTCAGTTATCGATCGATACTGCACTTGGGTGGGCTGGGCTGGGCTGGGCGCAGAGGCAAAACGCAGGTGCTAGCAGGTATCTGGGCTGATCCCGCTAACACTGTGTTTCAGGGAACCCTAAACTGCTGGGGAGTATAGATCTGATCGGATCAGATATCGATCCGTTCAGATACTATAGCACTAAGGGAGGTGTATGCTGCGTGCGTGGGTTTTAGCGGTACTAGCGCTAACCTGACGCTGCCTGGGGCGACGCAGACCTTATCAGATCCTAAAAACTTAACTTCTATCACCGCCGGGCAATTAGGGGGTTAAACCTTTATAAGGTAATAAACGGCGGGTGCCCTAAAACTATAATAAACTATAATAAACTGTAATAAACTATAATAAACTACAAAAAACAAACTATCTAACCAGCGTCACCCGTAACACTTATACGGTGATCGCTGGTGAAAGGGTTAACTAGGGGGCAATCAGGGGGTTAAAACCTTTAGCAGGTAGTATATGGGGGTCCCTGTCGCTATAGAACACTGACAGCAAACCTATATACTCACCTCCCTAACTAGCGTCACCTGTGTCACTAATACAGCGATCAGAAAAACGATCGCTTAGCAACACTGGTGACGGGGGGTAATCAAGGGGTTAACTTTTATTAGGGGGGGGTTAGGGGGTACCCTGGACCTAAGGGGGGGTACCCTAGACCTAAAGGGGGCTAACCTAACTGCCCTAACACTTATAACTGACAAACTGACACCAATGCAAAAAAAAAAAAAACACTGCTATTGGTGTCAAAGTGACAGGGGGTACAGGGGGGTGATCAGGGGGTGATCGGGGGGTGACAGGGGGGTGAAAAGTGTGCCTGCGTGTTCTACTGTTAGTGTAGTGTTGGTGCACTTACTTGGATGTCTTCTCTCCTCTGCGCCGGACGAAAAGACCGACTCGAGGAGAGATGACATCACTTCCTTTCCCTCTGTTTACATTACAGAGGGAAAGGAAGCATTTTCATTCGCCGGGAGCGATCGGGAGGGGGTGGCCATCAATGGATGGCCTCCCCCTCACCTCCCATCGCCCGCGAACGAGAGCCGACCGTCTATGGCACCGGGGGGGGGTCCGATCGGACCCCCCACCCGCGGAAGGCAGATCACGTACGGGTACGTGATTTTGCCTGTCCGTGCCACTCTGCCGCAGTATATCTGCGTTAGGCGGTCGGCAAGTGGTTAACAGAAGCTGGTTATTGGCTCTCTTCTTCTCTCCTCAGGCTATCAGCAAGAGAAAAGAAAAGCAGATAACCGGCTTGTGTTTACAGCTGTAATCAGCTGTCATTGAACATAGCTGATCATATGGTAATGGATCACTGTGATTGGCCCTTTTCCCCGATCTGGGATCCAAAGGACTCAGCAATCACAGAGTGCCCTGCCTGTGCACCACAGGGGGCGTGCGGACAGTGCGAGCATGGAAGGACGTCCATGGAAGCCCTCCTGGCAAAGTAAGCCTGTGTTGTAGAGGTCTTTTGGCTATAGCGCGGGCATGAAGTGGTTTAAGAAATACTAAAACACACACTGTTTAATTTACATGATTCCTTCTCTTTCTGTATGTGGATGATGGCACTGTAATTATTTTAATTTTAAAAAAATCTAAGTACCTTCTTTCCTAATTGATATACAGTTGTCACATGACTCAGCTCTTTCCCAGCCTGTCTGCAGGGAAACATAAGCAGGAGGAGCTTCTAGTCCTCTGCTGCTGGTCACATGTTCACAATTAAATAAAAAAAATACTAATATCAATAAACTGTTTTAAAAATTGTATATATATATATATATATATATATATATATATATATATATATATATATATATATATATATATATATATATATATATATATATATAATCAAATTTTTTTTTGCAATAACATGGTGTGTGTGGATTTCTACCAGACACCCCTCTAGCCTGTGTCTTAGAACAGGGAGGTAAAGCCTCCATCTACATTTAATATCCTGCCCCCATTGTGTTGAGCTGGTTAGTGGGCATGGAGGAGGAGGAGGGAGTGGGCTGTCATTTACCACTGTGTATATGCCCACATGTGTGACTCTATGGTCACTCGGGCTGCTCAGATGTGATAGGGAGGAAATGCTCAGGGTGGAAATACACTGAAAACTGAGCATGTGCAGAGCTGCCAACACTACTCTGCAAATTCCCTACCTGCAGTGGGGACATAGACAGGAGGGGAATATATAGAGCAGTTGGATCAACCAGGTTTTTTTCAGAATACAGAAAATCAATCCCATAGTGCATATGAACAGCATGTAATACACCATTTGTTGATCATTTTTAATGATGTGGGTTTAATGACACTTTAAAGCGGAAGTGGAAAGTGGAACTTCCGCTTATCCGTCTCTTTCCCCCCTCGTACATTTGGCACCTTTCAGGGAGGAGGAGGGAACAGGTACCCGTTTTTGACAGGTACCATTCACCACTTCCAGGAGACGGGCCAACTCCCGGAAGTTGGTCCCCCTAGTCCTGCCTCCGTTGCCGGACCATTTAGAAAGCACAGTGTGCTTTGCGCAGTAGGGAACCGGCTGTGAAGCCGAAAGGCTTCACGGCCGGGCTCCCTTGACAGGAATGGCGGCGGCTGCACCCGACAGACGATCCGAAGATCGGCTGGGGTGGCGAAATCGCGGGCTCCTTGGATAAGTAAGTGTTCATATATTAAAAGTCAGCAGCTGCAGTATTTGTAGCTGCTGACTTAACTTTTCGTGGGGAGGCTGGACCTCCTCTTTAGGTAATTACCTTAAGCACCTTACCCCTGCAGCCCTAGGCTAAACAAACATTTACCCTTGTAGTGTGGGTTAAAAGGTAAATTTTGTTAAGGTTTTTTAAAATCCACTATAACCAGATATGGTGGTTCTTTACAAGGCTTCTAGAAAAGCTTGCAGCTTCTTTGCACATAACTCTGTTCCAGGCAACTGTATGTGGTCGATTGCATGCATGGTCAAGGTTGCAAAAAATAATGCTTTCACCATGGAACACCTGGCTTGTCAGCAATAGGGATTTTATTAGCAAAGCAGTCAGGTGCAGAAGACAAGTGTTAAGAGGAAGATCAGAGCCGCTTAACATCTAGGATTAAGTCAGACAGGCTTCTTTTTTTTTTTGCAATTTTGTTTTTTTTTAAGCTATTTGTTGCTAAGGAAATGCAAGTTAACTTACTAATTTTCCAGCGATTTTAAAAGCTCAATCGCCAAATCCCCCCTACTGATTGAGTTTAAGCAGTAATGTCAATGGTCAGCCAGCGAAAATCGTTCTGCATTCCCCACTAAAGCTTACCTATAAATCTCTTAAGGAAAGCCATTTGTAGCAGGGTACACTAACCTAATGACGTAGCACTAGTTTTGACCTATAGAAGCATCAAACCACTTCTTAGCAAAAAATCGCCAGCAACCATATCAATAAAATCGAGAGCTGTTATTTGCTGGCATTGGTGATTTGTAGCAGCCTGTCTGACATGATTTAAAGGCTATAGCCACAGAGTCCTTTTAATGTACCATTTTGATGATGGACTTAAGGGGACCTTTAAACACAAAATGTGACAAATTCTCTTTAATGTCTGGGGGTGTTCTCAGGGGTTTGGCACAGATTTCAGCTCATGGATGCAGCACGGCTCTCAGATGAGATGAATTTTTAATAACAGGATGTTTAAATTAGAACCTTGGTGCTGGTACAGCAGCTGAAGAGCACTTCTCTGATGCTACGACACTCGACTAAGTGAAAAATCGCTTTTGTCTGTGGGCCAACAGTGACAGCATTAGGTGATGAAGATCCTTCTGAACTGACAAAACTAGGATGAAACCTGCAACAGCAGGCATGCAATCATCTACGTGTAACACAAGGTGCCAGGAACTAATAAATCCCAGCACAGCGAGAAATGGGCGCAAGCTGGCTTCTGCGGGAAGACACTTTCTGTCGACAGAACCCTACAATTAATAACCATCACTAAGTAATTCTTCTCTATGAGGTCCTATAGCATGCTGGGAAAATGTGAACTATGGGCTATGAGCAGTATTAAAGGCTGATGGTATTGCAGGAATTGGTGGAAGAGGAGAATAAGCAGAGGACTGTTAATATAATTTATAACTGTCCAATACATACTACATGACTGAACAATAAATACATGAAAAAGGTTTTCATCTACTTGACCAGGAAACGCTACAAGAAATCATTGTAGATTCGTCTATTAAACATCACTAGGACTTGTTTCTTCAGCAACACTGTTTGGCAGGGTGAACGATGTACAAACTATGGAAAAATCTCACCTCTGCCCTTAGAAGTCGGAAGAACACACAGCCAGATGGTTCTACTGGGAACAATTTTGATACTCCACTGAGTATCTGCAATACAACTGTAGCGCCTTGCTCCTGTTGACCAGGCGCTCGTATGTAAATTTAGTGGGTTATCTGTTCTGTACATAGTTCAGATTCAATGTTATGGCTAAATTAGCCTCTGTTCCAGCATTGGCTGTGTTGCGTGAAGTTCCACACTGTCGTCTGTAGGTGTCCTCACCACAGGGCAGTGATGGAGGGGCAACAGGCTAAGGTGTATGGAGTGTCCTTTCTCCCCAGAAACAGCCCAGTGGGAGTGGTTCACCGCTGTGCATTCTGGGAAAGAAGGAGCAGACGCCATTTTTTTGTCTCTCACCTCATGGCCCACCTGGCCTAAGGTATGTGACAACTCCTTTTCTGCCTTAGGGTCTTGCTGGTCCGAGGCTACGTCACTGCAAGTAGGCCCAGGAGCTATCTGGGGCTTACTGGTTCAGAGGTGGTCCTGTGCTGTCTGTCCTGCAGGAAGAAGCAGAGCAATTGAAGGATCCGGGGGAGGCCTCATCTTGGAGAGGACCGAGCGAAAGGCTGGTATCTCAAGAGGAGCCTGGTGATTCAATTGGAGGATGCATCCTAACCAACCTACCTCACAGTACTGCCGGATGGCTTAAAGGAACTTTGGTACTGTGTTGCTGTATTCATTACCATTACTAAATCCTGTGGCAGAGGATCATCCAATTGACACTAAATCCTGTGGCAGAGGATTGTTTAATAATTATTGTTCTCAAAGTCTGTGGCAGACTTTTTGTCCGTGCATCATTCCGGCTGCTAGGCCAGTGAGAGAGGCCTATCCGGGTAAACAAGATCCGTTGACTGAAGGTGTACTAGTCTCCGGGATCCCAAGTTCCTCAGTGATCTGCACAAGGTATCTGAATTTTCCCCTAACCCTCCATCCCTCCACTGCTCAAGTTGTTTAATAAAAAGCATTGGAAAATGAACTAATTGACTGGTGCATACATTGGTGGGCGCAAGGCCCAGTATAGACTCCAAGCTTCTGGTATGGTGAACTTGGGTAAGGGGTGACGGCAAAGCCCCAAAATAATAACCAGCAGCTCCTTCGGGGGTCAGTGCTACACAACTAAGAAAGAACTTTGCATCAGAAGCTTGCTGAGGACACGCTCTCCTTCCTTGGTCCTTGTCCCCAAATCAACCACTCCCTCCCCCACATTTCTTTCCTACCATGTGCCTTCTCTTTCCCTTACTTGGCTTCCTCTCATGTTGGCCCCTCCATTCAAGGTGAATGTGTAATTTTGGAGTGCCGTTTATAAATGCACAGACCATCAGTGTGCTTGGTAATGCCTGTGATCTGATCACAGGAACAGTGTACAGAGCTGATTGGAGCAGCTCTGTACCTTTTGATGGCTGTAATGACCAATCACAAATGTAAGCACTGTAGTATTTACACCTAAGAGTCATCCCCTTCCTGTCACATTGGAGGAAGGATGATGTGATAAATGAATGAGCCAAATTATTTATTTTAGTTTTATATAGAGTGGAGATCAGTTTAAACTTTTGTCAGGTTTTTATTGCCATCAATTACTACAGTGAAGGAATTTCTGCACACATCCTGTCCTCATGACAATAGCGCAAGTATCCTTTTCCCACTCTACTAACAAAATTGTGTTTTTGTGATGTCCAACTCCGCACAAAAAAGGACAACAGTCGCCAAAAGTCATAGCACATCGGCCCCTGTGGTAGACATTTGCCCATAGAACCATAAAGCCTTTTGTAAAATCTGGCACCTAGAAAACATGGATTTAAAAAAATAAAAATTAATTAAAAAAAAAAGAAAGACCAGCTTATTTTGTATGAAAATCGTATGAAATCGATTGCTCTTTTAAATATTTTTTTTGATTGGTTAATGTTGGCGACGATTTCGACCAACGAACGCTGTTTCGTTGGTCAGCAGTCGAGTGATCGGTCGATTTTCTAACCGTGTATTCCTGCTATTAGTCTATATGCTCATGCAATGCTCTACCTCAGCTCAATCCAATATAATACAGCAAACCACAAATGCAATATATAACTGGCTTGCTGGGTTCTGGTTATAGCTGTCAGAAATTAGTCCTCTAAATAATCTACAAGGCTCCTGCTGGGAGCTCTTTAGGCAATCCAACCGTATGATGTTTTACAATATCAAACCATCAATACAAATATCATTCCCATGTTAATAGAAAGATCAATATAGATTTGTGTAAGTCTTCTAATATCAAAATGTAAAATGTGTTTTAATTAAAGACATAAAATTGTCACATAGAAAATTAAAGCAATATTTCTTTCCTGGACCTGCTATATGAGGTTTTTCCGGGCCCGTCGTGATCATTTTTAGGCCAATGATCCCCATGCCTTATCAATATTTTAAGAGGTCCTCCAGGACAGCGTTCAATTATTTCCAATAATAAAAAAGGGGGCTGCTCAGTGATTAATGGCTGAAACAAAGTCAGAGCCTGCTGAGATCAAATGACTGTCAAAGAGCAAGGCATCTTGCAGAGTCACGAGGAGAGTAGTTTGCTGTGCTATGAAACTCTTTTTCTCTCTCTGCTTTCTGTACAACCAAACCCATTCAATTGATTAAAGTAAATCCTAATTGGATTAGTGTACAGACATTTTTTTAATTCAATTTTTTTTTAATATTGATCTTTTTAAAAAGGCAAAAGAACCACCATGTAA
Source organism: Lithobates clamitans (assembly GCA_037952925.1). Taxonomy (NCBI): domain Eukaryota; kingdom Metazoa; phylum Chordata; class Amphibia; order Anura; family Ranidae; genus Lithobates; species Lithobates clamitans. Next base: position 373,148 of record JBBGZY010000042.1, on the reverse strand, counting down.
GATCACTTTATCTAAGCAGGCTTCCTAGTTCACTTTAAAGTGATACTAAACACACACTATTTATTAAAATTGTCCCTTCTGGTTCTGCATATGGATGATGGCACTTGTAACAATTTTTAACCACTTCAGCCCCGGAAGATTTGGCTGCTCAACGACCAGGCCATTTTTTGCGATACGGCACTGCGTCGCTTTAACTGACAATTGCGCAGTCGTGCAACGCTGTCCCCAAACAATATTGACGTCCTTTGATCGCCTCTGCAGTTTTTATTTTTGTCACTATAAACAAATGAGCGACAATTTTGAAAAAGAAAACAAACAATCTTTTACTTTTTTTTTTTTTAATCGTTAAAGAATTTTTATTGAAATTTCCATACAAATAACAGAAAAATTAAAGGCAGCTGGTTTTGGTATATAACACAATCTTTTACTTTTTGCTATAATAAATATCCCACATTTTTTTATCAAATAAATTTTTTTTTTCCTCAGTTTAGGCCGATATGTATTCTTCTACATATTTTTGGTAAAAAAAAATAAAATAAAAACGCAATAAGCGTATATTGATTGGTTTTCGCAAAAGTTATAGCGTCTACAAAATACGAGAAAGGTTTATGGCATTTTTATTATAATATTTTTTTTTACTAGTAATGGCAGCGTTCTGCGATTTTTATTGGGACTGCAATATTGCGGCGGACAACTTAGACATTTTTTACACATTTTTGGGACCATTGACAATTATACAGCGATCAGTGCTATAAAAATGCATCGATTACTGTATAAATGACACTGGCAGGGAAGAGGTTAACACTAGGGGGTGATCGAGGGATTAACTGTGTTCCCTAGGTGTGTTCTAACTGTAGTGGGCATGGGACTGTCTAGGAGGAGAGAGAGATCGGTGTTCATACTTAGTATAAACACACGATCTGTCTTTGCTCCCCTGAAAGAACCAGGATTTGTGTATTTACACACACAGATCCCGGTTTTCACTCTGTCACAAGTGATCGCGGGTGCCTGGCGGTTATCACGCCCACCGGGCACTCACATCGGCTCCGGGCACGCGCCCCTAGTGGCCAAAAGGCGAAGCGACGTAAGGCAACATCGTTTTGCCCAGCCGTGCCATTCTGCTGAAGTGAAACTGCGGCAGCTGGTCGGCAAGCAGTTAAACAAAAGTACATTTTTCCTAATCAATATACAGCTGTCACATGACCCATATCTTTCCAGCCTGTCTGCAGGGAAACATAAGCAGGAGGAGTTTCTAGTCCTCTGCTGCTGGTTACATATTCAAAATAAAAAAACAACCTTTGAAAGAGCGTAAAAATAAATAAATCACAATAAACTGTTTTAAATTGGCATACAAATATATATTTGAAATCAAATCTTTATTATTTTGTGGAAATAACATGGTGTGGGCGAATTTCTGCCAGTCACAGGCTGTGTCTTAGAATAAGAGGGAGGTGAAGCCACCATTAATCTACATATAATATCCCGCCCCTATTGTGTTTAGCTGGTTAGAGGGCATGGAGGAGGGAGGGAGTGGTCTGTCATTTATTACTGTGTATACGTCCACATGTGTGACTATATTGTCACATGGGCTGCTCAAATGTGATAGGGAGGAAATGCTCAGCATAGAAACTCACTGAAAACTGAGCATGTGCAGAGTTGCCACCCTTAGCTGAATTGGGGACATGCACAGAAGGTGGAGATAGAGAGCTGCAGGATCAACCAGGTTGTTTTGCAGAATGCACAAAATGAATCTCAGTGACTGGGTGACTATGAACAGCATGTAATACAACATTTACTGATATTATAATAACTGTTATTATACAGCGCCAACAGTTTGCACTATACAACATGGGGCAGACAGTACAGTTACAATACAAATACAGGAGGAATCAGAGGGCCCGGCTCGTTAGAGCTTACAATCTAGCAGTGAGAGTCAAGTAATACAACAAGGAAATAGCTGTGGGGGATGAGCTAATGGAGAAAATAAAAGTACAGTTAGGTGGGGGCAGAATAGGTTGATCTGTCAATTTTTAGATGACCCCTAAAAACCCTTCTCTTCAAAGTAGGAGATAGTGGAACGGATTGGGGTATGGAGTTCCATAGGATGAGAGAGGATCAGGAAAAGTCTTGGAGGAGAGCATAAGAGGAGGTGACAAGGGAGCTGGAGAGCAGGAGGTCTTGGGATAAATTTAGAGAACGATTGGGTTGGTATTTTGAGACTAGGCTAGTGTTGTAGCTGGGGACAGAGTTGTGGATGGCATTGTAAGTTGTTAGTATTTTTAATTTAATTTGTTGGGTGAGTGGAAGCCAGTCGAAGGACTGACAGGGGAGTCACAGACACGGAACTGTAGTTTTTATGATGTGGGTTTAGTGACACTTTAAGGGCTTTTAGGAAAGTTGTGGGGTGCTGGATCACTCTGTCTAATAAGGTATACTGACATGATGGGTCTGATTTAGGAAAAATGTGGGGCACTGGATCATTTTGTCTAAGTAGGTATCCTAGTTAACAGTAAGGTGTGGGGGGCTAGATCATTTTGACTAGGTAGGTATCCCGATTAACTTTTAGGTCTGGTTTAGGAAAAAATGTGGGGCTCTAGATCACTTTGTCTATGTAGGTGTCCTAGGTAACTATTAGGTTTGGCTTAGGAAGGGTGTAGGGTGCTGGATTACTTTCTCTAGATAGGTATCATAGTGAATTGCTAGGTCCGATTTAGAAAAGGTGTGGGGAGTGATCACTTAGTTTACGTAGATAGATATCTATTGGATCACACTGAGCATGGTTGAAATGAACCATGCCATAGTTTGATCTTCACCGCCTCCCACTGGTCTGCACTCACACTGGGCTATAAGTAAGTGCTCCTGTGCACAAATACATTATCTTTGCCAACAGGAGAACAGTGATCCTTACTTCTGTGCTCAGTGATCTATGGAGAGTCCTGATGGCAGAGAAACCTCCCTGCTGTCAGAATACAATGGCTCCGTGGGATGGATTCTCCCATCCACATCAAGTGTGTGGATGGGGGAATTGGTTCATTTTCTTTCGCTCAACCAGCTGGTTGAACGAAAGAAAAAGAATCATGTATGGCCTTGCCCTATTTGAGTTTGGCAAATATTGTGGGGAACCACACTGGAATCTCTGGGGAACTAATCTTTCATTAAACCCTGGTCATTTGTAGGAATAATATGCAAGCCATTATTAAATAAGAAGCATGGGAAGCCAGGCCCTGCCATAAGGGAGATGTACCAATGCCAAAATTGAAAAACAACTACAAAATAAAAATTGCTTCTTCCTTCACAGAATTGTCCGCTTTCCCCAATACTACCAACATACACTGACAATATGGCTGGCCTACCCTTTTTTTTAGAAATTACACTGGGTATTCATTCCTTCATATTATCCACTCTTGTGACAACTGACCAGGACAAAGGCAATGCACAACATTATATGTTGTTCCTTTTTCTGGTGGGAAATCTGCAAAGTTTTCGGCCAAAGGTTTGCAGTTAGTAAACTTCTCAAATCCTGGTCATTCACAGCAAACCCATGTTAGCAGTGAACCCCAACCTTATTCCCAACAGATAAGTCCTATGTGTTTCTAATGGACACCGATTCTGGTCACCACACTTGGACACCAGGGCTTTAGGGCGTGGGAACAGAACGGTCATCAGTGACACCATTCTTCAACATCTGCCTGTGCACACACAATTTTATACCAATAGCTACTGAACCTCTACTGAAGTGCCTAGCCGGGCCAATCTGGTAACAGGAGATGAGCTTCTGCACGCTATGGGCTCCTAGATCCATATGCATTCCCATCTGCAGCATAATGGACAACTGTTTTGGGGAGAAGGCAATCTGTCAAGTTAGAGTCCTGATCATTTGCTGCAGACCAATGGTAGCTGAAAACCCTAAGCTTTTTCCTAACTGCGTTGCTACTGGACACTACAGATTCTAATACGGGACACCACACTTGGACCCCAGGGCTTTAGGGCTTGGGAACAGATTGTTCACCAGTGACACCATCTTCCTGTTCTGCAACATTTACCTTTGAACACAAACTTTATTGTTTTTATAAAAAATTATAACATCAACCAATACATACATACATCCCAAGTACAAGAAGAACCACAAAAATTACATAATAGAAAAAAAAAAAAAAACACACACACACACAAACTTTACACCAAAACCTACTAATACTCCACTCTAGAACCTATACGGGTCAATTAGGCAACAAGAGATGAACTTCTGCACACTATGGACTCATCAATCTATATGCATTCCCATCTGCAGCATATTGGACAACTCTTTTGCCGTGTACACACGGGTGGACTCAAAGATCCGACGGTCTTTTCGACTGACTTTTGACAGACTTCCGACGGACTTTCGAACGAACAGACTTGCCTACACACGATCACACCAAAGTCCGACAGATTCGTACGGATGACGTACGACCGGACTAAAATAAGGAAGTTGATAGCCAGTAGCCAATAGCTGCCCTAGCGTCGGTTTTCGTTCATCGGACTAGCATACAGACGAGGGGATTTTTCGACCGGACTCGAGTTCGTCGGAAAGATTTGAAACATGTTCCAAATCTAAAGTCCATCTGATTTTCGACCGAAAAAGTCCCCTGCAGGTCCGATGAAGCCCACACACAGTCAGATTGTCCGACGGATTCGTCCCGTCGGACCAGTCTGGTCAAAAAGTCTGCCCGTGTGTACATGGCATTTTAGGGAGAAAGCAATCTGTGAAGTTGGTTTTTTGAAGCTGATACATCATTGTCTCCCACTGATAACTGCACTGGGATGTAAAGAACACAAACATAACCATTTGTAGGATATGTGTGCAATTAAACTATAAGCTTGATCCCTAACAAATGCCTACAGCTAGCTTCAACCTTAGTAGAAAGCTGTGATGGAGTACTTCAATCACTCTTTCAAGCACTCCTACACTTACTTTGCATTGTAAATGTGTAATTGTAGCCATTTTGCATTAATCCAGCTGATTCATCAGACCCATGCTGACCAAAGACATACATAATTATGGAGCATAATTGTGCAAATTATGTAAACGGATTCTCTCCTGAGAACTGAAGAATAAGCAATGCTAGACATAAAATAAAATACCCTGATGAATTTAAAGGTAGACTCCAGCCAAATAGCAAAGTCCTACCTTCTACTGTCTCATGTTGTACATGACGAACAAACAGTGGATAAAGGTCCAGCCTAGGTTCGAGGTGTCATTTGTGGGCTGTTACGATATTGTATACATATGAATAAATTAATGCAGAAACTAATTTTAAAAAAGTGCCCAATTTGCATTCTTTCTGGTTTGCATTTTTAAAGGCGTTTTCTGCCAGAAGAAAAATGCTAAACGCCTGTAAAAATACACTGTATATGAGTGTTTTTTTCTGCCAAAAGATACTGGGGTCTTTTTTAAGCCCAGTGTGCATGGACCCTAAAACTGTTTAGTTGGTCCCCCCCTGTTAACCTTAGGGAAGCCTATCCTTCTTGCACCTAACTTACTTTTTAATTCTTTCATCAGCTCTTCACTCACAGTTATTACGTTTTGTACCACTTGCCTCTCCCTATTAGATTGTAAGCTCTTATGAGCAGGGCCCTCCTAACCCTCTTGTATTGTACTGTCTCCCTTTCTATTGTAAAGCACCACACAAACTGGTAGCACTATTTAAATCCTGAATGATTATAATTTTTATTTATTCATTTTATTATTGCAAATTTTCAATAGATAAAAAAAAAAAAAAAAAAAGGATAGACACAAAGATCCATGTATATACAGAGACCGGTGACGTATCAAAAGTATTGCACATAGGATATTAGTAAGAATCATTTATGGGGTAACATCTACAGTTACAGCCAGTAAAAGTGAACTAAATGCACCATCTAAATTTTAGCGTTACAGTATATTGGTCTCTGTTGAGGTGAAGGGAGGGAAAGAAGGGGAAAGTTAATTCCTTCTAATGTCTTGTACACACTATGAGATTATCGGACGAATGATTGTCCAGTTTTTTTTTGCATGCTAATCTCATCGAAAATGAAGAGTTTACTGAAAAAAATTCTCGTATGACGTGATGTAATGTGTTATAGTGTAATTGTATTGTATTTTCGAACAACAACTTACTGATACCAGATCGAAAATCATACGATCTGGTATCGTATGAGTAAAAAAATGTGCTTGTCCAATCAGATAATATCTGTCGTGATCAGGTCTCAAAAGCTCTAGACTAATGATCAGATTAGTATACGATCACTTTGAAAACAGTATTTTTTGTACGATTTTCTGATCACGTGTATGGGTCTTAAGGGTGTTCAGTAGGGAGGAGGTCAACGCTCTGCATACATCACTTTAGTTCCTCCACACCAAAGCCATCAATCCATGTTTGTGTCTTTACTGGGGTGCAACCATAATGAAAGAGGTCTTCCCCGAACTACGGCCACAAGATTGGAAGGACACAAAATGTCTTGTATGCTATAGCACTAACAGTACCCTTCTCTGAAAATGCCTAATCGCATTAATTTGGGATGTCAACATACTTTTGGCTGCACAGTAGTCTGATGGCCACTGGCGAGGTGTCAACACCCTTTTAGCCAATTAGCATAGCTGTCCATGATTTCGAGGTACTGAATTGGAACAAGGTCCCTCTTTCCTCCTAATTTGTCCCTCATTTTGGTCTGATCTCTATAGTTGTATATAAAATGCACTTTTTATCTTTCAAAAAAAAAGTGTTTCCCAGTGCTAAACCTTTTGCCTAATTTCTGCATTTGTAAATATCTAAACCCAGTATAAAGGAATAGTAGTGATAAAAAAAAAAAAAAGAACTTAAAGTAGTAGTATACTCTGTTACACCACTTGTACCTACAGGTAAGCCTACAATAAGGCTTACCTGTAGGTACTGTGAATATCTTCAAAACTTGCACAGTTTAGGAAATATTCAGAGTGTATTCAGCCAGTGACGTCACCGATGCATGCGCTCTGAAGGTCTGGCTTACAGTGCCGGACCTTCAGAGCCCATGCCGGAAACAGCGGTGCCAATGCCCATGCACGGGAGTGATGTCATCACGCCCCCAGCCACTCATGTATCTGCGAACCCGGAAGGAAGACTGAGGAAGATGTCAGCTGTCTCAGCGGCGATGTTGTGGTGCCGGAGGGCTTCATTCTAAGGGAAGACTATCATAAGGCGGTAGTATGTGATCCATTTTAGCATATCATGACGTTGCCTTGCAGGGAATTTTTTTCTTCAACCACCTGCAGTTTACTACGGCTTCAATCATTTTTTTAATATAATTCTTCTTTAAGGGGGCATAGCAGGGGGTGTGTGCTATGCCTACATACTTTTACTAATAGGTGTCCCTCATTCCCATCTCAAAAAAATGAGAGATATGACATAGTGTATATGCAGAGCTATTCACTAATATACATCTTTTATGGATTTTTATAAAACTATTATTTTATGACTGTCCGCTGCTGCTTACAGAGACGACTCGCACAGCAGAAATCTGAAATTGTTTATTTGATAAGCTGCAGTTGCTTATCAGAGCAGACTGGATTTCCATGATCTGGCTTTCAGCTGCCTACAGTCCTGGCTTCTTTATGTAAGGCGCCTTGTCATTTGGCAATAGCTCTGTAGGTGTTAGAATTCAATAGGGATAACAAAAGTACAAATGCCTATGTGATTTTTCTGTTATCAGTTTGATGCTTTTTTTTTTTTATTTCAACACTGCTATCGTTCAGTGCTGATTCACTGTTGCATGTGTTTGTTGAATTTGCAGTTATGAAATATCAGTCATGTATTTTTTTTTTTAATACAAAGCTATACAGAAGGTTATTTCATGGCATTTCAGGGGACTGGCTGCACCTTGATGCTCAGTAGTTACAGTATGTTCTTTCAGTCTAATGCTGACTATACATGACTATACATGCAGTAACTATTTCAGCAACTTGCTCAGAGAATTGGACTAAAATGACTTGTGCTCTGGTAAGCTCTACAGGGCACGTGTTTTTATCTAAGTTGCCGAGTTTGAAGAGTAGTGCATGGCTAGCAAACACTGCAACCATGTGCGTTCTTCCCAGCTTTCAGTATCACCAATCACATTCATACTTTCAATGGTGGTTTGAATCTGATTGATTCTTGGGTACGTTATTAACAGGAGTTGGACACTCTGGTTTCCTTATGTGTTGTCATCCAATAGTATTGCAATAGTAAATATAAATTGTCTTCTGAGTATTGGGTTGGCAGTTTCTACATACTGAAAGGCTTCCATTGTCACTTTGACTTGTGGTAGGGGTAAGTAAATGTAAAAATTGAAGTGCCACATTGTAATGTTCAAATCTAAATACAAATTTATTCCAATTATAGATTGTTTACAAAGCCACTGCGTTTCAGGGTGTCAGGGATCTTCCCGGCGCTTAGATGTGGGAGCGCGCGGGCAAGCGTGCAAGCCAAAGAGACTGCCACCATAAGACTCCCTAGTTAAACCTCCCAGCTGCACAGAGACTTTGCTGTCTGATCTGCAGCTTGTACCTGTGAAATCCTATTCCTGAGATCCCGATCGGTTTCCTGTGTTTGCTTGACTACGTTGCTCTCTGTTATCCTGACCCCAGCTTGTCTTGTGACTACGCTTACCTCTACACTGCTTGATATCCTGTTGCCGAACCTTGCCTGCCTACTGACTATTCTCTGCCTATCGTTATATCTGCTTGATCGTCTGTTACCGAACCCAGCTTGTCTGACCACGCTTCCAGCGTCTCTACAGCTCTGCACTTACCTGCTTCCTGTCTGCATCAGCTGAGCTGACTACACCAGCAGTTAACCTGCTGATCTACTCAGGGAAGACATCTGCTGCATGGAAGACAATCCAGGCACCCATACACCACCCAACTCTGGTGACCACTGTTCCCAACATCGGTGGCCCTTAAACCGGGGTTGTACGCGAGGCCTTCCCACTGCAGGTCAGGCTCGTCCATCAAGTACGTGACACAGGGGCTGTAGCTTCGCCCCTTCATCAGGGCGTAAAAGAATGCAAAAAAGATATGTGGACACCTCGTCAAAAACTCCTGGAGGGGGGAGCACTTGGAGGTGATCTGTTGAGTGATCTTTGAGCACTAATGAGAAATGGAACACTCGTCAGAGCACTAGTTGGGATGCACTCTGTGGGATATTGCATCTTCGATTTTTCATTACTATTTCACTTTTATTAGTTATACTGTTTTTTGCATGGACTATCCACTGTTTGCACGGATTCAAATTATCCACTGATATTGGAGTCATTTATGCATATTTTGATGTATCGAGCACTGTGATCCATATTTTTGTTATAATTATTGTTATTATTATAATTGTTCCATTACTTCAGATGCTGTAGCACGGTACTATTTAAATTCGAAATATACTTGGCACATTTATGAGAGTGTGAACAGTACCAGCAGCATAGTCTGCCTACCTTTTGGTTATCATTTAGTAGCTCGCAGGATTTTCACAATATATACAGCATCAATAAGCAGCTGGTTCGAGCAGACCCTGAAATGTGTTGGAATCTAAAACAATCACTCAAGCTCCGCCCCCTCATCAGGGCTTAAAATAATTCAACAAAGATACAGCGTGTGTGTGGACTCAATGGTTGGTAGGTATTTTGCAGTTGTTGACTTGTTGGGAATCAGCATGAATTGTTGCATCACTGTAGCCCCACCCCTTCATCAGGGCTTAAAAGAAGGCAACAAAAAGAAACAGTGAATGTAGACTCAATAATTGGTGTATAGTTGGATCTTGTTGGCATTGTCAGGAATTAGCATGGCATTCATAAGAAGCTGGTTCTAGCAGCCCCTGGAACGTGTTGAATTTGCTAACAATGTATCACTGTAGCTTCAACCCTTCACCAGGACTTATTGGAAATTTGCACAGCATTCATAGGTAGCTGGTTTAAGCAGTCCCTGAAACACAGTGGCATTGCAAATAATCTATTGCTTCAGCTCTGACCTTTCGTCATGGCTGAAAAGAACATAAAGAGAAAGTGTGTGTAGAATCAATGGATGGTATATAATTGGCGCTTGCTGGCATTTTGGGAATTAGCATGGCATCCATAAGAAGCTGGTTCTAGCAGCCCCTGGGACGTGTTGGATCTGCTAACAATGTATCACTGTAGCTTCAACCCTTCACCAGGACTTAAAAGAATGCAATAAAAATAAAGTGCATGTAGATTGGTATACTACATAGTTAGATATTGTGGGAGTGTTGGGAATTAGCACAGCTTTCATAAGCAGCTGGTTCAAGCAGATCCTAAAACACAATGGCATTCTTAACAATCTACAGTATTGCTGTAGCTCTGACCCTTCATCAGGGCTTAAAGAAATGTAACAAAGATAAAGTGTGTGCAGACTCAATGGTTGGTATTTAATTGGCTCTTATTGGAAATTAGCACCGCATCCATAAGAAGTTGGTTCAAGTAGCCTTCAAAACATGTTGGCATTGCAAGCAATGCTTGAAAAAAAAAAAAAGTATTTTGATTTGAATACCACCAATACGGATTGGTAGACTTCTTAGCAAGGTACCCACTGTGTGTGTTTTTAAAAATAGATCTTCTGCATCACAAGCAGGGGTTCCAAGATGACCAGATTACTAATTAAATGGTGTGAGGTGGACAGGTACACTATTCCATGAAAGCCTAATAAAAAAAAAAAAATTAGAATTACTGAGCACATAGGCTGTGCTCCTTGTATGCATGATGGCTGATTCAGAAAAGCTTTGAGGGTGCAAGGGATGCATATTGGCAAGCAGAAAGTGCATCAGTAATTGCTTTGACTTGCTCTTTATTCTTACAAAAATGTATTATTCCTTTCCGTCATCAAGTAAAGTTTACATTATGGAAAGATGTGTAGGTACTTTTATATATTCATTTATATTATAAAGTCGAGCAAAGTGCAAGTGTAGTGAGAGAGATAAGTAGTCTCATTGCTAGTTTCCTGGCTGTCTTTGGCTTCAGTATATTTTGTTTCCGTGACCCAAAAACAAGCAAACATGGACCAACATTAGAACCCCAGATATGTATACATGTCCTAAGTCAGTGAGTAAAAGAGAGCAGAGGTCTCCAAACTTTCTCTGTCCTTCAGAGGTTTTGGGGGGGGGGGGGGGGGGGGGGTGCGCTCCGGCCAGTGGGAGTAAAAAATTCCCTAGCATCAGTGGGAGTAAACAATGACTCTGGCTTGGGGGTCATTGGGAGTAAAAAAAATTACATAGCACCTGTGGTCAGTACGAGGAATAGTGCCCCGTCATTGGTATCAGTGGGAGGAATAGTGTCCCATCATTGGTATCAGTGGGAGGAATAGTGTCCCATCATTGGTATCAGTGGGAGGAATAGTGTCCCATCATTGGTATCAGTGGGAGGAATAGTGTCCCATCATTGCTATCAGTGGGAGGAATAGTGTCCCATCATTGCTATCAGTGGGAGGAATAGTGTCCCATCATTGGCATCAGTGGGAGGAATAGTGTCCCATCATTGGCATCAGTGGGAGGAATAGTGTCCATTCATTACTATCAGTGGGAGGAATAGTGTCCCATCATTGCTATCAGTGGGAGGAATAGTGTCCCATCATTGCTATCAGTGGGAGGAATGGTGTCCCATCATTGCTATCAGTGGGAGGAATAGTGTCCCATCATTGCTATCAGTGGGAGGAATAGTGTGCCATCATTAGTATTAGTCGGAGGAATGGTACCCCATCATTGGTATCAGTGGGAGGAATAGTGCCCTATCATTGGTATCAGTGGGAGGAATAGTGCCTCATCATTGGTATCAGTGGGAGGAATAGTACCCCATCATTGGTATGGGTAAGAGAAATAGTGCCCCATTATTGTTGTCAGTGGAAGAAAGAGTGCTCCATTGTTGGTTTCAGTGGATGTAATTGAGTCACGTTGTTGGCGTCAGCCAGAGAATCAGTGCCCCAAGGACCAGATAAAGGCAGGCAAAGGACCGCATCTGACCCACGGACCGCAGTTTGTAGACCATTGACTTAACCCCTTCAGACTGGTGGCACGCATATATGCGGCCTCTCGGCGTGTGGGCCTTAACACCAAGCGACCGCATACATGTGTACCAGAATGTAAACATAGCTGTGCCAAGAGTGCACGCTGTGCGCTCTCCCGGCACAGTTACTGGCGGCTAATGAAAAGCTCCCAGTCTCTACTGGCGACCAGCAGTCTTTCCAATAATATGACCGCTGTAACAGCCAATCACAGCGTTCACATGTTCAAAAGCCCTGCTCCGCATCCCAGCATTAGTAACCTCTTAAAGGGAAGGGAGGAGCTGCCTTTAAGAGGTTAAAACCATTGGATCATCATGACAACCATTCAACTAGCATTGAAAAATGACTGTGCAATGCATTATAAAATGTGTTCAAGTCTCAGTTCACACGGCTGCAACCCCATTGTCGTAAAATTTCCACTGTGACTATGCAGTGTTCCTTGCTTGCGACTCAATGCAATTTTAACCTTAATAATGCATCATTATAAAGTACAATAACATCTACAAATAACGAAGATGTAAAACAGAAAACAAAGGTAATTTTAGTTGCAAGTCAGCTTATACTTCGAGTTTAGCAAGCATTTTAAGACTTTGCTGACTCCGAAACTCCAGTATGGCAGTCACAGCTTGATAATACATCAAAGACTTCAACAGAATTCATAAACGAGGTTACCTTTGCCTTCTGACATATCCTGTTTAAAGCAGTATTAAACTCAAAACCAAAAATGTAATATATTGCAGCTTACCAATCATTAGATGTGGTGGCTGCATTACTTTTCCTTTTTGTGGCTTTTTCCCTCGGTTTTCACCTGACCAGTAACACACCTCCTTTATTATTGAGACACAACTCTGGATGAAGGAGAACAGGAGGCACAGCAGACAGCAGCATTGTCAGTCTGGGGGAGAAGGGGAGTGTTGAATGTACAAGCAGATTTAAAAATGGTAACTTATTGAAGCCAAACTCCAATTTACACTTTATAATCAGTTACAGCAAACTTTTTTTTTTTTTTTTTTTTTTTTTTTAGTTTTACAGGAATAAATAAAAGCTGATCATTTTAAATCACTCTGCCATTGTTAAATGATAGGTCTTATCCATGTAAACTGATACATTTTGATGGAGAGCTTGAGCTTTTTAAAAAACAACAAACTTACTGGCTGCAATTTAATAAATACATTTTGGGTTTATTACTGCTTTAAAAAGTGTATATAAACCCCCTACAAAAATGTAATATATAGTATTGCAGCTACTCAGTCCTGCATAGTTTTGTGTTGGCCCCTTATCTACATAATTTCTTTTTAATAGTTGTAATAAAACCATAAATTTGACCTGTGTGATTGGTTTTAACATGTACTTAACACATTATTAAACTGAGTATACAAATGTAAAAATGGGAAATGAATCACTTTAGCACGTTGTTGATCAGACACAGGAACATTCTGGATAGCAGTTAGTTACCACTCAAAATAGTAGGTGATCGAGGAAACATCTGGTTAGTATTGCTCACTTTGGTAAATACCGTCATTGGGTGTTTGTTTTTGCAAAGTATAGTTCAGGGGAAGGGAGTTGTCGGTCCTCATATGCCCTACACATTGATCATGACTTTCAGGGCCTTATCAAATATATAGGTAGTGGGCAATAGCCACCAAAACATGTGCATTAATGTGTGTTACCATTATACATGGCAAGTTGGTAACACACCTGCTTTTTATGCGGTGCACTGTGGTGACATTCATTGCAGTCTGGGGTGGGAGGCATATAGCCTCATATTGGGTCCCCCAGGGTTAAGTGCTTGTTTTGCCCAGAGGATGATGTATAAGGTGATATAATTGCCTTATTCTTTGTTCCTGCCAGGGTCAGAACCAGCCTGAGTCGGGGGTGCAGTGAAAAAAAAAAAAAAATCAAGGGGTATATTGTCAACACTATATGAGCCACTGACAGTTTGTCACACAGTGTGATTCACGACCTGGACGTAACGCCTGGCAGGTAATGTAAAGGTGGTACAGAGCAAACAGGGAATTCAAGAGTAAAGCATGGATCAGGTTGTCATTAGATTAGGATGATTAAACAGAACCTGTTCCATCCTACATCAGGTGTGTATCAAAGGCCCCCCTTACATCAGGAGTCTTCATCAGGTTCCTCATCAGAGTGCCCCCTTACATCAGGGGTCCTCATCTGGTTCCTCATCAGAGTCCTCCTTTACATCTGGTGTTCTCTGCAGAATCCTCCCTTACATCAACTGTCCTCATCAGAGTCCTTCATTACATTAACTGTCCCTATCAGAGTGCTCCCTTACATTAAATGTCCCCATCATAGTTCTCTCTTACATCATCTGTCCCCATCATAGTGCCCTCTTACAATCAACTGTTCCTGTTTAGAGAGCTCCCTTACATCAATTGTCCTCATCGGAGTGCCCTCTAACATCATGTGGCCAGTAATGATGGCCCCAATGATAAGGCAGGCCAGACAATAAAACCACGGAGCTGATTGGTTTCTATGCAGAGCTGCACCAGATTTTGCACTCTCCAGTTTTAGTAAATCCCCCCTACAGTGTCTAGAACATGTCCCCTGCTCCTGTAGACCCCCAGTCTATATTGATCAGTTATTTAAATTAGTGACTGTACAAAGTACATTTTGAATTATAAATGCAATGATTTCCTCACAATAGGTTTTAGTGCAAGGGATATACAGTATATTTATTGTATAGCTGCCTCTAGAGTTCAGCTAGCACCCTTGCTTGATAGCTACTAAAATAAAATCAAGTACAGATTACTAGGATCATTTTTATTTAGGAAAAGCTGAATGATGAAATTGCATTAAGGGGAAGGAACATTAAAGCACAAGCAATGCTAAGCAGGCAGAACAACCTACACACATAATGAACCAATATGGCTTGCCCTCGTAGCAGATCAGTGGTCTATGGCACCAAGATCTCAGAGCGGTAAGATATCACATTTGGTTGGATCTGGATAACACATCTGGATTACTATCTTATGGTGGCCTTGAAGTTTAAGTCTGGGTATTCAGGGCTCAATAGCTGTTAGAGATGCCATAGGGACTTTTTAAAGCACTTTAACGTATACTTGTAGCCATAGAAGGAGAATGGACTCCTGGGGTGACAATGACAAGATTATGCATGTATATATAGAATTTCCATAATGGGAAACGTTCAACACAGATTATTTTCATGACACTCACATACCTGTATGAAAAAGAAAATACATTTAAAATGTCTACAAATTCTGTAACATAAATAGAAGAAATGATAAAAAAAATTCTCTCCTCAGGAGAAAATGATCCACCGACACCCTGGAGGGTGAGAACAATATACTGGTTTCATCCACTAGTGACAAAGAGGCAATGACACCATCTATGACTGTGGAGGACCAATAAAGTGCAGTCACCCCATCCACATGGAGGGTGAGAATGCTGCACTGGTTCCAATGACTATTGACAAAGGGGCAAATACATCATCTGTGAATGTGGAGGACCAGCAAAGTGCAGCCACCTCATCCACCAATGAGGGTGAGAAAACTGCACGGATTCCATCCACCAATGACGGAGAGGCAATTATATTACTGATGACTGTGGAGGACCAACAAAGTACAATCACCCCATCTACCTCAGAGGGAGAAAACTGCACTGGCTCAATCCACTAATGACGGAGGGGAAACTACATCATCTGACGTGCAGTCACCTCATCCACCATTGAGGGTGAGAAAACTGCACTGGTTCCATCCACCATCGATGGAGAAGCAACTACACGACTGACAATGGTGGAGGACCAACAAAGTGCAGTCATACCATAAACCATGGAGGGTGAGAAAGCTGCACTGGTTCCATCCACCATTGATAAAGAGGCAACTACATCATCTGTGACTGTGGAGAACCAACAAAGTGCAGTTACCCCATCCACCACTGAGGGTGAGAAAACTGTACTGGTTCCATCCACCAATGAGGATGAGGCAACAGCACAATCTACGACTGTGGAACACCAGCAGTGTCCAGTCACCTCATCCATAAAGGAGAGTGAACAAAGTCCACTGGACACTACCACCAGTGAGAAAGACAAACTAACCAAACTGGATGCAGCTAAGTCTGGTCACATCATACACCACTGAGGGTGGGAAAACACTTGTTCCATTCACCAGTTTTACTCACCAAAGTGAGTAAAGGATGGCCAGCAAAGTTTGGTCACTCCAGACACAATTGAGGTCAAACTAATATTTCTGGCTTCAACCACAAGCTCCGTAGAGAGTGAAAAACTTTCATTGGCTCAAGCCCCAAGCTCCATAAAAAAGAGTGAGTCATCATTTTTGGTGGCTTCACATCTTGGAGCCATAATACTTGGGCTGATTCCACCAGCTGCAAACAGCAAAGGTTTGCTGCCATCACTAAAACACAGCAGTTACAAACCTAACAATATTTCACTCTGCAAATTAGAGAGCAAATAATAGAAAGACCTATCTTCAGTAAGTTCAGTTAGCATTGACAATCAAAGTACCACTATGAACAAGAAGACATCTAAACTGGTCCCATCCAGCAGCATCAACAAGAGCCAGTTTTACAAACTATGTGTAAAAAGCTTCACCTTCCATAAAAGTACTTGGACAGGGGAGCTTTGGGAAAATGGCGTTGGCCATCCATCCTAAGCATTTAGTAAAGATGCCACACTGCACTGTCTGCCAGTGTGCGTATCTCCATATATTCCTCCAAAGTGAAATCTTTAATGCCTATAACATAACCTGACTCATCTGGTCTTTGTTTTGGAGTACCTAAGCTTTGGAGCTCCCGTGAACTGATAAAATCTTCAGCTCCACTACCTGGGAACAAGTTAAGGCAAGTCCAATGTCATTGTCACTTTGGAATCAGTGGTGGCCTACCACTGAGGAGAACCAGAAACCTAGCCAGGCCCCTCCAGCCATGTCTCTATGTACTATGGGAAGAAGTCACTTCATCTTTAACTGATCTGTAATGATTTTCACTGCTATCACACAATTCTATGCAGCCTGCAATTCCTGCATTCCAAAGAGATCGTTCACAGAGATCTGAAGCCAGAAAACATCTTTGTGGACAGCGAAGACAACACCAGAATTGCAGATTTTGGATGGTAAGCAAGGGTAGTAACAGAATCTAAGAGAAGGAAGGGATTTGCGTGCACACCAATATATGTGACCCCAGAAGTATGCACCCTACTTCCAATATTCACAAGCTCTGCTTCAGTTTGAGGCCGTTTGAACACGCTTTTAGTCCTCCATGAGCTTTAAACATCACATATGTCAGTATGTTGACATCTCTGTCCTCTGCCTGGTCTGACAATGTGCTCATCCTTTTTTCTCTATCTTATGTTTCTACAGATGTTTCAAGAACTGGATTACTCCAGCATTGTTGACTATTTCTCTCTTGGAGTAATAGTATTCGAGATGGGGTTTGGCAAACACCCCTTTGGTAACAAAAAGAACACCATACATGAAGCGAGGAAGTTATTGGAATGCATCCCAATTATCTGGAGGGCATGGATCCTGACCTGTATGACCTCCTTGTTAGGGTAAGTATACACAGCCCCAGCTGCTCTATTGCTCGGATATTGTTATTGGCCATTCAGTGTCACTTATTAGATTTCATTCTTCTTTACAGTTTCTGTGGCAAGACCAAGAGGGGCATAAACACCTAGTCAGTGACATCAGTAAGGGACCAACTCTTTGAAACGATCGACTGGGCGCAGTTACAGGGAAGAAAGCCGCGCACACTATCTGAATCAGGACCAGTAAGTATACGGATAGTAAACTCCAACCACATTGGAGGGAGGGGAGATTTTTAGCGGCAGCATATTTACCGTCTAAGCTGTCTAGGTCTATGGATGGGACTGCCTGTATGTGGATGCACAAAACACCTCTTTTTATTGGTTGAACTGGATGGACTTGTGTCTTTTTGCAATCAGACTAGCTATGTAACTATGCAACACCTGTGGATCAAGTGCAGGCAAAAAGATGCAGCGGCTCCAAATTCGACATCTGTATGGGTGCAGGTGCATTTGAGACCTGGGTAGGGATGGTGCACCCGCTCCCATATGGATGCCAAAATTGGTAAAAGCAGCTGTGTCCATGCACCTGCTGTAACCCAATAGATGTGAATGGGACTGCCTGCGCGTGGATGTATGAAACACCTCTGCATCCATTCCCATGTAAAAAAAACACTTCCAGTCATGTCTATTATGATGTAGTGGCTGCAAGGTGCGTTTGAGGAATGGTGCACCCCCCTCCACAGAGATGTCAAAACACCATAGGGTATAATAGAGGTCCCAGATGGAATTCTGAGTCTAGAGACCTCGGCACCTGTCATTTCTCCTGGACAGTGGTGAGAAATGAAATATTTTGTCAAAAATATTTTTTTGGAGACTACAAAAAGTTATGCTCCAAAATGTCTCCATACACAATAAAAGAAATGTTACACTGCCTAGCTCAGGTCTTCTCTCACGATCATGTCTATGCCATTAGTATTGGAGACTTGTCATGCCCCATTGGTAGGCATGCAGGACGTTATCATTATGATCCTTCTTATCTATTTGGATCATTAAAGCGGACCTTCAGTCATTTTGTCAACTTTCCATCTATTAACTCCTCTGCCCTTGTTGTTTTAACTTTGGATAGCAAAACATTTACTTGTACAGCCCACTTCTTGTTTCTTGTCCGGTCTTTAGCCTAGGCTTATGACATCATGCAGAGCTTTCTCTCTCATTCTTGTGAGGTTGCCAGGAAGGGAGGGGTGATGAGTCCTAAAAGGGCCAATGAGAGCTGCAGAGCTGTGTGTCTGTGTAAATCCAGGAAGTGAACAGACAGCTGCTTCAGCTGCCCACAGTTAAAATGGTTGCAGCCAGACTTCGTGGAGGGAGATTTCTGCAGCATTTTTGGCAAGTACAGAATCACAGTATGTATAAAATAATATGCAAAGTGGTTAGAATGGCAAAGGTGTTTTTATTACAAATTATGTGAGCAGACTGCAGTTCCTCTTTAACATGCTGAAATAGCTCAGTGGGAGAGCATTAGACTGAAGATCTAAAAGTCCCTGGTTCAATCCCAGGTTTTGGGAATTACACATGCTCCTTTGTAGCATTGGATCAGATGCCCCAGGACCCCGGCAGACGAAATTTTGATTGTGTTACATTGCAACAGGAAAGAACACGGCTATGTCATTTAAAAGTGACTATGCCTTCTAAATGATTACAATTCATGAAGAGGCAAAAAAAATTGCCATTGAACAACACCCTGTTCATGCCATAGCTGTACACGAACATACCCGGTCCTGTGTGTTATGTGCACAACTTTTAGCAGTGAGCAGCAATGCACTCAAGGTATGTTGTTTTACCAAAGTCTATGGGACCCAAATGCACCTGCCTAGGGTTGTGTGGTTTTTTTTGTATAGCGTAATAGTGTTTGCTGCGTTGTGGTGCACTGAAAAATAAATAGCTCATGCTCCTTCCTCTTTGGCAGCCATCCACAATACCTGGCACTTCTTTCTATAAAGGGAGCATGTGACCTCTTTTCCAGTAACAGTGTTCAGGTCAAGCAGCCAGTTCCTTGGCCCAAGCATTGTCACATTGCTGACACTAGTGAATTCCTTCCAGCTATGGAGGGAGCAGCGAGGCATTGCTAGTAAGGAGAGTGTAGAGTGGTTAATAGATTAAAATTTAAAAATGGACTATCGTTGAGTCGAGTAGTGACAAAAGAGCCATCCAAAGCTTAGGATTTCAGCTGATTCAAAATGAATTGGCCGAAATTTGAGCTATGTATGGCCAGCTTTAGATAAGGGAAGTTGGCAGAGAAGTTCTTTTTTTCTTGAACTCTAAAGTTGGCCATTTACTGCTTGAAATGAGCCAATTTCCGATGAATTGGATGAAATTTGAGCAGTGGGTTGCCCTGTTAACACCCTACCCTCCCGACATCTTTTAATCTAAAAATCGAAGGAGACGGTTGGATAGAAGCAGAGAAAAAAAATGAAGATCAAGTCAACCTTTGAGTCTGTCCCACTTTCTTTTTTAACTTTTTTTTGTCTGAGTATAGATTTATGTTTGTCCCAATCACATTGTGTATCCACTTATAGTTGAGTCCACTGACTCACTACCTACTACCTGCAAGTCTATTTCACCTATCAACTACTCTTTCGAATAATCTTTTCTAAGATTAGGATTAGGATTCATGAGTCAAGTCAAGAGTCATGTGTCATGATCAGAAGGTAAGATCACCAGGGACTGTAATTCAAGATCTAGCGACAAAGGCAACAACTAAACTGGTGTTTCCCGCACGGAACAAAGGTGTGCCAGAGTTGCAGGATCTAAGGAGCCATCCGGTCTTCACCAGAGCCACTGGAGGTGTGGATGTTGCGCTGCGTGGTAGCCCCCAGGTTGCGGCTCTCTAGCACTCCTGTGCGGCACAGTGCAGCCAAATAGCATGCTGGAAGGACACGGGGTACGCACAGAGACTACACTGAGGGAGATGCACACAACAACAGGAAATAAAGGATTCCACTGACAGAAACCAAAGGGGATATAACTGCACAGCCAGAGGGAAACACATAGAACAAAGACAGGATCAAACAACACACAGAATCAGGGAATATTCAGCAATAGGAAACACAGGAGGGTCTGGCATCAGCGTGGAGAAGCGATGCTCGAACACTAAGCCACAGGTGCACAGGCTTAATAACACCTAGGTTCAGGTGGATTGTCAGGAACCAGAGCAGCTCGAACAGAAGTTAAAACCGGACACTGGATCAATGTACACGGAACCTTAACATCATATTCCTTTTTTCTTTTATCTTGGTTATATAGAAGAGATCATTCTTGGCCAGGGTGGTTACCGCCAATCAGCTGCAGTCACTGTTCGGCACCGTCCGCTGTATTCTGCCAACCGCTGGCACTGGCTGTTGGAATACGTAGCGCAACATTTGTACATCTGCACTGCTTAGCATGGATGAAAGAATCGGTTTGTGACATAGATATTTCAGGAGGCAGTTTGCGAGAACTTGCTCATGTGCAGAAACGCCCCGGGGGTTCCAAGTAAGACCCAAGGCATGTCTGCTTATATGTAGGGTCAGGATATGTCATCCTAGGTGAGGACTGAGGATACAAAATTTAACAAAAAAAAAATAAAATACCTAGATATTTACCTTTTTAAAAAATAATAAAAAGTTTCAATGGCGACTGATAAATGACATATGCCCCGTACACACGGTCGGACTTTGTTCGGACATTCCGACAACAAAATCCTAGGATTTTTTCAGACGGATGTTGGCTCAAACTTGTCTTGCATACACACGGTCACACAAAGTTGTCGGAAAATCCGATCGTTCTGAACGCGGTGACGTAAAACACGTACGTCGGGACTATAAACGGGGCAGTGGCCAATAGCTTTCATCTCTTTATTTATTCTGAGCATGCGTGGCACTTTGTCCGTCGGCTTTGTGTACACACGATCGGAATTTCCGACAACGGATTTTGTTGTCGGAAAATTTTATCTCCTGCTCTCCAACTTTGTGTGTCGGAAAATCCGATGGAAAATGTCCGATGGAGCCCACACACGGTCGGAATTTCCGACAACAGGCTCCGATCGGACATTTTCCATCGGAAAATCCGACCATGTGTACGGGGCATAAGTGTGATGTTTTACATTTGTGTTGTGAAGTCCACTCAAGAAAGTACGGTATTTGTTTTTTATAGAAATGGTAAAACCTTTTTAATATGTGAATGACAGAAAAAAGGTCTTAACTTTAACATATACAAATTGGAATGCTAGGTTTTCCAAAGGATCATTAACAAATCACCAACTTATATTTACTTGAATTTATAAACTAATATCTCCAAATGATGGAGCTCAGGTATCTCCACTAAAGAATACGAATACTACTACATTGTACAAAGACATTGTAGACAATTGTGCTCTTCCTTGTAGTAACAGTAAAGACATTTCTGTTCCACCATGACTGGTCAAACCATGTCTTTATGGAGCTTGCTTTGTACACAGGGGCACAGTTTGATGTGGAGGAACTCGAATGTCCCGTACAGCCCAGACCAAATAAAACTTTATAGATCCAATTCAGCAGACATCCTCTGCCTGCAGACCGTTCCTTCTAACACCTCATGCAGCACCCTTGTCCTAAACAGGGCTGCTAATAAATTTAGTTATACTAGGTGGTAGCTAGCCTGGCTAATTTGTAGTCTTTTGATCAAATGGGTTTCTCCTAAGCCTGGGTTTAGCTGTGGTTTCCCTCTTGTCAATATGTGGCACTGTTACCTTTGGCATTAGTATGATGAATTACAGTGAATTCGGGTTATGAGTGTGTATACTTCTCTCAGCCAATCAGTAGGAGTTTCTTTGGCTGCTAAGGATGCTGGGAGAAGGTATTTATTTGGAGGAGATCAGATGATCTGGGTTCTTTCCACCTGGACTGTGGACTGGGTGGGTGTGTGAGGAGCAGCTGCGGAGATGTAGACCTGAAGCCTGAGGCCTAGCCATGTTTTCAGGGGCTCTGTCAGAGAGAGCCTGGTCGATGCCGGGAGGCATGGGAGAGGAAGTTGCCAGATGGTCAACACCTCTTGTTGCCGGTGGCATGCGGAGAGGGATGGAGTTCTGAGGATGTACCAGAGGGGATTATGAAGTGGCTGGGGAAGCTTCAGGAGAGAACTCATCTCAGGAAATTCAGTGAGATGCTGTGAGTTGAGTTTGTTGCTATCGGAGAAAGCTGTTGCTATGAAATACAGACAGCTGGGTCCAGCTTAAAGGCACTTTTTCTGTATTGCAGTCTACCCTTTTCTACATTTTGTCTGAGGAGTTTGCTGGTCTGCTAATTTGCTATTGCATTTGCCTAAGGGTGTCCCGTGCCCTACCCCTCTCCTCCACAGTTTTCCTGTTAAGAGAATTAAACTTCTCTTTGTTTCTAAAAGTTACTGGTGTCCATCTTTCCACCTTGCACAACACCCATCATGCCTAGTAACTTGCACCCTGAGGAGGAATGTTGGCCCTTCCAATCTTTGGGGGGCCACCACCAGGCCTCTGGAGGTTGGGGAGGGTGCTACACTCATTAACTTGTTACAGTTTTTAAAGAGGCATCAACTTCAGCAATCTTCATCTATCCAAGTAACCTCTTCATGCACATTCGCCTGAGAACATCGAACTGTGGACCTCAATTTGAACTTTAAATGTACATCCCTTTACATCCCTTTAGGGTACTTTACAATTTTTTATCTTCCCCTAAGAACAGAGTGGCCTCACTTCCAAATCATTCTCCATTCACACCTAATCGATGCTCCTATGTTGCAGTTTTTGCACTTTTTTGTGTGATTTTGTGGCACGCTCTTGGAGCAGCACCAATCATTTGTATGGGCCCCCCTCTCTCTGCTCCAAAAACACACCAAAGAAGCTCATGTACCAGATTTTGGCGCTAAGCCAAGTGCAATTTCGATGTGCATGTACCAGAGTGCACAAAAAGCCATGGACCGTAATTGATTGATCAAACTTTCAATGTACATGCACAAATTTTTGCTCATACAGCATTGAAAAAATTAAAACATATGAAAAATGTTTACATAAATACAAAAAAAAAAAAAAATCATAATTATATATAATTAAATCTTTCATCATTTGTTGTCTCTCCCCTCTTGATCTAAAAACCAACAGTTTATATATATTAAAGTGGTAGTAAAGCCTAACACTACCTATTCTTAAAAGCATTCCCTCCTCCCCACCTGCTACCTATCCAGTATAAACTGTATAAAAAAAGATCTGTATACCCACCTATTTTCAGTCTGCTCCAGTTCGGTTGACTGTGTAAGCCCCCGTTCACATTGGAGCGACTTGTCACACGATTTGACAGGTCAAATCCTACTACAAGTCGCATCCTACTGCCAACAATCGCACTGTTCAAACCGGTGCCACACCAACTTTGCGGTGTCGCACCAATTTGAAAAAAATAGTACATTCACTACTTTTGTTGATTTCAGGTTGTGACTTGAATAGACATCTGTGCATAAAGCTGCACAGATGTCTTCAAAGTCGCACCCAAAGTCATACTGAGATGCAGCTTGAAATTGTGTAAATTCAAAGCCGCACTCAATGTGAATAGGGGTTTAGGGAGTGATCGACAGCAGCTGTGAATTCCAGGAGCAATGATGTCCCCCATAGGCTCCCATGTCCCATCCATTGTAAGTGCTCCCTCCTCTTCTGCAGCAGCCGTTCACTGACAAAGGGAAGCCGGAGCTTCAGGATCACGTGACCGGACCAGAGTAGAGTAGATTAAAAGCAGGCAAGAATACAGATCAGATCACACCAGTTATGCAGGATAGAGAGGAGGAGGCATGGAGGAGAATGTTTTTAAGAATAGTGTAAGGCTTTACTTCTACTTAAACTTTTGAGATTAAAAGATAAAGGAAAAAAAAAAAAAAAGTATAACAATAATATCTCCAAAGCTGTGGATAACGTATAGAATAGAAATAGGAACCTACCATCTGCCAGCAAGATCCTGAGTAGAATGATGCGGTGCCGTGTGAATGAACCCTATAACACATACAAATATGAAAAATTTCAATATGTATTTTATAATATTCCCTAAAGGCAATTGTTTCCCCCATCTTGGATAGAGTAAGGGAGGCAGCGCATGCCATGGTGAACTGTGGGTGTGTCGAAATAGTGCCATTAGTGGGAGGAGCTAAAAACTTGAACCTACGGAGTGCAGGGGTCAGAAATATGTAACATACAAAGTGCAGGGGTCAGTCATACCTAACATACAAAGTGCAGGGGTCAGTCATACCTAACATACAAAGTGCAGGGGTCAGTCATACCTAACATACAAAGTGCAGGGGTCAGGAATACATAACATACAAAGTGCAGGGGTCAGGAATACATAACATACAAAGTGCAGGGGTCAGGAGTGACTGCCAGGAGACAAGTCACTTATTACTCGGTCTGCTCCTGAATGCAAAAAAAAGAAAAAAGTTCCTTCTCTGCCCCTGCCCCATATGCTAAACGAATGAGGCTCAAGAAGCTTTTCTAAAAGTGCTGGGAGCCATTGCTGACTGTAATACACTGCCTCCGCACCATACAAAGAATTAGTGTAAGAATTATTAATTATATTTAGATATAACTTCATTGTGTATATTTCCAAAGTGTGATAAAGTGTGGTTATGTTTTTACCCCTTTGTGAAGCAAATACTGTATTTTTGTGGAACATACATAAGTGTGAATCCTAAGGTTTTGGTGAACTGGGGTAATAAGATATTTATATCTCTCCCAACTTCAGATCTGACAAAGATGGTCAGCTTGGCATTGAGCAGTGCAATGGGAAGTGGGCATGGCTGTATGGCACTGTATGTTGGGTATGGCTTAACGTGACAGTGAGTCTGAGCCTACTGTCAGTTTATAGTGTACGCATATATGCTTGTATCAACAAAATACTCCTTAAAGAGACACAATCACCTTGTCGGTACAGGTCCCCTCTAGCCCCTTAATACTCACCTTACCAACATTCCTTTCTACGTTGCAGCCGGGAACACTACTCAGGGTTTACCAGTACAGGGAGGCATTAGTATCAACCAATCGCCAAAACAGAGCTCCGTCACATAACTGAAGTTGTGACGTCACCAATTTCCCTGGTTGCCGACATGGTAAATTCAGTGCTGGCTGTGACAGAGG
Source organism: Lithobates clamitans (assembly GCA_037952925.1). NCBI lineage: Eukaryota > Metazoa > Chordata > Amphibia > Anura > Ranidae > Lithobates > Lithobates clamitans. The sequence goes on along the minus strand of JBBGZY010000042.1, from coordinate 347,438 downwards.
AAGGAGTGCAGGCAAGATTAACATAACAGGCACAGGGAGGCCCTTGCTAAGAGAGTGTCACTTTACCTTACATGCCTTGCTCATCTTTGTGGACTGCAGGACACCTCCTCCCTAAGAGATGGAGAGGAGGTGTTCTGTAGCCCTGTCCAGTACAGTGAGTGAACATCGTCATCCTAAGACAGGAAGTGTGTTACTGGCAGGATCCCCAGCTGACAAAAAAAAGGAAAAAAGGCCTGAAAAATAAAACTATTGTAGCAACCACATCTAAGGGCTAGTAAGGACTAAAAACTGGATGTACTGTATGCATTCTTGTTTGTAGATGCACCTTAAATATGGAACACTGCAGTGTCCAGCCAGGTTTCAGATTACAACACACCTACACAACAGAGTCCTAATGAAGTTGACCTAAATCAAAACGTGTATGAATTAGACTGCTGATGTCATCACGTATGCACAGACACTGTACTCAGTGCCCTGAGAATAAGGACCAAGATCATCTAGAGCAGTGGTTCTCAATCCCCCTCCTACCAGGCCTCCAGCCAGCTGCAGATGCCTTAACTTTCCACAGTGCTCTGCAACGTCCCACAGGGGCACTCAGCCCCCCTGCAGTGCCCCCCTAGCCTACTTCACAGCCTCCAGACCTCAATATTGCCTCCAACCTACAACAATGTCCCATACTTCCCGCAAAACCTTTCACAGCCCCCCCTCCCCCTTTTTCAGCCCCTGCAGCACCCTCCAGTCTCCCACAGTGCCTCTGCAAAGTCCTCAGCCCCTTCTAGAGTTCTCATCCCTCACAGTTTCCTCCAGCCCCCTCCAGAAACCTCATCCCCTACAGGGCCACCAAGTCTGCTGCAGAGTCCCCTAGCCCCTTCCAGAACCCCCATTCCCCCACAGTAACACCTAGCCCCATGCAGAACCTTCCAGCATTTCAATATCAATTTTGCATTCCCATACTTTTATTGTGTAAGGATAAACTTTATACGTTACTGCTGGGGCATGGAAGGTTTTGGAAGAATTTACCATGCCTCAGTTTCTATAAGGTTGAGAACCCCTGATATAGAGTTTGTATGCTCCCGCTTTGAGATTCAAATACACTCTATATAAAGAGCTGGGATTCACTATAAATATGTGGGTGGCAATTTATCTGTTTTATACTTTTAATAAAAATTAAATAAATTACATGAAATAATCAAAGTGAGACTTCTACTTTTAAGTGTCAGGGCATTGTTTGTTTTTAGAGTTTGGTCAGTTCTACACAATATAACTTTTAGCATCTGCATCAAATCTGATCGCATGATTTCGATGTTCCCCAGGAAAAAAACCTACATGTAGTATTTTGTCCCATCTTCCTAGGTGCTGTCTAAGGCTAGCTGTGAGGTTGGACAGGGTGCCCCTCTTCCCGCCACTGTTGTCTGACAAAGCAGATAGTAAAGGGACAGCAGCTTTGATAAATGGCACTAGTGGTTGTTCACAGTGTGTGGCAATGCATGTTATGTCTGTTGGAGTGCTGTGGTGCCATTCATTCTGACCCCCAACACACCTTTCTTAATGTACCTGCATTACAGAGCACCAACATGCATGGTAGCACACTACTGTACATTGCAACATCCTATATTGCTAAAAATTGTGCATGCCCTTTTTTAGTGCATTTTGGCACTTTTCGAAGGCCAGTTAAAAAAAAATGGGCTGTCTTAATGTAATGTACTTGCACATTTCACAAACATATAAAAGGGCCCCAAAGTTTAAAAGTTTTCAAATCAACATTCGTATTTGACTGTAGTGAAAATCAAAATTTAAGGATAGGAAACTGTGGTGTCTGGAAAAATCGTACTTGCAATGCGCATTTGCTAGACACAAGAGAAACCTCTTAATATGTTTGAGGTTCTATTCAAGCAGTAGGTCAAAATTTTAAAGGCTTTTGATCGCAATTCATTTACTCACTGATGAAAAGATCGAATGCTCTGAGGAACAATTTTTCATAATTTCGAATAAAAGTTTGCATAAAATTTAACCGAATTCCAGGTATGGATTTTTTCATAGTTCCATTGGTCCAGCTTGGACCAACTAGGTACCACATCTGTGTGATCCCCCTAGAAGCTGGAAATAAATGTAGTAGACACCACTACTATGCCACTATACAGTGATATCCACTAGCTTCCAGATTCATGGATTTTTAATAGATGCAAAGCAAGGTGAATATGGTCACAACTGCACCCATCCTCTAACACATCCAGTCAAAGAACGCTTTGCATTCATTGAGTAAAAATGCAAAGTGTTCCCTGAATGGTGCCCGTGCTGATTGGGCAACCCCCTGTGTTCCGTAAGCAGCAAGGCAGCCATTAGGCATGGGACCCAAAAGCTAATGGAGATCTCTGTAGTATTAGTGTAGTAGTGGTGCCTACTACAGCGATTTCCAGCTTCTAGAGGGATTCCACAGGTATGGTATGTGCATAGTTACAGTATATTGGTCCAAGCTGAACCAATAGAACAATGCACAAATGGCCATACCCGGAATTAATCTTTAAAGCATGGTTAGATTTTTCGCTGCAACATTCATAGAGCAATTGTTCATCAGAAAATTCTTTCTTGCCACCATTGAGTCAACTAATTTTTCTTATAAGCTATTAAAAGTTCCTCCAGACCTTCTACTTCAATGGAATCCCAGACATATTAAACAGGTTTCCTAAATTTTTCAAATTTATTTTTAATCCCGCTCCTTCAAATTGTTCATCACTACTGTCAAAAATGAATGTCAATTTGACCCTGTGAAAATCCAAAGTTCTAAAGATGAAAAAAATGTTCTCTGTGTGGTGCCCGCTCTACCTTGAGTGGAGTTGCACAGTAGAAAGAAGCTAAGCAGATGTTGTTTAGGAGACTAATTAGGTCACCCATTGGCAGCCAGGTAGACCAACACATTACCTTTCCACGTGACCATTCACACCTCAGAGCCATTTGCTCCTGCCACTGTCAGACAAATTTAGTGAGGCGGGAGCAGAGTAAGGGACTGAGCTGCACTATGTGTGTGTCTTTGGACGCATATAGCCCTACTAGGGAGCACAGCCACAAGTGGCTTTCTATGGTGCTAGATGCGAAGCAGAGAGTGCCAGCAAAGGAACCCCAGAAGAGAAGGTTCGTGGCCGCTCTGCAATACCCTTGCACTGAACAAGTTAATTTAATATCTTATTTTAAAAATGTTTGACAACCTTTTTAAGATAAATTTAGTAAACTTTCTGACTAAAACTGACTATCAAGTCTAACAAAATACTAATGGCAGGTCCCTGTAATAAAAGAGCTCTTATGCTCATCTCTGCGGCAGCTTATAACTTCTACTTTACCCCCTTTTCAGCGTCCCTCAGTCCTTTCAACATTCAAAACCTTTGGGAGTATCAGATGCCTGTGTCCCCTGCCACTCACGGAGGTCACATCCTCTGGCCCCTACTGTGCCCTGTAATGACATAGGGATTGGAGGAGGGAACTATGCCACATGGTTGGGTTCATAGGCATCTGATACACCCAGAAATGTTGATTGCTTAAGACTTTGCCACAGGAATAGAGGGGGGGGGGTAGAACACAAGGACCACCGGTGAGAGGAAGCCTTCGTTCCATTGCAGGGACATAGTAGTATCTCTATAAATGTTTTTTTACTTGTTTTATGGAATTGCTATTTAAGGAAATCACAATTCTACACTTAAATCTCTGTTCTATAAACTGCTCATGTAGGTGACCCCTGCATTACAGATTTTCGGACTCTGCAAGTAAAGCGTTACATGGACCCAGACAACATCTGTTACAATCCCCTTAGGTACTTTTTCAAAACAAACCTTCTTAATAGTGCCTGCAGACTGAATGAAGCTGAGAACAAACAATACACAGTTGTGTCTCATGCTAATTATTCGGCTAGACAAACATCTATGCTTTAAACACACATAAAATAATAAACAGAACAGATTGAATTACTTGCAGCACAGACCCTGCTGATATGGATTCAAATTAACTGAACAAAAAATGCTACCAGTGAAAGATGACCCAGGTACACATGCATTCTGTACAAGATGGGCTGCTTTACCAAGTTCTTTTGGGGGCATGAATGACTGCAGTACTGGCTCAAAGCCCTTAGCTTCTGCCCCTCTTCATAAGGCTGAACGATGGACATACAAGAAGAGGGGAAAAGGTGGGGCTTTGTATGAGGTGTGTTAACAATGGTAAGTGTAGTACATATATATAAGTATATATCCATATATAACAAAAAAATAAAAACAAATGTATATTTGTATAATACATTCCAGCTGAAAATAGTACAGATTGAAAACATAGGTCAGATAAATGCATACAACAGTATTACATTAGAACCATAATAATCATAGTAGTATATCAGCTGACAGACAAGCTGCTCTCTTTTAATCAAGGAGTATAATTAGTCAATGCCAGCTTCTGGTTGGTCTGAACGGCAGTCAACCAGAGACTATTAGTCACCAGCCACACACTACTTGGAGGCCATCTTTGAAGACCCCATGTTAATGTTTTATCAGCAAGTTTCCTTCCTAGAATCTGTCTCTCTGCTTTGCAATGTCCAAAACATGGTGGTAGTGGAACACTCACAAGTATGAGCTCCAGGTGGAATTTTGAACCCGATATAGTACCAATATTATAAGAACTATTTATGGGTAGCAAACCTTACTGAAAAAGGACAGGGTTGGGCTACAGATACTGGCATTAAGACATTTGTAGGCAGGTTGCCTACAGTGTATTAGACAGTTGGCTTTTCCAGGCATGGGAAGTGGATACATGCTAGCACCTCCATGTTCCTGGGCTTTTTGAACCCCACCTATCCATCCTGTGATATAAATAAAGGGGGAAGGCCAGGTTGGGGTCGGCCCGCTCTCGGAGATGCTGTAACCACCATGGGATGTTAAGAGGGACTACTGTGCCCAGTTGTCCGTTGGAAGACACCGGAAGACCGGAGAACTGCCAAGCTTTGGAAGATGCCAGTCATTGACTACCACCTTGTTGAGCAAGCCTAGTTCAGTTAGACAGGGATATGCTGCACTGGAATGTACTTGTAGAACGTTTCCCATAAATGTTTAGTAAAGTTGTATCAACTGTTTTAAGCCGGATCAGAAGTCATACAAAGGGTTGCATGATGGTTTCTGACATATGAAAGAACAGGGTCAGTAAAGTACATGTGGTGTATGAAGCAAAGACCCTACTAAGGGTCTACTCGGCAAGACAAGGAGGAAGAATGCAGTTGCTATGGGTAACCAAGAACTAGTGCAAAGTACATTGCAGTTGGTCATAAAGCATGTTAACTGGCATAGCAGAAAGTCCTCCAGTAGCGAGGGAGTCAGTGATCTTACTCCTTCCCCAGTGGTCAGTTACCTGAAGGTTTTCGTGACTGAACTAGTGTTATGGAAACCCACAGCTTGGCTGCATGGTACGGTAGAGAAGGAGTTAAGTGCATGCATGAAGTGCACACTAGGTGCACAGCGGGACCCTATTCTGTCAGTGAGGTGGGGAGGTGTGGGAGTGAGGTGGCAGAGGTATGCTGGACTGGTGGAGAGGGCACTGGCTCAGCAGTGTCACTCCCAAATGCAATATACAGAAGAGTAGTGTATGTAGTAACACAGGACAGCACTCTACAGGATTCTGTGTAAATAATTACTTTACACAGTAAAGCTCATCTCTAAGTTGTGGAACTACCATAAGGTTTGAGTCTCACATGACCATGGTCCCCGCCTGGTCCCGGGCATTGTAGAGCACACTCACATGCAAAAAGTACCCCCACGTGCAGGATGACTGGCCCCGCCCACACATTCACTAGACAAAAGTACACAAACATTAGATGTACCTTCCTGCCACTGCTTGTGGAACATCAGTCTCAAACAGGGGTCCTGTTAGACCCGCATACAAGTTCAAGTAGACAAAAATGTTCAACGTCCAACTACAATTCTTACTGCACTTTAGTAATTAAAATCAAAGGTATGGAAACTATGCAGTAGTACACCAATGATATGATTAAGACTTTCTGCTAAATCCCATTAGCATCTTGTTAGTGTATTGGATACTTTGGATACCTTGGATTTTAATATCGTGCAACAAGGACTGTAAGCAGACCCCAGTGCTTTTTTCTGCCCAACAGGCAAGAAAAATATGATTACAGATTGCCTGGCACTTGAAACATTGTTAATTTTCCTTAAAAAAAAAAAAATGAAAATGACCGTCTGCTAACAAACTCTGTTTTGCTGCAGGTAAAATGAGGGTACTGTAACTCAACTTCCTTTGGCTTTCGTGCTGAATAGTCAATCACAGCAGCAAACCAAGTATGCAAAAGTCAAGTATTGCCAAAATAGCAGCATTCTAAATATTGCTCCATGACTCACTCCCAGCAGCTATGGCCTTGATGTCTTTTTAAATATCTTGAGCTTGTATTTCACGTTAAATCGGGTGCAACACTTTAAGCACCAAGTCTTTTTGAAATTCAACTTTTTTCAGCAACAGGTAGTTGGTTGACAGCAACAGGATATGCAGGCCAGACTTACTGGTCATATTATGTGGAAACCAGGAGGAAAGTTGACTTAAAGTGTTACTAAACCCACAACAGTAAAATCAGTCTGTATATGCAGCATAGCATGCTCGTTATACTCACTGTGGAGCTTAAGGGGTTAATCCTCTGCATTGTGTAAAAAGGCCGTTTTAGCCTGTATGCATAGATCTTCCCCCTCCTGCACTGTCTATCTGGGAAAAGCCAGTTAACACAGGCAGGATAGCCAACCTGCACATGCTCAGTTGTGTCTTTTATGCTGGAGAGAAAATTTACTTATTAGAGATAGCCAGGTCACATGATATTGACATCACACATGTGGGCGTGTATACAGGCTGTAGTGGAAATCTCCACCTCCTGAACTCTCAGCACTCGAGAAACTGTGCAGTTTATCATGTAACCGTGGTATACAGATCATCCAAAAAGGTATATAGTGGCAGTATTTTAATGTAAAAAGAAGATTTGTAAGCTGTGGGGGGGCAGATGAACTATTTTCATGTTACTGGGTTTAGTAACACTTTAAAAGTATAACTAAAAGGCAAAACTTTTTTTTTCAGTTTTGAATGAAGTGTTGAAGGATTAGAACACCTGTGAGGATCTTATTGCCATCTGTGTCCCTTCTGAGGCAGACTCACCCTCTCTATGTGTCCTGTTTATTGTTATCACCAAAAGCAATGTGAAAGTAAATCCAAAATGTTGGGTTGTCACCAGAACAGGAGTAGGGGGAAAATCCAGTAGAGATATGGGGATACTAGTTCAGAATTTTCTGGTGACAACCAGGGATTCGCTCACTTTAGAGGGGATTTCTCTCACTTCCTGTTTTGGCTATGGACAGAATGTAATAGGGAAATTTTCTCAAAATATTATGGAATACAAAAAAAAAAAAAACAAGACGACAGGTTTCCCAATGGGACACAGATAGCAATGCAAAAAAAAACAGGGGTTAACCCCCTCCCTTACTCTATCCAAAATGAAAAAAAAAAAAGTTTGCCTTTAGTTTTTACTTTCAAAGAGAAGAGCGGGTCTTAAAAAAAGTGGGTGTCCCCACCCACTGTCTACACTGAGAACTGTGTGATCAAAGATCACTGGCTGCTCAGTTCTTAGGTCTGCTCTGAGCACAGAGCTATAACGGTCATGCTCCACTCTCTGCTCTGCCCATTCAGCACTCAATGGAGCACCGGGCTGGTAGTCTTCCAGGGGCAATGCAAGAGACTAAGCTAGCTGCCAGGAATGCATGTGGGCGGATTCTGACTTTACTGTCTGGATCCCGGCAGAATCAGCAAACAGTGGACTTTCTGGGTCACAGTAGTGAAGAAGTGCACTACTGTGACGTACAGTAGAAGGAGATCCAAAAGAGCTTTAGCCAAGCTTCTCCTTTATGCCCTAACAATAAACTTCTGTCATTTGCTACCTTTTGGTCAGTTAGATATACTCCTGAACGGGTTTTGTTATATCTGTTTGATACACAACAGGACTTGGGAGCTGAGCATATTTCTGGTGAAACAGTTTTTTTTCGTACTTGCATGGTATTTATAGGGATAAACATGAAGAAATGTGTGCGTATTACAGAGATGTACTACCTATGTTTTTTTTTAATTTGCTCTGACTTGCACTTTAAGAGACAAAATGAGATTGACACATGCTGAAGTGCTTTGATTGTCTCACCCTAAGCCATGGAATAATACTGAGAGTCCCCTCTAGAATTCAGTCTTTTGTCAAAGAAACTCACTAATGGTGCCAGAAGTTCTCTACTTGTGTCTTATTCAGGGCCACCTTGGGCGCTTGAGCAGGAAGGGGATGCAAAAAAGGGCAGGGTTTGTGCTGCTGAGGTAGTTTATAGCTCATAGGAAGAGGCGCACTTAGGCCTATATATATATATATATATATATATAAATAAAATATATGTGCAATGCAAGTTTAGCTGCCCTTTTTCAAGTGAATATACCACTTTTTGGATTAAGTTCAGAAAATAAAAAGTTTGGCGTCAACTCAAAACCTTTTAAACATAAACAGTTCAATACAAATCATTCAGTGCATAATATTCCATAAAACATCAATAAAAATATAAAAAAAGGGGAGAAAGTCCTCAGAAAAAAAATCCAAACACTGTGGAAAAAACCAAAACACAGAGCAGTGACAAATATTCTTGATCATCCATGCGCCACCATCACTCGTGTGAGAGAAATGCACACTCCCCAAATAAATGAATATAATGAGCCTCATAACACACATAATATAATGAGCCTCATAATCCGATTCCCTGGGTATCAACATATATCTGAAGAGGGCGATTCTCAACTCAAGCTCAGCTCATGAAGTATCTCCTTAGATTAATATACCAAAGAAGCTCGGGAGAAGCAGAGTGTATATCATAGCGCAACAAGTTTATTGTAGCAGGTATCCAAGTAAATATATACGGTAGTAAACACGCACTTACATTTTAAGGTGCTAATAAGTCAGCACCAATATGTACAGCCAGCAGAGTAGGAAGCGCCGTTCCTCCAAACTGAGGCGTGCATTCCAGAACACCGGAAGTCGGAACCACGTGTACCGGAAGTGACGTAATTGTGGGCGAGCGGGCAACCTTACAATGAAAGTGCACATTTTACTATATACTTACTTGGATACCTGCTACAATAAAGTTGTTGCGCTACAATATACACTCTGCTTCTCCAGAGCTTCTTCGGTATATTAATCTAAGGACATACTTCATGAGCTGAGCTTGAGTTGAGGATCACCCTCTTCAGATATATATTGTTTGTTTTCCTTTTAGATATATATCAATACCCAGGGAATTAGAGTGTTACAAGGCTCATTATATTCAGTTATTTGGGGAGTGTGCATTTCTCTCACACAAGTGATGGTGGAGCACAGATAATCAAGAATATTTGTCACTGCCCTATTTTTTGTTTAGATTGTTTCTGAGGACTTTCTCCCTCCCTTTTTCATTTTATTGATGTTTTATGGAATGCACTGAATCATTTGTATAGAACTGTTAGGTTTAGAAGGTTTTGAGTTAGCGCCGAACTTCATTTTCTGAACTTAGTATATTATATTTGAATCATTATTGTGTAACTTTATAGCGATGGGACTCTGAATCATTTATTCTTAATTATGGAGAAGGGCAGGGATTCAATGAGTTTGTACTTCTTTCCACTCCCTTTTGGTTATGTAAGCCAAATGATTTTTTATAGCTTTTTTGTCTTCTCTTGTAACCAGTTGTTTTGGGATTGTCTACTACTGAATGATTACTTCTTTTATTTTGTTATTTTTTTTTTTTCATGTTCGAAATACATTAAAATGAACTAAACACCTGAAAGAGAGGTATTGGCCATGTACAGGTTCTCAGACATATTAGATACAACCCATCATATTAAGGACCTGGCCCAAATAATGACATCAACTTGAAAAGGCAAGATTGTAGACTTATTGATGTTACCACAACCATGAGAGTCATTATATCAAAAAATATAAAATGTAGTGATTAGTGTGTATATGCAATAAATATATGCAATAAACCATCTCTCTGCAAGCAATATAATTAATAAAACTCCTAACATTTAAGCTTAAACTATTTTAAATAATATTGTGTTCACTCAGTGCCATGCTTCCATCAGTCAATCCAAGCCTTTTCACAAGAGATCAAAGCATCCCTATCCTCCTTTGCCCTTCGCACCTCAACATCCTCTTAAATGGTGCTCTTCCATCCTATTAAAACCTTTGACTGGCAGTCACATTGATAAAAGTAGCAGGAAGGCCTTCCTTTACCCAGCCACTACACATGTGGGAGTCAGTCATATCGTTGCTGCTGTTGACAGAACTGACAATGAGAAGCTCAGTTTATGGGTTACTGTCCTTTACATATTCTCAATGCACTGATAAGTATATGTGTGTTGCATTTCTATGTGCAATTAACTAAGCCAGATTTGGGTGCAGTACAGAATTAGCAGTCATGATATGCCTTTAGTGACTCTAATGTAATGTCCTCCCAGATGATATTTTTGTCCCTAGAAGCATCTGTGCATGGTGGTGTCACATGGCACACTGCCCAGAATAGGCGTTTTGATTTTTGGCAGATAGGAAGTGTCTGTGAGGCAAATATAACTGTGGTCGTGACCTAAAGTCATGAACGAAGGCTCACATGTGTTGACCTAATTCATAATGTTTGTTGTTTTTCATTAGATTCATTCATGTAAGCCTTTTATACTATTAACCTGGAGAAAAGCTGGCCCATAGACCTCAAGAATACACAGGCATTGCATCAAAATCGCAGTAAAATTGCAGCAAAAAAAAAAACGGTGAGTTCCGCGCATGTGCAGGAGTGATGTAGGAGTGATGTCATCGCGGCTCAGCCAAACAGGAGCATGCACCACGGAAAGAAGACCGAGTGAAAATGGAATCCTTGAGAGCAGTGTCAAGGCACCATTAGAGGGATCTGTTTTATAGGCTAGACTGTCATAATGTGCTAGTAGGCGGTGCCTACTAGCACATTATGACATTTACCAGCAGGGGGACCAGTTTTTTGTTTTTGTTTTTCTGTGTGCGTTACATTTTACTACTACTTTAAAGGTAAGTCCAACTAAAACTGATATTAGGTGTACTTTATGTTTTTTGTAAGTTTTAGGTGTATTTCTGGGAGTTTTGCATGCGTGGAAACATACACAATCCACTAAGTTCGAAAAACATGAAAATGACTACATTATACTCAGTAGCGGTATAACCAGGCTCTAAATACAGCATAAAATCACAAGACAATAACTCATACAAAATTGTTTAAATGTCAATGTGGAAGGACTAGTGCCCCATCATTGGTATCTGTGGGAGGAATAGTGCACCATAATTTGTGTCAGTGGGGGAAATAGTTCCCCATCTCTGGTGTCAGTGGGAGGAATAGCACCCTATTGTTGGTGTCAGTGGAAGGCATAGTGCCCAGTCTTTGGTGTCAGTGGAAGGAATAGTGCCTCATATCAATGAAAGGAGTAGTGCCCCAAGGGCCAGATAAAGGCAAGCAAAGTGCCACATCCAGCCTGAGGGCCGCAGTTTGGAAACCCCTGCTCTACAATATCAGATTTTTATGGTACATTATAATTTAGGTAACAACGATCACAGGTCAATTCGTTTCAGTATAAATCACACAAATAGGAAACATGAAGGGAACACAAAGACACTGAATTTCAAAAGAGCCAACTTCCCTAAACTACAAACCTTGCTAAAAGGCATAAATTGGGATAAAATATTAGGAACAAAGAATACGGAGGAGAGATGGGTTTGCTTTAAGAGCATATTAAATAAGGGCATTAGCCAATGTATCCCATTGGGTAATAAATTTAAAAGAGCGAACAAAAATCCTGGATGGCTTAACTCCAATGTAAAAATGCATATAAAAGCAAAGAAGAAGGCCTTCAAAAAATACAAGGTTGAGGGATCATCCTCAGCATTCAGACTTTATAAAGAATGCAATAAGAAATGTAAGGGTGCAATTAGGACGGCTAAGATAGAACATGAAAAACACATAGCGGAGGAGAGCAAAAAAAATCCCAAGAAATTCTTTAAGTATGTAAACAGTAAAAAAGGGAGGACAGACCATATTGGCCCCATAAAGAATGAGGAAGGACATCTGGTTACAAAGGATGGGGAGATGGCAAAGGTATTGAATTTATTCTTCTCCTCAGTCTTCACGAGTGAATCGGGGGGCTTCAGTAACCAAAACTGCAGTGTTTATCCTCATGACACAACACAGGAAGCACCTCCATGGTTAACAGAGGACGGAATTAAAATTAGACTTGAGAAACTTAACATTAATAAATCACCGGGACCAGATGGCTTGCATCCGAGGGTACTTAGGGAACTCAGTCAGGTGATTGCCAGACTGTTGTTCCTAATTTTCACAGTCTATTGACTGGAATGGTACCAGCTGATTGGAGAAAAGCCAATGTAGCACCAATATTTAAAAAGGGCCCAAAAAACATCCCTGGGAATTACAGACCAGTTAGCCTAACATCAATAGTAAGTAATAGTATGTAAACTCTTGGAGGGGATGATAAGGGACTATATACAAGATTTTAGTAATAAGAACGATATCATTAGCAGTAATCAGCATGGATTCAGGATGAATCGTTCTTGCCAAAATCTATTAACCTTCTATGAGGAGGTGAGTTGCCATCTAGATAAAGGAAGGCCCGTAGACGTGGTGTATCTGGATTTTGCAAAAGCATTTGACACAGTTCCCCATAAACGTTTACTGTACAAAATAAGGTCCGTTGGCATGGACCATAGGGTGAGTACATGGATTGAAAACTGGCTACAAGGGCATGTTAGTTTGTTTATTAACGACCTGGAGGATGGGATAAACAGTTCAATCTCTGTATTTGCAGACGATACTAAGCTAAGCAGGGCAATAAATTCTCCGCAGGATGTGGAAACCTTGCAAAAAGACCTGAACAAATTAATGGGGTGGGAGACTACATGGCAAATGAGGTTCAATGTAGAAAAATGTAAAATAATGCATTTGGGTGGCAAAAATATGAATGCAATCTATACACTGGGGGGAGAACCTCTGGGGGAATCTAGGATGGAAAAGTACCTGGGGGTCCTAGTAGATGATAGGCTCAGCAATGGCATGCAATGCCAAGCTGCTGCTAATAAAGCAAACAGAATATTGGCATGCATTAAAAGGGGGATCAACTCCAGGAGATAAAACGATAATTCTCCCGCTCTACAAGACTCTGGTCCGGCTGCACCTGGAGTATGCTGTCCAGTTCTGGGCACCAGTCCTCAGGAGGGATGTACTGGAAATGGAGCGAGTACAAAGAAGGGCAACAAAGCTAATAAAGGGTCTGGAGGATCTTAGTTATGAGGAAAGGTTGCGAGCACTGAACTTATTCTCTCTGGAGAAGAGACGCTTGAGAGGGGATATGATTTCAATTTACAAATACTGTACTGGTGACCCCACAATAGGGATAAAACTTTTTCGCAGTAAAGAGTTTAATAAGACTCGTGGCCACTCATTACAATTAGAAGAAAAGAGGTTTAACCTTAAACTACGTAGAGGGTTCTTTACTGTAAGAGCGGCAAGGATGTGGATTTCCCTTCCACAGGCTGTGGTCTCAGCGGGGAGCATTGATAGCTTCAAGAAACTATTAGATAATCACCTGAATGACCGCAACATACAGGGATATGTAATGTAATACTGACACATAATCACCCACATAGGTTGGACTTGATGGACTTGTGTCTTTTTTCAACCTCACCTACTATGTAACTATGTAAGATAACCAGCCCTTTAAAAAAAACAAAATGTATTTACAACTGCTTTAAAAAGTTCCAGTAGGGTCCCCCATAGGGTCCACAGTATACAGAACTTGCTTTAAAAGCACATAGACACAAACATCAACACATAACAATGTCCCTAAATAAGGGAAGGTCAATAACAATTGGTGTAATATTTATTTTATATATATGGTAAAGTATGCTCTCCGTATTAAAAGTTAACACGTTTTACGACACACGCCGCCATCTAAGTATGGAACAGTTGTATGATAGTACACTAGATACAAATAAAAACAAATATAATTAGATCAATTAATCCATACACATATGATCCAATATACAATATACAATTACAATTCTGGAGAGAGGACACATGGGTCAGAGGAGCCATAGGGCTCGACAGCCACAGAGAAGAGACAGACCACATAGACACTATATGAAAGTTTAGATCAGAAATACAAACGCATAGGACAGCAGCAGAAATCTCTCAAGAGACCCAAAATCATCCCCTGTGGCCTCTGCTAATGAACAGTTAGCAACTTTTAGCCATGCAAGAGATGTTGTATTTGATGTACCTTCGCACATTCAGAGTCCAAAGTAGACGTGCAATTTTAACCGCTTGGCGACCAGCCGCCGTCATACTGCAGAAGGTTGGCACGTTCCTGCGAGCTGTCGTAGCTGTAAGTCGGCCCTTTAAGCAGGGATAGCAGATGCGCGCCCGCTGCACTGCGTGGGAACCGATGCGCATGGCTGGTGGTCGCGGGCATGAGAGCCAGAATAGGGACATGTGTGTGTGTGTGAACACACAAATCCCTGTTCTGTGAGGAGAGGAGAGACAGATTGAGTGTTCCTACTAGCTAGGAACAACAATCTGTCATCTCCTCTAGTCAGTCCCATCCCCCTACAGTTAGAACACACACAAGGGAACACAGTTAACCCCTTAATCGCCCCCTAGTGTTAACCCCTTCCCTGCCAGTGACATTTACACAGTAATCAGTGCATTTTTAAAGCACTGATCGCTGTATAAATGTCAATGGTCCCAAAAACGTGTCAAAAGTGTTCGATACCATAAATCCCATAGTATGTAGACACGATAACTTTTGTGCAAACCAATCGATATACGCTTATTGCGATTTTTATTACCAAAAATATGTAGAAGAATACATATTGGCCTAAACTGAGGAAAAAATTGTTTTTTTTTAAAAAATTGAGGATATTTATTATAGCTAAAAGTCTTTTTTTTTTTTTTTTTTTTTTTTTTAATTGCTGCTCTTTTTTTGTTTAAAGGGGAAAAAAAAAACGCAGAGTTGATCAAATACCAGCAAAAGTTCTATTTGTGGGAAAAAAGGACATCAATTTTGTCTGGATACAGCGTTGCACGACCGCGCAATTGTCAATTAAAGCGACGCAGTGCCGTATCGCAAAAAATGGCCTGGTCATTAAGCAGGCAAATCTTCTGGGGCTGAAGTGGTTAAATATAACTGAACTTTCACTTCCACCTCCGGCAGCCTGCGCTGCAACTTGGAAATATTGCTGCCAAGCCAGTGACAGTTTATTTTATATGGTAAATGGCTGACTTGATTGACCACTTAGTATTACTCTGCCGTCATTCTTCTATGTCCCTTTACATTTCCTGAACACTCACCCTGCTATCTCTTCACCTTTGTGTCTATTAGTCTACATCAGTTTAGTCCCATTGATGCTGTACAGCTAAAGCAGCTAAGCACTCCTTCCAATTATATCATTTGCAGTCGTTTACATTATCATTAATGTCAGTGTGCAGAATATCATAAAATTGCTGGTTCTTATCTCATTTAAGCTGGCAATGGCCTCCTCCCAGAAATCAAATGTTAAATATCAGTGAAGATTAATGGACGTGGCTCTGCTGTAATACAGAGGGTAACGAATACATTCATCTCTAGTGTGATTTAATAGGCATTTCCACTACAGAGGTGTTAATCCTGTGTTATTACACAAAGCTAATACACCTTCCTTGAGAGTGGGCTTTATTATTAGCTATGCTCTAAACCTTTTAATATTTTTGAGGAGACTTTTTTTTTCCTAACCAATACAGGTAATTCAAGAATGTCGCACTGAGAAATGTTCTGTTTGTAGGAAAATAAACACAGAAATCGGTCAGGAAATTAAAGGAGATGCACAATAAGGGAAATAAGTAGGCTTCTGTTGATCTACTTCGGAAATGCTAGTCTGCTTCATTAATCACTGAATCACTGACTGGGAAAAAAGGAGGTATGCCCCGTACACACCATCGGATTTTCCAACGGAAAATGTGTGATAGGACATTGTTGTCGGAAATTCCGACCGTGTGTGGGCTCCATCACACATTTTCCATCGGATTTTCCGACACACAAAGTTTGAGAGCAGGATATAAAATTTTCCGACAACAAAATCCGTTGTCGGAAATTCCAATCGTGTGTACACAAATCCGACGGACAAAGTGCCACGCATGCTCAGAATAAATAAAGAGATGAAAGCTATTGGCCACTGCCCCGTTTATAGTCCCGTGTTTTACGTCACCGCGTTTAGAACGATCGGATTTTCCGACAACTTTGTGTGACCGTGTGTATGCAAGACAAGTTTGAGCCAACATCCGTCGGAAAAAATCCTAGGATTTTGTTGTCGGAATGTCCGAACAAAGTCCGACCATGTGTACGGGGCAGTAGCCTGTGACATCAAAACTAATTTGCTAGACCTTTCCAGGTCAGTGATTGGCAGCCAAACAACTAACACTTTATAGAGGTAGAGAGAGAGTGAGCGCACAGGTGTCCTTTTAAAATGATCCTGCTGCCAAAATGAACTAGACAAGAAAGCTATCCAGGACCGGTATTTAACGCAGGGCAAAAGGGGCAGCTGCCCCGGGCCCAGTCATTGTTGTAGGGGCCAAAGCAGCACCCCCTTGTGCCTGCACTGCCTGAAAAATAGTTGATTCGGGAGAGCACAAGAAAATGTTTGCCCAGGGTCCAATCAATATTAAAAGATGGCCCTGAAGCTATCCATATAAAAGAAGGTATAAAATACCCCGTATTCAGCCGTCTTTGTTAAAAACCTCTCTCTACAATCTGCTGAGAAACCAACATTTCTGGGAGTGTTGATCCCCTGTGTCCCCCTACTGCCCTCCCACCTACTTCTACATCAATGTGGGACACAGTGGTTATGTGGAGGTCAATGGAAGGAACCACTTAGTGCAGCAGGGGGGAAACGGGAGATTAGGTTTTTAGGAAGCGTTGCTTTCTCAGGAGATTTCAGCAGAAGGTTTATCCCTAATGGAGCTGCATCCAGCAGCAATTCCAGCAGAAGAGTATTTACAGTCTTCTCTTAAAATGAATATCTTTTTTGGGCAAATTCATTTCAGCGACATTGTCCTTTTAAGGGGCCTTTTCAATAGAAAGATAAACTGAGTGCCAATGTAGAGCTCACAACCGATCACCAGTCTGACTTGTACGTTCGTCAAGACGGCAGCACACGAGTCTCCTTTTAAAACAATCCTACTGCCAAAATGAACTAGACAATAAAGCTATCCATATAAAAGGTGGTATACATTACTCCCTCTTCAGCTCTCTTTCCTAAAAGCCTTCTTCTACAGTCTGCTGAGAAACCAACATTTCTGGGAGTGTTGATCCCCTGTGTTCCCTGCTGCCCTCATTGTTTCCTCCCACCTATTTCTACATCATTACCAGACACAGTGGTGATGTAGAGGTCAATAGAAGGAACCACTTTGTGCAGCAGGGGGAAACAGGAGATTAACACTCCAAGAAGCGTTGCTTTCTGAGGAGATTTCAGCAGAAGGTCTCTGCTCAATGGAGCGGTGTTCAGCAGCAAGGCCAGCAGAAAAGTATTTACAATCTTCTCTTGAAAGGAAAATCTTTTCGGGCAAATTAATTTCAGTGACAGTGTCCTCTTAAGGGGCCTTATAACTAAAAAAGCATTCAGAATTTAAATGAAAACTCATCTTTATTTTATTAAAAATAAACTGGGTGTCAATGAATTGCTTACAACCGATTACCAGTTTGACCTCTATGTTCGTCAAGGGAGCAGTAACGTGTTTTGAGGGTGTTCCCTCCTTGTCAAAAGTGGTTTGACAAAGTGGGAAGACCCTAGGAACGCATTACTACCCCCATGACAGAGTGTGGCCACAAAGCGTAACGGTGGCGGCGGCAGGTCCCACTAGAGCCGGCTTTGGGATCTTCTCTTCTACCGCTGCCTATACAGCCCTCAGAAGCAATGTGTTTCATCCCTGTACTGAACGTATATGTGGATTTCAAGCATTTTTATTGTACGTGTGCTACTTTTTAAAATGTAATACACACTACAAGTTTTTAACAGGATCACACACTCAAGTTCTTCAGCTTGGATTAGTATAGACCTTTTGGAGGAAGCTGCAGGATCCTGTGATTGCCCTTACAGATTCTTGCTCTGCCTTCGGGACTAGCTGCTGTTTACACACTTTCACACTTGGGATTGTGAGATGATGCTTAGCTGTAGGCTATAGTGGTGTGCCTTCACAAGATTTTATATGTTCCACGAGTAGGCTTGGACTGAGATGTGCACAGTCACCATCTCAAATCTATCTCTCAACATGAGTTGGAGTCACCTGTGTCTGACCTCTGGCCAGCTGATAGACTGTTATTAAGTGTCTATTAGAACCTTCCCAGGAGTAGTGCAAATTAAATTTGGCAAGCAAAAAGGTAGCCAAAATTTGACACTTTCTGAACTTGGTTATTAATGATTTTTAGTCGGATACCATATGAGCTATACAGCAATAAGCTAAGGCAGTAAAACAGTAACTCAAACTGGCCATGCGCTGTTAACTTTTCACATGAACTTTCATCAGTCCAATAATACAACCAGCGACTGTGCAAATTTCATATGAAGTCCCATTTGGATTCAATTTGATTGCCATGAAAATGTTACAAATTTTAACTTGATTTTGGACTGGATGGACTTGAATGTGATTCTGAATGGAAATCACATTCAGAGTTAGAATTTTGTTCAGATAAGAAACTAGAATCATTTTTTATCTTTCTCCTTAAATTTTCTTTGTCACCACAATCAAAAATGTTCATCAAATTTTACAACACAATTAGGAAATTGAACAAATGTAAAGATAATGATTGATCCTACCCACTGCTGCAGGTCTATCTCAGTACCAGACCCCCTCGGAGCTTGGAGGTGCCTAACAGTATTCCAAGATTCTTATTGGTTTTGTTTAGACAGCAGTATAGGGTTTAAAACAGGTTGATGCAAAAATATATAGGAGTTTAGGTCAGCAGTACCCGAAATAAATACCGGTACATTAAAGTATTTTTGAATCCCAAACTGCCATTCTCCCCATCCACCACCACCATCTCCCTACCTACTTAAATCACTGCTCTTATGCTACACAGATTGCATCAACACTCCTGTAAAGTCAAAAAAATGTCAAAAATAGCCAGTACTCTGAACAACTACACAATCAGGGGTACACTTCCCAACTTCATGGTACTACACTGGCGATTGGCTGTTCAAGCCTCAAGTGCTGTATTATAGGGAGACAGGAAATGTGTCACATGCTCCTACTTACCTAGAATTACCGAGATCTTTACAGATCTCTGCATCTCCTTGCTTCTGCAAGGGGTGAACAGGCGCTGAATGTTGCCTAGCACAGGGTAGGAGGTGGGTTAGGGTTTTTGCCTGCTTTCTTAATTGAATTCTCAATGAGTGCCAGGTCACTCAAGTTCAAGTTAGTGGACCCTACGGCTGACTGCTGTGGATCGAGCCCTGGGTGGTTCAAGAAAGCAGGTACTCTGGAGCACCAACATGGATCACACTAGGAGCTAGAGCATGAGATTTCCCAGGGAGCAGAATCTAAGAGCCAGCGGGTGTTCACCAGGGCCCCTGATGGTGGGGATGAACTTTGCTGCAGTCTGGCTCCAGGTTGCGGCCCCCAGGGTCTCCCAGCTCACGCTCACAGTAGAGTAAAGGAAGGTAGAGAAGAAGCAGCAGACTGCGACAAAAAGGATAGTCAGGAGATAAGTCAAAAGGTCAGAGCAATAAGCAGATAGGGATAGTCAAAGAACACGCCAAAGGTCGGTGTCAGAAACCATCAAATCAGACCGAGACAGAAGTACAGTTAAATTACACTTGTTTAATAATAAAAGTAAATGGAACAAGCATAGTCAAAAACATAGCCAGAGTTCAGGAACCGGAACAGATAGTCAGACAAGCCAAACGTCAGGGAGTCGGAGATGAGCGTGGTAAAACAGAAAGCAGGATCTGGAGCCAGAAGGGATATCAGCCAAGCAAGTCTTTTAACAGGAATGCAGGAGAGCATCTCTGTCATGTTGACCAAGGCGAAGGCAGAGATCCTCTGGACTGGACGGCGTAAGTAGACAGGACTGACAAGCAGGATATCATCATCAGCTGAGTACCTGTGGAGAGATAGGAGCTGGCAATTAGCCAACAGCTGAGCGGCCAGGTCAGAGAAGGAAGGGCTGAGCCCAGTCCTGACAGTCAGGATATGAAGCAGACGAGGATAGTCAAGAACAAGCCAGGGGCAGGTAAACAGCATCAGCCGTAGGACACAGCGTAATGAGCACACGGAAGCCAAAACACACAATATTGATCAGCAGAGCTGGCTAGCAGTACACAGGTTAATACAGAGTTCCCTGATAGGGCCTTGGGTGGAGCCATGCTTTGAGGAGAGATTACTTAAGCAGCCAGGTGAGAGTGGCTGGCCTCTTAATCTGAACACATGGAGAGGTAAACTGACAGACATTACTGCATAACCATGACAGTGAGCTTGTTCACACCTGTGCAATGTGTGTTGCTAGTCACATGTTGTATGAAAACTCCTCCTACAAGCTATCAGCACACACTGACACAAGCCACAAGATTGCTCTAATTGCTATATACAGCTCATGAGAAAAGCCATGGCTGGAATGTCCGGGTAACCAGAGTCTAAATCTGTAGGAATCATATATGGATTATAAACCATCACCGCTACTTTTCCTTGGACCTTGCCAAAGGTGGATGTACTAAGACTGATTCCTGCCGTAATTAGAGGGCCCCAGTGTTCCGATAAGAGTTTCTTAACCTGTGTGTCGGTGGCTTTATCCCCTGAAGAAGTCACGTGTGGTGTGACGTCACGCGTAGGGACAGGATAGGCTGGACACACTGAAAGAAAGTTACGAGCTCGCCGCTCGTCGGATACAAACACCTTACCATTCATTGTTCAATGTGAGTACCTGCTGCCTTTGCTTAATAAATTTAGTAATCTTTTAAACGGAGTTACACTATTGGGTTCCTTTTATTCCTGTCTTTAAACACCCCCCTGCATCATATCTGAGGGAACCCTACCCCAGGACGGTGAGGAATACGTAGGAGCCGCTAGGTGGAAAAAGATAAAGAACCAGTTTGGTCATATGCTGTTGCCCCATTACAGTGAGGTAAGGGGCCACTGCTCACTGGAGTGTTCACACACGAAGCTGCATGAAACTTTGAGTCACCAGGCACTTTAACTGCTACATGCGCATGCCAGCACCATATGTCATAAGATTTTTCCTAAGATTAAGGACATCTTTTCCTGTGTGATTTTTCCTCGTTTTCATTCAATTTGTTGGGACATTTACTTTCATTATATTACCATTTAGTTTGGAGTCATTATTTACACATATATTTTACGTTTGCTTGCACACTTGCACTTTATGAAAATTTGCTGTTTCACACTACATAGTCATTCTATGATTTAGTTATCTAGGTTGCACAGTGTTTGCACCATGCACTTTGCTGATTTGTGATTGACAATCATATAATTTAATTTATGTCACCTATTTTTATCGTCTTTTGTCACATTATCGGAACAGTTAAACCTATGGTCAGTCACGATTGTTAATATATTTAAGCTTTTAGGTTGTTTATTTATTGCTCACACCCACATAATTTATCCCTATTTATTTCTATTTATTTCAGTCTGCATAGTGGGTTATATCACCTATTTAAATACATCACTGATCCTTCAGGCTGGTTTTATATATTTTTTTATATTTATTTTAACAAGAAGTTCACACAATAGGATTAGCGCGGCACCATCCATCTATATAACATTCATTTAGGCCAAGTGATACCTTAATAGGTGCATGCAGCTGTTCCACGTTTAGCCATTTCCATATCCGATAGCGCAGGAATATCTTTTTGAACAAGGGTGGAGAATTTACCTTTCCAATTTCCTTTTCTTGCACCACTTTAGGATTTTCTATTTTCCATAGCCATTGGAATATGAACTTAGTCTTTGTGCCTTTGGACTTTGACCTCTCTCTTTTGTTACTTTTTGTACATTTTTTAGCGCAACTTTTTTTTTATATACATGTTGTATGAAGTGCAAAAACTCTTTGGAGGTAGCATTTGTGTGATTTTGGCCCCATAGACTTTAACCACTTGCCCCATAACCCTTTTACTGCTGCAGGGCGGCCGCACTGCACAGGATCGCGTATATATACACACACACACACACGTGAACCTGCATTTCCGGGCTGATCAGCGGGTCCCGCAGCCCTGTTGTCCACTGGCACCCGCTGATCCTTCTGTACACAGGCAGAACGGCGATCTGCCTATGTAAACAAAGCAGATTGCTATTCTGTCAGTACAGAAGGCATGAATCGGTTTTCCTGCAGGAACACCGATCCATGCCTTCCACTAGTGAAAGCACATCCCTCACTACCAGGGCCAGTGCTTGACTATTTTGCACCGTAGACAAGACTACCATCCACCCCCCGCCTCCCGACCAGCCCAGTGATCTGAGGCATGGTGCCTGGCCTCCCCAGCTGTCCTCCGATTCCCGGGAGCCTGCTCTGTGTCGCCCTCCTCACAGGCTGAGCTGCTGCTGACCTCCACAGCAGCAGCCGTAACAGATGTCCTCCACGGCTGCTGCTTTCTGGAGAGTCAGTCAACGCCCCAGCCCTTTGTAGGGTGGCATTCTTCAGCCCCTTGTGTTCCTGGGCCAGGCTAGGAGGGAAGTGAGCGGCTGTGGCTGTGCCCCCTAGGCGGCTGCCTAGTTCACCTAGTGGGAGTGCCAGCCCTGCTCACTACTTTGAAACACCAACTAGGCACACAGTTAATTGGGGATCCACCCAAGCCCTTGCAGCAAGGCACAGAAGAACCCATTCCATCATCCACAGGTGAGCATCCATACTCGCCAACTTATCCAGGTCTCCTGGGAGCTGTTGTCCACCACAAATCCCCTCAATTTCATAGACAAAGGAATGCATCCATGAGCTGAGGATCAGCACACAAGCTCCATGACCTCTGTGGGTCTGGTAAGCAGCTAATCCTATCATTTTTGAGCACGGCGGGGGGTTTTCATATTGAAGTGTCCAAACACCTTGGGATCAGCATCTGTTCGGTTTGGGACTTATGAGACAATTCGTTTTGTCTTTTAATTCAGCTGAATCCAGTTTTCTTTTTCATCGTCTTTTCAGCACCTGAGAGAGACTATTCATAACTTTTTACCTTTTTGGCGGTTTTCAAAATTCAGATTATATACACATTATGTTAATTTGTATTGTTTTCACTATACACAGGCATCAGATATTTGTTATATCTTCATGTGTTATAGGTCGTTCCAATCTTGATCACAAACCTGTTTCTAATTGTTTTAGCTTTATACATTGTGTTTTCATTGGGTAACTACACATGTATATTTACACCCCCTTTCTTTTTCTACACAGGCTAATATTTTATTATTTCTCTTTAGTGGTTACCGTGTATTTTCCCTACTTTTTACACATAGTCAGCGTATCTTCACAACATCAATTACTTTCTATTCCTGGTATTCAGACATTTCAGGTGCAGCAGACAATTAACTATTGAACTGTCAGCGCTTCCCCTTCACTTGTACACACAGGCACACCGCTAACCCTTTAGTCACCCCTGATGTTAACCCCTTCCCAACCAGTGTCATTAGTACAGTAACAGTGCATATTTTTAGCACTGATCACTGTAATAATGTCACTGGTCTGGTCACTGTTACTGGTCTCCAAAAAAGTGTCAGTGTCCAATTTGTCCGCTGCAACACCACAGTCCCGCTATAAGTCACTTACTAGTAGAAAAAAATGAATAAATAAAAATTCCATAAATATATTTCATATATATATATTTATTTCCATAAATATTGGAGATTTCATCTCCAAATACGGAAAGGTTTCTTCACAGTAAGAGCTGTGAAAATGTGGAATAGACTCCCTCCAGAGGTGGTTCTGGCCAGCTCAGTAGATTGCTTTAAGAAAGGCCTGGATACTTTCCTAAATGTACATAATATAACTGGGTACTGACATTTATAGGTAAAGTTGATCCAGGGAAAATCCGATTGCCTCTCTGGGATCAGGAAGGAATTTTTTCCCCTGCTGTAGCAAATTGGATCATGCTCTGCTGGGGTTTTTTGCCTTCCTCTGGATCAACTGTGGGTATAGTATTGGGTATATTGGATTGTACGTTTTTTTTTTTTTGTTTTTTTTTTGTTTTTTTTTTATGGTTGGACTGGATGGACTTGTTTCTTTTTTCAACCTGACCAACTATGTAACTATATCCCAGTTTGTAGATGCTATAACTTTTGCGCAAACCAATATACGCTTATTGGAATTTTTTACCAAAGATATGTAGCAGAATACAGATTGGCCTAAATTAATAAAGATAATAAACAATAAAGTGCAGCGCTAATGTGTGAAAAAATACAATTGAATTCCACCAAGTGACATATAAAACAATTAGTGACAAAACATATTGCAAATACAAGTACAAAGCCAGAATTAAAATCATAAGTGTATGTGAAAAGAATCATCCAAAAGTTCTTAGTAAGTCCACAAATCTTGATCAAGACCCAACACTAACATCAATACAAAAACAATTTATTATGACTCTTCTTAATTTCGCTACAAGCCATAACTATTTCTGGTTTGGGGGTGATTTTTTCTTGCAAACATGCGGTGTAGCTATGGGCGCCAAATTTGCGCCCAGCCTGGCCAACTTATTTATGGCCAGGTGGGAAAAAGAAGTTATAGACACCGATCCCCCCAAGGAACTGCGTCTATGGAGAAGATATATCGATGATGTCCTCCTTGTGTGGGACGGAGATATCACATCTCTCCATAGTTTCTTCTCTAGACTCAATTCTAACAACAAAGGCATTTCCTTGATGTTTGAAGCTAGTCAATCGAGTATCCATTTCCTTGATTTAAACATCATGGTTACTAACGGATGTTTAACCACCAACACACATTTCAAGGAAACGGATAGAAATGCATACATACCACTCTCCAGCTGCCATCACCCATCATGGCTGAGGTCTGTCCCTAGAAGTCAATTTCAACGTATCAGACGCAATTGCACTGATGTTTCAGACTTTCATTCACAAGCTTTAATATTAAAACAAAGATTCTTGGACAAAGGCTATCTGGAGAGTGATATTGACACTACCATTAACAGGGTTGCCATTATGGATAGATCTGAGATGCTGAGGGGAAACAGACAACGAGACCTTGGACCTACTAACAAATTTGAGTGGTCCATGATCACGGGCTATTCCAACCAGCATTATCTTATCAAAAAGATTTTCCGTAAGCACTGGAGTATTCTTCAGAATGATCCAATACTTCACACAGTTATCCCTGACCAACCAGTTTTGATCTACAGAGGGGCCCCTTCCCTAAGACACAGTGTAGCCTCAAATGTGGTCGACCCTCCACGTACCATCTCCTTCTTTCAAAATATGAAGGGTTTCTTTCCCTGTCATAAATGTAAGATCTGCCAGATTAATTCCTTCAGGGGCAGGAAATGTGAAACTTTTAGCTCGACAGTCACGGGTAAGACATACAACATAGAGTCCTTTATAACATGCTCCACTCAATATGTGGTCTACCTTATCCAATGTCCCTGTTCGAAACAGTATATTGGTCGCACTAAACGGGAACTTCATGTGCGCCTTTCTGAACATGTCGCTAACATCAAACGAGGATTTACGAAACATAACCTTTCCAGGCATTATGCCAAATACCATAATAAAAAACTAAAAGGTACCCTGTTTGTAGCTATTGACAGAATACGCCCCCATTGGAGAGGGATCAACATGGTCAGATCCATCTCTAGACTTGAAACCAGATGGATCTTTGACATGGCATCCTCCAGACCGCAGGGGTTAAATGTGGAATGGGATATAAACTGCTTCATAAACAATGCATGAAGAAATACACCACTGTTTGGCCTTTTTTATATTTTATTTTTTATTTCCTTTTCCTCATTTTTAAGAATTGTTACCTTCTTAAAAATATTTTTTAGTTGAGATTATGATGTCTACCAATATTTTATTTATTGTGATCCCCCCTTTTTTTCTTTTAGTAAATAAGTTTTTACTCAGAATCTGATATGAGCAGATTTTTATTTTATGTCATTTTATTTTTGTAACGGCAGGCGCATCGGTTGTGTCCTTTTTCCTTCCTGTGCAGAGCTTTTTCCATTGATCTCCTTTATCTCCACAAGATGGCGATCTTCTTTTTTATCACTTCCTTGTTACATATTGGTTTACCATTAACAGCCAGAACTCAACATGGCTCTTTTAGATTCATTTCTATCACATACACCATGTTCGCCAGCAGTTAAAATGGCGCTCTCCATGTATTTATAAGCCCAGACGTGATGACCCGTCATTCGGCCAATCCCCAGACGACGTCCAATCGTGACGAAACGCGTAGGGAGGAGCCTACGACGGTGACGTCATCACGTTTTTCGGAAGGGCTTGAACACAGGAAGTGAATCACGGCGCACGGAGACGCCGCCGCTTCGTTTGATTTTTCATATGCTGCATACCTTCTGCAATATTGTAAGTGCGATTCCTTATATATCATTAAATTTTATATCATACAATGTTGCGCTATGGAGGTGTTCTCTTTTGTATTTCCGGTTTGATGGAGTATTAGAACCACCGATCCCGCATTGTACCTTGGGTTTTGGGAGACCATAATCCCTATGCTGGGCGAGACTGCCATAATAGCAGTCATCGCCGTCTGGTAAGCAGACTCTACTCATACACGTTTTGGTGGATCATATCTAGGCACCTTTCATCACTACCTCTCTTGGACGGGTGTTCTTTATATTTATTTGTGGACTTACTAAGAACTTTTGGATGATTCTTTTCACATACACTTATGATTTTAATTCTGGCTTTGTACTTGTATTTGCAATATGTTTTGTCACTAATTGTTTTATATGTCACTTGGTGGAATTCAATTGTATTTTTTCACACATTAGCGCTGCACTTTATTGTTTATTATACTTTTGAAAGTCAGATACAGGATTTTTTCAGGGTGCTGGCAGCTTTTTTCTTTTTTCTTTTATTAATCTAAGCGCAGCTTTTACCCAATTTGGGTTCCCTTTTTTTTACACTAAATTAATAAAGAAATTAGATTTTTTTTATAGCAGAAAGTAAAAAAAGTTTTTTTTTTTTTCAAAATTGCCGTTCTTTTTTGTTTGTAGCGCAAAAAATAAAAACCGCAGAGGTGATCAAATACCACCAAAAGAAAGCTCTATTTGTGGGAAAAAGACAATTTTATTTGGGTACAGCGTCGCACGACGGCACAGTTGTCAGTTAAAGTAATGCAGTGCCGTATTGCAAAAAATGGCCTGCTCAGGAAGGGGAGTAAATCTTCCGGAGCTGAAGTGGTTAAAAACATACCTGAAAAATGCTTGGAAAACTGTTTTTGCATTTTTTTTTCTTAGTGTCTGCACCCACGCACCTCCTGATGATGGTGGGTACCTCCAGCGCTCACATGTCAGTCATCCACACATGGCGTTGGGGGCGGAGCCTCTCAAGCTCCTCCGGGGGGGTATACATCGGAGGCAACCACTGCCTTGCAAACGAAGCTGAGGGTAAATGTGATGGACTGGCCAAGCATGTCTCCAGACCTTAACCCTATTGAGCATCTGTGGGGCATCCTCAAACGGAAGGTGGAGGAGCGCAAGGTCTCTAACATCCACCAGCTCCGTGATGTCGTAATGGAGGAGTGGAAGAGGACTCCAGTGGCAACCTGTGAAGCTCTGGGGAACTCCATGCCCAAGAGGGTTAAGGCAGTGCTGGAAAATAATGGTGACCACAAGAATATTGACACTTTGGGCCCAATTTGGACATTTTCACTTAGGGGTGTACTCACTTTTGTTGCCAGCGGTTTAGGCATTAATGGCTGTGTGTTGAGTTATTTTGAGGGGACAGCAAATTTACACTGTTATACAAGCTGTACACTCACTACTTTACATTGTAGAAAAGTGTCATTTCTTCAGTGTTGTCACATGAAAAGATATAATAAGATATTTACAAAAATGTGAGGGGTGTACTCACTTTTGTGAGATACTGTATACGTTATATACTGACCTTAATCTGTTACTTTAGATTGTCTGACATGCATATTCAGGTTTACAGTCAATATCTTCCATGAACAAAGTGAGACCTCTAAGGATACACATTTTCTATCCATGCCGCGCTTGCCCTTCGTTTGGCCCTTGGTGGGGTTTTGTCTGGCTCCGCCTCCTCAGCTCCTTGGCGAGACACCTGCTGCCGCCTTCTGGGAGCTGTACATCCGCCATTTTGGTCTTGTTCAGTGGTGAGTATGGGGTTCCTTGTATCAAGGCCCCTCTTACCCTGTGCCTATATAATCAATATCATGCTATACACCCAATTTATTTTCTTTCATTCTAGGTACATTTTACTAGTGTCGGTTACACTAGATTCCTGTGTGTTATATGATCGCTTTTACATTTACGTACCACCATTTATTGATATGTATCCCTTGAATTGGCATTTGTTGGTGACATCAATGCATGCATTATTTTTACTTTACATTTTTATACTGTATTTACTGCTGCTACGTTTATTGGCTAAACTGTGCCCACCTCACTCAAAGTCCCAGGGCGAATTTTCTGTTTTGTTGCATTTTTTTTTCAGATGCTCACATTTAAAAGTACTGTATATGGAGCTGAAAAAACATGATTTTGATTCTGTACTACAAGTTGTACAAATGCCTTTAAATCACACAGCAACATTGGTGAGCAAAAACAACAATGTTATGACCTTGCTGTTGGTGGAGTTTCAAACTATTCAAAGGAAATTTGGTACCACTCCCTTTAAGATACACAGTGCCGAGACAAGGTCGTGTAGAGCATTGGTTCTCAACTCTATCCTTAAGTACCCCCAACAGGCCATGTTTTCAGAATTTCTCTTATATAAAATAGTAAGCCATTGACCCCGATATAAAGCACCTGTGTAAGATAAAGGAAACCTGCAAACATTGCCTGTTGGGGGTACTTGAGGACAGGGTTGAGAACCACTGATCTAGAGCCCAGGGTGAACATGCCAAACTGCGGCCCCCCAAGATGCATTAGCAAAAATCCCCTCTCCCCGCCCAAAAAAAAAAAAAAAAAAAAAAAAAAAAAAAAAAAAGCACCAGTCTGCACAATTACCCTCCAAGCATAAATCTCCTCCCCTCCCAATACAAAAAAAATATAACCCCCTTCCAGCATAAATCCTATACCACAGTGCCTAGGGCAGCCGTCCCTCCTGCCCACCCCTTGATTCAGCCCTGAAAAATACCATTCATATCTAGTAGGCAGACACGTTCGTTTACCCTTCATGCTCTGGCCCAAAACTAAAACTTAAGTTGCATGTAAATTTATTTTTATTCTTTAATCCAGAATATAC
Source organism: Lithobates clamitans (assembly GCA_037952925.1). Taxonomy (NCBI): domain Eukaryota; kingdom Metazoa; phylum Chordata; class Amphibia; order Anura; family Ranidae; genus Lithobates; species Lithobates clamitans. The sequence continues at coordinate 317,898 of JBBGZY010000042.1, read as the reverse complement.
AATTTACCTTGATTCAGAATGCAGCTGTCCCTTTTCCGCCCGATACACAATCACTACCACAGCCGTCTCAAAACACACTGAAAAAATGTCACTAATGTACGGCTATTTCTACATAATACACAAATCAGGCTAAACATAATCAGAGCTTTTTTTATCTCTCCTGCATTGTCCTCAGTTTACTGTGTCGCTTTCTATTCTAATCTCCATACCTGTATATCATTGTCTTTCCCAAGATCATAGGCACTAATCTCATGCTTTCCGGTAGCTCCATATTCCTGACTAGCTCCATCTGTATCCTTTGTTTTCTATCCTCTGTCTGATTCCATACAATGACTGTAATACATCAGCATCTGCTTAGATAGCTGCCTCCCTTCTGTGCAAAGCACTTTAACTGATTTGCAGAATAACTGAAGTATAACTTTGTTTTCATGAGAATAAAATACAACTCTCTCCACCCGACTTTATAATAGATCCTTACCTTTCTCTGTTTTGCAGTTATTGATAAGGGCATTGGCTGCACTTTCAAACAATGACTGTATATTGGGAGGGTCCATCTTTACTATTACCACTTTAGCAAGCTTGGTTGTTCAGTAAGGGAACCCGAGTCTGCAGTATCCTTTTATGTGTGCTAGTGTCTGAAATTAATGGACAAATGCGAATCTCCTTTTGCAGGGTATGCTTGTAATTTGACTTCAAGCTCTGTGCAAGCATATGAGACTAGTACAAAGTAAATCATCATATGCAGAGGGATGGGAATCCCTCTGCGGTTTTTATTTTTTGCGCTATAAAAAAAAAAAATAAAAAAAAAAAAAGACCAACAATTTTAAAAGAAAAACAATTTTTTACTTTCTGCTATAATACATATCCAAAAAAATTATAAAAAAACAAAAAATTTATTCATCAGTTTAGGCCAATCTATATTCTTCTACATATTTTTGTGAAAAAAAAATTGCAACAGGCGTAGATTGATTGGTTCGAGCAAAAGTTATCGAGTCTATAAACTACAAGATAGATTTAGGAACTTAACATTTTTTTACTGGTTATGGCAGCGATCTGCGATTTTTAGCGGGACTGCGACATTGCAGCGGACAAATCTGACCCCAAATGACACTTTTTGGGGACCAGTGACATTATTACATTGATCAGTACTATAAAAAAATGCACCGAACAATGTAAAAATGACACGGGCAAGGAAGGGGGCGAGGCAAGGGGTTAAGTGTGTTCCCTGGGTGTGTTCTAATTGTAGGGGGGGGGGGTTCACTGGAACATGAGAGATCACTGTTCCCAATCACTCGGAACAGTAGATCTCTGATGTCACTAGGCAGAACGGGGAATCGCCTTGTTTACATAGTTCCCCCGTTCTGCCTCTCCTCACCGCGATCGCGGGTTGCCAACGGACAGACTCCGCGGGGCCTGTGGGCATGCTCCTGCGGCGCGCTCGCCCGCTATGCTCCCTGCACGGACCAATGTACAGGTAGGTCAATTCACGCAGGAGAGCCAACCTGCCGCAGTATATCTGCATGAGCTGGTCGATCAGTGGTTAAAATTACTTTTATTGGCATGTTTGAGAGGAGGAGGAGTGGTTAATGATTTATACTCTGAATGGCCTAAGGTTATCAGTGGTGTACCCCAAGGTTCAGTGTTGGGACTCTTACATTTTAATACATTTATAAATGATATAGGGTCTGGGATTAAAAGTACAATTTCAGTCTTTGCAGATAACACCAAGCTATGCAGTGGAATAGAATCACAAGGCTTCATGTACACTCTGCCTACATTTACTTTTTGTGTTTTTCCGTGGCCAGTGGTCAAAACGCTCCTATTCTGAGCATGATTGTTCCAGAGGTTGAAGCTCACCTAACCGTGGAAGCTCCTAAACTCTGTTAAAAGCCTATGTGTACATTTTATGGCTTTTATGGAGTTGAGTTTAGGAGCTTTGGCAAAAAAATACCAAAAGCTCCTAAACTCACATTTAGGAGCTGCTAGTGTACAAGAAGCCTTACAGGATGTCTCCAACTTACAAGCCAACCTCAATGCACTGTTTAATTGGGCAATTATGTGGCAAATTAACTTTAATGTTGATACACATAAAGTTATGCAATTGGGGGCTAAGAATATTCATGCATCATACATACTGGGGGGGGGGGGGGGGGGGAGTACAACTGGGGGAATCAATGGTGGAGAAGGATCTGGGGGTTTTGGTAGATCATAAACTTATTAATAGCATGCAATGCCAAGCTGCGGTTTTCAAAGTGAGCAAAATCCTCTCTTATGCCCCGTACACACGGTCGGATTTTCCGACGGAAAATGTGTGATAGGACCTTGTTGTTGGAAATTCCGACCGTGTGTGGGCTCCATCACACATTTTCCATCGGATTTTCCGACACACAAAGTTTGAGAGAAGGCTATAAAATTTTCCGACAACAAAATCCGTTGTCGGAATTTCCGATCATGTGTACACAAATCTGACGCACAAAGTGCCACGCATGCTCAGAATAAATAAAGAGATGAAAGCTATTGGCTACTGCCCCGTTTATAGTCCCGACGTACGTGTTTTACGTCACCGCGTTCAGAATGATCGGATTTTCGAACAACTTTGTCTGACCGTGTGTATGTAAGACAAGTTTGAGCCAACATCCGTCTGAAAAAATCCATGGATTTTGTTGTCGGAATGTCCGATCAACGTTCGACTGTGTGTACGGGGCATAATATTGAGAGGTATGGACTTCAGAGAGAGATATCATTTTGCCCCTGTACAAATTAGTAAGACCTCATCTGGAATATGCAGTTCAGTTTTGGGCACCAGTTCTCAAAAAGTATATCAGGGAACTGCAGAAAGTGCATAGAAGGGCAACCAAACTGATAAGAGGCATGGAGGAGCTCAGCTATGAGGAAATATTAGAGGAACTGAAATTATTCTCTCTTGTGAAGAGGAGATTAAGGGGGAATATGGTCAACGTGTACAAATACATAAGCGGTCCATATAGGAACTTGGTGGTGAAGTAATCACTTTAAAGTCATCAAAGAGGAAAAAAAGAAGGCACTGTTTACGTGTAGAGGAAAAGAGATTTACTCTTCAAATATGGAAAGGCTTCTTCACAGTAAGAGCTGTTAAAATGTGGAATAGATTCCCTGAAGAGGTGGTTCTGGCCAGCTTAGTAGATTGCTTTAAAAAAGGACTGGATTATTTCCAAAATGTACATACCGGTAAAATAACTGGATACAAACATTTATAGGTGAAGTTGATCCAGGAAAAATCTGATTGTCTCTCAGGGGATCAGGAAGGATTTTTTTTTAGAGAAAAAAGGAAAAAAAAAAATTTAAGATATGTCCTCAAGACAGAATAGGGGATGAGAAAAAATTATTTTTTGGGAATTATTCCAAAAAGGGGGTGAATGTAAATTAAGTTCTACTAAGAGGAAGCCATCAGTACATTCATATATGAAAAACCTGAGGCTGACTTCAGTCAGGCATTTATGTCCTTTTTTTTTTCAAAGGATTTTTTTCCCTGCTGGAGCAAATTGGGTCATGCTTTGCTAGGGTTTGTGCAGTCCTCTGGATCAAGAGTGGGTATAGGCTAGTGTATATAGGATATATAGGATAGTGTATATAGGATTGTAAAAGTTATTTTACAATTTTTCACCTTTTATTGGTTGAACTAGATGGACTTTTGGGTCAACCTCTCAGTGTCCCCAGCCAAGATAACTGGATAAGAAAGTACTGCAATGCGATCTGCATACATTACATCCAATGGAACACAGGGGGGACATCCAGGGTCTAGACCCTGGATGCCCCTCTAAAGACAATCTGTCACCAAAAAAAATCATCCATCACATAGGGGACTTTTTGTCCCCTATGTGATGAAAAAAAAAGTTACGTAAAAAAAAAAAAAGTTTTAATAGTAAAAAATGTGTTACACCCAAGCACATAAACACCCCCCCCCAAAAAAATATTTCTGAGGCCTCCTCACCCCCACATACAAGCATGTAAGAACATAAGCATATGTGTTGGGGCGCGTACACATGAAGACATTGATTGAGATACACGTTACATATCACAGCGCACACCAGAATTGGAGCAATAATTCTAGCACCAGGCCTCCTTCGTAACACTAAACTGATGACCTATAGGGGGCTTTTAAAGTGTTGCCTATGAAAAATATAAGGTACTGAAGTTTGTCACAATTTCACAGAGGCACGCAAATTTAAGGTTTGACGTGTATTTACTCATTGCAACCTTCTCTTTTTGATTTTACCAAAAATTGGGTAATTAGTTACGTTTGTGTGCACTAAAATTAACTTTAGTTGTTTTTTTTCCTGAAATTTTGAGTTTCCTAGACCTTTGCGGTAATATCGTGTGGCGTAAAAATTTGGAACTCCCACTATTTTATTCTCTAGACTGTCTGCTTTCAGAAAATATGTAATATTTTGGGGGTTTTATATAATCTTTAGGGCCAAATTATTTTTTTAGCATTTGTGCAAAAAACCTAAAAAACCAGCTCTTGCAGCAAAAGGGTTAGAGGCAAGCTTTTTTTTTCCCAAAGTGTTGCAAGTTTTTATTGCTGACTTTACCCATTTGTAAAGTTTTTCCTTATTGTATACAATAAGTTTATTAGGTTTTTGGAAAGGTTTTACAATGGCACAGCAGATATCATAACAAGAATGTGTCAGATAGGTATTGCATAATGCAAGATACAGGATATATTAAAAAAATACAAATCCAGAAGGATAACAAGACAGGTATTAGAAACCAATTTGATCTATGTGGGAAGACAAGAGGCATGGTTGCCATAAAACATGACAGAGCAATTTTGAAGAAGTGGGATAGAAATGTAAAATCTCTGTTCCCTATGAAAATGTGGGAAGAAAGTAATAAAAAAAAGGGTCAATACAATGGGGTCTAGGGAGGGGTTATGGCCATGGCGGTTGGGAAGCAACGGGGGTTTAGGACCAATGTCCATTATGAGTCAGTACTGGGGTATCAGAGAGCAGAGAAGAGGGAAAAGGGTGTTAGGCTGGATTCACACCTATGCATTTTTAGTGCTTTTTGCAGATTTGCACTACAGTCCAATTACCATGGTTTCCTATGGAACACGTTCTGTAGTGCAAATTTGCAAAATGCAAAAAGTACTGAAAATGCATAGGTGTGAATGCAGCCTTAGAGAGGGATATGTTGGGCTTTACTGGAATGCAGTGGCACCATGGCGGGTTGAACCAGCTAAGGCAATATGGTTAAAAAGAGAATGTTCTAAAAGCATTTGTATGCCAGCCAACTTTCTTTCTGAAAAAAAAAAAAATGGAAATCCTCCTATGGGGTCACCTAATACAGTGGTGTAAGGTTATACATCTGTCTGGGTTTCATTTCTATGGGCCTCATGAGGACAATTTTCTCTTAATTCCTGATTGTGTGGTAGAACAGGTAGAGAAATCTCCTCTTTGGCTACACGGACAGCCTTTAAAACCAGAAGGAGGTTCTAACCCTTCTTCATCCTATCCAACATTTAAGTTTAGCTTAAAACTGGGCTATAATTGGACAGAGGAATGGAAAGGGACACTTTGCATCAATGTACCTAGAACCACAATATGTAGAGCAGTAGGGCAAACTGGTCTCCTAGTGTTCTAACTTTTCAGTTCTAGGTGTACAGACCCCAAACACATGAACTGTATATACAACTTTGTATACCACAGTACACCAGCCTTTCTCAAACTTTCTAACTCCCGAGGAACCCCTGCTTTAAATAACGAATCTACAGTTTACAGTACATTTGCGTCATTAGATGTTGTAGATATAATAAAAGCAGCAGCGGCCCGCCCCCTAATTTCCATGCAGGGTGCCGGACACAGTTCTACGGGGGGGTTTTTGGGTTTTTTTGCGAAGCGCATCATTAGAGCCGGGCGCTCCTATTGGCTTCAAAATGGGTGGGTTTGGGGCGCAAAGCACTGTGCCCTGAGCCCACCCACTTGTGACAATAGCAAATCAACATGCGCCATTCTCTTCCTGCTTCTACCTATCAGGACAGGAAGCAGGTTCTGAGACAGGAATGGCCGAGAGGAGAAGCGACCGGATTGGCCACGAGGAGAAGCAGGGCTGGCGGGCTTGCGAGCAGGGCTGTTGGGTTTGTCTGTCGCCCGCCCAAAAAAAAAAAAAAAATTGAGCACCAGCTGCCACTGAATAAAAGATTTAATTATGTCAACAGAATTTAACATCCAAGTGAATCATTTTTTGGGAACCTTTGCATTGATGGTCAGTAGAAGGAAGAATACCCCCTTACATTAGTGGTGAAAAAATTACCCTTTGGAGACAACAAATTATTTTTTTTTCAGCTGGTTCTTAGCGGAGACAAAGAGGTTCCACTGGTCTTAGGCCACTGGCTCTGTCCAGTAATGTTGGGCCTGTAACTATGAGTGAGAATTCAATCCACTACTGCTAATTGCTCAAGGAACCCTTTGCAATCTCTGAAGTTCTCCTAGGGTTCTACCAGGGGCGGATCCAGGGGGGGGGCAACGGGACAATTGCCACCCCTGAGAAATCTGTTGCAGACCGGGCGGGTGAGCTCCGCGGGCGGCTCCGCGAGAGCGGGCGGATAAGAGAGCGGGCGGCTCCGCGGGAGTGCCGGGCAGCTCCGTTTGAGGGCGGGCAGGCAGGCGGGAGAGAGAGTGGATTGGCCGGTCTGCCGGGTGGCTCCGTGTGTGGATGGGCGGGTGAGACTGAGGCAGGCTAGGTGTGCGTTTGGGGGTGGCTGGCAAATCAGCGAGCCAACGGGCAGGGGAGCAGAGAGATTACATCATCTCTCACCGCACCCATATCTCTGCATTAACTTTCGCCCTCACTGTGCAGGTAGCGTGGGCAGCAGGGAGATTACATTATCTCTCTGCTGCCTGTCTCTGGGACAAGGAAACAAGGGACAAGCAAAACACCACCTTACCTGGCACGTGACAATCCGCATCTAGTGGCAGATGACATGGAAAGTGACAATCCGCATCTAGTGGCAGATGACGTGGAAAGTGACAATCCGCATCTAGTGGCAGATGACGTGGAAAGTGACAATCCGCATCTAGTGGCAGATGACGTGGCAAGTGACAATCTGCATCTAGTGGCAGATGACATGGCAAGTGACAATCCGCATCTAGTGGCAGATGACGTGGCAAGTGACAATCCGCATCTAGTGGCAGATGACGTGGCAAGTGACAATCCGCATCTAGTGGCAAGTGACAATCCACAATGTGTGGCATATGACGTGGCAAGTGACAATCTGCATTCAGTGGCTGCTGACGTGGCAAGTCACAATCCACAAGGTGTGGCAAGTGACAATCCGCATCTAGTGGCAGCTGACGTAGCAAGTGACAATCCGCAACATGTGGCAGGTGTCAATCTGCATCTGGTGGCAGGCAAGTGACAATCCACAAAATGTGGCAGGCGACGGTGGCAAGTGACACGCTCGGGGTTCCCACTGATTCTGCATTATGGTGAGTTGAATGATTTCATTTTATATCACAATGTATTAATAGAAATAATGCGCTTCAATCATCCTGACACCATAACAACCATGGTGCCGGGATGATTAAAGCACCAACAACAGCCATTTCCCCGATAAATTGTCCGCAAAAAAAACGTATTTTCTGGTAGTGCCCCTCCCGAGACTAGGCTCTGGATCCGCCCCTGGGTTCTACAGAACACGGTCTGAGAAAGTAGAATAGCATACTACAGCCTAAGGACAGCAACAACAAAGGCCTATCTTAATTGCATAGTCTAGATTATTTTATTGTACACAAGATTGTGTTACTGATAGTCATGATATGTGGGTGGCCCCTGCAGCCCTGCTACCTAAAACCCTTCTGTCATGGGCAGGCCACCAATATTATTTAATGCATCTTCTTAGATCTATAAAATAAATCTGCAAAGTCAGCTGAATTCCCATATGCCAAATGTATTTGATGGAGACCTTTGCATCTAATATATACAAACAAATCCTCAAAGTCCCAGCATATAGACGATATCCAATATCTGGAGCAGTCACCTATGCCTTAAATCTTAGACACACACAATTTTATTAAAAACCTGGTTTGAGATACCACTCCAAGGGATCCATAAAGACAGTTATCAAAGTATTAAACTATACCAGCAAAACCACTTATGTAATATAGAAACATATATCCTTTATTGAAACCAATACACAAAACAATATAAAATGTTTTATCCCAAACCACACAACATACATAAAACAAAGACCTGCCCCCAATACTCTGGATTCCTAATATTTAACCAACACTTCATATTTATATATATATATGTCATATAGATATTTCAATTCAAAAATATATTATACAGTATATAAGTTCTGAGCCAATGGACCATAACCCCTAGGCACCAAGGGTATTCAAATATGTGCCTTCTCAGTGGGTGTGCCTCAGTGCCGAGGGGCCGCAATTTGTTTACCAATTTGCAGACACAACTGTGCCGAGAGTGTGCGCCCTGTGCGTTCCCTGCAGTTACCAGCAGTCACATGACTATAAATACTGCTCCACCTTCCGGCATCTGAAACCTCTTAAAGGGCTGGCGGTCACATGATCATAAACCCCACCCCGCCTCCCAGCATCTGAAACCTCCTAAAGGGCCGGGAGGCGCCTGCGCAAAGGAGTTCATTTAAACTTCAGACCATATATGTGGAGCCAGGGTCAAAGATATCCTCACTGCCATAACATATAAAATGCTAATAACACACTAATACATGAACAATGTGAATGTGCCCTAAGGCAGACAGTCTCATCTCTGCTAGAGAAGGGAGGAAGGGAGTGTGTCCCCTTTCTGGGTGGCAGTATGTGCAATCTGATCTCCCAAGTTCTTCAGGTCGATTTCGCAACAGTATTGGTTTAGGAGGCTTGTAAAAGCTACTGTTCTAGGAGCTTGCCCCCTGCAGGCTGCAAATGGTAAACATGAATTATCACTGAGATGTGCCATCTGCTGGCTGCATGTGGTTAATTTTAAAATATTTGTATGCAGCATTTTATATTTGCCACATTAAAATGGGTTGTTGTATTCACTTTAAATGTTCTCATATTGACTATAGGAAATCTAGAATGACCTAGGATGTCATCTGGGATTTGGAGCCATAAAGATTTTAGCTATGGTGCATACTAACGGAAAGAAATCAGGACTCTGAGATGTGGAAGAATCAGAGAAAGTTAGACAGAAGGCAAATTTAAGGAAGTATGGAAATAGGAACAATATTCTGCAGAGATGAGCTATGAAAGAGTAAAATAATTCTATTTCCTGGGCTGTATGATAAATGCAGACAGCGTGTCTCAAGATATAAAAGCAGACGTAGATGTAGAGATTATATTACGTACTGAAGACATCAATGTTTTTGTCAAAGAAATCTAAAATTTAGATTAGAACTAAGAATCTAACGGGCACCCGGCAGAGATCTGGCTGCCAACAAAAGCAGAGGGGGGGTGACAATTTGTGGAAAAAAAATATTCAATGGATCGGGGACTTTATCACTTTATCCTATAGTGCAGAAAGGGTAGCTTCCCGAGCTGGGGATACCAGGCATAGAAGATTTAAGCGAGAAAACAAAGAGAATATTCAAATAGGTCTATTCAGTTTTAAGGCTAATTCACATCAGATGTGGTGGGACTGCATTGCGCGGCTATTCCAGCACAGTCCCACCACATGAGAAGGCAGAACATCTGGTCCCCTGTGTGCCCAGTTCACACTACTGCGTTGAGGTGGTGTACGGAAATTATTTACTGCATGTAGTACTTTTTTCACAACAGCGCTAGGCAATCCCCTGCCTTACTGTCAGGGCTGGGCTCAGCCCTTCCTTCTCTGAGCTGGCTGCTCAGCTGTCGGCTAATTGCCAGCTCCCATCTCTCTCCAAAGTTACTCAGCTGTTGTCCATATCCTGCTCGTCAGTCCTGCCTACTTAAGCCTTCCAGTCCAGAGGGTCTCTGCCTTGGTCAACATCACAAGAAACATCTCCTGCGGTACTGTTTAAAGACTGGCTTTGCTGACATCCCTTCTGGCTCCAGATCCTGCTTGCTGTTCCACTACTTTGATCCCTGACTTCTGGCTTGGCTGACTATCCATTCCGGTTACTGAACTCTGGCTATGTTTTGACTACTTTTGTTCTTTTTACTTTTATTTTTAAACAAGTGTGATTTAACTGTATTTCTGTCTTGGTCTGATTCATGGTTTCTGGCACTTACCTTGCAAGGCAGTCAATTAAACTTTATGAAATGAGATTGAACTTTATGGGCAAAAAAGGAACAGTGCGATGATTCTGCACCACACGCCACTAACTCAGCAGCTGGTTTGAGGATTAGCTTTAGGATTACAGGGAGGGTCAGTGTAAAGAGTAAATGCTAAAGTGAGGGTTTCATAGAGAGTCGGTCTTAGGATTCCCAGGGGGGTTAGTGTTATACTTAAAGTATGTCCAAAGGCAAAGCTTATTTTTTAGTTTTGGACAGAGTGGAGAGGGAATAGGACACCTGTCAGGTTTTTTCTTTTGCTCTCTGCGCTTACGTTAAAGTGGTTGTAGAATAAGGCTTACCTATAGGTAGTGGAAATATCTCCTAAACATGCGCCATTTAGGAGATATTTCACTTGTAGTGCGCTGATGTAATTGGCGCATGCGCAGGGAAGAAACGGACCTTTGTGCCATTTCTTCCCCCAGCGGCCCCCGGAAGGAGGAGGGGCGAAGATGGACGCAACCTGCACAGGGGACAGCGATGGATTTGTTTGCAGGCTAGTGTCACATAATGGGCTAGTATGCGATGCATACTAGCCCATTATGCTTTTAATTTGCAGGCTTTGCATGGAGCAAAAGATGAAGTAAAAACATCTTTAGGGAGCATACCATCTCATTTTGTCATATTTACTGTTATAACCAAAAGTGAAGGTGAAATTACATCCAAAATTTCTGGTTGTCACCAGATTAGGAATAGAAGGAAAATCTTGCAATGGGCACATTAGTTCTGGTAACCCTTGTGACAACAAGGGATTTCCTCATTTTGGAGTGATTTCCCCTCACTTCCTGTTTGGGTAAGGAGCAGGAAATGAAGGTAAATATATTCACAATGTGACACAGATGGCAAAATAATATTGACAGAGGTTTTAACCCTCCCTAACTCTATCCAGAATTTTAAAAAATGCCTTTAGTTACACTTTAAGGCTACAGAGAGGCCTAGGCTGGCCATACATCAGTAGAAATGTATTTGAGTGTTTGTACTGAAATTCATAAAACTCATTCAACAGAGCAATCTGTAGTGCCATTATGGACCCAAAAAATTTCACATGAACACCCTGAACAACTTAGTTAGATTGCTATGACAATGTTTCGAATTCTACATTCAATTTCCAGATGCACACATTACGAGAAGTACAATTTTTCCCCAGACAAAAAATACTTTCACAGTTAGAATTTCCTTCATGCATGAAAAAAAATCCATCCTGCTCCTTCGAAAGATCGAAAACTACATTCACAGTTAGAATTTCCTTCATGCATGAAAAAAAATCCATCCTGCTCCTTCGAAAGATCATTTTGTAAATGGGTAGAAAACTGGCTAAAAGACAGAATTCAGAGAGTATTGGTTAATGATTCTTACTCTGAATGGTCCAAAGTTATCAGTGGTGTACCCCATGGTACAGGGTTGGGACCCTTACTTTTTAATATATTTATAAATGATATACAGTCTTGGATTAAAAGTACCATTTCAGTCTCTGCAGATGACTCCAAGCTATGCCGTGGAATAACATCCTTACAGGATGTCTCCAACATACAAGCCAACCTCAATGCACTGTTTAATTGGGCACTTATGTAGCAAATGAGGTTTAATGTTGATAAATGTAAAGTTATGCACTTGGGGGCTAAGAATACGCATGCAACATACAAACTAGGGGGAGTATAACAATCACCGTGGACCGTGGCGGCTGATGGGACCCTCTTATGGGGGTGGCAAACAACAAACCCCCCCTCCGGTGGTGCGGCACTGAGACAGCACCCCCCGGGCGGCGCTGCACTGACAGCACCCTAGCCACCCCCCCTTCCCCCGCGAGCGGCCCGGCACTTACCCGCTCATGTGGGGGGCTGTGGTGTCCTCTTCTCCTCTCCTGGAATGCGGAGAACGGCGGCTCTGGTGTCCGCTCCTCAAGCTTCCTCTGCCGTGTGTCTTCCAACAAAGTGCTAGGCATCCAAAAGGCTCGCCTGACGCTTTGGCCAATCGGGAAACAGGTCTCACGACCTATCCCCTGACTGGCGGGGAGGAACTTTAGTGTGAAAATAGCAAAAATAGCAGGACACAGGAATGGCGTATCTTCCACGTTGGTCTAATGACATTCAAGTAGATAGCTATCAAAAGTGTAAACCCAGGGAAACATACACCTGCCATTAGCACAGTTCTAAAATGGTTACAAGAGCAAATTACACATCACTCTGCCTTTTGTACTGATTTATTAAGTCCTAATTTTCCAAATGAATGCTAATGTAACAAAGGAGTTAATATTCTAACAGACTGAGTCATCTTGGTATCTGGAGTAATCTCTATTTTTCTGATTCAACCATTTACAATATTACAGCGAGAATTACTGCTATTTCATGTGTGACAATGTCACCTTGTGGGTTTGGAAGACAGAAAAATAATCTGTAGAATGTAGAAGTATTTAAAGGCAATCATTAGTACTCTTACAGTTTTTTTTTTAATACATCTATCTCTCTCTCTATATATATATATATATATATATATATATATATATATATATATATATATATATATATATATATATATATATATATATATATATATATATATATATATATATGTAAAGTTGGGGGTTGTTTAGCTTTTGTAGTAGATGCCTTTGCCAGTGATTCAAACCAGTCAGGAACTGTATTTTAGGGCGTGGTAGCCCATTTTTATTAAAAAGGCAAATAAAAGTCCATAATGGTTTCTCCAGCAAATACACACAAATGAAAATGCTAGCCCATCTGGCTCTCTGTAGCAGCACTTCTGCTCTTTATCTTGGTCACACAGACCACTGGATCCTTCAGTGTGGACGGCTTTCCTTTAGCTCTCACAGCTCCGCTCTGGCCTTAGTCCTCAGGCCATTTCACAGCCTCTTGCAGTCATACATGTTCTGGCTGCCTCCTGCAGCCCCTCTGACTCCTGGAGACCTCCTGTCTCTTGGTGTGGAGCAGTCTCCAACTGGGAGCTCAGAGGTATTCCCATAAACTCATTATAAGGGCTCACCTGAGCACACACCCTGCTGGTCATCTGCAAAATCTGGACACAGGGTTGGAGATCCCATCCCACCCAAGACATTGTGGAATCTCCCAACTACACAGCCTCATGCCGGAATACCAGAACCTGGAGAAAGCTGTGAAAGCAGTCTTCTCCAGTCCACATCTACGCTCTGTAGTCTTGCACCAAGCAAATTTGCACACCCTGTGTCCCCCAAACTAGCAATTTTACTGTGACAGCATCTCCTACTGTGTGTATATATATATATAAATAAATAAAAAGAACCAGCTTTATGTAAAGAAAAAAACGTAAAAAATTGCCCTACGTAAAGGATAAACATGAACTCCCTCAAAGGATGCGTTCACACCAGCAGCGGTGATGACAACCACTTAGCAGTGCTGCACAGTGGTTGTGGTTTACTGCGCCTCAGATCTCGAAGGCTGTTCTTTAGTGTCGTGCGTTTGAGAATAATTTCCCGAACAAGCATTATAATGGAGTTGTTTTCATCAATCAAATTTCTTTTTAAAAGCACACATCAATTGATAAGAATACAGAATAAATATGGAATATTTATTTACTAGACATGTATTCACAATAAATAGTTAGATTATGGATAACAAATAAAATACCAAAATAGTCGCAATACTAGCTAATGGGTTTTGATACAATAAGCAAAAAGATTGATTTCTTCCTGTAGACACAATAACCAGACACAGTGCCTTGAAAAAGTATTCATACCACTTGAAATTTTCCACATTCTGTCATGTTACAACCAAAAATGTAAATGTATTATATTGGGATTTTATGTAATACACAAACACAAAGTGGCACATAATTGTTAAGTGGAAAGAAAATGATAAATGGTTTTCCAAATTTCTTACAAATAAATATGTGAAAAGTGTGGCGTACATTTGTATTCAGCCCCCCAATACCTTGTAGAACCACCTTTCACTGCAATTACAGCTGCAAGTCTTTTGGGGGATGTCTCTACCAGCTTTGCACATCTAGAGAGAGACATTTTTGCCCATTCTGCTTTGCAAAATAGCTCAAGCTCTTTTAGATTGGATGGAGAGCGTCTGAACAGCAAATTTATAGTCTTGCCACAGATTCTCATTTGGATTTAGGTCTGGGCTTTGACTGGGCCATTCAAACACATGAATATGCTTTGATCTAAACTATTACATTGTAGCTCTGGCTGTATGTTTAGGGTCATTGAGACTGGGGCGGAGATTCACCTATCAGTAGGACAAGTCTTTTGCAGACTCCAACAGGTTTTTTTCTAAGATTGCGCTGTATTTGGCTCCATCCATCTTCCAATCAATTCTGACCAGCTTCCCTGAACCTGCTGAACTGCTGAAGAAAAGCATCCTCACATGATGCTGCCACCACCATGTTTCATGTGGGAATGGTGTGTTCAGGGTGATAGTTACATAGTTACATAGCTAGTAAGGTTGAATAAAGACACCAGTCCATCCAGTTCAACCTGAGTGAGTGTGGTTGCGTACCTACAATTATCCCTATTTATTTAAGGTACCCATATAGCGCAGCGATCCACACATACATCGCACCCTATCCTCAAAGAGCCCACAATCCAAGGTCCCAAACTCACATTCATATACTAGGGCCAATTTTGGATAGAAACCGATTAACCTACCAGCATGTGTTTCGAGTGTGGGAGGAAACCGAAGTACCCAGAGGAAACCCATGCAGGCACAGGGAGAACATGCAAACTCCAGGCAGGTAGTGGTTGGGATTCGAACCAGCGACCCTTTTTACTGCTAGGCGAGAGTGCTACCCACTACACCACTGTGCCGCCCCACACAGTGCAGTGCAGTGTTAATTTTCTACCACGCATAGCATTTTCCTTTTAGGCCAAAAAGTTAAAATTTGGTCTCATCTGACCAGAGCACCTTCTTTCACATGTTTTCTGTGTCCTCCACATGGCTTCTCACAAACTGCAAATGGGACACCTTATGGCTTTCTTCTTGTCATGCTTCCATAAAGGCCAGATTTGTGGAGTTCACAACTAACAGTTGTCCTGTGGACAGATTCTCCCACCTGAGCTGTGGATCTCTGCGGCTTCTTCAGAGTTTGCATGGGCTTCTTGGCTGCTTCTCTGATTAATGCTCTCCCTGCCTGGCCTGTCAGTTTAGGTGGATTGATTTAGGTAGTAGATTTGCTTTTGTGTCATCTCATTCCATGTTTAGATGAGTTGAACAGTGCTCCGTGAGATGTTCAAAGCTTGGGATATTTTTTTTATAACCGAAACCTGCTTTAAACTTCAACTTTATCCCTGGCCTGTCTGGTGTGTTCCTTGGCCTTCAAGATGCTGTTTGTTCACTAAGGTTACTTAACAAACCAGCTGTATTTATACTGAGATTAAATTACACACAGGTGGACTCCATTTACCAATTATTTGACTTCTGATTGGTTCCACGAGATTTCAGCAAGGGGTATCAGAGTAAAGGCGGCTGAATACAAATGCACGTCATACTTTTCAGATATTTGTAAAAAAAAATTTAAACCATTTATCATTTTACTTTCACTTCACAATTATGTGCCAGTTTGTGTTGGTCTATCACATAAAATCCCAGTAAAATACATTTACGTTGTTGGTTGTAACATGACGAAATGTGGAAAATTTCAAGGGGTATGAATAATTTTTCAAGGCACTGTATCTATATAATTAACCATCAGAGACAAAAAGTCTGCATTTTAGGCAGCCAACAGTTACTCATCTGCAGCAAAATAAGAGTTAGATTATGTAAATTAAAAAAATGGTACGCTAATATAGCGTGTAGCCATACCCCCATAGGGGTTGCTGAATGTAGTGGTTCACCTGTCCCCTGCCAGCCAGACATCCATCTCTCAGTCATTCGGAGACATAGAACAGTCCATTAACTTTGTTTTGTTTTTTTTTGTTTGAGGGGATTAAACCTGGATGAGAAATGGGGAATTATGGGATGCCCCAGAATATTCAGTGCAAATTTGCTTGGGACTTATATACACACTTCAGTATATACACTTCAACCTTCTCTCCAGCACTTCACTTGCTGCAGACTGTTACTCCTCCAGAATAGCCATCACCGCATAGTAGGCCTGACATTGCTTCAACCAGGCTTCAATGAACTGCCTTTTTGCAGGCAGGGACCTCGGGCCCCTGTGGTGTAGAAATAGTTCAGTTGCTAGCTGTCCTCTATTCAGCTATCACTCCCTCTCTTCAGGTCCTGCCAGCCAACCTGGCTGCAATGACCTCTTTCCACTGCCCTTCCCACAGTCCTCTCTTATGGTTCTGCACCCATCTCAAACTGCAATCTCCCAGTTCTCTCAGGCGTGCCTCCCCAGTCCTCCCAACTGTGCTCACTCACCAGCCCTCCTGGCTGCGACCAGTAGTCCTCCCTTGACACTCTTAGAAGTGTTCTCTCCCTCTGTCCTTTACTTTCTCTCTCATGTGCCTCTCCTTTCAGGATCTTGTCACTCCTCCTGGATGCACCTGAGCCCAGCCAAGGGTAACCCCCCCCAGATTTGGGCGATCCCCATGGGCTCCGACAGCCTCCACATACTCTCACTCCAGCTCTTCCACCTGGCAACTCCACACCAGCTGGGCTGACCCCAGGTATTTAAGGAGGCCTGCCCCTCTGCCAATCCAAGTTGGGGATTAGTCAAGGCTCAAGATACCCCAGGCAGCCCCACCTCTCTTCCCATCCTCTCCTTCTAGTACTTTATAGAAGGAAGAGGGAGGTAACAGTGAAGTAATGTGGACTGTGAGTCACCAGCTGCTACCCCGAGCCACTCCCAGCCCAGAATGAAAAACATGGCAGCACGTTTTCTCTCCATTTTTTGCAGGAAATTATATCGATTAGGAATAGATGTTTTACACACACATATAGTGTGTGTATGTATATATATACACATATATATATATATATATATATATATATATATATATATATATATATATATATATACACATATACACACACACATATATATATATATATATACACACACACACATATACACACATACATACACATATATATATATATATATATATATATATATATATATATATATATATATATATATATATATATATATATATATATATATATATATATATATACACACACACATATACATATACATACACACACACACATATACATATACACACACCTAGGTAGAAGCAGAAGACTATTTATTTATAGTATACATCTCTAAACACAATAATTTGTATATTTAAACAACCATTTCTATATATGAGATATTTCTAATCCGATGAATACATATTACCTACTAGATGATTAGTATGCCAGCAGACAATACCATCATGACTTGATCTATTTCATGGGATATAATATATGGAGGTATAGTATTATATTCATACACTTTAGACATATGCGGATATGGTGGTTTTTGCTCTGTGTTCATCTTTCGCAGAGCAGAGACCATGGCTTGGTCATTGGATAATTAGCTTTGTTTATCCTTTCTGTCCATAAGCCTACCTGGATATACACAGGGCCTTGGGAAGTCAGTTGATGTGTACTGTTTTTATGGTTTTATCACTGGTGCAAGGGTCCTCAAATAAATTCTGTTTAGAAACCATAAAATATATTTATCCTTGGCTTTTCTATACCCAGTTTTGCAAACAGCTTGTTTGGAAACCTTCAAACAGAGTGATAAGAACACAGGCTGTTCGGTTTGAAGACTCATGTGAGTGTCCTGAGTTTGGTTTTGTTTTTTTTCTGAGGCTTATTCAGTTTTAAACAACCATATGAAATTTATAAAAATATATCTATTTTTTCATAATAGTTCTGACATTAGGTTTATTTTAGCAGGGGGTACGCATTGTTTTAGAAGGTTACAAATGGGTATGTGCTGTTGTCAGTAACCTTCTTTCCAACCCATGGCCTTTTGTAGAGCTGCTGCTGGACGAGGGGAAACGTACTTGAATTTCCCCTAGAGGAAATGGGGGAGGGGGTTGCCAACTCCTTTCTCTCCACAGTTACTCAGCTGTTGATGATATCCTGCTTGTTAGTCCTGCCTACTTAAAGCGGAGGTTCACCCTTAAAAAAAAAAAATTGCATTAAAATGCTCCTAAAAACGTGAGAAAAAAAAATAGAAAAATAAAAATTTTTACTTACCAGAAATGGCTGTTGCTAGGCAGATCATCCTAATCTGCCACTTCCTACACCGTGGTGATCTTCAGTCTTCTCCTCCTCGCGTTGTCTTCTGAGGAAGGTAGCGCGGTGTGTTCTGGTAACTGTGTGTCCCAGAACACAGCCGGCCATTCACAAAGCACCGCGCGACTCGCGCATGTGCAGTTGGAAACGGGCAGTGAAGCCGCAAGGCTTCACTGCCCGTTTCCCTTACTTCGAATGGGACCCTTACTTCGCCGGGACTCGATCCGATGGATGAACCAGCCTCGGGCGGCTGACATCGCGGGCACCCTGGACAGGTAAGTGTGCTTATTAAAAGTCAGCAGCTACAGTGTTTGTAGCTGCTGACTTTCATTTATTTTTTTTTAACCGGACCTCCTCTTTAAGCTGTCAAATCCAGAGGAGCTCTGCCTTCGCCTTGGTCACATCACAGAAATTATCTCCTGCAATCCTGGTCAAGACTTGCTTTGCTGGCATCCCTTCTGGCTCCTGATCCTGCTTGCTGTTCCACTACATTGATCCCTGACTTTTGGCTTGGCTGACTATCCGTTCTGGTTACCGAACTTTGGCTATGTTTTGACTACGTTTGTTCTTTTTACTTTTATTATTAAACAAGTGTGATTTAACTGTACTTCTGTCTCGACCGGATTTAATGGTTTCTGACAATTCCCTCATGGAAATACAGGCTTACAGACATAAAAAAAGTGTCAAGAGATGGGTAGGCTGATCATCCCAATCAAACTACTACCCTATCCCTCATCACCTTAGGTATTTCTTTGGGGTTGCACTAGGGTTGTTGAAGTGAAAGAACTGGGCTACACAAGATTAGAATTTTTGCTTTTCACTCATGGACTCTTTGTACATTTCTACCCTGCTGACTTATGAAAGGATTTGACAATCCTGATGAAGCAGACTCAACTCCATAAAACACGTTGAGTTAAACCCATTGGTCTTTCCAATAATGTGCTTGGTGTAAAGCATGAAACTGTAAATATATCTTTGTTTAATTTTTTTTGTATTATTATAATGGACTTTGGTAAGTGAGAACGACAGATGACCTATCAGTGCCATATAATAAATTCAATTAGATTGTTCGTATGAGCATAAAAAGGTCATTTTAATCAGTGAATAATATATGGGTAATTTATGGAATTTAAATTAATATTAAAACTATACCTCAAAGAGATCTTTTCTGAACTATGGCGCAGTGCTCAGTATGCTTCCTGATATATAGACAGAAAATAAAGAAGGAACTTCAAATCTGTTTATGCAATTTTATTACGAAGACATAGATCAGCAAGCATGGAAAAACATGTCAAATAAAAAAATATGCTCAAGCCTTAGGCTCGGTTCACACTGGTGCGACTTGGGATCCGACTTGTACGCCCTCAAGTCGCCCCAGAAATAGTTTCGATGGGAGTGAATGCTAGCGTCTTAATAGACGCTACTGAAGTCGCTCCGACTTCAGAGCGTACTCCCTGTACTACTTTGATCCGACTTGGTAGGCGACCTGTACCATAGAAATCAATGGAAGTCGCCTCCAAGTCGGATCTCTCTGTAAAGTCAAGCGACTTTGCAGGGAAAACCCCTCCCTCCCCCCTCCCTCCCAGAGAGCTGATTGCCCCGTGATTGGCCACAGGCAAAGTCGCCTGTCATGGAGGCGACTTCAAGTCGCCTTGTAATTTGCTAAAGTCGCGCTGAAGCCGCGTTGAAGTCGCGGTACAAAGTCGCGCTGAAGTCGTGTTGCCCCAGTGTGAACCGACCCTTACTATAAGGATTTAAAAATAACAAAGTGGAGAACATTTTTTCCAATGTGAGCAAAATCCCCTCTGATTCAGTTGTCACTGTCCCCATCGTAAGCTAGAAAAACTATAAAATGGACTTTATAGGCACACGAGTAAACTTTCTAAAAATGGTAAAGTTAATTTATTGAGTACAAAATTGTATATCATACAAACGGTAAGTACAAGTAAAGGCATATAAAATCCTGTAAGATTAATATTGTACAGCCTGCACACAACCCTAACCCCACTTCATACAATACGTGGAATTGGTAATGAAAACAGTATGGAGAAAACATTTTTCCCGTAGTGGTAATTCTGTTGAAGATGTAGGCAAACAAGCTTGCGGGTCAGGGTGTAAGTCCGGGTATACATGATCTTAATTGCTCGACATGTTGCGCGTAAGAATACGCTTCTTAAGGAGCATGTGAAATTCTATTAGACATATATGAAGAAAACAAAAATAAATATATACACTTTTACATCATGTAACAAGACGCAAAAATAAGAAAGTTAAAGAAAGTTGCCCCAAAATGACACCCAGCTATATGCACAACCACCCAACGAGGGGGCCAGCTGGGCACCTGGAGGCAGAAAGCAAAGCAGGACAGTTGAGGCGTGTATTAAAGCATGATAATAAAGACAAGGTGTATGACAGTATGTTGTTAATGTAGTCTAATGAAGAGGCCAAACAAACCCCCCGTATATATACACTATATAGCAATAGAGCATACAAGCTATGTATGGGAGTAGCAATATGACATCAGAGGTGTCAAAAGATTGAACAAGTTGTTGAATAACATTGAGGGGATAGGAGCCCAATAATACCAACAGTATACAAGATTTAAAAGATGGTGTAAGTATAATAGATGGGGTATAAGTAAACAATGATGGGGGGCGGAAGGCATCTAATGGACTATAATAAAACTAGATAGCAAAGCATTGATAGATAGGATTAGATACACAACTTAACAAGCGATATTCAGACGCAGGGTTAAAGATGTCGGGGATAGCTAGCAAGTACAGCTTATGCCCTATACACACGATAGGATTTTCCGATGGAAAATGTGTGATCGGACCTTGTTGTCGGAAATTCCGACCGTGTGTAGGCTCCATCACATGTTTTCCATAGGAAAATTTCCGACACACAAAGTTTGAGAGCTTGCTATCAAAGTTTCCGACAACAAAATCCGTTGTTGGAAATTCCGATCTTGTGTACACAAATCTGACACACAAAGTGCCACGCATGCTCAGAATAAATTAAGAAATGAAAGCTATTGGCTACTGCCCGGTTTATAGTCCCGATGTACGTGTTTTACGTCACCACGTTCAGAACGATCTGATTTTCCGACAACTTTCTGTGACCCTGTGTATGCAAGACAAGTTCGAGCCAACATCCGTTGGAAAAAATCCATGGATTTTGTTGTCGGAATGTCCGATCAATGTCCGACCGTGTGTACAGGGCATTAGTGGGTGTGGCCAGAAAACACAGGTTAGATCAGTGTTTCTCAACTCCAGTCCTCAAGGCGCCCCAACAGGTCATGTTTTCAGGATTTCCCTCAGATGAAACAGCTGTGGTCATTACTAAGGCAGTGAAACTGATCAATTCACCTGTGCAAAATAATGGAAAACCTGAAAACATGACCTGTTGGGGCGCCTTGAGGACTGGAGTTGAGAAACACTGGGTTAGATAACAGCACAATAGCTGGAAGGTAAAGGATACCGATTGGTAGTCTGGTATAAATGTGGCTTAAATGGTCTGTTTGTACAGCACATAGGCAAAACAGAAAACGGGCATCTTAGGGAGGTAAACCTATAATATACCGTAAACAAATGTGCTATTTAGTAACAGGTAGGTATTACAGCCAGACGGGCAGAGTAACTGGCGGCATATACCTGGTTAAGGGAGAAATCTTACCATTGTAAGATTTTCCTTCTTTTCCTGTTCTGGTGGCAACTCAACATTTTGGTTTCTCACTCTCTGTCCTAGTGGTGGTAGTCAGTTGGATAAACAGATTAAGAGTGTTACTCTACCTAAAAAAAAAAAAAAAAGCACAACAGGAGTACTAACTCCTCACCACTCTATCCAAAACTAACTTTTGATATACACTACACTACAGTACCTTGAAAAAGTATTCATACCCTTGAAATGTTCCACATTTTGTCATGTTACAACCACAAACAAAAAATGTATGTGATAGACCAACACAAAGTGGCACATAATTGTGAAGTGGAAGGAAAATGATTAATGGTTTTCCAAATTTTTTTACGAATAAATACATGAAAAGCATGGCGTGCATTTATATTCAGCCCCCTTTACTCTGATACCTTTAACTAAAATCTAGTGGAACCACTTGCTTTCAGAAGTTACCTAATTAGTAAAGAGTCCACCTGTGTGTAATTTAATCTCAGTATAAATGTAGCTGTTCTGTGAAGACGTTTGTTAGAGAACCTTAGTGAACAAACAGCATCATGAAGACAAAGGAACACACCAGATAGATCAGGGATAAAGTTGTGGAGACATTTAAAGCAGGGTTAGGTTATAAAAAAAATCTCAAGCTTTGAACATCTCATAGAGCACTGTTCAATCCATCATCCGAAAATGGAAAGAGTATGGCACAACTGCAAACCTATCAAGACATGGCCGTCCACCTAAACTGACAGGTCAGGCAAGGAGAGCATTAATCAGAGAAGCAGCCATAAGGCCCATTGTAACTTTGGAGGAGCTGAAGAGATCCACAGTTCAGGAGGGAGAATCTGTCCACAGGACAACAACTGTATTAAGGTGCAAGGTGCTCTGGTCAGATGAGACCAAAATTGAACTTTTTGGCCTAAAAGCAAAAACACTATGTGTGGCGGAAAACTAACACTGCACATCACCCTGAACACACATCCCCACTGTGAAACATGGCGGAGGTGGCAGCATCATATTGCAGGGATTCTTTTAGCAGGGACAGGGAAGTTGGTCAGAGTGATGGGAAGATGAATGGAGCCAAATACAGGGTAATCTTAGAACAGTGGTTCTCAACTCCAGTCCTCAGGACCCACCAACAGGCCAGGTTTGCAAGATAACTGAAATACATCACAGGTGATATCACTTGCTGCTCAGTGATTGCAGTATTCTAGTCTGCAAATCCCCAAGGTAATACTTAAAATCTGGCCTGTTGGTGGGTCCCGAGGACTGGAGTTGAGAACCACTGTCTTAGAAGAAAACCTATTAGAGTCTGCAAAAGACTTGAGACTGGGGTGTGGCACTATGTGTTGGTCTATCACATAAAATCACAATAAAATCCATTTACATTTTTGGTTGTAACATGACAACATTTTGAAAATTTCAAGGGGTACGAGTACTTTTTCAAGGCACAGTCTATTACCAAAAGTATTGGGACTCCTGCCTTTACACACACTTTAACCACTTGCCTACCAGACACTTACACCCCCTTCCTGCCCAAGCCATTTTTCAGCGCTGTCGCACTTTGAATGACAATTGCACGGCCGTGCTACACTGTACCCAAACACATTTTTTATCATTTTCTTCACACAAATAGAGATTACTTTTGGTGGGATTTAATCACTGCTGGGATTTTTATTTTTTACCAAGAAAAAAAAAAGACCAAAAATTTTGAAAAAAAATATTGTTTACTTTTTTTCTGTCAGTAAATTTTGTAACTAAGTAATTTTTCGCCTTCACTGATGGGCACTGATAGGCTGAACTGGTGGGCATTGATGAGGCGGCACTTATGGGCACTGATGAGGAGGCACCAACATGTCGCACTTATGGACACTGATAGGTGGCACTGATAAGCGGCACTGATGGGCACTGTTAGGCGGCACTAGTGGGCACTGATGGGCATTGATCTACAGCAGTGATAGGCAGCACTGAGTGCCAGCACTGACTGGCATCGCTAATGGGCACTGATTGGTGACACTTGTGGGCAGTGATTGCTGGCATTGGTGGAAACTGTATAGTAAAACTGTTTTACTATACTGTAATCAGGGCCCTGATTACATTCCTACATGTCCCCCTGTGTGGAGATGCCACTGATCGGCTCTCCTCGCCACACACTCTGTCAGTGTGAAGCGAGGAGCGCCGATTACCGTCACTTCCTTGTTTACATGTGACCGGCTGTGATTGGACACAGCCGATCACATGGTTAAGGAGCCGTGGACGTGGCTCTTTACAGAGATCGGGGTCAGGCCGTGTCCTAGCAACAGGGCGCAGCCGCGCGAGAGCGGCTGTTCTGGGATGCCATCATATGACGTCGTCCCAGAATGAGAGCCGCACCGCCCTGCCGTCATTTGACGGTGGGTGGGTGGCAACCCGTTAATGGCATCCCAGTTTTAGTCCGTAAGGTTTAATATTCAGTTGGCCCACCATTTGCAGCTATAACAGTTTTAGTTCTTCTCGTAAGTCTGTCCACAAGGTTTAGGAGTGTGTTTATGGGAATGTTTGACCATTCCTCCAGAAGCGCATTTGTGAGGTCAGGCACTAATCTTGGATGAGAAGGCTATGCTCGCAGTCTCCGCTTTCATTCGTTCCAAAGGTGTTCTACCAGGTTGAGGTCAGGACTCTGTGCAAGCCAGTCAAGTTTCTCCACCCCAAACTCGCTCATCCATGTCTTCATGAACTTTGCTTTGTGCACTGATCCAAATCATTTAGTGGGGGAGATCATGGTGTGGGGTTGTTTTTCAGGGGTTGGGCTTGGCCCCTTTGTTCTAGTGAAAGGAACTCTCAAGGCATCCGCATACCAAGACATTTTGAGAATTTTCATGCTTCCAACTTTGTGGGAAGAGTTTAGGAATGCCCCTTTCCTCTTCCAACATGACTGCGCTCCAGTGAACAAAGCAAGGTCCATAAAGGACATGGATGAGCGAGTTTGGGGTGGAGGAACTTGACTGGCCTACACAAAGTCCGGACCTCAACCCGATAGAACACCTTTGGAACGAATTAGAGCGGAGACTGCGAGCCAGGCTTTTTCGTCCAACATTAGTGGCTGACCTCACAAATGCTGTTCTGGAAGAATGGTCAAACATTCCCATAGACACACTCCTAAACCTTGTGGACATCCTTCACAGAAGTGTTGAAGCTGTTACAGCTGCAAAGGGTGGGCCAACTTAATATTGAACCCTACGGACTAAGACTGGGATGCCATTAAAGGTCATGTGCGTATAAAGGCAGGCATCCCAATATTTTTGGTATTATAGTGCACTTTAAAATGGGCACTTCTAGTGGGGCAGAGTTTCGACTTATTGAGATGACACCTCCATCTGCCTCTGTATTATCACCACAAATTTGTTGTCAGCTACTTAGCACAGCACGGCTGCCCAGATCCAATAGCATCAGCCAGGATGGCAAGTAATGTCAGAGGTGATTGTTCAGATGCAAGGTTCTTTAGTACCAACTAGATTATGCACAGTACTTTAGACAAGAATTAGAAGTAAATAATACATTAAATATACACATACAGTGTACCAGAATCACATTTTTATAGAAGATAACCAATTCCCCAAACTATTTTCTTTCACAACTAAAGCCCTGATTTTGGCCAGACTGAATATTATCAGTACTGGACATAAAGTATACAGCATCACCTAAGCAGCAAGAGGAAATAAATTAGCACTGTTAAGCCACTAATGACGGCAGCCTAGCTTTCCCAGTCTCTTGGAGAAGGCAGTCTTTTGTACAGGTAACGAGAGTCCACAAAGCAGGTCAGATTTCTAACTGGCCATCATTAGCTCTTTTGTAGCTCCGGCATCAGAAAACCATAAACAGCAATTCCAACATGAAATAGTTTAGGCAGCTTGTCGACAGCAATAAAACAAAAAACACATACAATTAAACCCTAACCTGTCTTTATCTAGAAATCAAGTGCCTTTCTAACAGGAATAAGGATCTTCTGTCCAGATCCACTTTGTTTCATTTTTCAGGGGAGAACACAGGAAGTGCCACCTGAGTGTAATATTAAGGCACAGTTTAAAGTGCTTGTAAACCCTTACAGACCACTTTGTGCTACAGGTAAGCCTATAAGGCCTGCATGGTTTTGCATCTCCTAAACCTGCATGGTTTAGGAGACATCCCCTGTACAGGCATCCACGCATATGACAAGATGACAGGGGAACCGTGATCCTTCCTGTAGCCACCAGGAAGTCGACCGGAACCAGCGTTGAACGCAGGGAAGCGACGTCACTAGAAGCGGAGGAACATCCGGGAGAGAACAGCTGGATAGACAGAGTAGGCAAGGCTACGCGCTCGGAGCATCAGCTCCTTCTACAGGCCTGACGTGGCAGTGCTGAGGTAGTGCTATTTATGTGCCCAGGCTGGTCGTGGAACAACAAGCTCCTGCACACATAGCACACCATCAGCTAACACTTGGGAAAAATAATGTGGGTTGACCAGACATAGACATATATTATGCAGCAGGAGCTCCGGCGCGTCTCCATTCACCGTTTCAGGTCCGATTTTCGTCTGAATTATCGGACCTGAAACGGACCAAAAGACACACAGGACTCCTGTGCAATTTGCACCGGAGCCGATCCAGAGGTGGATGAACTGGCTCCATAGAAAGCCGGTCACAATCTCCTGCTATGCAAATCGCAATAGTGTGAACCCAGTCTCAGATTCCAGCTGGTGGATCTCATGGTTAACAGCTGAATGGGGCTGGACGTGAGTCACTGGTTTCTAGGATGCTGTCAGGAACTTGCCTCATAGCAACTAAAGAGCCCTGTACAGCAGTCGTCATCAACCCTGTCCTCAGGGCCCACTAACAGGCCAGGTTTGCAAGATAACTGAAATACATCACAAGTGATATCATTTGCTGCTCAGTGATTGCAGTATTCTAGTCTGCATTGCCTCATGGTAATACATAAAACCTGGCCTGTTAGTGGGCTCTGAGGACAGGGTTGATGACCACTGCTGTACAGGGACCTGTCACATTCATGATAGTTTCCTCATATGCCCACTCTGAGTGCTAAAGTCTCTTTGTATGCCATCTGGGAGTTACATTCATACGTAGTTGGTGAGGTTGAATAAAGACACACTGGTGCATCCAGTTAAACCTGAGTATGTGTATTACTGCGGTTTTCCATATCTCTGTACATTGTGTTCAATAAGAAACACCTCTAAACATTTTTTGAACTTATCTACACTCTCCACTGACACCACCAACTGTCGAATGGAGTGCTACATCCTTAACACCCTAACAGTGAAGGACCCCTCAAGCAGTTACAGACTGAACCGCTTGTCCTCCAACCTCATTGTGTGGCCGCGTGTCTTTTTTTAGAGACCAGAGATTAAAAATTTTCCTTCCAATGCTAGAGTCATCATTTAAAAAAAGTATATATTGTGGTCATGTCCCCCCTTAAGCTCATCTTCTCCAGGGAGAAGAAGTATAATGTTTGTATTGTTCCTCATAAGAGAGGTCCTCCAGCGCTTAGCTTTGTTGACCTTCTCTGGATTCTTCCCAGTTTGGAGTTGGCCTTAATTACCACCAGTTTCCTAATCTGAAAACTGGTTGCAATTCTTTTTTTTACATTTGGTGCAGCCAAAAAGGCACATTCTAAAAGTGATGGTAACCAAACAAAAAAAAGCTGTTGTAAACCCTTACATATACCCAGTGAAGTGACTATCCTCAGGTGCTACACAGAGATGAAACAAATACTCCTGCATAAGTTGTACCTGTTTATCTGCAGTCTGCTATTCTCTATGGCCATTGTAAGTGCAAAATGTTAGCTTATCTGAGCTTCCAAAAAATTGGGCTGAGAGCTGAAGTTACACTCTGCAGAACTCAGTGAGGAGAGGTCTGAAAGCTGATTGGAGGGAAGGGACACACCCCCTACACACAGCACACAGGAACAGAGCTGAGGCTGTCAATCACCTGGAGTTTACTCCCCTGACACCATTTTTCTCTTGGTGACAGGAAAACTTGTCAGAAGTGAATCATGCTGATAGAGAAATGAAGTGGTGGACACAAGTGTCACTTAGTGCTCTTAATTGAGACAAGTACACACTATAGAGGGATAGGCTTTGTTCATATTTCAGGTCTGAGGTTTAAAACCTGTTGCATGTGGTGTAACTAGTAATGAATCTGTTGCAAGGCTTTCCTGATTCATGCGCAGGTCATTTTAGAGGAATCCTACCATCATAAAGGTGTAAATTTATTCAATCACCCCAACTGTGGATTCCCCAAGTATTCAAAGCCATTTCAGAGACCTCTGTTAAGACATCTGCTTCTCTATAAAAAACCAGCACAGCCATGGCATAACTGGCCTTGACTGAAGACCCTTTCATCATCACCAACCTGGCTTTCCCAGATGCCACTCTTACATTAGGGAAGAGGGATATGTATTGAATTTCTGTGCAGAATTTTTAATCACAAGTATATTGTGTTTTTACGAAGATCATTACTCTTCTGTAATTCTGGACTCCCCTCGGGTTTTCTTTAAAGTTAAATTTAATAAACATGCTGTTATTGGTCATATACTAGACTATATTCCCGCAAGGCAAAATTGTGCATACGATTTTTAAAAACACCAGCTGTGCGGAAAAGTAGCAAAGGATCATTTCAAATCCTTATAAAATATTAGAAACCATGTATATACACACACTGCACACTTAAGATTACAGACACAGGTTTGCTGGCAGATTGGATTCCCCCTCGAAATTGTTCATTAAGTGGACGCCAAGCTGCCTACTGGATAATTGGCCAGAGAAGAGAAATTGATTTTATTTCACTATTTTTGGTTGTGAATCTACATGTGTAGGAACTCGGGATATCGACGCACAGAAAGTTAAAACTGTCATTTTCAGGGAAGATTTATATATGGGAGAAAGTTATACAGTCTTGGCTTATATTACAAGGCAGGCGGAAGAAAAAAAATTGCATGGATTACAGGCATTTGCTGACCTTCCCCTTGCTTCCCAAGACTTGGACAGCCGGTGAGACACAAATGTTATAAGTCAGACTTGGTTTGGTCATTAGAGTGGCCCCTCTTTGTCGCCAGTGGTAGATAAGCACCAAGTCGCACAGTACAGGTTATGTGAATATCACAGGTTGCAATATGTTTGTTCAGGCACAATCCCAGTGCATTGAGACTGATGTGTTGGTATATACCAGTGCTCTCCAAACTGCAGCCCTGGGGTCGGATGTGGCCCTTTCCTTGCCTTTATCCAACCTTCAGGCATTATTCCTGACACCGACACCAACATTGGGACATGATTCCTGTCACTGACACCAACATTGTGACAGAATTCCTTTCACTAACAAAAATGGGGCACTATTCCTTCCACTGACAGTGGCGGCTGGTGCTCAAAAATTTTTTTTTTTGGGGGGGGGGGGGCGCAAACTAACTGAAAAATTCTGAAAAATACTGAAACAAAGTCATCATATGCAGCCAACTGGGCCCAGCAAATGCAGCCAACTGGGCCCATAATATGTAGTCACTACTCCCAGCAAATGCAGCCAACTGCTCCCCATCAATTGCAGCCTCTGTGCCTGTAATATGCAGTCACTATGCCCAGCAAATGCAGCCAACCATGCCCCATCACTTGCAGCCTCTGTGCCAATAATATGCAGCCACTGTGCCCCCCTGCCCGCCCACCTGCTGTCTGCCCGACACTTGCCCCATCGTGGTGGTGGGTCAGGTGGCGAGCTGTGGGACTGTTAGCGTGATAATGACTCCTGTGTCCTCCGTGCGCATCTTCTTCCTGTTCTGCTAGGCGGCCAATGGGATCGTCTCTGCCTTCAGCCAATCAGGTGATCGGTAGCCAATCAGGAGGCATGGATGAGAGGTGGTTCTCTGTTAGCAAAGCAAATATTAATTTGCTTTGCTAACACACCTGGGAGAACTGCGAGCACAGTGGATTGCGCTCGCAGTCCACCCTTTTTGAAGCCTATTAGAGCCTATGGCTCTAATCAGGTGCTTCAAAAACACCTCCCCGCCGTAATTCAGGCACCCTGCATCCGAAACGGGGCTGGATGCCTGAATAGGGGGTGGCTACAGCGCCCATGGATGGATTCATGCAATGCATGAATCTATCCATACTACACAGAGGGGGTGGCTGGAGAGAGGGGGCAGCGCCCGTGTGCCCTTAAAGGACGCACCGCCATTGCACTGACACCAATTATTTCTACTGTGATGCCAAAGATAGGGCATGGTTTACCCCCACCGGTCACAGTCTGGCCCCCTTAAAGTCTGTAAAACAAAGGGCCAGTTTACTGCTCTTCAAAGTTTGGAGACCCCTGGTATATACTGTATGTGCAATGTCATCAAAAGAAAACTGGAAAACTTTGGCCTGAGGTCAAACACAACCAACAGCCTTTTCCTGGCAGGGACAGATTTCCATGGGTTAAATACAGTGTAGAATGCAAATTGTGCCACGAAGCATTATTGATTGCTGTGCATTGTAAAAGGTGGGTGTTCCAAAAAGATTTTGTTAATTGTAAGCAGGCCTTTTGTTTTTTTTTGTTTTTTTAAGAGAATAGGTGCAGGAACTCAGTCAGAGTCACCCCTTGTCTCTTGCCCCTACCCATTTTTAAGCAGCATTCCTTGCTTACACCCCCTATCCCTGTACTGCCCCTTTTAGAGTATACAGAACCAAGTAACAATAGTATTATGATATTTGTAGATTATAAAAAAAAAAACAAACAGTCAAATAGATCCCCTGCAGCTAACAATAGACAACCTGCAACAAAATACACTCACTGCAACAAAAGGCCCCCCAGCAGCAACAACAGATCCTCCACAGCCAGCATCAGCGGACCCTCCAGCAGCAATAGATTCCCACGGCAACAATGGACTACCCGCAACAAAAATCCCCCCCAGCAACAATAGAGCCTTGGCAGCAATACCACATCTCCCCGCAGCCAGTATTAACAGACCCCCCAGCAGCCAGCAACAATAAACTCCTCCCTCAACAGTAGATCACTCCCAGCAACAACAGACCCCCTCCAGCAACAATAGATCCCCAACCAGCAACAACATACCTCCCCAGCAACAACAGACCCCCCACCCCCCTGCAAAACTAGATCCCCTCCAGGGATAATAGATTCCCTAGCAGCCAGAATCAATAGACCCTGCAGTACAATTCAGCATCCCTTGCCGTTACATACATTCACTGCTGGAGGTGCCGGATCTGCGTTCCCCCGCTCTCCTGCCGAAAAAAAAAAGCACTGACTCCATGACACTTTTTAACTTCTTTTAGCATTAACATCCTCTGCAGCTTTTATACATATGAGATCTCAGAGCCACAATAGAAGTTGGTCACTGAAGACTTCTTACCAGGTTTGATTGCAGGTCTGAAAAGGGGAGCTATAAAATGCACAGCATATTTTGAGGACTTTTTTCCGCTCTGATCAATGTCTGACTGCTGAAGTTTTTTTTGACTCAGAACCTACAAGCCCAACATATCTGATTATTTTTTGGTCCAGGGGGCAAATGTCCCAGCCATCACTTAGCTTAGTCTTCTTTTGGCGGCAGTAAATATATTTAAAAAAGCAGATGGTGTGGCCTATAGTGACCATGTATGGCCATTGGAGTAAGAGTGCCATCACAGAGGTTACGGGAGAGGACAAAAGATTTGGTGACTTATGGAAGACACAAGGAAATTGCAGGTTTCTTACAAATGTAAACACTATCAGAGTAATGACTAGTATGCTGGCCACACCACACATTTTATAGCTTTAGAACATTTCATGTTGCAAGGGTGAGTTTGAGAGTCAATGGTTAGACCCAAAAAAAAGTTGGTACCAGCTAAGAATAACAAATTGGATATATATTGTATATACCGTATATTTCTTCATGGCTTAATTCAGTCGATATCTTCAATAACGTAAAATAATTTTGACACTTTGCATTATTTAAGAACATTAGATGTTCTGGATTTTTCCTTTGAAACAAGCTTACACATTAGTATACTTTTTGCTACATCACATCAGTGTGATGTAAGGACATTGGCTGCCATGATATAATATGGAATTGCCAAGGTGCAGCTATAGTTACTGGCTTTTGGGCCCAATCCAGCCAAAAAAGGGCAGACAAAGCAGATTTCAGTTTTTATAAGGTTCATCTAGCAGAAGATGGGCTGAGGCTCACAAAAATGTAGCACTACGCTCTACGTATGTTATCTATACAATATTACCCAGCAAAGCACATAGGAACTAACAGGTCATAGAAAACCCATTTTAAAGGAGATATACAGTGAGGATGGAAAGTATTCAGACCCCCTTAAATTTTTCACTCTGTCATTTTGAAGCCATTTGATAAAATCATTTAAGTTCATTTTTTTCCTCATTAATGTACACACAGCACCCCATATTAACAGAAAACACAGAATTGTTGCAGATTTATTAAAAAACAAAAACTGAAATATCACATGGTCCTAAGTATTCAGACCCTTTGCTCTGACACTCATATTTAACTCAGGTGCTATCCATTTCTTCTGATCATCCTTGAGATGGTTCTACACCTTCATTTGAGTCCAGCTGTGTTTGATTATACTGATTGGACATGATTAGGAAAGCCACACACCTGTCTATATAAGACCTTACAGCTCACAGTGCATGTCAGAGCATATGAGAATCATGAGGTCAAAGGAACTGCCTGAAGAGCTCAGAGACAGAATTGTGGCAAGGCACAGATCTGGCCAAGGTTACAAAAACATTTCTGCTGCACTTAAGGTTCTTAAGAGCACAGTGGCCTCCATAATCCTTAAAAGGAAGACGTTTGGGACGACCAGAACCCTTCCTAGAGCTGGCTGTCCGGCCAAACTGAGCTATCGGGGGAGAAGAGCCTTGGTGAGAGAGGTAAAGAAGAACCCAAATATCACTGTGGCTGAGCTCCAGAGATGCAGTCGGGAGATGGGAGAAAGTCAACCATCACTGCAGCCCTCCACTAGTCGGGGCTTTATGGCAGAGTGGCCCGACGGAAGCCTCTTCTCAGTGCAAGACACATGAAAGCCCGCATGGAGTTTGCTAAAAAAAACACCTGAAGGACTCCAAGATGGTGAGAAATAAGATTCTCTGGTCTGATGAGACCAAAATAGAACTTTTTGGCCTTAATTCTAAGCGATATATGTGGATGAAACCAGGCACTGCTCATCACCTGTCCAATACAGTCCCAACAGTGAAGCATGGTGGTGGCAGCATCATGCTGTGGGGGTGTTTTTCAGCTGCAGGGACAGGACGATTGGTTGCAATCGAGGGAAAGATGAATGCGGCCAAGTACAGGGATATCCTGGACGAAAACCTTCTCCAGAGTGCTCAGGAACTCAGACTGGACAAAAAGACTCATGGCTGTATTCGATCAAAAGGGTGCTTCTACTAAATACTGAGCAAAGGGTCTGAATACTTAGGACCATGTGATATTTCAGTTTTTCTTTTTTAATAAATCTGCAAAAATGTCAACAATTCTGTGTTTTTCTGTCAATATGGGGTGCTGTGTGTACATTAATGAGGAAAAAAATTAACTCAAAAGATTTTAGCAAATGGCTACAATATAAACAAAGTGAAAAGTTTAAGGGGGTCTGAATACTTTCCGTCCCCACTGTATATACACACACATTTACACACACACACACACACATATATATACACATATATACACACACACACACGCTTTTACAGAGGGATCGACATTCATTAAATTTAGAGACTATAAAGACAGCTTTACCAATTTACTATTTTTAAAATAAGTAAAAAAAAAAAAATGATCATTGTAATAACCTAAATTTGTACCCTTAAAAACTGTTAAACCGAGAATCCTTAGGTCTCAGAAATTTGACTTGATTTAATTCTTTACTTGTATTCTCTTCTTGTCAGAGCAGAGGTGCCAGGCTAAAGCCTAGTGCACATGAGCCGAATGTCGGGCGGGATCGGCCAGTTCAATAGAAACCGCCCAACATTTAGCCCGTGTGTACTGCAGTCGGGCCAGCTTCTGACGAAGGGGCATGACTGGAAAAGGTCTGCCCAACGGCTCCTGATCAGCGTTTTCAGCCAATGGCCAATAACGCTGACCGGAGTGTTCTGGCGGGGAGGGGGGTGCACCCCCTCCTGTCAGAACACAATAGAACAGCAGGGGAGATCACAGTACTAATGTCGGATAGTTAGTACAGCGGTTCCTGAGCTGTCAGTCTCTTTTCGTTCAACCCTGTTGGGTGAAACGAAGAAAAAAAATACAAGTGTGTATCAGGCTTAGGTATCAGACTGTAAGGATGTCCTATCTCCTTTCTGGGTTCAGTGCTGATTACAGACACCAAAAACATTGTCATATAACTAAAAAGTATTGTCAGACATATATGAAAGGAATCTTAACCACTGCAGCCCCCCGGAAGGATTTACCCTCTTAACAACTAGGCCATTTTTTGTGATACGACACTGTCACTTTAACTGACAATTGCGCAGTCCCCAAACAGAATTGACATCCTTTTTTCCCCACAAATAAAAGTTTCTTTTGGTGGAATTTGATCACCTCCGCGGTTTTTATTTTTTGTGCTATAAACAAAAAAAGGCCGACAATTTTGAAAAAAAAAAAAAAAAAATCATTTCTTTATTACTTTTTGCTATAATACATATCCAAAAAATAAATAAAAAAAATAAAAAATGTATTCAGCAGTTTAGGCCGATTTATATTCTTGGTAAAAAAAATTTTTTGTCGGGCTGCGACATTGCGGTGGACAAGTCTGACCTCAAATGACACTTTTTTTGACCAGTGACATTATTACATTTATTAGTGCTATAAAAATACACTGATCAACGTAAAAATTACACTGGCAGGGAAGGAGTTAACACTAGGGGGCAATTAAGGGGTTAAGTGTGTTCCCTGGGTGTGTTCTAACTGTAAGGGGGATGGGCTACCAGGGACATGACAGAGATCGCTGTTCCGAATCACTGGGAACAGAAGATATCTGACATGTCATCTGGCAGAACAGGGAATTGCCTTGTTTACATAGGCAGATCCCCATTCTGCCTCTGTACACCGCGATCCCTGGTCGCCAGAGGACATAGAGAATAAATACACACTATATGTTATTAAAAAATGATTTTAAATAGGATATAATGTGTATATGGAATACATTTATGTAGCACCTCAAAAGTCCCAGTAATTACAAACCTGTTCAAGAATGTTACTCTCTCTTTCAGTAAGACCCCTTTCACACTGGGGTGCTTTGCAGGCGTTACATCGCTAAAAATAGCGCCTGCAAAGCGCCCTGAAAGAGCCTCTCCTGTCTCTTCAGTGTGAAAGCCCCGAGGGCTTTCACACTGGAGCGGTGCGCTGGCAGGACGGTAAAAAAAGTCCTGCTACCAGCATCTTTGGAGCGGTGTGTATACCGCTCCTCCACCACTCCTGCCTATTGAAATCAATGGGGCAGTGCGGCTATACCGCCAGCAAAGCGCTGCTGCAGCAGCGCTTTGCGGGTGGTTTTAACCCTTTTAACCCCCGCTAGTGGCCGAATACCCCCGTAAATACGACGGTAAGCGCCGCTAAAAATAGCGGCGCTTTACTGACAACGACGCCCCCACCCCAGTGTGAGAAGGGCCTAAACCTGCCCCGCAAAGTGCGGGGCAAGTTTACAGCACAGACTTGTATAGTGGAAAAGGCAGAGAGGCCCCTTTCACACTGAGGCATTTCTAAACTGCCAGTAAAACACTGAGCGCTTTTGAAGAGCTTTTCAGGCGCTTTTGAAGAGCTTTCCATTCATTTCAATGAAGTGTTGCGTTTTTTCACCGCCCTTCTAGCGCAATGCCCCAGTGTGAAAGCATTCATTGTTTTTAATGGAAATAGCTTTTTGTGAGCTTTTCAGGCTCAGGCTTTTTTTTTTTTTAACAAGAGAGCGGCTGAAAAGCGCCTCAGTGTGAAAGGGATAAGAAGGTGAGAGATCTTCAGTAAGACTCCTTTCACACTGAGGCACTTTTTTTAGCAAGAAAGCACCTGAAATTCTCACGAAAACCTATTTCCATTAAGATAAACTAATGCTTTCACACTGGGGCATTGCGCTGGAAGGGCGGTGAAAAAAACGCCCCTCTCCATTGAAATGAATGGAAAGCTCTTCAAAAGCTCCTGAGAAGCTCAAAAGCGCTCAGTGTTTTACTGGCAGTTTAGAATCGCCTCAGTGTGAAAGGGGCCTTATTACCAGGGAGCATAGGTGTGCGCAGCCTCTTGCATTAGGGTGTGCACCCCAAAGCTCAAATACATATGCATGTGTATATGTACTGATGATGTCAGTAGGGCAGTGGACAGTGTCATTAGTTTTATTTTATTTTTAAAGAAATTATTTTATTTGGTAACATTTTTTTGGGGGATGAAATATCAGTGGTCTAAGCAGGGGGTAATGTGCACCACACAAGGCGATTAGGGTGTGCCTAGGCACACCTGGCACACCCTGTGCGCACGCCTATGCCAGGGAGAGCTGTGCTGTGTGCTGGACAGGAGGGAAGGGATTAGGGTTGCACTGTGATGATCTCTTCCTGCTCCTCCCACCTGTACTGGAGCTGTGAAAGCCCCGACCCAGCCAGACAGGAACCCGAAAAGAGAGCAAGCTTTCCCCCCAAATGCTGCATCAGAGACGTTGTTCAGCAAGCTGTCTTCTGGCAACACAGGGCATAGGATGGTGGGCAACTCCTGTGAGGACTGCAGTCACAGCTGTGGTGTAAGCAGTCAGGTATTACCCGATGCTGTCTCTGAAGTTCACATGCTACATCTGACAGCAGGCGGCGGAGTGATATTCAGCTGTCAGGGATGCTGTAGCTGAAACTATAGAGTCAGCATCGAAAAATGCGGCAGACTGCCTGCTTACTCCGTGGCCAGTGGCTGCAATTCTCCCAGGAGTTACACATCCACATGACAAATAGTCCTACTTGCAGCCACCAGTGTCAATTTGCAAAGGTGAGGGAAAATGAGTTTTCACACATTTTGACAGCAAAAAGGCCCCTGGGGTATGTTGGATGTGTCCAGGCACACCCGGCACACCCCGTGTGCATGCCTATGCTGGCATTGCTCCTATGGTTGCTTGAGCTCTGTATAGGGGTAAGGAAAGTGTACCAAAGTTATCAGTAGCTCATTTATATAGTTCATGTTCCGACTCTTTCTTTTAAAATGATCTGAGCGACAGGCTTACTCTAATTCAGTTACATAAGCAGCAATGTGTTCCAATTTGTATTATTTATGACAGCTCTGAAGTGACACTATGTTCCAGCAGAGTACAAGAGTATAACCGAGGGTAGGGGTTCAGTAGGCATTGTGTGCCACCACTTGTGTAGATCTGTCGGAGAATACCAGTAAAAACAGATATTTCTTAGCATTGACCTACTTATATATTACATTTAATATACTTTTATACTTCTATATACTTTTATTATTTAAATGAAAGTTTCTTAAATAGATTTTATAATGGTGTTGAGTCAATGTTATATCAGTTTTATTTTAGGTTTTCTATGTTGCAAACCATATTACCATGTTTAAAATCTTTATTTAAAAAACAAAACAAAAAAACATTTAATACATTGGTACACCTTTGACACTATATCATAGTTACATAGTTAGTGAGGTTGAATAAAGACACTAGTCCATCCAGTTCAACCTGAGAGTGTGCGTGTCTACAATTATCCCTATTTATTTAAGGTACCCATATAGCGCCGTCAATTTACGCATCGCTCCACACATACATCGCACATTCACGATCCCTACCCTCAAGGAGCACACAATCCAAGGTCCCTAACTCACATTCATATACTAGGGTCGACTTTTTTTGGACAGAAGCCAATTAACCTACCAGCATGTCTTTGGAGTGTGGGAGGAAACCAGAGTACACGAAGGAAACCCACGCAGGCACAGGGAGAACATGCAAACTCCAGGCAGGTAGTACCCTTTTTACTGCTAGGTGAGAGTGCTACCCACTACACCACTGTGCCACCCGTAAATCACAAAGGCTATCACAAAGCCTTATTGACATTTAAAGAGAGAACACAGCAGTAGCAGTTTGCTTTTAAGTTGTCTCTCTCTAACTGAAAATCTGTATGCAGTTGTACAAATCAGACACAGAAGGACGTGTGCTATCAAGCTTTAAAAGAAGACTTTTCTTCAGTAAAGCAGTTAAAAGTAGCCAGACATGTGGAAATGAGCCTACACCTGCTGCCTGGAAAAAGGTAAACATAAATATTGAAAAGGAAAAATGTCACACTTAATAGAAAACAATAACATTTTTATTTTTGAGTTGTGAACACAAAGAAAATATAAAAAACAAAAAAACAAAAACAAAAAAAAAAAAAAACGAACACTATCAGTACACAGTATTGTATATGTGAAGAGCTATGGTGATGTGCAAATCATAGTAACACATTGGAAGTTGATTTACTAAAACTGGAGCATGAAAAATCTGGTGCAGCTCTGCAGAGAAGCCAGTCAGCTTCCAGGTTTTATTGTCAAAACTTAATTGAACAAGCTGAAGTTAAAAGCCGATTGGCTACCATGCACCGCTGCGCCAGATTTGCACTCTCCAGTTTTAGTATATTCCAAAATATGCTTTGCACAGGTATATTCCAATACATGCATACACAGGCTCACATGTATGGGCTTATTATCCTGAGCATGCAAGTTTCACATTCAGGAAAATACGTCCATAGGTGTGCACCTGTAAAGTTAAGTACCGCCATATACCCACAATTTATTCCTATGGGCATAATTACGCAGTGGCTGGGGTTCCTGGGAGTTGCAAATACAAGTATATTTTATGCTGTATGTCCATATACTTGTGAATATATCCATGTACATGAGCCCTAATTGCCCTGATCTCCAGTGTGCCCAGGAATGAAAGTGAGCATAGGGCCACATTTTTCAGTTTTCACCTAAACATTAAGAGAGGAAAAATCTTCCAATGGGGACCAGTGGTGGCTGACCGACCTGACCATGGACCCCCCGTCACTCCAGCCAGCCACCGTGCACCATACCCATAACCCCGCCCCCCAGTCGCTGGCTCACTTACCGTGTGCACTCAGCAGGGTGGAGGTATGCAGCTCTCTTCCCGTGTTGGAATCCATCGGCGGCGGCTTCCTGGCTTCCACCCTCTGTCTCCTCCATGTCCCGGCCTCCGTGTCATCCCCTCCGTCTTCTCTTCCTGGCCAATGGGGTCTTAGGACTTCCGGCCAATGGGGTCTCAGGAGTCACTTCCTAACTGGCCGGGAGGAGAAACAGGAAGACATTAGTGAATATTAATTTGCTAATGTCACACAAGAGGCACTGCGCCTCGAGCCCACCCTATTTTTGAAGCCGATTAGAGCCTCAGGCTCCAATCACGTGCTTCTAATCTCATCTGCATGTAGATTAGGGGCTGGACACATGGATAGGAGGGGGGGGGTAGTGCCTGTGCGCCCCGTATGGACAGGCCTCTGCTGATAGGGACAATTTTTCCAATGACAACTAAGAGGGGATTTTACTCACATTGCAAAAATATCCTCTCACTTCCTGATGATTCTAAAGCAGTGGTCATCAACCCTGTCCTCAGGGCCCACTAACAGGCCAGGTTTGCAAGATAACTGAAATACATCACAAGTGATATCATTTGCTGCTCAGTGATTGCAGTATTCTAGTCTGCATCTCCCCATAGTAATACATAAAACCTGGCCTGTTAGTGGGTCCTGAGGACAGGGTTGATGGCCACTGGTCTAAAGGACAGAAAGTGATGGGAAGTCTCTAATGAAAAAAGGGTGGCGAAAAAAAACCTGACAGTGGTGGTGGCAACCTTCCCCTACTTAAAAAAAAAGTTTGGGCTTTATATATACTTTTATTATTTTTTGCCATTTTTTTTTTTTTAACAAATGGTTATTTATGATGGGGAGGGGAGCCCACATAATTTAAGTGAGCCTTGCATTTTTTTACTGCAAAGTCCGCATAAAAAGAGGATTTTTGATTGGTTTCTTTGGGCTACTTTGCGCATCAGCAGTGCTCAACAGAATGTGCTCTGATTAATGAAACAGATGTAGCAGTATGCAGGCTTATTAAATACACTAAGGAAAGAGCTATCTGTAGAGTTGAAACCCAAAGTGAGTAATCAGAATTCATCATTTTTCATTTATCTGACTTCCGTAAATGTAAACCTTTATGGGATAAGCCTGATCAAATCTATTAAAAGCTGTACTTTTATCCAGAGCAGTCTCTTTATTTCCTACCTACTATATCATTCTACTGACTTGTTAAGCAGCGCTCTTGCGTCAGTCACATAAATCTAAGTTTACAAAAGGCTTTTAAAAGCAAAAACATTTAGCTCTGAGTATAAGTAATGTATTTCTAGAAAAAGGTTCCTTAAAGCGGAGTTCCACACAAAAATGGAACTTCCGCTTTTCGGAACCCTCCCCCCCTCCGGTGTCACATTTGGCACCTTTCAGGGGGGAGGGGGGTGCAGATACCTGTCTAAGACAGGTATTTGCACCCACTTCCGGCATAGACTCCCATGGGAGTCTATGCCTCCTACCGTCCCCACCGCGCTGTCTGCTGGGAACACACAGCTCCCAGGAGAGAGCGGGGACCACTAGGGACGCGCAGCGCGACTCGCGCATGCGCAGTAGGGAACCAGGAAGTGAAGCCGCAACGCTTCACTTCCTGATTCCCTCACCTAGGATGGCGGCGGCAGCTGCCGAGAACTGAGCGGGTTCTCGGCGTCCCCTGCCGACATCGCTGGACCCTGGGACAGGTAAGTGGCCATGTATTAAAAGTCAGCAGCTGCAGTATTTGTAGCTGCTGGCTTTTAATATTTTTTTTTTTTTGGCGGTGTGGGTGAACCCCCGCTTTAAACTGCCAATGTCCTTCCCCTTTCCACTGCCTCTCAGCGGCCCTTTAAGCGGGTCCCAACACCGGAAGGCAGAAGCAGTACGTATTCATGTGATCACTGTGATTGGCTCTTGCAAAGGTCACAGGATTAGGAGCCCACTCAGCAGATTTTTGATCACAAATACAGACCAAGAGCTGTTGGTGACAGCTCGGCCACGATGCTGGGAGAATGCAGTGAGATCAGCGGGAGAGGGAGGGGAAGTGAGCACAAGGAACCAATCACTGTGCCCCGGGACATGCTGATAGGAGTTGAGCAGGAAAACAGGGAGACGAGAGCCTCAGTCTGCTGCTACACCTTTAAAGATTGGTTCACACCTATGCAGTTCGCTTTTGATCAGTCCTTGCAGTGCTTTTTGTTGTGCATTTTGCAGAGGAGTTTTTTGATGCATTTTGCATGCTTTTTTTTGCCCAATTTGTTGTTTGATGGATTAAAAAACCCAAAATGCTGCAAAAGTTCACTGTATGTATTTCTGCAGCTTCTCCATTAAAGACTATTAAACCAAAAATGCACTGTTTTGATTTTAAAAAAAGTCCATGACTCTTACAAAAACGCAACCCCTGAAAAAAGTATAGGTGTGAACATGTCCCATAGGAATGGTAAATGGATTGTAATGCATTTCTGCAAAAAGCAATAAAAATGCATAGGTGTAAACTGAGCCTAAGTCAAGGTTGAGGTTGGGAAAACACTCGAGATTGTTACTTAACAGCAACTGAGATAAAACAAATCTCCTTCCCTATCAGAGAGGTCTGTTCTATGTGGCAAAATGTCTTTAAATCTACGGCTGGCCATACATTATCCCTTTCATGCTTAATGCCGTGTACACACGGGTGGACTTTTCGACCAGACTGGTCCGACGGACCGAATCCGACCGTGTGTGGGCTTCATCGGACCTGCAGCGGACTTTAGATTTGGAACATGTTTCAAATTTGTCCGACAGACTAGAGTCCGGTCGAAAAATCCGCTCGTCTGTATGCTAGTCCGATGGACGAAAACCGACGCTAGGGCAGCTACCGGAAGTGACGTTGCTTCCGTGTTTACATTCAGGAGACTGGAACGAAGCAGTTTACTAGACGCCGGAAGTGCCGGATCTCGGATCTGGTCTCCTGGTGGGACGGGAGGCCCAGTCAAAGCAGTGGGGGGCGGTGGGACGTCACCTCCCGCTCCTCTGGGATAACAATTGAGTGGCTTTTAGCCGCATTGGTTTTTATCCCCGGAAAGCCGATCGCCCGGCATCTTCCAGGTATAACCCCTGAAAGTCGAGGCCGCATATATGCGTACAGTCGGCGCAAAGGGGTTATACAATTTTCTTGTACCATTTTCTTTTAGATGTACCAAAACTACATAATATATGGAGGTCAAACCTAAACACTTTCAATTTGTATGCAATCAGGCTGGACCTTTCACTACATAGTTGAAGGTACAGTGAACCTAAAGAAAATGTAAAGAGAAAATTGTATAATGTATGGCCAGCCTTAGGACTGAAAGGACAAAAACAGAAATTCTTTGACAGGTTAAATAGTTCCCCTATAGGTAGATCATCTGTGTACTTAATTGTTTCCCTCAAGTTCAACTGTAATTCATACATAAAACTAAAATGTAGGTTTAATATATTGCCGCTTAACAGTCCTTAGATGTAATGGCTGCATTTGTTTTCTTTTTCTGGGTTACAAACATTTTCAGCAAGTACAAAAAATATCTGTAGATCTTCCCGGAAATTCAGTGTCTTTGACACTTCCTGAAACGAAAGTGCAACCATCCTTAACTTTATCGACTAAACTAGTAATCCCATCAATCTGCCATGTAATAGAGGTGAAAAAGATAGACATTTTTGAAGTCCAGACTGTGGGGTTGATTTACTAAAACTAGAGAGTGCACAATCTGGTGCAGCTCTGTATGGAAATCAGCTTCCAAGTTTTTTTCAAGACTTAAAGCGTTTGTTAACCCCCAAAGAAAAAAAAAAAAAAAGGATCCTGCTCCTTTAAAGCATGTTATATGACATAGTGCTTGTCCTGTGTCATTTGGCCCCCTGTAACAATACAATAGACTTGAAGCAGACACTGCGGACAACTCATCCCAAAATTCATACAAAAGGTAAGCACAGCACACTTAACTCCACTTTTGTTGAGAACAGTCTTATCTACGTACATTGCAGGGATTTTTTTTAAACAAACTTTCTTGCAGTCAGATTGCATACCTTTTGTTATTCTGAAGGAATAGCGGTTTGTTTGTCTGTCATGTTGTGCACTTAGTCACTGAATCTTAAATGGGAGTGATTTCATAATATCTCTCAGCTGCTGCTTTCCCAGAATTGAAGTATCTCCCCAAAATATATATATCGAGGGATGCGGTCACTGGGGGGGGGGGGTACTGTCAATTTTTGCACGGCACAGGGCGCCGAAAGCCAGTCCTGGGAAGGGCCATACACGTAGTATATTATAGAGACAACTTATAGCTCATTGAGTGGGGTGAGAGAGAAAGTAAAATAAGAATAATTTGATTTTTTTCCCCTGATTCAACCCCACAGATATAAAAAACCTCCAATGACGGTCCAATTCAAGCCAGTGCACCACACCAGCAAATTATTTGCACTTCTCTTTTAAGTGTTTCAAAATACAAAATACAAAATTGACTCTAAGGAACAGCAGGCCACTGAGGCCAGTGAGAAGACCATAGCAAAATGTATTGTTGAACCAGATTACCAGTCAGACTGATCTGCTGCTCTGTGCTGTCTGTTTGGGGCGATGCTCTGCCTGGGTCTTCTGAGGCATTTAGAAAGGAACCGAAAGACTGGCTGCTTACGTGATGGATGGTGCTTCCTTCACTTCCTCTGATTTTTCATAGATCCTCCTCTTCTTACACATCTTCAGAGTCAGACAGTTCCTCACCTTGTAAGAGGGGCAATGTGGAATTTCTTATGGCATGGGCATACTCCTCTGCCTTCTTAAGCAGTTGCCGAATATTCTCACCCACCACATCAACAAGGGTTTTCACAGATAGCAGAATTGACAAAAAAACAAGCAGCTGCTGCAAGCACTGGCGAGAACAATTCATCAGTTACTTGGATCTAAGAATGAAGCAAAATGCTGGTTCACATTCTATTTCATTTTCTGTGCAATTGTGGAATGGTCTTGGTAGCTAGTGTTCTGTTTAAAGTCCTCAAGGTGGCTGAGTAGAGTAGATCAAAGAGGGCAAGGGACATGGATATGGTGTGTCACTATGGAGGGTTTTAGTATGTTCTGCTCCGCAAAAGGCAGCAGTAGGTCATGCAATGATGTGAGCTTTTTCCATTTAACTAGGGAGCAACCTGTGTCCTATCCCATGTTTGCGATTTCGCAGACCGACTCTTTCAGTTTGAGGAGTCTTTTGATCATGTTGAATGTTCTATAGTAGTTTCGAGGGACTGTCCCTGATTTGGAACAATATCCCTCTGTCCCTCATTACTCCTCATTTGTCCCTCATTTTAGTCTGATCTATATAGTTGTATATAAAATTCACTTTTTATCTATCAAAAAGTGTTTTCCAGCGCTAAACCTTTCATTTGATTTCTAAATTGTTGCATCTGTAAATTCCAAAAGTGTATGTAAAGAATAGTAGTGATAAAAAAAGCACTTGTGGGTTTAACCAATCTTGTTTTTTTGTACAATTCTCCTTTAAGGGGGCACGGCAAGGGGTGTGTCCTATGTCTGCATACTTTTGCTAATAGTTGTCCCTCATTCCCATCTCAAAAAGTTGGGAGGTATGTTACTTGATCAGCGTGTGGGGCAGTCATTTAAAAGAGTAAGACCACAATGCTCCAATATCTTCAGTGTTGCAATGGAATGGAAGACTTGAAGATTTTCACGATTGATCTTGCTTTAGAGAT
This sequence comes from Lithobates clamitans, assembly GCA_037952925.1. Classification (NCBI taxonomy): domain Eukaryota; kingdom Metazoa; phylum Chordata; class Amphibia; order Anura; family Ranidae; genus Lithobates; species Lithobates clamitans. The sequence goes on along the minus strand of JBBGZY010000042.1, from coordinate 273,040 downwards.
TCTTTTAACACTTGCCTCCATGCACCAGACAAGACCACACATGGTGTCCGATCCAACATCTTATGGGAATAGTTTTACACGAGATACAAATAAAGTGTAAAAATAACAAAGATTAACCAGTAGAGCAGACAGCCCCTTATTTCATATCCATTTGATAATTGACTGTAGTGTCATCATGTAAAAGAATAATAAAAATGGCTCACCGCAGATCATTCATTTTGGACCCAGTCTCACAGTCACTTTATGTCACGGGGGAGTCTTCCTCCCTAGAGCTGGGTGGTTCTTCTGCTGCTGCTCTGGTTTGTCTAAATACTGCCACTATATTACCCCTATTGTCTGTTATAACGCTTAGGATCTTCCTCTTTAGTATGTTCCACTCGTGTAAACATTTATCCACACAGTGATTTAATTGACTGTGCAGTGTGTGGGTGGGCTTTGGGCTACTTGTTCTCAACAGAAAAGTAGCATGCACTTATAGCAAGGAATGAAGCTGTGGGAAAGCAATATTAAATGGGACCAAAACTAAAATGCCATTTAAGACCAAGACTAAAACCAAAATTTTCTGCCAAAATTACCACTGGTTCCGCCTTGTGGAGTTTAGAAAAAGCCTTTGATCTGTGTGACTTAAAAGGCTGAAGAAGAAAGGGCTGCAAATAAACAGGTGCAACTTATGTAGCAGGATTTGTTTTTATTCCTGTGAACCACCTGCAGTCACTGCACTGGTTATATGAAAGGGTTAACAACCACTTTAAGTATTAGTGAGATAAGGATACCCCTATGGCAGTATGCAGCTTGTGTTAAAGCGCAGTTTATATGTCAACATACCTTCAGTGGAAGATAGAAAACACTAATAAATAGCACAGCGATTGACCCATCCCTAGTTTAATGATCATACACTTCTGGTAAGTGGTATTTCAATAGTTCTTAAAGTAATGATGCTGGATCTTCTCAATGAGAAGTCATTATGGCGAAACATCTAAGCACTAGGAACTAAATATTCATCAGGTGCTTGGCGAACATATTTTCCTAGCAGCTGAATATGTTACATTAACTGCACACTTTTAGTTATTATAGAGCAAGGTTTTTTTTTTTTTAAATTGAATCCACATTCCTTGGGGGTTCAGAATCCTAATAATGGGGTATGGAGCTGGATGAAACCCGATGCTCTGTATTATTCAACTTGAAATTGGAGAAAAATGGCAACAACCCATGTGACTACACTCCCATACCTCCCAACTTCATGAGATTGGAATGAGGGACACCCATTACCAAAAGTATGTAGGCATAAGACACACCCCCTGCCACCCCCCCCCCCCCCAAGGAGTATTGTGCAGAAACAAAAACGAATGGTTAAACCCACAAGTGCTTTTTTTACCCCTACTATTCCTTTATGTTGGCTTTTAGAATTTACAAATGCAGAAATGTATAAATGGGATAAAAGGTTTAGCAATGTAGAGCACTTTTTGACATATTGGTGCATTTTTATATACAACTACCGTATATACTCGAGTATAAGTCAAATTTTTCAGCACATTTTTTTGTGCTGAAAGTGCCCCCCTCGACTTATACTCGAGTCAAGCACTTTTCTGCAGCAAAAAAATTCATTTTCTGAACCGATTTTGGGGCCCCGTATCTCAGGGCCACTTAGTGCTAGGAACCCCAAATTTGGTGTGCAAACCCAGTGGAACTAATACCACAACATATCCAAAGATGAAGTTCCTAGCACTAAGTGGCCCCGAGATATGGGGCCCCAAAATTGGTTCGGAAAATGTCATTCTCTGCTGCAGAAAAGAGCTTGAAGTTTTCTGAACCGACTTTGGGGCCCCATATCTCAGGGCCACTTGGTGCTAGGAACCCCAAATTTGGTGTGCAAACCCAGTGGAACTAATACGACAACATATCCAAAGATGAAGTTCCTAGCACTAAGTGGCCCCGAGATATGGGGCCCCAAAATTGGTTCGGAAAATGTCATTCTCTGCTGCAGAAAAGAGCTTGAAGTTTTCTGAACCGACTTTGGGGCCCCATATCTCAGGGCCACTTAGTGCTAGGAACCCTAAATTTGGTGTGCAAACCCAGTGGAACTGGTACCATAACATATCCAAAGCTGGGGTTCCTAGCACTAAGTGGCCCTGAGATACGGGGCCCCAAAACCGGTTCGGAAAATGTCATTCTCTGCTGCAAAAAAGTGCTTGACATTTTCTGAACTGATTTTTGGGGCCCTGTATCTCGGAGTCACTTGGTGCTAGAAACCCCAGCTTTGGAAATGTTATGGTGCTAGTTCCACTGGGTTTGCATACCAAATTTGGGGTTCTTAGCACTAAGTGGCCCCGAGATATGGGGCCCCACATTCAGTCAACTGTGTCCATCTGCAGCAATGTCATTTCGGGACCCTTTGGGTTCAGAGACTCCAAATTTTGGCTGCAGCTATGGGGCATCTAGGAACCCTTAACTACCGAGTTTGAAGTTCAGGGGACCTATGGCTGCAAATGGGCACAGTGAGGCATGCAAATGGGCACAGTGATGCTGCAAATGGGCATTGTTGACCCTCTTTTCCACTTACAGTAGCTGTGCATTTCTCACCCTCGTCTTATACTCGGGTCAATAAGTTTTTCCCATTTTTTTTGTGGTAAATTAGGGCCTCGACTTATACTCGGAACGACTTATACTCGAGTATATACGGTATATAGATCGGGACAAATGAGGAGGAAAGAGGGGCAGAGGGACTTTGTTCTGAATGAGGGACAGTTTCTCGAAATCAGGGACAGTTGGGAGCTATGACACTTCCCCCATTGAGTTGATGAATTTAGTGCTTGAGAAGGCATCACGTCTTGTATGCGGTCCTTTTTCAGTATTCTCAGCTGTTGGTGAGATAAAACCGCTCCAATGGAGTCCCAAACAGAATTACAATCCAACTCCAACAAGAGTTCTAATGCTCCCCACTCTTTTCAAAACCGAGAAAAAAATTTTTGACTAGACATACAATTTTGGAACCCCAGCATACAGTTTCTTTTTTTTGAACGAGAGCATGAAAACCTGAATCCAACCAACACCTTCATCTTTCAACAATCAACATGGACAGGGAGACTTTGTTCTTTACTTTTTGACTTATTAAAAACAGCTTAGGGGTTTCATTGCCAAAAGCTCTGCAGGAAACAGTAACTCCTACGTGAGAAGATTTTTATTACCTATATGTATTCTGCATTGATTCTTTTGCAACATGTTATTTTAGAGCACATCTAGCATTGTTAAATAATAAGTCTGAAAACCTAAATTACATAAGTTGGTTAGCCTTCAAGAGAATCTGTCAGGTAAGATAAATGGGAACTATAATAGTTGAATTCCTGAAAAGTGCAGGTTCCAACTGTCATTGTTATCCTTGCTTAATTACATGGGGGTGTTATTAGTGAAAAAGGGACTCTCGACTAGAACAGTGGCTGACTATGTAGTAAAAGAAGAACAAAGATGACATATCCAGAGCTTGTACTTCCAAAATCAAGGCATAAGCAACTCTCACACTTCCCTACTGACAGGTGTCTTAACCACAGTGTAAGCTTAACCCTTAAAGTATATTTGAAGCCATGTGTTGCTGAAGACAGCAAGCACCAGCAATGCACAAACTGCCAGTTTAAATATAAAAACAAAAAAAAACGGTTTAAACTTCTTTTTGTGCTTGAATTGTGACCCCCGATATCTCTTGCATCCGAGGGGAGCAGCTGGCCTATGGTTGTAGTTAAAGGTCAATAGCCTGGTCACAGTTCTACTTTAACCCGTCCTCGACCCAACAATCTCCAACCTCAACCTAACCCCGAAAACCTCAAGCCCAGACAAAAAAATGCTAGTGGTGTATGATCATGATAAATTGATAAATACTATTACAGTAATACTGGCACTGACAATGCCATCACAAAAAATGAATATGCCAAAACAAATTAATGCCATAATTTATCAACAAATATATTAGTGCTAACATACAATATCCCAGTTTATTAGTACTTGCAAAGCAAAGCGACAGGCCCAATTAATTATCCATAGCGCCAACCCATAGTCTCCCCCACACCTTGTGTATTCATTTTTCTTCATTCCTCTGTTTGCCAGCTAAAGCGAAGTTGAATACTCGGTATTACCAGGTATGCAGGGGAATATGGCTCTCTCCATTTCCTCCCTCGATGTAGCACAGAGTGCCTGAGTGGCCAATTAATTTTAAAGTGGTAATAACCCCAAAAACAAATGCTTGTCCTTTCAATGCCTTTTTCTCCCCTTTATTTTCATCTGGTGATCTGAACAGTAACACTTCCCGTCTTTGGGTGTTTCCACTCCAGAATGGACGAGCAATGGAGCCCCCTTTGGACAGTCTGGCTGGAGGGTAGTGTTCGTTGCGTTAGGAGATTAAGATGGCCTTGACTAACAAATCAGAGCTGAACTCCAGCTAACATGTTTAAGTAGTTACAGCAAAAAAAATGTTGTTGGTTAGGTAAGGTTTTTTTTATTTAAAAGCTGATTTTTGTAAGCACTCGTCAGTAGTAAATAGTTTTTCGCAATCACATAACCGCCAAGAGAACCAATATAGCCACCACATTTAAGAATTGGTAGACTGCAATAGAAAACATTTTTGTTTTTGGGTTTAATGGCACTTTAACTCCAACCAGGTAGACTTGTAGTTGACATGGACATGTTAAAGTAGTAATAAAAGGTTCGGCTTTTAAAAAAACCAAAAAAAAAAAACACAACATACATATTATACTGTACTTACCTGCTCTGTGCAGTGGTTTTGCACAGAGCTGCCCCGATCCTCCTCTTCTCGGGTTCCCCGCCAGCACTCCTGGCTCCTCCTCTTTGACCAGTGCCCCAAATAGCAAGCTCCCAAGCCCTGCTCTATGCATCCATAAGACACAGAGCCTTGTTGGCTCGCTGCCCCCCCCTTCCTCTCCTCATTAGCTGTGATTGACAGCAGTGGGAGCCAATGGCTGTCTCAGACAACAAGGAGAGGGAGTCCTGGGACAGCCAAGGCTCTTGTGCACATCGCTGGATTGAGGTGGGGCTCAAGTTTTAGGGGGGCTGTGGGGGTAGCAGCACAGGAAAGGTAAAACACCTTCAGCCTTTACAGCCACTTAACTTTGCTCCAGCAAGTGAAGGAGGCACATGAGCAAAAACAGAAGGTAAGACAGAAGAAAGTATAATAAAATAACCATGTCTCTTTGCCATTCTTTGGACAATGCACATGTTCATTAAACCTATATTCAAAGTCAGGACCATATTTGTATCAAATGAATAATACTATAATAGTATTAATAATGTAATAATAATAATAATGAAGCCTAGAATGTGTTAATGAAAGCAACATACAGTCTGCTAGATCTGCGGATCATTACAACTTTACAGACTTACCAAACAAGAGAAAATAGAGATACATTCACATTCCCAGAACTATAAAAAGCCTCTTGACACTTCTCAGCCTATCCTATTCCCCTTTCCTCCTACAGATCTCTTGCTGAATTTAGTCATGACTATACATAGGGAAATAAAAGAACAAAAAACATTATCGCAATTTATAGTTTTTAGGCTTGTTGCTGCCCTATGTAACCCTGCCATCCTATGCAATGGCCCATGAGTACCATTATGGTAAAAACGGTCCTGCTTAATGTAAAAAACAAAAAAAAAACACTTTTATTCTCCTCCACCAAGTCTTTCCTGTGGATTTGACCTTTAAAAGTTTGACAAAGAAATATGGTTTAGTTTGCACAGATCTTTTTGGAGGGCAACATAATAAATTATTCCTTCATATCATAGATTAGCTCCGTAAAGGTTACACAACATTTGTTTAACTTTTAATTAGATCTCTTTAAAAAGCAGTTTAAAAAAAAAAGCCAGTACATGTACTGGTAGGGAGGTAGTTTTGAATTCCATGACTGTAAACAGAATGATAAGAGACATGTTACAATGTTTGTCATTTATAGAGACCCGTAAATTATCCAGCACAGACAGTACCGTATATACTCGAGTATAAGCAGAGATTTTCAGCCCTTTTTTTTTTTAGGCTGAAAGTGCCCCCTCGGCTTATACTTGAGTCACCGCCATCAGCCTACCTGATCGGCGTGTCATGCAGACAGATGGCGGCCAGCGTGTCATAAAAACATACTGCGGCCATTCCACTGTTCAAAAGACGAGCTTCCTCCTCGTCTGTGGTATGAGGATGAGCGGACGTCCGCGATAGGCTGAACACTGACTGCTGGGAAATGTAGTGTTCTGCCTATCACAGACCAGGAGGAGGTGCGGCTTTTGAACACTGGAATGGCCGCCGTATGTTTTTATGACACACTGATCAGTGCAATGGATGATACAGAGCGGCACAAGGAGCCTGCAGATCGCCACACGGAGGTATGCACAGGACACAGAGAGGATGCAGATTGGCACAGGTAGGCTGCACAGGACACAATGAGGTATGCACAGGACACCCAAGTGAAAGAAATATTTTATATAAACCTCGCGCCACTAAATTAAATATACAGATATTAAAGCTGCTATCCCCCAAACAAGATGAATATTCTAGTGCAGTGAGAAAATTTGTTTATATAGTAAGGGGCGCTAGTATAAACGAGCAAAATTGCATAAATGATGATGATGAAATGAGCAACTAAGTGATATGTGAAAATCCTTTATTCTATAGGTTCCAAAAAGGCGTGATTTGCAATCGTGCTATTCTGCAAAGAAATATAAATAGAAGTGTCCTGTGACAAAAAACCTTATAAAAATAATTTTTCTATTCAAAAGTCATACAAGTTCATAAAAAAGGTTCATGTGCAAAGAATTGTTAAATATAAGTTCCGATGCAGGTACATATAAATAAATTCTCCACGGTAAAAAGTAAAGTTCCTTATATCAAATGAATGTGAGATGTCTTGCTGTGTTGATAGATAGAACACCTTCACCAATAAACACCCAAATGTGCTCAGTATATGGATGTCCGCTTACCAGATGCTGTTGACCTTTTTAATTAAAAAATAGGTTAATATGAGCCTTTAGCAAGATATGGCTTGCCGCCATGGTGTGGATAAGCCTTATAGGTATCTGGTCCTCTCCCCCAGTATCACGTCAGAAAGTATAAAAAGGGGACAAAGAAAACTGGAATAGTGTAACCCCGTTTATTAAAAAGATATTAAAAACAAAAAGCCAATTGGCTGCTTACATGAAAAGTGCCCTCGCCCGGCACTGAGGCTGTGATGCTTGTAATGGGTCTTGGTAGTTCCGCTCTGCGCATGGCGGCAGGCGTGCGCTCCACCATCCGCCGCTAATCACAGTGACCGGAATGTGATTTAGGGAATGCGTAACCAGGCACGCCTCGACGTACGTTTCGATATTAGTCTTCAGGAGGTGAAGGTGTTCGATCTATCAACACAGCAAGACATCTCACATTCATTTGATATAAGGAACTTTACTTTTTACCGTGGAGAATTTATTTATATGTACCTGCATCGAAACTTATATTTAACAATTATTTGCACATGGACTTTTTTTTTATGTATTTTGTATAGAAAAATTATTTTTATAAGGTTTTTTGTCACAGGACACTTCTATTTATATTTCTTTGCAGGAATAGCACGATTGCAAATCACGCCTTTTTGGAACCTATAGAATATAGGATTTTCACATATCACTTAGTTGCTCATTTCATCATCACCATTTATGCAATTTTGCTCATTATACTAGCGCCCCTCACTATATAAACAAATGTTCTCAATGCACAGTGACAGGACACACTGAGGCATGCAGCTGCAGATGGGCATTGTTGACCCTCTTTTCCACTTACAGTAGCTGCTGCATTTCTCACCCTCGGCTTATACTCGGGTCAATAAGTTTTCCCAGTTTTTTTGTGGTAAATTAGGGGCCTCGGCTTATATTCGGATCGACCTATACTCGAGTATATACGGTAAGTTCCAATTTGATTAGCATGATACTATAACACCACCCTGGAGTGCTTAGAGCCCAACTCTGGGCAAAAAAAGAAAAAACAAAAAAGTTTGGGAATGCTCAGGTTCACTGCTCTTTTTGTCCAGGGGAGAGGAGAAAGCTGTAGACTCACCTGATCCTCCCCACCTGCAAATGGCGCTCCCCCACAATCCAGTAGTGGACTGTTCCAGGCGTCCTCATGTCGGAACAGGTCTATGGGTGGGATGATGTTAAGAACAGACCACCACACAAGACCACTAGGCCACAGGGTTTGAGGGGGGTGGGCAAGAACAACAGGGAGCGGTTCTGTGTGGGGAGGATCGAAGGATTAGTCAAGTTGCTCCACTGCATGGGAAGACTTTTTGCCCAGAGTTGGGCTTCAAGTCATTCCACAATTGCTTTTCAATATAATGAGTAAGGATGAGCTCAGGCGTGTTCGCAAACAGCATGTGCAGAGCCCGCCAGGAAGTCGGCACTGCACAGTGCTAATCACAAGCAGTGAGACATTCCTCGATCTCTGCAGCCGCACATCGGGACAATGTCTCACTGCCTGTGATTAGCGCAGTGCCGACTTCCTGGCGGGCTCTGCACGTGGGCTGTGCGAATACACCCGAGCTCATCCTTAATAATGAGTAAATCAGAAAAGTCCATCCAGAAGTCCTAGGAGTACTAAAATGTATGAGCAGATTGGAATGTATATTGAAGTAACACGTAGCTTCATCTTTAACTTCATTTATATTTAATTTTACAAAAGCTTAAAACAGTATTAAACCCTGCTTGGTCATTTTTACCTACAGGTAAGCCAATAATAATAATAATAATAATAATAATAATTAACTAGCTGCATCCAAGGTGAATATCTCCTAAATGGTGCACTTTTAGGAGATATTTACCATGGATGTGGCCAGTTACGTCACCGGTGCATGCGCTCTGACGGTCCGGACCTTGTCGGACCTTCAGAGCTTCGTTCGAGCCAAGTGACGTCATTGTGGCTTCGGCCAATCACATACCTGGAGTGTGCGAACTCGGAAGAAAAACCTGGGGAAGATGTCAGCCCTCTCAGCGGTGAGCACAGCTGGAGGGCATAGTTCCAAGGTGAGTATTTCATAATGTATTTCATAATGTGCTAGTATGCAATGCCATTGCCTTGCTTTATTGCGGAGCTTTCCCTCCTTTCACTTTTAATCATATGAAATAATCTCACATTTGTTTGAGCCTAAGTTTTGTTACATTTAAAAAAAAAATCCAAGTCTTCTGCCTCAACCTACTGCCACCACCACCACCCCTGCAGCCGCAATACTCCGGTACTATGCTGGTCAATACAATTTGCTGGACCTGTTACAAGCACAAATCAAAAATGCCAACTGTGGCTACTCTTTCCTCCCTTCTCTTCCATTCATAGAAGCTGTACTATAGCTTCTATCAATGAAAAGCAATGGAGGACGGGCGGATGATAGACACGTCCACCTACTCCAGCCATAGATAACGTTTCATTAATACATAGCTATAGCACAGCTTTTGTGAATAGATTAGGGCTTTACCTTTCACCTTACACTGACAGCTATGTTTTACAAAGTGGTATATCATTACCTTATACCTTAAGTTTGAGCATATTTTACATTTTAGAGTTTTGTCTGTTGTACCGCTCATTAGCATTTGAAGCAAGATAAGAACAAGGATATAGTGTCCTGGTAGAGCATCCACAAATCTGCATTTGTGGACCCAATCCTCTTATCAATCTCATAATATCACTTTCGATTCCAGAATCTCAGTTTATCCAATTCATTCATAAGCACCCATGTCTCACAATATATTCTTGGGTCGGTGTTAGAGTTGGGCCTTCCCCAGGGTTAGGGAAGAATTTGATAATACTGTTGATATTGAACCACAGAACCTCTTGGTAAAAAGCAAAACTTTAAACATATCACTGGCTATCGCAATGTATGAATAGCTCCTTTTTATATTTTTAGCCATTGTTGGCTAAAGAAGGCATCCTATAGACTGCCAGCGATAGTCACCAATGGTTTTCCTGCACAACAGGCCAGTTGACTAACAAAATGATTGTCTCCACAATAACAATCTGTTTTCTTCTACTCTCATAATCTTATGAGATTTTAAATACAAGAAATGTATAATTTAGCTTGACCGTTTCTTTAACCTAAAACTCGTATTATGTTAATGGAATAATAAGAACCCACACAGTCAAAACACTGCAAGGATTTAAGTGAACTGTATTGTAGATTTCAATTTACTTATATAGCTGACTGCAGGACATTTGGCCTCATGCTCTTATGTTTAGTTCTTGGATAGAAAGTGTCAGTTGCTAAAATTTAAAGAAAGGACATTTTTAATTTAGCTGTTCTGAACAATGAAGGCTTATTTCGATGTGCTTCGGGCTTGTGTCAAAGGCCAAATGTCCACTTGCATGTGTCAGTTTGAGAAGCTTTTGAAATAAATTGGAGTTCATTCCCATTTGACATGCAGTTTATCCCTTTCTGACCTGCATTTTACCTCCTTTTAAGCTGCATCAACCAGCTTTAAACTGCTCTTGTATTCCCATTGACCTATACATTACTGATGTATGTATGATAGCACTGGACCAATAGAAGTTAGACTTGATTATGATGGATATACAATGGAGTGCATCTGCCTTCAAAAGGAGCTGATCTGTAAAGAAGGTATAGTTTAGGTGGACTTTGTTCTGGTCTTAGGCTGCTACCTATCTGATCACAACAAAAAGTGCTCAAGAGAAGATTAGGTAGGTAGGTAGGTAGATACCGATATCTACCAGCTCCGAACTTGGTTCTTCCAATGATTTTCGAGTATTCTGTCAGAGTGAATTTCAGACCTGCCCCAGTCTAATTTTTTCAGCAACTGTATGCTTGTGACCACAGAACCTTAGCAAGGGCAGAGTGTGGGAGTCCTTTATGTGGCAAACTCAACTGCCATTCAGAATCTTAAAATATAGAGGGTAAGCAAAATACAGCTTAACATCACCTCTCCAAAGTAATCTAAGGCTGGGCCGATTTTGGGCTGAATTCGGACCTAAAAAACGGACTAGAAGACGCACAGGACTCCAGCGTAATTCGCTACGCAGACGTCCATTGAGTACCGGTCCAAGGCTCCTGACAACCCGCATCCAATTCACAATAGTGTGAACCCAGCCTAAATCTTTCTAAAATCTGCTTACTTTCAGCATATTACTTCTCTAGTGTTACAGGTGCTCTTTAAATATTTTAATTGAAGCATTTTTAGAGTCCTGTATATGCACAGGCTGAATGGGGAAAAAAATAAAAAAGATAAAAAAGGACTATATTTCTCAAACAGAAGCTGATTAATATTGAGAGACAGGTGAACCAAACGAAGCGAAGACATTAAAAGGAAAAGTCAGCAAACCTGCAGACAGCCTGTCCACTGAGAAAAAGCCCTGATAAAGGATAATTTTATGTCCGCGGGTGGGGGGGGGGGAGATGACTAGAAGTTGCTGAATGGTGCTTCGCTCTGCACGCTGCGCCATTAATGAGGATCGTCTGTATTATACCGAAATACAGAAAACGAGGGCCAGTGAAGAAGCAGGCCAAAACCATTCAAACATTGCAGATGAAGGGCACTTGTCACTTACTGAAATGATTAATATCAGAGTCAGCCTTTTTGTATGCTTAACTGAAGCTCATGAGAATACAGCCTATCATTTACCTAGAAATGTTAGATAGTTAATTATGACAAGGTACAAGAAGATGTGATGACGGACAAGGTGCATTGGTCCATACCAACAAACCAGCCTCCAGTTTAGAGTAGTGAATGTTGACATCAAATTGGTTGCCATGGGTTACTGCATTTTGCCCCTTGCTCTATGACTTATTAAAAAGCCCATTAGTGCTGACTCATTGTCTAGGTTTACTGTCACTAAGTTGTAACTTTTATGTTGTTCCTTGTGATATTTGTGAAATTGACAAACACATTTCCCTAAAAAGCCCATTAGGGTCTATGGTCCTCATATATGAACTCTGTTGCCCATTGCAACTAATCAAATCCACTTTTATGTTGTTATCATGCATTTAAAATACAGAATTTCAACTTCTTTTATACGAGGTCCAAAGCATTTGCCAAGATGAATCCAAATGTTCCTGTGTCTCATAGTGATGTTAATGGCAGCCCATACTCTCTGTAGCTTGAGGGTCTAGTGAAATCAATACATCCTCCTATGAGGTTATATAAGAGTATATTCAAACCATAATGTGCACATCAACCCTCTCTGCAATAACATACATTGCTGTGCATGTCAACATGAATCACAATTATTAGACTTGAATATGATCAGTCACCACAGATAAAATAAAGAGATAGATAGATAGATAGATAGATAGATAGATAGATAGATAGATAGATAGATAGATAGATAGATAGATAGATAGATAGATAGATAGATAGATAGATAGATAGATAGATAGATAGATAGATAGATAGATAGACATATAGATAGATAGACATATAGATAGATAGACATATATACACACACATCACTGAAATTACGCAGCGCTTAACATATATATTGTACATTCACACCAGTCCCTACCCTCAAGGAGCTTACAATCTAAGGTTGTAACCTCACAGGAGTCAATTAATCTACTAGCATGTCTTTGGAGTGTGGAGGAAATCGGAGTACCCGGAGGAAAACCACGCAGGCTCAGGGGGAACATGCAAACTACAGGCAGGTAGTGCCGTGTTTGGGATTTGAACCGATGACCCTGGTCCTGCCAGGCACAAGTGCTAACCACTTAGTCAGTCACTGTGCCCACTATTTCCCCATATGCTTAAGAAAATAATAAATGTCCTGCTATCAGGACGCCATCACACCTATCGGGGGTGGTACTTGTAACTAGCAGTAGGATGCATCATATGTTTCCATATATCTGATGTTTTTATAATTATTCTTAACTATAGATCAATGTGTATGTTCATGTATATCCTATTCGTTTTTGTATCAATAAACTTCTTTTTAATTATAATTCAACACTGCCAATTTCTGCATTGCCCTTAAAATCCCATTTTGAGGTACACATCTAGTTCTATAATAAATGTCCTTTCTTTTAGTCTGTGCTGCAAAGTGCAAGACATGTCTGGTGTGAATAAGCCCTAAAGAACTGATAGGACCTCTTTGCAGTGATGCATCTGAGAAAGCTTCCCTATGTAGGGGAAATCTGACTGAGGTGTGGTGTGAACTGTGGTTCTTCGGAAGGAGATTATGGTTGTGGTACAGGTGTGAAGGCATGAGCATAAGGAAAGCTCGGGAGGGTACTTTAAAAATGTTCACCCAAAACATTGTAAGCCTCTTTATGAAAAGGCTGAACAAGGTCACGGTTCAGCAGAAATGGAAGTGCATTAGGCCCCTTTCACACGGACGGACCGTCTATCAGTTTTTCTTCCATCCGTCAACGGACGACAATGCATTCCTATGGGCAAATGGATGACCATTCGTTACCATCTATTAACCTCCGCTTCCGTTTTCATCCATTTTTTTTAATGTACAAGGCTACGTCCAGATCCGTGAAAACGGATATTAACTAACGTTAACGGACAATGTCCGATCAGTTAAGATCCGTTTTGAAGAAATAATTTTTTTTTTGTTCATCTGTGAACTCAACCAATAATCCAGGCAATGCTTTATGGGTAATTTCCTTGAAGGCACAGAAACTGCTGTAAACGGAACAAAACGGATACAAAAGCGGATGAAAAAATGGATAGTGGGTTAAACCACATCAAATGTACTCCCTACATGTTCAGAGCTATGTAGTTGGAAGATTACATAAAGCCAATACTCTTGATATGAGAACATTAGCCAACACATTACCAGACCTACATAACATATTTAACAGTGCCGCAAAGTAAATATATATTGAATGGAGCTATAATAAACCTTAGATCTTCAACATCAGTGAAACTCTTAATTCAAAGAAAAAAAGTGTTCTCAGCATCCACTTGGATAAGAACACAAATCATACAATCTTGTATGCGCCACTTTAACTTTTAAACATGCAGGACAAATCACCAATGCTTTCAAATATTAAAGTGTAGGTCCATTGTTATTTTCCATCCACTTGTGATGCAATTATGGTGTCCCCAATGTAAATGCGTCACTTTAACTTCTAAACATGGTGACGGGTCCTGCATATTTAAGAGTCAAAGTGGCGCATATACACATTCACATTGAGGATACACTCATTTCAGCACAAGTGGATGGAAAATAATAATGGACATACACTTTAATATTTGAAAGCGTAAAGTTGTAGGGTCTGCATCCCTTTAGACTTGATTTTGCCATGTCTTGCATTTTCCCGTGGCCAGCAGTCAAAATGTTCCTATCCGCGATTCTTTCGCATTCAGGAGAGGGAGGTTAAAGTTCACCTAAATGCGGCAGCTTCTAAACTCTGCTAAAAGCCCATGTGTACATTGACACAGGCATTGAATTTAGGAGTTTTGGCAAAAACCGCCACTGTTTAGGAGCTGCAAGCGTAGGCTAGTGTAAGGACCACCTGTCGTCATTGCACGTCGACTGTTTGAAGAGGAATACCATTGCTATGCCCGCAGATAGCTGCCAAAACCCTAGTATCCTCTTCAAAAGCTGACGTTAGTCGCGCCCCCATAAGAAAACAGTGTTCAAACCACACATGTGAGGTATCACCGCGATCGTTAGAGCGAGAGCAATAATTCTAGCACTAGAGCTCCTCTAACTCAAAACTGGTAACCTGTAGAAATTTTCAAACAAACATCGCCTATGGAGATTTTTATGGGTAAAAGTTTGACACCATTCCACGAGCGGGCGTAATTTTGAAGCATGACATGTTGGGTATCAATTTACTCGGCGTAACATTATCTTTCACAGTATAAAAAAAAAAAAAAGGGCTATTTATATAATGTTTGGGAGTTGTAAGTAATTTTCTAGCAAAAAAAAAATGCTTTGTCAAAGCTTGCAGTTCACACTGCTCTTAGACAAGCTGAAGCCCATGTGAAACAGGCCTTACTTGGTTTTTGAGACTTTTTCTCACCTGTCAGGCATGTTACCCAGCGCTGTATCTTGGCCTAGGCTGACAAGCCCCAGGGCAGCACTAAAAGCCAACTCCCCACCTGCACAAAAAAACCTCCCATACGAAAAGAGTCCCCGCCAGCGCCAGTCTTATGAGGTGGACTGGGGCGGAGGGCAGGGTCCAGGAGGCAAAGCGACCACACTGTTGCCTGCCGGGATGATAATCCCGGCTGGGCGAGGACATTCAGATAGACCGCCGGCCGCACTTAATACAACTGCATTGATGGGCACAGACAAGGCTGCAATGATGGGTGGCACTGATATGCTGCACTGATGGGCACGGATAAGGCTGCACTGATGGTGTGTGCTTTACAGGTAACATGGTGGGTCTTAAACAAGAAGGGGTGGGTCATATTTAAAATTAGGGGTTGCACAATTTTATTCAGGCTAGGCCTAAGGCAGCACAAAACCTAAACACACCACTGATGTTACCCCTTATAAATGGTGTCCAGTAAAAGCTTAACAACCATGTCCATCCATGTGGATTTGCTTCCTATAATCCCTCCTATACAAGAAGAAATAACCTGCTATTTTCCAGCTGGGTTTGTATGACCCTCATGGCACAAGTGCATTTTTGTAAACCAAGGCATTGCAGCTATTTGTAGGTGTATTAGCTTTTTATGCGATAGACCAACAAGCCTTGGAACCCATTTTGGCTCAGTGATTCGATCGTTGAAGATGGCAAATATTTCTGTACAGATTGTGCAAGATGTTCACATGATTATTATGCATTTATTTAGCAAGCACTGGCACCTCTACAAACAACATACACTTTATATCTCCAGCTAGATTACAAGAATAATATCCAAATAACACATAGTACTTCCTTAGAGATGTCAAATACTTCAGAACACATAAAAAGAAACACAAAATTCAAAAATAGTCAATTAGTATTGGATCAGTTCTAGCTTAAAAAAAAATAAGTATTTTTTTATTATTTCGGCACTGATTTTTCAGCACGTTGTATATTGGCACCAACATTTTAATTATAGATACAGTATATAGCATTGGTCCCCAAACATTTCAGTACCAGGGGCACATCTTGATTTTTACAAAATATTTGCAAACCAAAAAAACCTCATCAGAGTCCCTCTTTACATCAGCCCCCTCCCAATCAGGGTCCTCAGAGTCCCCACTTATATTAAGGCCTCCTCAGAGTTCTCCCTTATATCATTTTCCCCATAAGAGCCCTCTCCCTTACATCAGAATCCCCCCTCACATCAAAGGCATCCCTGCTGACCTAATCCTCAGTCAGCTCACATTGAGGATACACCACTGACCCTAGCTGGGGGCCGTAGTTTTGAGACCCCCCCTAACATATAGCAAAGGTTCGGTAATAATAAGAATATATAAAATTATGTGGCGCCCCCTTATGGCAAAATACAAAATCCACATATTTTATATACAAAAAAGATTGAATGTGATAAACTGATAAACTAGTCCATAAACAACTCCACAATCAGTGCTTATAGTCCCCAACATATATTTGTATACACAGGCAATATATTTCTCCACTTGGTGCTTAGTAATCACAGCAGTCCACACCAGCATGTAAGTCAGCCTTTTTCAACCGTTTTACCCCAGGGAAACCCTTAAAATAATTTTCAGGTCTCGGGGAACCCCTGCTGAAACCCATTCATTGGGGGTCAGTGGGAACAATGCCCCTTACTTTGGTGTTTAGTGAGAAGAATGCCCTTTTTTACAGTGGTGGTAAGAATGGCCCCCTTGCATTGACCTATAAAGATAATTGGTGTCATACCACTGGCTCCTCCAAGTGGCATTTGCTCAGGACTATGTAGGCACGAAGCACCATCAAACAGGAGGTAAATCAGGCACAGCTCAAGGAACCCTAGGGTTCCACGGAACCCTGGTTGAGAATGGCTGATGTAAGCGGTTCCCACCACCCCTCCAACACTTCTTCTAAGAAAGCTGTCCTCAAATGTGAATAGTTCAATTTGGAGTATCCTACTATATCCCTTCTCCAAGTTCCTAAACTAAAATAAAACCCTACAACCCCTAGACTGGAGTAACGAGTGGAAGTTGTGCACATGGCTGTGGGAAATGCTGTGAAACTGGGGAAGATCCGGCAAAAACACCAGCGGCTTCTACGGGGGTAGCGCTACAGTCGTATTGGTGACTTGACACTGCCTGTGAATCTTAACAAGTCTGCAATTTGCCATACTGTGCCTACAGACTGGTTCTCTGCAGTTTCTCTTTTGCTCAAAGTAACATTTAGAACAGCTAGAACCAAATTCACAAACTCACATTCTGGACCATTTAAAAAAGAAAAGGATACTGGCATATGTTCTACTGAAACCTTCCCTTTAAAAAAATAGCTGAATTGTAGGATATTAGGCTTCATCACAATGACCGTAAAAAGTAACAGTGATTTCCACATCACACAAAAGGTGTTCAAAGACAAAGCGATTGAGCTTTGTGTATGTGTCTTTTGTATGTAACTCCTCCAAAATTTCTTCGGAGCTGATAGTTTTAGGACCTTTGTAAAGTTTGAAAGTCAATCTGGAATTCCCCTTTAAGCACTTCAGCCCTGGAAGTATTTAGCCCCTTCCTGACCAGAGCACTTTTTGCAATACGGCATTGTGTTGCTTTAACTGACAATTGCGCATTCGTGCGACGTTACACCCAAACAAAATTTTTTCCCCACAAACAGAACTTTCTTTTGGTGGTATTTGATCACCTCTGCTGCTTTAATTTTATGCGCTATAAAACAAAAAAGAGCGACAATTTTGCAAAAAAAAAGCATTAATTCTTAACTCTTTGCTATAATAAATATACCAAAAAAATATATATATAAAAAGACCAAAACATTCCCCTAGAGCGGGACTTTTGAGGCACTACCATCAATGATGCAATGTAAGTAAAAAATATATAATTTTATTACAAAATTCAAAAAGTACAACAAAAAACATATACAAAAATACAAATCAAACCCAAAAAATACATACAATGGGATACATCAAAAAGCAAGGACATGTAATTTGGACACAACTGCATCACATTGAGAGGAAAACCAAAAGTGGAAATGTAATAAGTCTCACTGAACCAACGCGTTTCGGGAAATCCTTCATCAGGGTTCATTAAGTGAGAGTTACCATTTCCAAAATACATGTGCTATAGAAGTATCCAAGGCATAAAATCAGCTTCACAACGGTCTCCCAGGCTATATGCATACAAAGAGCCAGATCGCGGACCATGTAGAGTAAAATTGTTGTGACTGGTGCATATAATGCAATCCCAATGGGTGCTGAAAACCGATTTGGCGCGGATTTTGTGCGCGGGCTGGGGTCCAAAAATTAACCGGACCTGTAAGCTAGATCCAAACGGGGGAGACCTACAAGTTGTGATGTAGGGGGAAGGAGGAGGACTCGGGGTCCGGGCTGACAACCATAAAGCTGTATAATCAGTCCAACAGCATAGTATCAACGAGGCATCCTCCTCCGTGAAATGATCGTGGGACACCAGCGGACATAAGAGTCCGCGGGCACAGTCATGGAGCACGAGACGGGCACTCGCGCCCACAATGCCGCTTTTTAAAGGGGACGTACCTGTGTGCCCATTTGCGCAGCCGTGCCATTGTGCCGACATATATCGTTGTGCACTGGTTGGCAAGCGGTTAATAACCACCAGAAGCTTTTTGCCTTGAGATAAGCCACTTTAGGCTTCAGCGGTCTCACAATAACACAGCTGCACTGGGAGAGCAGACCGACGCGCCTGCTCTGCACACCTCAGATTTAATATAAAAAATCTGGGACATCACTCGAGAGACTTTGTCACAACCTAATTCAGCACATAATCTACCTTGGTAACATTTGTAGGGTCCTGTGTCACTTTGCACAGCTGCGGGATGAAGCACCTGCCACTGCAGTGACTGATAGAAGTAATAAGGTGAGTGTACCAGGGCCCCGGCCCGATCTGTGCACCCTTTACAAGAGATCACAAGAGAGGATTAGCAGACGCTTTCATGTTTGAAGAAGATACCGTGACATGGTTTCCGTCAGCAATTGTCACGTCAGAATGAGCAATGGTTTTAATAACATATAAAGCACCTCTACCTCCTCCCGACTCTCTCCGCTTTCCCCAACTAAAATTTGTCAAGTCTGTTTGTCCATTTACAACTCTATTTTAATGCAAAAAAAAAACAGTAAAAGAAGTCGCAACAGAGATATTGATGATCCTGGATAAATGTTATAAAGCATTACTGTCCAACAGACACAAAACAAGCAACAGCACTGTGGAGAGAAAAGGCCACATCTGGTTTGCTCGTTCTCTCTAGGTAGTGGGGGAAGAGATTGTATTACTTAAAGGATAAGTTCCTCTTTTATTAATAAATAATAAATGCACATCTTTTTGCATCGTAAACCAATGTGCATTTATTATTTTATACACTGGAGCCTGTAAAGCACAGGTGTCAAACACAAGGCCCGCGGGCCGAATCCAGCCCTCCAGGTCATTTCATGTGGCCCTCGCACATCTCCTGCAGCTGCAGGAGAGCTCCAGCCCTCCTCTGGTCCTCCTCTAGACCCCTACTTGCTGCTCTCAAGCAATGCATTCAGCTTCTTCCCAGCAGCAGCATAAGGACAGGGGGTGCACTGTGATGTTAGGGAGAGTAGGGGACTCAACTTCTGATGGTGGGGTGGTTCTTGACATCTAATGTAAGTTGAGGGGATGTGCTGGACATCTAATCTTACAGATACAACCGGCCCTTTTGAGGACAATCATAATGCTGATGCAGCCCATGATGAAATTGAGTTTGACACCCCTGCTGTAAAGCATTGCACCCATTGAGAACTACAAGCCGTCGGCCAAGGTGGACAATGGTACTTGTAGTTCATTCATTATAGCTCCCAACTGTCCCTGATTGAGGGACTGTCCCTTATTTGGCGCAATGTCCCTCTTTCCTCATTTGTCCCTCATTTTGGTCTGATCTATATAGTTGTATGTAAAATGCACTTTTTATCCTTTAAGGGGGTGTGGCAGGAGGCGTGTCCTTTGCCTACATACGTTTGTTAGTAGGTGTCCCTCACTCCCATCTCAAAATGTTGGGAGGTATGCATTCATTAACAGAATTCTTAGAATGAATGAAGTGGCCCTGTGGGGAGAGCACCGCATGGCTGTGCGGTTTTTAAATTGTGACAGCAGGTGAGGGAGGAAGATCCCCCACCCCCCTCAAAGGAAGGGAGAGGAGGCAGGAGCTGGAACATGTTAAATGTTGCACCCCAAATATGGGTGGAACATGCAACATGTTCCAAAGGCGAACTTAAAGTGGTTCTGAAGGCTGAAGGTTTTTTACAAAAAAAAAAACCCAAAAAACACTTGTATGCAGGTGAGCCAGCTGGCTGTCAATCACAGCCAGTGAGCCAATGAGGGTGGCCGAGCCACAGCGCTGTGTTTCTTATGGACCCATAGAGCAGCGGGTCGGGAGGGAGCATGCAGCAGTGCCCCCAGGGCAAGCGGCTTTCTGTGGGGGCACTGCTCCAGGAGCGCTGGTGGGGGACCCAAAAAAGAAGAGGATCAGAGTTGCTCTGTGCACAGACTGTACCACATAACATAACTGTTATTAAAAAAAAAACCACAACACACAACAAAGCTTCAACCTTTTAGGCACCCATACGTGAATAGAAATTTGATCGGAAATGCTGAACTGTTCGATTTTGATCCATGTATGGGCAGGGAGGTTGCACAGATGGGAGTCTGCCAGAGTGAATGATATTAAGCGGAACTAAACCCATCGATAGAACTATATTCCAAAGCAGTTACATTTAAGGCATGCCATGAATGACAGCGCGGGGGCATCAGCGGTAAAGTGCCGCTATTTTTAGTGGCACTTTAACAGAGTTTTAGAGGCACTTTTTTGTCCGCTAGCGGGGCGCTTTTAATCCCCGCTAGCGGTCGAATAAAGGGTTAAAAGCGCCCGCAAAGTGCCACTGCCGAGGCGCTTTGCAGGCGATTCTGCGCCGCAGCCCATTGATTTCAATGGTCGGGTACGCTTTAGGAGCGGTGTAGACACCACTCCTAAAGCACCTCGAAGAAGCTACTTGCAGGACTTTTTTTCGACGTCCTGCCAGCACAGCGCCCCAGTGTAAAGCACTTGAGCTTTCACACTGGGATTGCAGATGAGACATTTTTAAGGCGCTATTTTTAGCGCTAAAGCGCCTGAAAAACATCTCCAGTGTGAAAGGGGTCTTACCAGTCTCCTTATGCCAGCTCTCAACTGAACTGTCATACTATCAAAATGATTGGTGTCATAGCTGATCACATGCACAGCAGAGCAAACAGAGGCTAAGATAGCAGATTCATTGGCTATAAAGGATTGGAGGGTTTAGTTCCACTTTAAGTATCACCCCTTATTACTCTACCCCAGACCTAATGAGCATTTAATTCCACTGCAAGGGTATTTTTTTTTCTTGCTTGGAGATGGGCTTCATGACAACCTGGAGTCAAACTGTACGCCGCTGTGGATTCCTCATAGAAATAAAGTATCAAATTAACAAACCAAGCTAGTGGCACAAGTAAGCCATATTCTACCTCTGTGATCCAGCATACACCTGCATACTTTCTGAGATGGGAATGAGGGACACCTATTAGCAAAAGGTACAGTATGTAGGGCATAGGACACGCCCCCTGCCACGCCCCCCTTAAAAGGAGATATGTACAGATCAGGCCAAAATGAGGGACAAATGAGGAGGAAAGAGGGACAGAGCGATTTTGTTCTGAATGAGGGACAGGGACAGTTGGGAGCTATGCTAATACAGTAAAACCTTGGTTTGAGGGTAACTTGGTTTAAGAGCGTTTTGCAAGACGAGCAACATTTTTTCATAAACTTTGACTTGATATACAAGCGATGTCTTGATATACAAGTAGCGTCAAGTCCCAACTGAGTATAAAAGAGAAGAGAGGCGCCTCTAAGTGTGGCAATATGGTTACATTTGATGAAGGTACAACATTTAGCAACTCGCATCCTCCCAACTCATCATCCTCCGCATCGCCATCAACGCCATCCCTTCCATGCTGTGCTCCACGAGTGCTTCAAGCCTCGCTTTCAGATCGCTCTACTGCAGGGTAGTCTTCCCGCGGGCACGATTGCAGACTGACAGCGGTGAGAGCCGGCGGTGGAGGATGGTCTATATGGTCAGCTTTACCCCGGATGCCTGCATACTTAGATGTGCCTGTTTTAATCATCAACCATGCTAGTTGCTAAATGTTGTACCTTCATTAAATGTAACCATATTGCTACACTTGGAGGAACCTCTCTTCTCTTTTATACTCTGGAGCTCCTGCTGGATTTTGCTTCTAATCACCTTGTGGAGGCTTCCATCTGTGGATGGACATTTTATGGTTACACAACCTGTCACATTACTATGAACTTTTTATATGGACACTAAACTGAAAGACTTATGAATAAATGGTTGTGGAATGAATCATCTAAGTTTCCATTATTTCTAATGGGGAAATTCGCTTTGATATACAAGTGCTTTGGATTACAAGCATGCTTCGGGAATGAATTATGCTTGCAATCCAAGGTTTTACTGTATATCACTTTGTGTTATCTGTTTGTATAATTGTTTGATAGAGCAGCACTCTATTTTTTCATTTAAATGGTATAAAAATAATGATCAAATACACAAAAACAGGGAAAAAAAGGCAACGTTGGATAAAACAAACTAGGGGTCAGCAACCTTTTCCTCATTCAGTGTCAATTTACACGCATTAGACAACCAGCAAGCTTGTTCACAGGCGGATTTGACCTTAGTATTGTTGATCAAATTATAAGTTTTTTTTACCACTACTATTCCTTTTTACTGGCTTTTGGAATTTACAAATGCAGCAATTTAGACATTGGATAAGAGGTTTAGCACTGGGAAACATTTTTTGATAGATAAGTAGTGCATTATATATATAAAACTATATACATAGCTCCCAACTGTCCCTGATTTGGAGCAATGTCCCTCTGTCTCTCCTTGGCCCTCATTTGTCCCTCATTTTGGTCTGATCCATATAGTTGCATTTAAAATGCACTTTTTATCTTTCAAAATTGTTTCCCAGTGCTAAACCTTTCATCCAATTTTTAATTGCTGCATTTGTACTTTTAAAAGCCAATATAAAGGAATAGGAGTGGTAAAAAAAGTCCTTGTAGATTTAATTCAACTTTTTTTGGTTAATTCTCCTTTAAGGGGGGGTGTCGGGGGGGGGGTGTCCTATGCCTACATACGTTTGCAAGTAGGTGTCCCTCATTCCCATCTCAAAATGTTGGTAGTTATGCTATATAGATCAGACCAAAACGAGGGACAAATGAAGAGGAACGAGGGGCAGAGGGACATTGTTGTGAATGAGGGACAGTCCCTCAAAATCAGGGACAGGGTCTCCATGTCCGCTTGTGTCCCCAGTAGAGTAGATTAAACCCAACCCGATTTCACTCAAAACAAAGCAATCAATCTTGTTGTATTGGTGGAGCTACATTTCAATTATCACTTGAACAAGCATCCTATATATTTTACAACACCACTGATCAAATACATTGGAAATCTGCCAGGAGCCAGCACATCATAGAGCTGCAGAAGCAAACAAAAACAGCCAAAACAAGACACAAACTATTTATGTCCAAGCGACTGATGAGAGGCGCAGTGTGTGGCTGTAGCCAGGTGCAAGTAATTTTGCTTTGAAAAATATAATTTCTTGCAACTGCTTGAGTAGAGAATACAAAAGGCAGAGCACCAAGGAAGCCTGACAGTAATTACTACTATTGACCTTGAATATCATTATGCAAAGCACTTGAAGCCCTTTCAAACATAGAGAACTGTATTTAGCATTTATGATTCTAAACGCTCAATGGTAGAGTCGAGAACACGGATGAGAAAAATGTACAGAAAAAACAGGTATGCATACCTCCCAACTGTCCCACATTTGGAGGGACTGCCCATCTTTTGGAACCAAATTCCTCTGTTCCCATTTTTTATCAGCTGTCCCTGTTTTTGGCTTGATCGAAGGTTCTCTATAGAAAAAAAAAAATGGTTTATTTATCTAGTGGATTCCGTTATGATCAGCAGGGGATCTGACCGCTGTACCCCTGCTGATCAGAGCAGAGTGGGTGGATGACAGGTCCATATCCACTCAGTTTACAGAGCCTGCTCTGTTCCATGAACCAGCGGGTGTAAACGAACTTCGCTGTCAGTTTACACCCAACTGCCCTCTGATCCGATCTGTCTATATGGAGGGAGCAGATCCTGCCCGTTTTTTGTTTTTTTTTAGCAGACCAGAGATTAGAGGTAGGTGGGTGTAAAGCCTCGTACACACGATCGGATTGCTGGCCAACAAAACTGTGGACTTTTGTCTGAAGGGCGTTAGCCCAAACTTCTTTTGCATACACATGGCCACACAATTGTTGGCCAACAATTACGAATGTACTGACGTACTACGTGGTTTTTCAGCTCTTTAGCGCCACCCTTTGGGCTCCTTCTGCTAATTTTGTGTTAGTAGAAGTTTGGTGAGTGTTGATTCGCACTTTTCAGTTATGCCGTGTACACACAGGCGGACTTTTCGACATTAAAGGTCCGACGGACTTTCGAATGAACGGACTTGCCTACACACGATCACACCAAAGTCTGACGGATTCGTACGTGATGATGTACGACCGGACTAAAATAAGGCAGTTGATAGCCAATAGCTGCCCTAGCATTGGTTATCGTCCAGACTAGCATACAGACGAGCGGATTTTTTGACCAGACTCGAGTCCGTCGGAAAGATTTGAAACATGTTCCAAATCTAAAGTCCGTCAGAAAAGTCTGCTGCAGGTGCGATCAAGCCCACACACGGTCGGATTGTCCGACGGATTCGTCCGGTCGAAAAGTCCGCCCGTGTGTACATGGCATTAGTTTCTGAACGGCCGTTCGTCAACCAGACATGTTGCGGAATCGGAGGAGATAACGTATTATTTATTATTGGCCTTGGAGTTATTGCTTTGACTTTTTTTGGTTGAATAATGATTTGATTTGCTATATTTTCTATATTTTTGGATGCATAGAATGCACTTTTTGATTAAGTTCTATTGGCAGATAGCATGTCTAATTTTATTTGTTTTCTTTTTTTAATGCAGAATAAAAAATTGTGGAGAATAATACTTGGCTATGTGTTTTACTTCAAATGACAGTTTGGGAGTAGGCAGTTACATTTATAAAATACAATGTAAAATTAACAAGGGACACCAACATAGTTGTAACTATTCTTGATATCACTAGAAAAAAAAAAAGCCTTTGAAAGTCCATTTGCAATAACTCCATCAGTATCACCAGCAAAACAGCTTCATTATTATCCCATTAAAGAAGAAGAGAATTGTGCGCTGCATTTTAAGATTTCATAATCTGCCACGTCACAAATGTGAATTCTCCATTACGAACGCTAGTCTACAAGACCGACTGCTTCTGGCTTGTCCTTGCTTCAGAGTTTGTACTTTGGACTTTTGTCCGACGGACTTGTGTACACACGCTCGGAAAATCCGACAACACACATGTCCGCGGAAAATTTGAAAACCTGCGATCCAACATTTGTCCACGGAAAGTCCGACACCAATTGTCCGATGGAGCGTACACACGGTCGGATTTACCGCAAACAGCCTGTCATCACACATTTCCCGTAGGAAAGTCCGATCGTGTGTAAGCGGCTTAAAAGAACACAAGCCTGTTAACACCTGCTGGTCCTTAGGGGTGAGTGGAGGGTCTGAATAGGTCCGCCTGAAAAACTGGCAGGGGAACCCGATTGGACCCTTCGTCTGAAAGGGGTCTAACCCAACCCTTTTTTCTCACCTTTATAGTACTCTATTTGTTATTTTTAAAAGCCAAAATAACGGAAAAATTGTAAGAATAAAAATCGCGTTAAACCTTTTTTTGCTCATTAACCCTCATGGTCCTTGTTACTCAAGGCATGGCAGGATCATGTCATTGGTATACTTTGTGGTATAATGTGTCCTTTTTTCCCATGTCACAAAGATGAGTGGTATGATGTATATGCTAGGTGAGCGATATGTACAGTGGAACATTGTAAACTGTCAATTCAGTGGTGAATGTATTTGGTTTGTCTGGAGTCTTCCCCTTGTGTCTACTATGTGGTGCTATCACTAAGGAATGTGTTGGATTTTATTCCCTGCTTTGCAGGCAAACAAAATCCAGCACATCCCCGCTGACAGAACAGAGCTCTGTTCCGTCGTTCTCCTCGCCGATCAGCGGGTGCCAGTGGACATCCACTGGCCGGCACACGCTGATCGGCATCTGCTGTGACTAATCACAGCAGAAGTGACGCACGTGTGCGCCCCTCTACCCGGAAGGAGAGCCACCTTGCCGCCGTATAACTGTTATGTGGTGGGCGAATGGGTATATTGTATGCTTGTCAGAATACCTAAAACTAGTACTACTATATTAACTAGTGTTCTCTCACAGGCAGAATAAATCATATAGGAGGAGAGAATACAGGGGGCATTATTTAATGCCCCAAAGGACCCAGCAGTGTAAAAAAGAGCCAGTTAGGGCATGTGTCATTACCGGATAAGTGACTAATATAAGCCTGCCCAGTAAATAAGTTACCCAAACGGCATATATAAGAGCTAGTTAACCAAATGAAGGAAGACCCATCATGGGAATTAGTAGTGTCAACTGAGTTGGGCCAGAGATCCCACACTTTATTAAAATTTCCTAGGACAACCCCAGGAAAGATCTGTAGCTTTATACAATGGGGTCAGTACTCAGAGTGTTCAGGGCATTAACCCCTTGCCACTGATGGGAGCTGGCCCTTAAAGTGAGCCGTAAAGATGGAGGCCATTTGTTCACCGACTGGTTGCACAGTGACAACATAATTGGCAGCCTGTCCTACTGACTTCTGACCAGTAATTGACTGCAAGTTGTCCATAAAAGCTTGGTCACAGTTGTGGGGGTGCTGATTGAGCATGCCCCAGAACACCACAGCAAAGCATATATGTGGCAACAGAGGCCAATAGGAGGGTTTCCGGTTTTGTTGTTCACTGTGGTTGGCAGCACAGCAATGACCTCATAGAAAGCCTGTCCTACTGGCTTCCGATCAGCGCACGGTAAGCTGTTGGTGACAGGTCGGTCACAGTTCGGAGGAAGCCGATTGAGAAGGCCTCAGAACAACACTGTAACGCATGTATATGGCGGATGAGTGCTAAGGCCCGCCCATCCTGCTGTAAAGAGATTAATCTGCATTGCTCCAATGCTCAGAGGGAAATATAGCAGTTTTGGATCAATAGTTATTTATGACCCAATCTCAGGCATTTTTTTTATTTGAACAGATTAGGGAAGAGAGTTAGAACCTCTGTTGGCTTTATGCTGCTGCCAGTGACCCTATTAAATAGATTTACCCTGACAGTAGCTTTATTGCAGTCACCCAGACATCCTACCCTTTCTATGGTACAGGTGGTGATTGTACTGCATTCCTGTTGTATGTATGTAAGCGTTGGCATAAATTTTTATATGCATACATTGCAAAATGTTGTCCATACACAGGACATCAGATGCATTTTTTTTCCTTTTTATAGATATGAATGCAGTGCATGTATATTGTTCTTTATACAGCTATATACACATTGGTTCAAACCTAATAAAAATCCCTATCCGAGGTGCATTTTCTTAGAAATCACACTAAAAATGCATTAAGCTAGATTTTATAACACACCAAACCATAGAGGTGTGAATGCTCCCCTAGGGCCGCCATGTTGGAGTCATTCTCTGCACCAGTGTATATCACAAACCTGCATTGCCTAAAGCTGTTTTATGTAAAACTTGCTTTGTGCGCTGCACCATCAAAGTGATTTCTGTGCCATTGCATTCTACAGCAGTAAAGCTCCACAAGGCCATGTCAGAGAGAATTGCAGCATCTACAAATCATTAACAGTAGCAATTTATAGCAAGTCACAGCTACAGAATCTGTAGCATCACCTATTCAAGCACAGCATTCTTACTGCAACACTACCACCATTTGTCTCAGTGGGTTGTAGCTACACCATTTAAAAATAAAGGAAGCAATAGTGTTGCAAGCAAAAACAAGCTAAATCCATAAGTGAATTAGGGACTGAAAGGTAGCAACCGTGTGACATTTTAAATACATTATGGTCTAGTTATTTTCTGCTATTAGCTGGGTTCACACTGGTGCGACACGACAGCCGTCCTACTTTGGATCCGGCTTTGCCCTGCGACATGAAGCCGGCATGTGTCCGACTTTCAATGAACGGGGATCCGACTTGGATCCCCGCCAATGCCGACACTGTGTTTGGTATGAATCTTTAGGGGGAACTCAGCGCCAAATTTTAAATAAAAAAACCGGTGTGGGTTTCCCCTCCAAGAGCATACCAGGCCCTTGGGTCTGGTATGTACCTTAAGGGGAACACCTACGCCGAAAAAACGGCATGGGGGTCCCCCCAAATCCATACCAGACCCTTATCCGAGCACGCAGCCTGGCCGGTCAGGAATGGGGGTGGGGACGAGCGAGCACCCCCCCTCCTGAACCGTACCAGGCCTCATGCCCTCAACATGGGGGGTGGGTGCTTTGGGGCAGGGGGGCACCCTGCAGGCCCCCCACCCTAAAGGACCTTGTCCCCATGTTGATGAGGACAAGGGCCTCTTCCCGACAACCCTGGCCGTTGGTTGTCGGGGTCTGCGGGCTTATCGGAATCCGGGAGCCTCCTTTAATAAGGGGGCCCCCAGATCCCGCCCCCCACCCTTTGTGAATGAGTATGGGGTACATCGTACCCCTACCCATTCACCTAGGGAAAAAAGTGTCAATAAAAAAACACAGTACACAGGTTTTTAAAGTAATTTATTAGACAGCTCCGGGGTCTTCTTCCGACTTTGGGGGGTCTCTCCGGCATCTCCTCCCGGTGTCCTGATCTTCTGCCGGCTCCACCACTATCTTCTACAGCTCTATTGCTAGCGGTGGCCCGAACTTCTGTCTTCTGCCTTCTTTTCTTCCAATGTTGACACGATGCTCTCTCCGGCTGGAATGCTCTCTGTGCGCTCTGCTATGGCTTATATAGGCGGTGACCCCGCCCCCTTATGAGGTCACTGTCCTGGGGAATGCTGGGACTGTGCCGTCATAAGGAGGCGTGGTCAACATCATCCGGTGACCACGCCCCCTAAAACATCAGTTTATGGATTATGGAGGTTGGAAGCAGGTGTAAGCAAAGTTTAGCTGTCAGGAAGCTTGACTCTTATATATGTATCCTAAGGATTACCACTTCTGTTAACCCTTTCATGTCCATGACAATTGGCCACCAGATGTAATAACAAAATCTGTCGGATCTGGCCATGGGTCAGGCAAGACTTCTTTAATTATGTGTATGGCCACATAAAATGCAGTTGTAGCTTTTGAGGTAATGATGTTGTAAAGGAGGCATTAGCAAACTTTTAGGCTAAAGCTATATGGACTATTTTTTATTTGAGTGATTAAGCAACTAAAAACTCATGCAGGGTTGAGCTGAGGTGCATTTGGATCTTAGTCCAAACCCACCCAAGCAAGCCCACCAAAAAGCTGTCAATACACTGGGCCAACTGCAAGCTGACAAGGAATTCCTCGCCTCATAGCCGCATGTATACATGCCCATTGTATACATGCAGCTGCTGAATGGGGATTGTGCCACCTGTAAATGACTGGCCACATACAGTCACAGCTTCCTGGTGGGGTCCAACTAAGCTCCAAACATGCTTAAGCTCATCGCTAAACACACATATTTGATCACCTGTTTTTTATTTTTAAAAGTTCGATAACTGTTTAGCACAGCAATGCAAAGATCCAGATCAGAGGCATTGCAATTAGCAGTAGCAATTTTTTCCCTTATCCTTTAAATATGCAACCGCTATTAGTGGCACACCGTATAGTCGCTTCTTCTTTTTATGCAATCTTAATGCAATTCACTAGTTTAAACAGAAAGTGTGTAAATTGCGCAGTATCATTCACATTCCCATAACATTCGTGACGCTGGATTTAGGATATGCTGCAAGGCTGGTGTGAAACACCCTTTCTCTAAGGAAGCTGTACCTTCCTATAAGGAAGCTCCATTCTGTCTTGAATAAGGCCTCCTACACATATGGCAAGGTGCTGTACAATGCAAACTGTGGGCATATTTCTATGCCTGGAAGACACAGCTGCAGCATAGAATGATTGGCTGCATACATACACATTAACATGTGCACAAGCTACATCCAGGGGATTTACCCTTGCACAGGTTTACACAAGTATTGTGTATACCCATGTAGAGCTAGCATACAGCCATTCATTATTATAAGCAGTTGTACGCTGCAGCTGTGCCTGCAGGGTGAAGAAATATGCAGACAATTAAAATGTTATGTCCTAATGGGCCCAGGTGCATGAGGCCTTTGGCTGAAAGCAATTAAATTGTGGAAGAGTTCAGTCATACAATGATGTTCTAAGATGCTGAATATCAATTGAATCTTACCTATGAGCTCCACCCAACCGCTTATCTGCCTCCCTCCCACCCCCTCAGTTGCCACATTTGGCACCTTTTGGGGGGTGGGAGGGAGTGGGTACCTGGTTTGGACAGTTCGGCCCCCCCACCTCTTTTCCCCACAGCCGGCCCAATCAGAGAGCTCAGCACGATTTGCGCACTCATACTAAGCTGCATGGCTTGGCTGCCGGTTTCCCTTTGTGGACATGGCAGTGGCAGCAGCCGATAGCTGATCGAAAAATCAGCTTGGGTGAAAATACGGCTGGTTTCCTGGACAAGTGTCCTAATATTAAAAGTCAGCAACTACAGTATTTGTAACTGCTGACTTATTTTTTTTCTGCAGAAGCCTGGAGCTCCTCTTTAATATTCCATAGGCTAACCTAACATTGCAGGCTAAAATGCATGCAGAAATAAAGTGAGCCTCATACATAACAACTCTAAGGTATACAACTTTATTCTTGGAAGAACTGCTTCTTCCAAGCCTCTAATCTGTACTAAAAAATATAGGGGATACTACTGATCACCTTCTGGAAATACTGGTTGCTTGACTTTGTCTGGCTTCAGGAGTTTACTGACTTGAAACAAGCTTACAACAGCTTCCATGTTTCCTCATTATAGTTCCTTAAACCAAAACGCTGTGTGAATTCAGGTATATGCATAAAATTAGTTAAAATTAGTGTTGGGACACGAATATGTGGTACCCTAGGTGAAGATGTAGAATGCAACTCCTGCCAAAATTGTCACCTTCCTGTGTCTCCACTCTGCCTCCAGTTTCCTCATTGGACAGAGAACTGGCATTATTCCGTGTCCAATAAGCAGAATGATAACAAGAAACCAGCACAGCTAAACTATGAAGCAGAAGAAAGATCAAGGCTGGGAGCTGTAAGCACAGTTAAGGCCAACATGACTGGGGCTTCCATAAGAGGTGGAGTCATCTATGTTAATTTTGTTTAGTTTTAAAAAAGGAGAAGAGACACTTAACTGATTGGAGGGGTAAAAGCCACAGGGGAGGGAGGTGACCCTAGTGGTTGAGAGGAGGGAGGCTCCTGCTGAAGTTAAGTCGGAGCTTAGCCAGTGTTGGACAGGTTTCTCCCACCCTCCCTCCCCTGAGACTTCATTTTTTGTTTCCTCCCCATTCTCTATACTTTTCAGTTTTGGTCCTTTTAGCAATGGTTGTGGGATATCGCACTTAAATTTGGTCTGTTGTATTTATTTGCTTAATTTAACCATCATAGTAGCGAGGCGGGCTCTGGGTCCGTAAAGGCAGTGCTGGTTAAAACGTTTTGGAGAATCATGGGTTGGGCCCATCTCAGGTATGGGTGTCCCTTCCCAAAATTAGATAATGTTGGCAACATAGTGGTAGTAATTCAGCTGTATACAAGGTAATCTTGATGCTTAATTGTCCCCGAGGTGGTGTAATAGCGGATGGGGGCCTTCATATGAGGGTTTGTGACAGATCCAGCCAATTTTCGGATGATATATGCCTTCAAAGAACTTAGATCAGGTAGGGGTCCATTTCAAATATACCTCGTTCTGTGTTTTTTCTGTGTAATTTATGTCTGTTTTGTTTTAGATTTACAATAATATGGCTGCTAGGGCCATTTGACTCCAAAAAAAGAATGGTTGTAATCTGGTCATTTTGGGATGGGGCAGGGGTATTGTTGGTAATTTAGGAGATTGAGGGAAAATTGAATACCTCAAGATCTGCAGTTCTTCAGTCAACATTTTACTGGCAGATGAATGGTTGGCCAAAACCGCAAATCCTTTGGCATAGAGGATAAACATGTATGTATTTGCAATGTATTTAGCTATTTGCTTGGAGTTGCACTTTAACACTTATTTAACAAACAGAATGTTCCTTTATTGAAAAAAGCATGATACAAAGTCAATAGAATGGAAGTAGTGAAAGTAGTACATTACACACCGACAATGGCAAGAGAGGCAAAGTCTCCATAACAGAAAACAAGTACGTACACCACAAAACTGGAGAGGATAGCAGTGCCAATCTGAAATACATTAAAAAAAAGCACATAAAGGGGGTATCCCAGCCACACTAGCAGTTTCCCAATATTCAGAGGGGAGCGATCGCACTTCTAAGCCGTCCATGGCTGCCATATCCTGTCAAACTTTCTAGGGCAGTTCCTGCCCATATATGTCACCATATACATAGGAAGAGCAGCGTTAATAGATTTTCCAAAGAACCTACGGAGGGAGGGGAACGGGCATTCCACTTTAGCAATTAAGTAGTACTTTAGTGATTTAGTAGTAATTTAGTGCATCTAGGCCTCTGTTCATCATCCTGAATTCCCAGTAATACCAGTTCAGGGGAGACCGGGAGGGTCAGCTGAAGGCCGAAATTATAAAGTTCAACCACTTCTCCACAAAACCGAGCCACTCCCGGGCAGCTCCAGAGCATGTGCAACTAAGTGCCTACCCCATCCCCACATCGCGGGCAGTCTGGTGACCTCTGAGGATATACATTATGCAGTCTGAGGGGTATAGTAAACCTTATGCAAGAATTTTATCTGAATCAGTTTGTCCCGAGAGGAGATCAGCAGTTTGGTACTATCCTCAAGAGACAGTCCTCCCAATCCTCCCTATCAAGGTCAGGTAGGTTAGCCTTCCACAAGTCCCATAAGCATTCCATCTTAGGGGAGTCGACACCAAGCAGGACCAGGTAAAGAGCGGACAAGAGTTTAGACAATGATTCTTAAGCAAAGAGTTTCTCAATGGGGTTGTCAGGTCACCCGAGTCCAGGTGACAGATGCACTCTGTTGGGGTCAGGAGTGCACCGCTAAGATAGTGGACCCTAAGGCTGACTGCTGCGGATGGAACTCGGGGTGGTTCAGGGAGGCATGTCCCCTGGAGCACCAACACGGATACCACAGGGAGTTACAGCATAGATTCCCCAGGGTGCAGAGTCTAAGAGCCAGCACGTGTTCCCCAGAGCCTCTAGTGGTGAGGATGGACTGGGCTGCAACTGGCTCCAGGTCGCAGCCCCCAGGGTCTCCCAGCTCACGGTAGGCTACAGGAGGATGGAGAGGAAACAGCAGCCCAGGACAGCAAGGGATAGTAAGGAGGTAGCCAAATGTCGAGGCGACTAGCAGACAAGGATAACAGGGAACATGCCAAAGGTCAGGGTCACAGGCAAACAGGAATAGTCGAGAACACGCCAAAAGGTCAGGGTCACAAGCAGACAGGGATAGTCGGGAACACGCCAAGATCGGTAACAGAGACAAACTTAGAGCACACAGCAAGCAGGAAACAGGAAGCCAAACACGCAATATTGCACGGCAAGGCAGGCTTGGAGAATACAGAGGTAAATGGTGGTTCCTGTTGAGGCTAGGGTGGAGCCACACTGAGGGAAGATTACTTAAGCATGCAGGTGTATCAAGGCTGATACACAGACCAGGTAAGAGACAGACAGGTCATGAAAGTATTACTGCAAGGTCATGACAGGGGTCCATAGCACTTTACCAGTGTCATGCTAAGCACCTGTAATTTAGTAATAAGTGTGAATGTGTATTCATTGAGGCACATAACTACTTCCAATGTGCTTATTATCCTGTATTATGATTGTTGTTGCTTTAGAAACTATGAAGCACACAATAGGATTCTGCCTGTTAATAGCGGTTACATAAGTTTTGCTGGCAGACGTCCATTTAGTTTGTTAGATGATCTGATGTGTCTTTGCTATGTGAATTGTTTTCGAAAAGTGTTAAAATAAGAGCAATGCTGGAACTGAATTCTACAAATAATCCCAGGAGAATGGAACCTACAGGGGGTTAAAAAGTTCTGACATAAATGTAGACTTCTGTATCTGCAATCATTTCGAGAATTTACCAAGCAGGAGCCCCTGAGGCTGAGCTGTATGATCTGGGCTGGATATCAGATGGAACAAAAAGTCCTTTTTTTCCCATTGCCCTAAGCTGAGATTTGACTACAGTTAGAGCTGTATTTGATTTTCATAGCTGGAAATAGTTAATTTCCTTACTGTAAAGAAACATAGAACCATGGAATTTTAGTATGGCAAAGTAGGAAGCCTTAATTCAGGAATAAAAGTAGTGGTTAGAGCAAAAATCATGCATGTTAACCATAACTGCACAAATGTGTGTACAGTGCCTTGAAAAAGTATTCATAACCCTTGAAAGTTTCCACATTTTGTCATGTTACAACCAAAAATGTAAATGGATTTTATTGGGATTTTATGTGATAGACCAACACAAAGTGCCACATAAGTGTGAAGTGGAAGGAAAATGATAAAATAGTTTTCCAAATTTCTTACAAATAAATATGTGAAAAGTGTGGCGTACATTTGTATTCAGTCCTCCTGAGTCAATACTTTGTAGAACCTCCTTTCACTGCAATTACAGCTGCAAGTCTTTTTAGGGATGTCTCTACCAGCTTTGTATATCTAGAGAGTGACATTTTTGCCCATTCTTCTTTGCAAAATACCGTATTTTTCACTCCATAAGACGCACCTGACCATAAGACGCACCTAGGTTTTAGAGGAGGAAAACAAAAAAATATTCTGCACCAAATGCTACTGATTTGTAGAGGATGCCCACATCCCCAATATACTATAGTTTGTAACTTACACAACCAATCAAAGCTGACACCTAAAAATAGGCATCTATCAAGTGTCCCAGATAGCTTCCAGGCAACAAACGAATATCGCTCTGTCACCAAATTCAGTCTATAAATATAATTCATAGGAAATATCACCATCTTATAACAAATTCACCATGCAGGCTGTGAGCACAGCACTGCAGGTGCAATCTGATAAAGAACTGAGAAGGATACCTGTCGCCATGTACCGCTACACACATCGCATGGTCACTCCAGCAGATGACACATTGGAGATGCGGGCCTCTTGTATTCCCCGCTCGATCGGCGTCTGAGGTCCTGATCAAGCAGGGACAAAAAATCATCACTGCACGTGCGCCAGTGACATGGACCCCAGCCAGCCTACAGGACCCAGAAGCCATAGCGGGGAAAGGAGAGGGGAGGTGCCCAATACTGTAACAGGGCGGCGGCTGGTCAGTGTTCGCTCCATAAGATCTTATGGAGTGAAAAATACGGTAGCTCAAGCTCTGTCAGATTCGATGGAGACCATCTGTGAACAGCAATTTTCAAGCCTTGCCACAGATTCTCAATTGAATTTAGGTCTGGACTTTGACTGGGTCATTCTAACACATGACTATGCTTTGATCTAAACCATTCCATTGTAGCTCTGGCTGTATGTTTAGGGTCGTTGTCCTGCTGGAAGGTGAACATCCACCCCAGTCTCAAGTCCTTTGCAGACTTGTAACAGGTTTTCTTCTAAGTTCGTCCTTGAGGCGATTCAGTTCGCATTTGCAGCGCTATACAAGTCATTCATTCATTTGGCTCTATCCTTCTTCCTATCAACTCTGACCAGCTTCCCTGTCCCAGATGAAGAAAAGCATCCCCACAACATGATGCTGCCACCACCATGTTTCACGGTGGGGATGGTGTTCAGGGTGAGGTGCAGTGTTAGTTTTATGCCACACATAGCGTTTTGCTTTTAAGCCAAAAAGTTCAATTTTGGTCTCTTCTGACCAGAGCACCTTCTTCCACATGTTTGCTGTGTCCCTCTCATGGCTTCTCCCAAACTGTAAACAGGGCTTTTTATGGCTCTCTTAAGAATGGCTTTCTTCTTGCCACTCTTCCATGAAGGCCAGATTTGTGGAGCACGTGACTAATAGTTGTCCTGTGGACAGATTCTCCCACCTGAGCTGTGGATCTCTGCAGCTCCTTCAGAGTTACCATGGGTCTCTTGGCTGCTTCTCTGATTAATGCTCTCCTTGCCCGGCCTGTCCGTTTAGATGGACAGCCATGTCTTGGTAGGTTTGTGCCATACTCTTTCCATTTTCAAATGATGAGTTGAACAGTGCTCCGTGAGATGTTCAAAGCTTGGGATATTTTTTTTATAACCTAACCCTACTTTAAACTTCTCCACAACTTTATCCCTGACCTGTCTGGTATGTTCCTTGGACTTCATGATGCTGTTTGTTCACTAAGGTTCTCTAACAAACCTCTGAAGGCTTCACAGAACAGCCTCTATTTATACAGAGATTAAATCACACACAGGTGGACTCTAATTACCATTTAGGTGACTTCTGAAGGCCATTTGTTTCATTAGAATTTAGTTAGGGGTATCAGACTAAAGGGGGGTTGAATACAAATGCATGCCACACTTTTCACATTTGTAAAAAAAAAAAAAAATTGAAAACTATTTATCATTTTTCTTTCGCTTCACAATTATGTGCCACTTTGTGTTGGTCTAGCACATAAAATACCAATAATACACATTTATGTTTTTGGTTGTAACATAACGAAATGTGGAAAATTTCAAGGGGAATGAAAAAACTTTCAAGGCACTGTATATTGCGGACAATCTGGTCATCATCCTTATCACAGGTCAAGATATTCTAAGCCAGGGTAAGATCTGGGAGGGGATGCGGGGGTGGGCTATGCCCTCTAAGATTTAGTCTTGTTCCCCCCCCCCCCCAGGACCATTGGCATCAGCAGGGTGGCCCCTATAATGAAGCCCAGCCCAATCCAGCACAGCAATCACTGTCAGTGCAGTGTTCAACCCAAAGCCAGCTCCATCAGGAAGGCCTGATCACACCATCTAATAGTACACAAATAATAAATATTTTCAAAAAGGTAAGTGCTAGATATCAAATATGAAACATTTGTTGTATATTTTGAAGCATCAGTGCAGTACTTGGGTGCCCTTACCTTAAGAATAATGGAGGTCTGCTTCAAGTATACTTCTCATATTTGCGCTCTACAGTGACCTGTGGTATTAGATCAAATGCACTTGTCCAGCAGTGAATGATCCCAATATGTTGTGCTGCTCTGCAGATACCCTATAGGTATCACATGCAATGAGTAGTCAATTTACTAAACTTGAAACAAGCCAGTGGCCCTGTGTTTTTCCCTGATGCCGCGTACACACAAGCAGACTTTACAGCAGACTTGGTCCGGCGGACCGGAGTCCGTCGGACAATTCAATCGTGTGTGGGCTCCAGCTGACTTTTTTTAACCAAAAGTTCGACGGACTTAGAAATGAAACATGTTTCAAATCTTTCCGACGGACTCGAGTCCGGTAGAAAAGCCCGCTCGTCTGTATGCTAGTTCAACGGACAAAGACCGAAGCTAGGGCAACTATTGGCTACTGGCTATGAACTTCCTTGTTTTAGTCCGCTCGTACGTCATCACGTACGAATCTGTCGGACTTTGGTTGATCGCGTGTGTCCAAGTCCGTCCGTTTTTAAGTCCGGCACACCTACACTACAAAGTCTGTCGGAAAGATCATCGGACCAAGTCTGCCGTAAAGTCTGCTCGTGTGTACGCGTCATAAGGTGCTCCAGACAGTTTTTGTATGACGTCCTCAAGTAGAATGCAGGACTAAAAGTGAGGATTTGTGAGAGAAGCCTTTTCTCTAAGGTGCTTTGGACAGTGGTCACACAACAATGTCATCAAGTACAATACAGGACCAATAGCCCTGCGTTGTATGTGAAGGCTGCCAGGGACTGCCCACAAGCCAGTACAGAGAAGAGCACCAAATCCTGAAGAAGCAAGGAGTAATCTACTCACCGGCCACTTTATTATGTACACCTTGCTAGTGCCGGGTTGGACCCCTTTCTGCCTTCAAAACAGCCTTGATTCTTCGTGGCATAGCTTCAACAAGGTGTTGGAAACATTTCTCAGAGATTTTGGTCCATATTGACATGATAGCATCACGCAGTTGCTGCAGATTTGTTGGCTGCACATCCATGATGCAAATCTCCAGTTCCACCCCATCCCAAAGGTGCTCTATTGGATTGAGATCTGTTGACTGTGGAGGCCATTGAAGTACAGTGAACTCATTGTCATGTTCAAGAAAAGAGTGGTGAGAGGATTTTAGCTTTGTCACATGGTGCATTATCCTGCTGGAAGTAGCCATCAGAAAATGGGCACACTAGTCATAAAGGGATGGACATGAACAGCAACAATACAAGGCCATACAGCATGTAGCACCCTGATGTTTAGGCAGGGTTTCTAGTAAATTTGTATATAAAAAGTATGTGCAGAGCTTAAGAGTAAATATGCAAAACCAATGAAATATAATGTGAATAACCACAAAAAAATTAAAATAGAATTGTGTACTTCACACATTCATATGTGAAAAGAGAATATTGTACTTCTACGTATTCATATGTGGAAAATCAAGAAGTGTAAGTAAATGACTACAAACAATATATGGTATATAAATGTGGTAAAGTGACGTGAATATCACAGGACATCCAATGTTCTATAAGTCCATGTACTGTCATATAGAAGTTGATACAACATAAAAAAAGTCCATAAAGGAGTAGTTAAGAGAAAATAACTTCTGAACAAAGAAATGTATTTTAGCTTGACATCAATGTTGAGTGATAAAACAGCAAAAAGAACCACCGCCAGTTGTGTGAAGGCTTATCGGAGTAAGTGGACTCAAATGGGCTTATGCT
The DNA here is from genome assembly GCA_037952925.1 of Lithobates clamitans. Classification (NCBI taxonomy): domain Eukaryota; kingdom Metazoa; phylum Chordata; class Amphibia; order Anura; family Ranidae; genus Lithobates; species Lithobates clamitans. The sequence goes on along the minus strand of JBBGZY010000042.1, from coordinate 234,009 downwards.
CAATGAGTCAACAAGGCTTGTGGTGTAAACACCGATGCATGGAACCTCTACACCTGTATTCAGGATCAGAGTGGAAGATGGTCCATCCATCCAGAAGACAACACAGAACAGCAATCCTTAGAAATAGCCAGCGTGACATACTGGGTCCTCTCATACTGTCAAATAGTAGGGATGAGCCGAACACCCCCCGGTTCGGTTCGCACCAGAACCTGCGAACGGACCGAAAGTTCGCACGAACGTTAGAACCCCATTGACGTCTATGGGACTCGAACGTTCGAAATCAAAAGTGCTCATTTTAAAGGCTAATTTGCATGGTATTGTCCTAAAAAGGGTTTGGGGACCCGGGTCCTACCCCAGGGGACATGTATCAATGCAAAAAAAACTTTTAAAAACGGCCGTTTTTTCGGGAGCAGTGATTTTAATGATGCTTAAAGTAAAAAAAAAAAAAAAAGTGAAATATTCCTTTAAATATCGTACCTGGGGGGTGTCTATAGTATGCTTGTAAAGTGACGCATGTTTCCCGTGTTTAGAACAGTTCCTGCACCAAATGTCATTTTTAAAAGGAAAAAATCTCATTTAAAACTGCTTGCGGGTTTAATGTAATGTCGGGTCATGGCAATATGGATGAAAATCAGTGAGACAAACGGCATGGGTACCCCCCAGTCCATTACCAGGCCCTTTGGGTCTTGTATGGATATTAAGGGGAACCCCGCACCCAAATTAAAATAAGGAAAGGTGTGGGGCCACCAGGCCCTATATACTCTGAACAGCAGTATACAGGCGGTGCAAACAAGACAGGGACTGTAGGTTTGTTGTTAAGTAGAATCTGTTTGTAATTTTGAACATTTTTAACGTGTTTAGCTCCAGCCAAAAAATCTTTTCTAAGCTTTTTGGAAAACATAGGGAAGGGTTATCACCCCTGTGACATTTGTTTTGCTGTCTTTCCTCCTCTTCAGAAGATTTCACCTCACTTTTTGTCCCAATGAAAAATGTTTTTTGAAAATTTGGGTTTTTTTGTGGAACAAGGATTGGAAAGCATCAGTGGAAAGGAGAAATTGTTTTCCCATATTAACTCTTACAGGAGACAATTTCCCTTCCTAGGGGTAGATTTCATCTCACTTCCTGTTGTCTCCTTCTGTTTGCAAGTAGGAGTCGTTTGTAAGTTAGATGTTTGAAAGTAGGGGCCTGCCCTATAAACTCTGCAGAAATTGGGGCCTTAGGTGTTGCTGTGGCCACAACACTGTAAGCCTTCACAGGGCCCTGCTGTGAAATATTAGATCAAGAATTGTAATTACATGCCCCTGTTGAACAGGAGCTGAAAAATTAGGCCTTAGGCACTGGTGCCACAACACTGCAACCCCTCACAGACACTCTAGTTGGAACGCAGGAACGAGCCCTGCTGCCGTGGTACTAATAGGATCAAATAGAACACCAGTAATTTTCTTCAGGTAGCTTTATATACTGTAACCAGACAAGCCTGCCTGTCAGTAGGAAGATAACAGGAACGGATCTAGCTGAACACTGTGAGCAGGACGCACTGTACTAAATGTAAATAGTCTAGAAGATAACAGGAACGGATCTAGCTGAACACTGTGAGCAGGACGCACTGCACTAAATGTAAATAGTCTAGAAGATAACAGGAACGGATCTAGCTAAACTGAATACAGTGTATATATATATATATATATATATGCAACACCTGGGATGCATATATATATACACAATACACTGTAAGTGCAGCTAACTGACTGACTGTTCTGCCTAATCTATCTAACTCAAATCAAATGACACTGTCTGTCTCTCTCTCTCCATCTATGAACGCCGGAACACACACTACACAGGGCCGCCGTGCAGGCGGCCTTATATAGTGTGGGGCGTGTACTAAATCCCCTGAGCCATAATTGGCCAAAGCCTCCTTGGCTTTGGCCAATTTCAGCTCTCTGTTCAGGCGGCGCTGTGATTGGCCAAGCATGCGGGTCATAGTGCATGCTTGGCCAATCAGCAAGCAATGCACTGCGATGCCGCAGTGAATTATGGGTCGTGACGCGCCACACAAATTTGGCGCGAACGGCCCATATCGTTCGCAATTCGGCGAACGGGCGAACAGCCGATGTTCGAGACGAACATGGGTTCGACACGAACACGAAGCTCATCCCTATCAAATAGTATAACCAAAAGAGAAAAACTCCACATATTGTGAATAAAATTAGGAACACTCACATTTAGTAGGTGTATAAAGCTCTTAAAATGTACAGTATGAACAACGTAATGACATCCGCAGGACTCATCCTGATGCGTTTCATCTAAAGAGGTATAATCTGGGGTGTGAACCTGACTAGGTGCCATTCCCTGCATGGCTGTCTACCTATTGAAGTCTGGGAGTCTATCAATTAACATTGCACCTACTAAAGGGAGTCCTGGCCCTAACCCTCTCTCCCACAGTTCTGTTTAAGAAACAACAAATGGCATACCGACACCGTAATGCTCCAAAAATTTGACCTTATATGGCAGAACTGGTTGGACAACCCCAACCTTGCTCCCCCTCAGCTAATAATGGATAGACTGTTACGGTTATAGACCCCAATGCTGATGAGAAGATCTTTTCCTGAGCTTAAGGCCTCCCCTACAATGCATAAGCTGTGCAGATGGTAACTTTCTGCGGTAAAATGGCCTACAGACAAGCCTGGAGGAAGGATCATATTCCTTATATTAATTTTATTTTACTTTATCTTATTTTTCTATTGTTTTAAGGTTTGTTTTGTTTGTTCCAAGTTCTACTAAAAACAAGATTATATATGCCTAATACTAGGTAACTGCATCATATGTACGTACATGTTGACTGTGTACAATTCAACTGTGGGGAATATGTTTACCCTCTTATTGTAACTCAGTTACCCATTATTCTTGTCAATAAAAAAAAAGTATTGATCCAAAAGAGAGCCCATTAATCTGCCTTGCATTGCACCTACCATGCCTTGTAACCAACTCTACATAGAAGGATGTCAGCTGTCCCTGACTCTGGAGTGCACCATTAGGACTTTAGGGGTCGGGGCCCTTGCTACAAGTACTGTATATGCCAAGTTTTTCAGCACATTTTTAATGCTGAACTCCCCCCCCCCCTTGGCTTATACTTGAGTGAGGGTCCCACTTTAAGAAAAAAAAGTGCAGATAATGGAGCCGAAAAAGGGATGGGGCCATCCCGCTGAGTGCCGCACATGTTTCATCCTGGCGCGCCCCTGTCAGTCTCCCCTCCCTCCTGCTCTTCTCACGAGTGCCATGTGCAGCTTCCCCAGTGCCTGATAGCGTGATCTCATGCTGTGTGTCAGAGATCTGAATCGCCATGCAGCCACTGTAACGATGTCCGGCCTCCTAGACCGCCTTGTGATAGATGGCACACTGATCCGATGCTAGGAATCATTGTGCCGTGTGTCATAGGAGGCAGGACATCGTTATAGCGGCTGCACAGCGATTCAGATCCAGTTCTGACATACAGCGTGACATCGCATTACCAGGCACTGGCAGGCTGCATTTCATGGGCACTGGTAGAATGTATATTATCAGTAGCTGCTGCATTTCCCACCCTAGGCTTATACTCGAGTTAATACGTTTTCCCAGTTTTTTGTGGTAAAATGAGGTGCCTTGGCTTATATTCGGGTCGGCCTATACTTGAGTATATACTGTATAGAAAGGAAAATTCTGGAATACAAAAGCCCCTTGAGTTCCATTTCAGGGTATTAATCCCCATATGGACCCATGATATACAATATTGAGACAAAGCTTACAAATCTACATAGGTCCTATACCAAGGTCTGGTAAAAGGGATTACGTGTATGAAGAGAGACTTATCAGCTTGATCCAATGCCAGGGACACAGAACCCTCGAAAAGAAAAACAACCATACATGTTAAAACAGAAAACAGGATGTTTGTCCGTAATTTCCTCAGTTAATTAGCAATACTTGTAATAAGTGGTCATTGTTAAATTAGTGAGGAATCCAAGCGACCTCCGATAATAAAAAAAGTATAATTCTCAAGCCGGTGAGGATCATACAGGTTGCCCTCCACAGCGTAAAATATGCTGGAATAGTAGCAAAAGATAGAAAAAAACTCTGAAAAAGAGGGACAAAATGACAAAAAAAAAAAAAATGTAAATGGACCAGTACACCTCTGGAAGACAAAAGAAGAGTAGGGCAAATATTCCCATCATCCATTACATACTTAGTGGTCAAACAAAATGTAGCTTGTAACAAGCGATCGTACGATAATCGGATCGTTAGTACAGAGCTTTCGAGTGCCGATCACGACAGTTCATCCGATATTATCCGATCGGACAAGAACGAAAATTATTCTCGTACAATACCAGATTGTACAATTTTTCTTTAATCAATGCAGTTGTCGTCCGAAAACACAATACAAATACACCACAAAACATGACATCACTTCTGATTTTTTATTCTGTCGTACCGGGAATTTTCAAAAACTTAGTAAGCTCTTAATGTTCCATATACAACTAGCCTGCAAAAAAAAAAATGGACGATCTGTCGTCCGATTTTCGGATCGTGTGTACGGGGCATTAGGATGTCCCCATACACGCAGGGAGCTGCAGATACCATCAATTACACCATGTTGCATTGTACTCGTCCGACTACAATAAAGTCAGGGCAATTACAAAGGCCCTGCTATTCTATTTTTTAGGAGCTCCGTGAGTGGGTGTACAGATAACCAATAGGATCCAGGAAAAAGTTAAAAAAGTAACTGGGCCAGAAGGACACAGCAAAGTGAAAGAATTATAAAAGAAGAAAAAGAAACTGAGAAAATGGAAAGCACACAGCAAACATTTTAGCAGCAGAAAATGTTAACAATGTCAGAGGAGGTTATAGTGATTTGAGGTTGGTATATTTATGCATGCAGAGATTAGTAAAAAGACAAGCACTAGAAAAGTAACATTTCAGACTCACCCTGGCTGATGCAAGGTCAGTGCAAAATGCTGACTTGAATAGAAAATAAGAGCAGCATTAACAACCATGCATAGAAAATGCCATGGTTTACATGAAAAATAGATGTCATGGCATGGTTCTTCAGTAACGGGTTCCCTATACAGTTTTATAGTAAATCACCAATGGGTATCTAAGGCAGCTTCCTAACCATACAGGAATTCATCTTGGTTGTTTGACACACGAGATTCTTGGGGTGAAAATTAGTTGTCTGATTTTGGTAGTGGCATGTGGTCAGGAACTGTATAAATTATACAGCCTGCAAGACCCTCTCAAAGAAATCCTATTTAATCTAGAGTATCTTTAAGACCTATTGAATGAAAAGACCATTGGCAATCAGTTTTATCGGAGCCAGCACTCCATCCATTATACTAGGTGCAAAGATGTGCAAAAATGTACTGTGTAGTTGATACCATCCGAATGAATACAGAGCAATTGCAGAAGTGATATCCTAAAGGCTTCAATAGATCCCAATGGACTGGCCTAGCCCAACCTAGACTAGACTAGTCTAAGTCAATATTCTGGAGCATATAATCTGCTCTGCAAAGCCACACACAGGGAACAAATTGATGCATGGCCACACAGAAAATTAGAAAGCATTTACCTGTTCTTATTCTGGATCTTAGATTTAGTATAGGGCACTTATTAGCAGTAACAAAATATATAACACAGACTGGCAGTTGCTAAACCAAGGATGAAAGACCTAGAGAAGCTCTTCAATGGTATTGTTGTGACTAACAAGACTAATGGTCAGAATTGTCCAGTACTTTCTGTCACTCTCTAGGGATGCAAGAGCTGGACAATGAAAAAGCAGGAAAAAGTATTAATGCCTCTGAACTGTGCTGTTGACCAAGAAGTGTAGGACAATTGTGGACAGCTAGGAAAAAAAAAGATGCTTCAAGAAATTAAGCCTGACCTTTCACTAGAAGCCCAGTAAACTAAACTGAAGTGGTCTTAGTTTGGTCATATTTTGAGAATAACCAACGCACCGCAAAAGACAATAATACTTGGAAAAGTTGAAAAGAAATAAGAGAGCCACCAGCAAAATGGTGACTGGGGGAAAAAATATCCATATAATCATGAGAAGTCATCACTGATTTGGCAGCACTGCATTATAATAGAACTGTGCCTTTGGTAACAGGATAGCTCTACCTATCTTTATAAAAATGGCAGCTAGAACATTCAAGTGACACAACACCTTTTCATAAAGAAAAACTTTCTGCATGTTCATGTTTACCCAGTGGGCAGACCTCCTTGGTTTAGGCTCATCTTTAGAAACAATGGGCATGGGTTAGGGAAATTCAAATGATGGATTTGTACCTTAGATCAGTTGTCAAAAAGCTGATGGAGAAATATAAACGTATGCTGTCTTTTTCATGCTAGTACCCCTTTATTCAAATTTGTGAAAACATATTACATGTTTAAACCATCTGTGTTGCCAAACCTGCCATTATTTAAATCATATTCATTTTTGGATTCCACTAGAACTCACCGTGAATGCTGACCTCACCCAGCATCCAAGTGTTCATGACTCACCCCTGAACCAAGCCACAGCTTGGTCATTTTGGATTCGGCTCCTATGCTGTTATGTTATTGTTAATAACTCTTTGATTGCATTTCTCATAGTCCTTATCATTATCAATGGCATAGACCAAACAGCAGGAGTACCAACATTTGACTGAACCAAATAGACATGCTTATTAAACAATCAACTTGGGTATATTCAGCCTGTCAATACATAGTTCGAATCTTGGCCGGTTCACAGGGACCAGCCCAGATTCGAACCGTCTACAGTGGGCTTTAGACTAATTTTTGTCATCCTAGGACAGGAAGTGTATTAGGGAAATAGACTAGCTCCCCATCTCCTTGTCTCTAACAGAGGCAAGGGGTTTTGTAGTCAGCAGAAATAAAATCAACAGGGTTGATTACTGATATAACTAATAAAATTAGCAGAGTGAGCAGAAATGTAGGACTTTACTGGATTTCTAGCAGGATCAACAGGTTATTTTTTGCACTTACTGAACAAATTAACAAAACACTTTAAGGGCTGCTGTCAACCAGCGTTTGTTGACTTCAGAGCTGTTACTCTATCTGTACAAGTCTATAGGATTGCAAAAGAAGCTGAAACAGGTCAATAGAAGTCAACTGTACCTGCAATGAATTCTTAATGCATCTGAAACGGATATCAAAAACATGCTTTGTTTGCCCATAGTTAAAGCCCAACTCCAGAAATTAGACAAAATCTACCACTGCAGTGCCCCATTCCCCACACACACTGCAAGGGTTAACTGATTGTGCAGGCTAGGGGTGCAGGGTCCCTCCAGTGGTGCAACCAGTCCCACCAAGCTTTCTCTTCAAGGTGTGGTCGCACTCCTTCACTTACAATGCAGGGTTAGAGGCACTGAGGGAGCACTCATAACCCAGTGTGCCATAGGGAGAGGAGGAGAGAGCTGGAGCAGGGATAAGGGAAGTAATGCAACCTCTTCAGCAAACCCCACACCCAATTAGCATTTAACCTGGAGGAGCGTGGTAGGTCCACTGCAAGGGTACATTGTGTAAATACTGGAGTTCACCTTTAAAAGAGCAATAGGGAAAAATAAGAGAATTTATTGTTGGGGTTTACATGCATTTTAAAGTGGTTCTAAAGAGAAGTTTTATTTTACCCTATTGCATTTTACAAATTAAAGGAGAAATATGGCCAAAACTTTTTTGGCCTTCGTTCTATGGATCATAGGAGTGCAGTTCGTTCTGCACTCCTGTGACCCGGTTTCAGCCGGCAGTGGGCTAAAGCCCACTGTCCGTCGACGTCACTCAGCCTGTCCAGGCTCAGAAAGCCTGGAACAGAACCTGGCTCAGACTCTCAGTGATTCACTAAGAGGCTAAACCAGCCCCTCCCACCCCAGTGAGCATTGGAGGGGAGAGCCACTGACTGACAGTCACAGCTCTCTGCTCAGAGCAAAGGGGAGAACTGAGTGATCTGCAGTGTTTGATTGCTCAGTTCTCACTACAGAGCCGACAGGTGACAGATGCAGCATTGGATCGATGCTGCATCCACCTGGGTGAGTTTGTTTGTTTTTTAAAATCCTGAACTTCTTTTAAAAAGGTAAAAAACATCTTTCACTAGCTTCTCCTGCCTACCCACCCCACCTCTTTAGAAACATTTGCCTGAGTCCTACATCAATCCAGAGCTGTGCCCGGCTTAAGTTCTTCACTCCCCTCTTCCTGCTAACACAGGCTGCATGGAAAGAAGCCAGAGCCATTGTCTCCTGAGAGGAGGGAGCAGGGATTGGGATGGGGTGGGGTCTAGCTGTGCTGTATCTATGGATGCACACATCCCGGTTTGGGAGCACACTCTCACATGTACCCCCATAGCGAGCGACTTGCTATAGGGGCACACACACAGAAGAGGAGGACTAGAGAGTGCCAGCAGGGGAACTCAGAAGAGGAAGCAAGGGGCTGCAAGTATAAACCTCTTTCTTATTTTAAAGGGAAAAAAATTGACTTTACAACCGCTTTAAATCTTACATTTTTTACAACACATCCTAAAATGTAGAAAGTCAATTAGCAAAAGACATTTTAGGACTCAAATTTACATGCCTGAAATAGGTTGGTGTGAACTGAGCTTTAATCCTGAAAGTATTAGGGTTAATGCCTGATGGAATCTGTTTTGTGAAAATTCGAAAAGTACGCTCTTCCTAGCCGGGGTGTTGTTTTATCTCAATCCACCTAGCTCTGCACTCTTCCCTAATAATCCAGTCTCTTACACATCAAAGGCTTTCAAATGTGCTGAAATCGTCTGAACAAGAAGATAGAGGCAACGGCTTTCTGCAAGGAACCCAAAGGGGCTTTAAGCATCATCAGGAAAGGGAGGAGTGGGTCATGGACATTTTCAAAAGGAGTTAAAAGTGAAGAAAACAGACTTTCAACAGCCCAAACTCCTCCCTGTGCCTCTGCTGGGAATCCATTGATTGACTCCCAAATCCATATAGGATGGCTTAATAGCCAAGGGCATCAGAGGGTATGGATCCAAATCCAGGCTCTTTGAATATATGCTGCAGCCTTCTGTTTCCTGGATCATAATACAAAACAGCAGCTACAAAATCAGCTTTCTCTTGTATTAAAGTAAAACACTATGGTTCAGAATAAAACAATCCTATCCAGTTATATACATTGAAAAGATTTTAGAAAATGTTATTCCAGATTATGTTTTGCTTATCATTTATGATCCAGGCTACTTTAGTTACATGCTAACTATGCAGTCAAGGGGTTCCAGTGTAATAATAAAAAAAAAAAACACTTTAAAAACACTTTAAAAATGAAATGTTGTGCTTCATTTAAAGTCCACCTTTTATAAATAAATGCACATATACAGTCAGGTCCATAAATATTGGGACATCGACACAATTCTAATCTTTTTGGCTCTATACACCACCACAATGGATTTGAAATGAAACAAACAAGATGTGCTTTAACTGCAGACTTTCAGCTTTAATTTGAGGGTATTTACATCCAAATCAGATGAACGGTGTAGGAATTACAACAGTTTGTATATGTGCCTCCAACTTTTTAAGGGACCAAAAGTAATGGGACAGATTAACAATCATCCATCAAACTTTCACTTTTTAATACTTGGTTGCAAATCCTTTGCAGCCAATTACAGCCTGAAGTCTGGAACGCATAGACATCACCAGAAGCTGGGTTTCATCCCTGGTGATGCTCTGCCAGGCCTCTACTGCAACTGTCTTCAGTTCCTGCTTGTTTTTGGGGCATTTTCCCTTCAGTTTTGTCTTCAGCAAGTGAAATGCGTGCTCAATCTGATTCAGGTCAGGTGATTGACTTGGCCATTGCATAACATTCCACTTCTTTCCCTTAAAAAACTCTGGTTGCTTTCGCAGTATGCTTCAGGTCATTGTCCATCTGCACTGTGAAGCGCCGTCCAATGAGTTCTGAAGCATTTTGCTGAATATGAGCAGATAATATTGCCCGAAACACTTCAGAATTCATCCTGCTACTTTTGCAGGCAGTCACATCATCAATAAATACAAGAGAACCAGTTCCATTGGCAGCCATACATGCCAATGCCTTGACACTACCACCACCATGCTTCACTGATGAGGTGGTATGCTTTGGATCATCAGCAGTTTCTTTCCTTCTCCATACGCTTCTCTTCCCATCACTCTGGTACAAGTTGATCTTGGTCTCATCTGTCCATAGGATGTTGTTCCAGAACTGTGAAGGCTTTTTTAGATGTTTGGCAAACTCTAATCTGGCCTTCCTGTTTTTGAGACTCACCAATGGTTTACATCTTGTGGTGAACCCTCTGTATTCACTCTGGTGAAGTCTTCTCTTGATTGTTGACTTTGACACACATACACCTACCTCCTGGAGAGTGTTCTTGATCTGGCCAACTGTTGTGAAGGGTGTTTTCTTCACCAGGGAAAGAATTCTGCGGTCATCCACCACAGTTGTTTTCCGTGGTCTTCGGGGTCTTTTGGTGTTGCTGAGCTCACCGGTGCGTTCTTTCTTTTAAAGGATGTTCCAAACAGTTGATTTGGCCACACCTAATGTTTTTGCTATCTCTTTGATGGGTTTGTTTTGTTTTTTCAGCCTAATGATGGCTTTCTTCACTGATAGTGACAGCTCTTTGGATCTCATATTGAGAGTTGACAGCAACAGATTCCAAATGCAAGTAGCACACTTGAAATGAACTCTGGACCTTTGATCTGCTCCTTGTAAATGGGATAATGAGGGAATAACACACCTGGCCATGGAACAGCTGAGCAGCCAATTGTCACATTACTTTTGGTCCCTTAAAAAGATGGAGGCACATATACAAACTGTTGTAATTCCTACACCGTTCACCTGATTTGGATGTAAATACCCTCAAATTAAAGCTGAAAGTCTGCAGTTAAAGCACATCTTGGTAGTTTCATTTCAAATCCATTGTGGTGGTGTATAGAGCCAAAAAGATTAGAATTGTGTTGATGTCCCAATATTTATAGACCTGACTGCATATTTTAGAAAAAAAGTGAGATTTTTTTTTTTTTTTGTAGATGAGCTTGTAAAGCATTGCAACCATAATCAGAGAATCTCAGGTGCAATACTTGCAGACAAGTTCTCCAAACTTCAGTACCAACTTCCAGTTATAAAGCTGGAGGAATTGTCAATGAACTACACACGTGGTGATCACTGTGTGAACTTCCAATGAGAACTACAGGGCATTCTGCTGCGGTGGCAGACTGGACTTGTAATTCATGCAGGGGTCTCTATGAATGAATGACATAGCTGCGCTGGCGGTGCCCTGCACAGTCGTGCAAATTTCAAAAGGGAGAGCTGCTGCAGGAGAGATGAACCTCTGTGCACTGATGGGGCGGGGGTGGGGGGGTCCAATTTTTCCCACGGTACATATTACACCTCAATTACAGGTGTAATATGGTCGAAAAGGTGAAGTTAGTCTTTAGGTGCCTTAACCGTAGGCTATGAGCAGAACCCAAAGTCTGCCTGAAAAACTCCCATATAAAATTAGCCCCGCCTTACCCTAGATCTGGGCTGCTTAAAACATTGAAAACACACCCCCGACATCACAAAAACAAGCGTTCTTCCTTGCTCAAAATCTAAACATGCATTTACAGGGGGAGCAAGACCATACTGCTCACACTGCCTCTTTTATTCCTCCTCCACCTCAACAATGTTAAAAATCTACCCTTTTTTGTGCGTTTGCATTTTCTTTTTTTACATTCCACCCCCGTCTCTATTCTTGCCTAGGCAAGAATGAGGTGTACCCTGCTCTAGGTGCCTCCAACATCACATATTCCAGAAGCATCATCTTCCAAACAGCAGCTGGAGGACACAGGACCTGGTGGAGTATCATCAGGGGGCCAGCTGCAAGAAACAACCAGCTCCCGATGATGAAAAGGAAGATGGCGCCCTGGGACCAAGCATGTGGAAACGCAAGGACAGATTACAGCAGATCATTGTTGGATTTGCTGGACATGTAAAAATGTTAAGAGGATAAAAGATAAGATGGAGAAAAATTATTAACACTCATCACTAAAACACTGTCTATTCTTGTGCATTATAGCCTGTGTGTACTGTGTTGCCTTGTGTTGCATTAACATATGGTAAAAAGGACATTAGTGCAATGAAATAGTGTGAGCGTACCCCATGTGAAACTAAACAATATCCTTATACTCCAAAAATTTGGAGGCATCTGGGAGCAATAGAAGGTAATTTTAGAGCTAAGAATTCATACTTGAATTTTTTTTTTTAAACCAGAGTCCTTCAGGTAAAGATGTACCTTAATAACAGCATGCTATCCCAGCCTGCAGCCTCTTAAGCCAACAATATGTATCTCTTATTTGGAAAGAGGTCAAGACTCAAGAGAGAGGTCATTCTGCCTCTATACAAAACATGTGGCTTCATCTTGCATGACATGCTGTTCAGCTTCGGTTCATTTTCATAGAAAAAAAAAAAAAAAAAGGTGGAACTGGAAAGATATCAGAGAGACAGAGGAAGTACTAATGGAATTGGATCTACTCACATTTTTACCACATTGCAAAAGCATTAATACATTTAGAATATACAGTTCAGTTTTGGGTACCCGTTCAGAAAAAGGATATCGAAGAACTGGAGAAATTGTAGAGAAGGTCAACGAAACTGATAAGAGGCATGGAGGAGCTCAGATATGAGCATAGATTAGCTGAACTGAATTTATTCTCTATTGGGGAGAGGCAATTAAGAGGGGCTATAATCAACATGTATAAATACATAAGTGGTCCACATACTGAAAGTGGTGTAGAGTTGTTTACTCAAGGGTGGTGAATAAATACATCAAGGGTGTGAATAAGATTCAGGAAGGCAGTTTTTTCAATATGAAACCAAAATCAAGAACACGGGACATGACCTCAAACTAACTGGAGGAAAGTTCAAAACTAATCTTAGAAAGTATTATTTTACTGAAAGGGTAGTTGATGCTTGGAATAAAAACTACCAGCAGAGGTAGTGAGACAGTGAACATTAAATGGCTACAAACATGCTTGGGAAAAACAGATCTATAATCAGACGAAAAAAACAAAAAAATTAAATAAACCAAAAATGGACTTGGACTACTCTGTCTTTTTCTGCCGTAACTTTTCTTTTTTTAGGTTTAAGGTCAACATAAAGGACAAAAGGAGGCACTCTTTATGTTTGGAGAAAAAGAGATTTAACCTAGACATATAGAAAGGCTTCTTAACAGTAAGAGCTGTGAAAATGTAGAATAAACTGCTTTAAGAACTAGTTCTGGCCAGCTCAGTAGATTGTTTTTAGATCAAGGTGGATGCATTCCTAAATGCAAAAAAAAAAATGGATATTTTTATACATTAGGTAATAACACCAGGGGTAGTTAATCCAGGGAATATTATACCGCGTACACACGAGCGGACTTTACGGCAGACTTTGCCCGGCGGACGGGATTTCGTCGGACAATTCGATCGTGTGTGGGCTCCAGCGGGCTTTGCTCAAAAGTTGGACGGACTTAGATTTGAAACATGTTTTAAATCTATCCGTCGAACTCGAGTCCGGTCGAAAAGTCCGCTCGTCTGTATGCTAGTTCGATGTACAAAAAGCCACGCTAGGGCAGCTATTGGCTACTGGCTATGAACTTCCTTGTTTTAGTCCGGTCGTACGTCATCACGTACGAATTCGGACTTTGGTGGATTGTGTGTAGGCAAGTCCGTTCATTCGGAAAGTCCGTCATAAAGTCCGGCATAAAGTCCGCCGAGCAAAGTCTGCCGTAAAGTCCGCGCGTGTGTACGCGGCATTAGACTGCCTCCTGGGGTGCCAGGAATGAATTTTTTTCCCTCCCTGAAGCAAATTGGATCATGCTTTATTGGGCTTTTTTTGTTCCTCTGGATCAACTGTGGGTATAGCATTATGCATATGGAGGTATTCTATTTGTTTTTTTCTATTGGTTCAACCAGATGGACTTGTGTCTTTTTTCAGCCTATGTAACTTTTGGGAAGAGAAATTTAATGGTGATATGAACACCTTATCCTGATTCCATCTATAGAAAATGTAATCGACAACTGCTCACATTGAAAGGGTCCTTTAAAGGTAAGAGCAGTGAAAATGTGGGCCAGACACAGATCCATGACTGTTTTGCATACACAATAATGTATAGTACATATATTAGTATGGCATTTAATGTACACAGCTGAAGATGACTAAACACTCTAATAACTAACTTTAATCAGCTAGAAATTATCCCATATTTTCAACAACAATACTTCCTAAGTGATGGAACTGCTGGAAGAGGTTGAAATGAGGGGCTGCAAATCACATAGAACGCGTGAGTGAAAATTGGATTACCGCTTGCCACTTCTGGCAAGGCAGGCTTTTGTGTCCCCTTATTGGATAATCCAGCATCTTTGTTAATCGTTAAACTATACAGGCAGCATAGAGTCGTCCCTTTATGTGTACACACCGAGGATTGCAGAGTTCACTGTGTCCTGGTCTTCTCTCTCATTAGTTTGATAAATGTATTCATATTGAGAAGTTAATTCGTTCTAATTGCAACATGCACAGCCAAGCGCAGGCTCCCTCTGCTTCATCTCTCCAGCTATGCGCAAGGCTCAGCTACTGCAAGATAACAGTGCCAATCTGCGTTTCTTTGTTTTATCCCGTAGGAATTTTAGATACAAATCGCTTCCCACAATTCCCTGTGTCTTACGTCAGATTTGCACTGTCTGATCGGAATTAAGAGGTGAACGTTTATTTGTGAACAGTTAACCCCTCCAAGACCAGACGCTCTTCTGAGACAAGCCATGCAAAGACCGAAATTTGCAGCAATGGGTCACATTTGATCACATTATTTAGCTTCAAAGCGATAATTAACTCAAGTAGAAAACTGCTACCGTGGTGAAAAATTTGCAGTCGAGCAGCATGCACGCAGCATCTGTATGATGGGTGATGAAGGAAGAGGAGTCACCAGAGGTCACAGCGGTATAGCATTTAAAATGATGGCAGGCACATTTTTAATTCCCCATTGTCATTGGTGAGAAATTAGTTCACATAGGGCAGAAGTAATGTTTTCATCCAAGTGCAATAACGAGCTCTCATTTGCAAAATTCATCCTAAAATACTTCTAATCCAGAGCAAACCTAATGTGACCTAGTTAAAAAAAATAAAACTGATTGCGAGAAGAATCTTTCAAATTAGGGTCTTTGAAACAATCTTTGGATCTGGGGTACTGGACTCAGTTAAATAAGCTACATTGCAAATGTTCAATATTTTATTTACAATCAAAATTGCATCTGATCATTTATGGCTGGCAAAAGCTCCTGCGACTGAGACTTTAGAAACAATGGATACATATATTTTAGTTGTCCTGCAAACCTTAATATCTTCCTCTTTATGAGGACATGTGAAGAAGGGGCAAACATACTGTTAGTGAACACCTGCACAAGGGTCTTCTGGAATTTGGAGTTCATTTGGAGTAGATATGGAGTAGGAGTGTGCTGGGACTCCCTTCCACTGTTTTATAGACCTGAACACTGGTCGCTTATAGGACAAGTAAATGTATAACCCTACCTCGGGTTTGTGGTAGCCAAGTGTTGGTGGGCACCGAGCACTAAAACAAAGCAGCACAAAAACATACAGAATTGTAATCCTGCTAGGACTGGAAGTGAAAGCCTATTTGTTATGGGTTCATAGAATTTCAAAGTCTTCATTTATATCTATCCATCCTACTATCTACAGAAAATGAGTGTATCCAGGTAACATTCGAACTGAGGGCCCAAAATTATTCTTGCAGGTGGACTTTCTCCACTATTGAAGAAGACACATGAAAAGCAGTATCAAGCAATATCTAAAGAGGTGTTGGAGCGATAGGCATGAGTCTCTGGTGTTCTCATGATCGTTTGGAAGAACCCCCCCCCCCCAAAACAAAAAACCAAACAAAACAAAACAAAAAAACACAACAAGAAACAGAAGTGAAAAGAATGACATGGTCCTAACTCCTTACCCCAACATGTCATCATTGTTGACTTCTTGTTTACTGAAGTCAGAGCCATTTTGCACTCTTTTGTATTACTATGTGTTCTCAAAATGAAAACTGAATAAAAAGATTGAAACAGAAAAGAATGACATGATATTATTTATCTTGTTATCTCTCTGTAGTTCTTGTTCTCTTCCAAACAGCCTCTCAAAAGGAACATCAGTGTTACATTTATTTTTGTCTTTACCCAACCATGGTAACATGCATACCAGAAAGGTGTAACTTAAATTAGACACTACAGGGTACATACAAAAGAAAAGTTGGCTTTAACGTCACACTTCAAAAATAAAATTTTGCAAGTGGGGAAAAAAAAAGTGAAAAAAAACCCCCACATGAGTGAATAGGTCCATCCAAACCCAGATGCACTGTTAACCTGCCTGATCTGTGGTATTGAGATATTCACTGCAGAGTGCTTATTTTGCCAGGTGAACATATCTGCCTTTTGAACTGGTAAAGTGGTCTTTATACAAGTCCATGTGTGCCTGCCATTGATAAGGAACCTTTAGTCAGTTTGGGGACAGTCAGAATAGAAAGACAGTGTGACCATTAGATCTTTCATAACCTTTATGCGGCGTACACACGAGCGGACTTTACGGCAGACTTTGCCCGGCGGACTTTGATGGACTTTATGACGGACTTTCCAAATGAATGGACTTGCCTACACACAATCCACCAAAGTCCGTCGAATTCGTACGCGATGACGTACGACCGGACTAAAACAAGGAAGTTCATAGCCAGTAGCCAATAGCTGCCCTAGCATGGCTTTTTGTCCGTCAAACTAGCATACAGACGAGCAGATTTTTCGACCGGACTCAAGTTCAACGGATAGATTTAAAACATTTAAAAAGATTTAAAATGTTTCAAATCTAAGTACGTCCAACTTTTGAGAAAACAAAGTCCGCTGGAGCCCACACACGATCGAATTGTCCGATGAAATCCCATCCGCCGGGCAAAGTCTGCCGTGAAGTCTGCTCGTGTGTACGCAGCATAACAACTAAAAAAATCTGTGCCAATTGGATGTTCTTTGTGAATTTCCAATTCAATCCTCCAAGCAAGCCAATCTCTTATGTGATATGGTTAAGGGGTTCTTTGAACCCATAACTGATTAAAAGCCTTCTGTCAACGAGTGTATGAGCAAATAGCAGATCAGCTATTAAATACTGATGGCCCCAACGGTCGAAGAATGGAGAACACAAATAAAAGAAACCATAATAAAAGGAGGAATTTATTTATACACATAGAGGGAGCCAAGATAAATTTGACGCTATCTGGAAAAGCTGGGTAGAGGCCTGGGACAATGAAAATAAAAGATGAATCAATATGGGAGAGGGACAATATTGGGTGTGGGTAGAGGATGGGAGGACGGGGGGGGGAGATACAGTAGGGGGAGGAAATCTATTTTTGTTGTTGTTGGGTTTTGCCCCTTTTTTTTTTTTTTTTTTTTAGTTTGTTTTATGCGGGTTTTTTTTTTTTTTTTTTTTTTAAAGAAAAAAAAGAGAAGAAAAAAAAAATACTGATGGCTACAGAACATCAATATGACAGCACACACTTATTTAGGTCTTTATCTGTACTTATAAAGGTCAATAAGGATATTCATATGGTGACATGGCAGACCCTCAAAACCATGCTCTGCACTGACTTTTTAGACTATATGGCCAAAAGTGTCTGAACACCTGGCCATCACATCTCAACCTTATGGCCAAAATTATGTGCCCCTCCCTTTCCTGGCTAGGTGTTACTTTCTGGTGTTTCCGGTAAAGGGTTCTGTTAATGCTTCAGCAAAGACATTTAAGACAACTACCCTGTTTCCCCGAAAATAAGACCTAGTGTGATTGTCGGTGATGGCTGCAATATAAGCCCTACCCCCCAAATAAGCCCTACCCTGTTTCCCCAAAAATAAGCCCTACCCTGAAAATAAGACCTACAAGGACTTTACCTAGGGCTTATTTGGGGGGTAGGGCTTATATTGCAGCCATCACCGACAATCACGCTAGGTCTTATTTTCGGGGAAACAGGGTATATGCTTACAACCTTGTCGGAACACTTTGGGGCATGCCCTTTTCTGTTCCAGCACGACTGTGCCCCTTTGCAGAATAACAGTTTCACAAAGACAGACAAATTTGGTGTGGTGTATTTTAAGTGTCCCGCACAGAACCTAACCCTAATGAACAACTTTGGGATTAACTGGAACACACGTGAGCCATGTCTTCTTGTCCAACATCTGTATATAAAACTTTACAAATGTAAACGTTGTCTGAATAGGTGCATATTCCAACAGACTCATACAGTTTTGTGAAAAACCTTCCCAAATGAAGGAGATTGTTCTAGCTATAGAGGCCAACTCCATTTTTACACCAATTGTCTTGGAAGGGGATATCCAAAACGCTCATATAGATGTACTGGTCAGGTGTCAACAAACTTTTGGCCATATAGTATAAACAGATAATCTCCCTTGAGCCTTTGATGACTAGTAGAAGAAGGACATGTCAGAATTTGAGTGAAGTAGATGGGGAACTTCAATTTAGTATGCAATATAAAATCAATATGGTAAGGGGTCACAAGGATTCCTTTACTGATTACAGTCAGTGACTGATGACAATCTGACCTGAAAACCAAACGTAAGCAGATTGGGATTCATTTGATGGGAAGAAAAATGAATAAGTCTAGGGGACAATTACGCCCATATCCAGTCCTTTTGCTCCAACAACACATTTGCAAAGATTGCTACATTGATGCTTGATTGTTAGAAAAGTTTTCAATATTCTATAGACTCAGCATTTTTTTATTGCATTACTCAACACACTAAATACCAATTAACCATCCAAACACAATGCTCTGTCTCCACTGTTGATATGCACACTGGATTTCATTATGCTAAATATTCAACATCCAATGCAAACTACACAATTGCGACTGATTAACAATGAATATATTCATAATATTGCTTCAAAGGTTTCATTAGGCTGTATAAAAGCAAAAAAAAAAAAAAAAAAAAAAAAAAGAAGGTTTATTTAGAATTGCCAACAACCGATTTTATTTCAGTGTAATTGCAAGGCAGGATTGACAACACCTTGTCCACTGCCCTAATAAATTAGCCTATACACACACACACACACACACACACACACACTATATACCAAGCTTCTCATAACAGGATAACATGGTTTAAACTTAATGCTAAGCAGTATATACGGAGCATATTAACCAATATCTAGCGGAAGAATAGCAATATATATAACTTTTGATACTAACCATAGTATCAAAAGTTGAATGGGTGGTTACAAAATTCTAGAAGTAATAATTACAAATATATACTGATATATTGTATGTAATGTGACATATTAGGAAGCTGATGAAGTCAGTTTTTAATTGTGTTAATTCATGGTAGCTATGATCCACTCACTTGCAGCATTATTTCATTTATAAAATGGTATTAATTTTTCATTGCCAGTGCACAAAACACTGCTTGAACATTCTAAACCCTGATAAATTGTTCACATGGAAACATGTTTTATTACAATTTTATTACATTTGGCATGCAACCCTTTCTTGGTTCAGGTGCCAAGAATGGGTACGTTATTGATCAGGAGCTTCAAATTGTCAATACAATATTTTTTGCTCATTCCAAACAACCAAAAATGTTGGTGTTCAGATTCAAAACAGAGTGTATCCTTCATATGTTTTTCGTTGAATATACACTATATTACCAAAAGTATTTGGACGCCTGCCTTTACACACAAATGAACTTTAGAGCTAAGAATACAAAGCGGCACAGTGGTGTAGTGGGTAGCACTTTCACCTAGCAGTAAAAAGGGTCACTGGTTCAAATCCCAACCACGTTTCCTCCCAAACTCCAAAGACTTGCTGGTAGGTTAATTGGCTCCTGTCTAAATTGGCCCTAGTATGGATGAATGCGAGTTAGGGACCTTAGATTGTAAGCTCCTTAAGGCCCCTTTCACACCGGGGCGGCTTGCAGGCGCTATTGCACTAAAAATGGCGCCTGCAAACCGACCCGAAACAGCCGCTGTCGTCTCTCTAGTGTGAAAGCCCAGAGGGCTTTCACACTGTAGCGGTGCGCTAGCAGGACGGGGAAAAAAGTCCTGCTAGCAGCATCTTCCCTCCTTCACTGCTCCTGCCCATTAAAATCAATGCGACAGCGCGGCTATACCGCCAGCAAAGCGCCTCTGTTCAACCCTTTCTCGGCTGCTAGCGGGGGGTAAAACCGCCCGCTAGTGGCCGTATACCGACGGTAAAGCGCCGCTAACAATAGCAGCGCTTTACCGCCGCCACCCCCGCCCCAGTGTGAAAGGGGCCTAAGGGTAGGAACTGATGTAAATGTACAATGTATATGTAAAGTGCTGCATAAGTTGACAGCGCTATATAAGTACCTAAAATAGTAATAATGGCATCCCAGTCTAATGCCCCGTACACACGGTCGGATTTTCCGGACCTTGTTGTCGGAAATTCCGACCGTGTGTGGGCTCCATCGGACATTTTCCATCGGATTTTCCGACACACAAAGTTGGAGAGAAGGAGATAAAATTTTCCGACAACAAAATCCGTTGTCGGAAATTCCGATCGTGTGTACACAAATCCGACGCACAAAGTGCCACGCATGCTCAGAATAAATAAAGAGATGAAAGCTATTGGCCACTGCCCCGTTTATAGTCCCGACGTACGTGTTTTACGTCACCGCATTTAGAACGATCGGATTTTCCGACAACTTTGTGCGACCGTGTGTAGACAAAACAAGTTTGAGCCAACATCCGTCGGAAAGAATCCTAGGCTTTTGTTGTCGGAATGTCCGAACAAAGTCCGACCGTGTGTACGCCCTATTAGTCCGTAGGGTTCAATATTGAGTTGGCCCACCCTTTGCAGCTATAACAGCTTCAACTCTTCTCGGAAGGCTGTCCACAAGGTTTAGGAGTGTGTGTATGGCAATGTGACCATTCTTCCAGAAGCGCATTTGTGAGGTCAGGCACTGATGTGGACAGGAAGGCCTGGCTTGCCGTCTCCGCTCAAATTCATCCCAAAGGCATTCTGTTGGGATCTATTATATTCTAGGCATTCTATTCTATTGAGGTCAGGACTCTGTGCAGGCCATTCAAGTTCCTCCAACGCTCATCCATGTCTTTAAATTTTGCTTTGTGCACAGGTCCAAATCATTTGGTGGAGGGGCGATTCTGGTGTGGGGTTGTTTTTCAGGGGTTGGGTTTGGCCTCTTAGTTCCAGTGAAGGGAACTCTTAAAGCATCAGCATACCAAGACATTTTAGACAATTTCATGCTCCCAACTTTGTGGGAACAGTTTGGGGATGGCCCCTTCCTGTTCCAACATGACTGCACACCAGTGCACAAAGCAAGAGCCATACAGATATGGATGAGTGAGTTTGGGGTGGAGGAAATCGAATGGACTGCACAGAGTCCTGACCTCAACCCAATAGAACACCTTTGGGATAAATTAGAGCAGAGACACTGAGCCAGGCCTTCTCATCCACATCAGTGCCTGACCTCACAAATGTGCTTCTGGAAGAATGGTCAAACATTCCCATAGATATTCCTAAAGCTTGTGGACAACCTTCTCAGAAGAGTTGAAGCTGTTATAGGGTGGGCCAGCTCAATATTGAACCCTACGGACTAAGACTGGAATGCCATTAACGTTCATGTGTGTGTAAAGGCAGGCGTCCCAATACTTTTGGTAATATAGTGTACATCTGTCTAAATAATAGGGATGATGGTACAAACCCATTAATGGGGTATAAATCATGGACGTTATTGGTCTAATTTTGGTTACAGAGTGTGTTCCTTATCAATCTGCAATGGTAATCTGCATTTGGTGGCCTCAAAATTGAATGCTCTCTGGAAGCCAGCCATTCTCAACCAGGGTTCCTCCAGGGGTGGCTAAGGGTTCCCTTGAGCTGTGATTAACTGAACTCCCATCCGATAGTTCCTGCTTAGTTCCAGGTCCAAAGCCTCTTGGCAGAGCCAGAGGCATGACTGCAAGGGTGTAATTCTGGCTACCCATGCAAGAGGGCCCTTCTGCCCAATTACTAACAGTAATGTAAGGGGCATTATCCCAATGAGTCCAGTGGACTAATATTACCAGAGGTTCCCTGAGACCTGAACATTATTTCAAGGGTTCCTCTGGGGTAGAAAAGTTGAGAAAGGCTGCTCTACAGATACTTTATGCCCCGTACACACGGTCGGATTTTCCGACGGAAAATGTTCGATGGGAGCGTGTTGGTCGGAAATTCCGACCGTGTGTAGGCTCCATCGGACATTTTCCATCGGATTTTCCTTCACACAAATTTGAGATCTAGATCTCAAATTTTCTGACAACAAAATCCTTTGTCGTAAATTCGGATCGTGTGTACACAATTCCAACGCAAAGTTCCACGCATGCTCGGAATCAAGCAGAAGAGCCGCACTGGCAATTGAACTTCATTTTTCTCAGCTTGTCGTACATGTTGTACATCACCGCGTTCTTGACGTTCAGAATTTCCGACAAGATTTGTGTGACCGCGTGTATGCAAGACAAGTTTGAGCCAACATCCGTCAGAAAAAAATCCATAGATTTTGTTGTCAGAATGTCCCATCGTGTGTACGGGGCATAAGAGTGTTCTTCTGTCATATAATTGGTTGTAAACCCAACATTATCAGTGAGCCATCAACCAGGGACCCCAGTTATCTATATTTCAACAACCACAAAAAAGTAGTGATACATTGCCGAAAATACCAGTGCCGTATTGTTCAGTGACTTTAAATAACCAAGCTTATTTAAAAAAAAAAAAAGACAGTCGAAAAAAAACAGTAGCGATCTGCAAAGCACTATAATCCATAGCAACCAGTCAGCTTTCACCACGGTTGGCAACATTCCTAAAAAATTGGAAGGGTGCTTTTCCGCGATTGGTAAAAAGAAAAAACATCTGTGCACAGTTGCTACCCCCTGTCTGGAGGGACATGCAATAGAACATGGGGGTGCAGGAACCATCACAAAAAATGGCAAGCTGTCCTGCAAAAGGTAGGGACTTATGGTAACTATATTTTGATTTATTGAAGTCATATCAGTGATTATGATTTGGTTGCTATGGATTACTGCACTTTAGCACCGCTTGTGCACCTTGTACTTGCTAGACACAGCTCCCTATAAATTGTATGACTTATGTGACAGGATCTATTGATTTCCTATTTCGGCTGCTGGCCATTCAGTCTTTGCACCCCAGATATATTCCACAAGCCTACAACTGCTACAGAAGATCTTTTTTTTATCCTGAAGGCATCTGTAAAAATATATTCAGCACATCAAGATACCAATGGACAGATTCAGCACACACACACACAGCGTCAACATAAATACAAAGAACATCAAGCCTACAAGCTTATTATTCTCCGTCTTCAATTTCAGCACTACAGCTGGAGACAGCTCATCCAAGCACTAAAGCCATTAACTCAATAACCAAATGACACCTTAAACAGCCCCGCTTCCCAGCACCGATTCCCCCCTCCACCCTGCCAGCTCGCTTTCCGCCACGTTATTTGTTTAGGGAAGATGGAAGCAAAGATGGAATAAGCAGCAAATTACCTTGTGCGGTATGGTAATAAGTGTGGGTCTGCCATGGGAAAAGTCAGCTGCTATCTCCTGCTGCCACAGTTTGAAAGCACACACTTCGCAATGATACTGACCTCTATCTCATCCCCGATTTATGCTGGATGCGACCCTTAGGAATACTAGCGTGAGACACAATGCGCTGCTCATCAGTACCTACACACACACACACAGACAGAGGCATAGAACTGCTGAACAAGATTATGCAAAGAGTGTGGTGCACTGTAACCCATGGCAACTAAATTAAATTACTCTTTAGACAGATTAGGGCAATCAAAATAGAATCCTTATCAGTTGCTTTTGGCTAGGGTCCCTACACATTGCTTTTAGGGGATTTTTACACAAACACCCAAAATTGGAGCCCTTTCCTGCCCATCTGACCCATCATGTTTCTCTGGAAACATGTAATACATTTTGCTGATCGATGTGGGCAATGGCTTTTGTTTCCAATTTCCTTTTTTTCAGTTTATTTCAAATAGCCTCATACTGTACCCCATGTCTACGACTGGGGTGGATTTCATTCCTAGAGCTGTGTGTCAAGTAAGGCAAGACATGGCATGGAATCAGTAATCATCTTCCAATGTCCTGACTGCGGTAAATCTATGAATGATGAAAGCTGATTGGTTGCTTTGGGATGCCAAAGTGCCACCAGTAGGAATTCATTTTGTAATGGCCTACGGTAAGTTGAAATCCAGTTGCTATGGGTTACTGCACCCAGCCTTATTATCATTACCTATTTAATGAATCGGTGGGTCTCAACCCAAAATTATTGAGTTGCTCACATTCACCATTCCACTTGGGGTTAGGGTCAGCGTACACATACAAACTTTGCACAATCAATTTTAGATTAATCAAAACTATGTAGCTATGCTTTTATATATTTTTAATAAAACTTTTTTTTAAATCGGTAATGCACTAGGTCTGTGCGCCCTCCTTTTTTCTCTTTAGTTATACGAATACCCATTGTTCTGAGGAGGGCTGCAAGATTCTAGACTTTGCCGTAAACCCAAGAGTGGATCAGATCACCCGTGTATAGCAAAACACCGGAGCGCAGGAGATTGTTTTGTAGGATGACCTACCTAAACCATCCAATCATTTACTAGCCAAGTCCTTGCACTACATAGCTGTTGATAGATCTAAGGCTAGGGTCAAGCTTATAAAAGCATGTTCCTGTGGGGAAAGAAGTCCCTGACCCTTTTTCAAACCCTTTGTGCCGGCGCCTCCCAGCCCAATAAGAGGTTTCAGATGCCAGGAGGAGGGGCGGGGTTTGTGATCATGTGACAGCCGTGAGTGGTCAAATGATCGGAAAGCTATTAGCCACTGCTAACTGTGCCGGAACTGAGCAGGGCACACTTTCTCTGCACAGCTGTGTCGTCTAATTGATACGCAAATTTGCAGCTGCACAGCGCCAAGGCCCACCCACCGAGAGGCTGCAAATTTGCGTACTGTCGCCACCTAGTGGTTAGGACACAACGAACCTTGTAGTGCTGCAGCACCTTGTGGTTTTGTGCATGCAAAAAAGTGGGAGTTTTGCAGATGTGTGGGGGTGCCATTAAGATCTAATAGCACCCCTGTGCATCTGCTAACGAGCAGTGCATTTTGAATGCAGCTCGGGAACGCATGCAGTTATGCACGTATTCCCAACCCACACGTATGTGAACCTAGAGTAAGGACTCATTCACACTAGGTGCATTGAGGCTACGCTGGCAGCGATTTTCAACACAGCTCCAACGCATAGACAACGCGAAATGCCTTGTTGCCTACAAAAATCCAGCATGCGGTACTTATTTTCTGGGCAGCGTGTTGCGCCGTGAACAACCACGTTGCGGTAAACAGAAATGTTGCTCTTGACAGTTCAATAAAGTTCTGTGAAAGTAAGAGTAAACAGTGCAATGCGCCACGATTGGCGATTTAACACTGCGGGAGATTTAAGAAAATTAATGCACGCAGAATCTGGTGCAGCTTTGCATAGTAACCAATCAGCTTCCAGGTTTTATTGACAAAGCCTAACTGAACAAGTGGAAGTTAGGAGCTGATTGGTTACTATGCACAGCTGCACCAGATTTACTAAAACTGGTGCACACATTATCTGGGGCAGCTGTGCATAGTAACCGATCAGCGTATAACTTTCCAATTTCCAATTATGCTTTGGCAATAAAACCTAGAAGCTGATTGGTTACTACGCACAGCTGCACCAGATTCTGTGTGCACCAATTTTAGTAAATCTGGTACAGCTGTGCAAAGTATCCAATCAGCTTCTAATTTCCACTTGTTCAATTAGTCTTTGGCAGTAAAACCTAGAAGTTGATTGGTTACTATGCACGGGTTTGTGTGCACCAGTTTTAGTAAATCTGGTGCAGCTGTGCATCGTATCCAGTCAGCTTCTAACTTCCACTTGTTCAATTAGGCTTTGGTAATAAAACCTAGAAGCCGATTGGTTACTATGCACAGCTGCACCAGATTCTGTATGCACCAGTTTGGAGTGCCAGTTCACACTATGCGGTGCGGGAGCTGCATACGATTTTGTACAGGAATACATACATACATACACACATACGATTCAGGAATGCAGGAATACATACACACACACATACGATTCTTCAGCAGTGCGATTTTTTTTCACAAGAAAAGCAGTGCGATTTAAAGCCATTATTCTGTATGGCACAAATCGCACCAAAATCGTGGAGAACCTTTTCTTTGGCTGCGATATGGATGCAGTGCGGAATCTGCACAGAATTCGCTGCGCACAAGTGTGAACCGGCACTTCGTAAATGCCCCCCACAGTGTCTTCCAGCACCAACGGCTGTGCGATCAGGGGAACTTACTGGTATTAACGATCCCTCTCATACACATTACAATCTGATTATACAATCTCTGTTCTTTGAGGACCTACCTAAACTATATAAATTGGTATCCAAATCAGTCAGGCCCTTGCACTACATAGTTGTTGGAACATCTAAAGCAGATTGTGCAACCAGATTGTAAGGCTAGTGATGAGCTGTAACCCAAAATTCACGTAAACTGGCAGCCTATGGCAACCAGTCAGGTCAGTTGACAGTAGTTAGATCAGAGAAACAGAGTTTATGTTTGGTTGCTATGGGTTACCAAACTTTGCAACATCAATAATTATACTGAATCAGCCCGGGTGAATGAAGCTGAGAATTTTATCAAACCAACCCACAGCCGCTAGAGAATTACAATGCCCAGCAAGCAATCTGTAGTTCCTCCTCCAGCTGCACCAACCTGTACACATGTGTATGGGAAACGCTGTAATTTTGGTCATCAGACATACGTAGGAGGTGTAGTCAAAGATTTGCTTACATAAGCTTCATAAGGATGGGCAGGTATAGTCTATTTTGATTTGAGCCATGGACCTGGGTAAGTCCCCAACCAATTAAGGAATATAAGCCAACTGTTGACCACTGACACCCAAGAAAGACATATTTATGACACTCTTGCAACCCATGGACCTGTGTTGCAAGGCTTGCTGGATCTTGTGGTTCCCCAACCAATTAAGGAATACAGGCCAACCGTTGACCACTGACACCCAAAAAAAAGACGTAATTATGACCTTCTCGCATTCATACAGCAAAAGATATTAAGGCATGCAATGACAAGGCTTTTCAGTATTGGTATGAATGGGAAGAAGATGCCAGAGCTGACCTCATACTGGGGTGCATTGCTGTGTCCTACCTGCTGGATTGCTGGCAGTGTGCGGACAGGAGTGAGGACCCAGTGCTGCAGCCCAGTCACCGTGCTCTTTTGCTTGACATCTCCACCTGATCCCCTGTGCAAATCCCTTGATGTCACTCCTTCGAAGCCAATCTATCCCAGAGTCCTACTCCTCCATGCACTCAGTCCAGGATCACTGCAAGCAGCAGTCTGTCTGCTCCCAGCTTAGATGTGGCAGTGGGATACACCGTCTTCCTCCCACTCACAAGGTCTGGCTTGCTGTCTCCTGGTTTGCAATCTCCAGCATCAGCCCTGCAGCATCATGTGCATCCTTGCAGGGATATTTTCCTTGTCTAACGTATCAAAGCAATGAGGCGACTAAATACATAAAAAAGTCATTTTTCTGCTCAGGTTCCTTGGAGTGCCTTGTCTGGATTCTTCAGCATCCCAAGAGCCTTCTCCCCCTTCTCCAGATGAGAGACTGGCTCTGCCCCCTAGAGTAGCTGTCCCTGGTCCTGGTCCTGCTCCCTCCCTGCTGGCAGGTTGTATCCTTGGAAGGTGTTTGTGATCTCTAGAGGCTGCCTAGCAATGCTGCCACGATCCGCTCGTCTTGGATGCTCATTCTGGTCTCTCCATGCTTTTGTTCTGTGTGCTGCACCTCTCTTGGAGTATTGCACAGCTCTCTCTAGTGTTGATTTGCCACACTGCTGGAATTTTTTATTTGCTGTTGAGGAATGCTCTGGGTGAAAGTCTGAGCTACTGCTGCTACAAAAAGCCACAGCTGAAGAAACATCTATGCATTTCAAGGAAGGCATTTGCCATCCCTAAAAGTAATATTAAAAGGCATAGTCTTTTTTTTTTTTAAATATAAAAACTGCACCCCTTTTGAAAAAAAAGAAAATACGCATTTAATTGTCTTTTTTAAATTTAATCTGCAAAGCTCCGCAACTAGGACGACAGTTCAAAACTAATCCTAGAAATAATTGTTTTACTGAAAGGGTAGTTGATCCTTGGAATAGACTTCCAGCAGAGGTAGTGAGTTAGTCAACTATAAGTGGATTCAGATGTGCTTGGGACAAACAGACATACACTTAGACAAAAAAAAGTTAGCAAAAAAAACGAACAAAAAATGTGTATAAATAAAAAAAAAATGTAATAGAATGTCTTTTGAAAAATCTTCACGCCATACCCCCCTGTTGTGCTTCACCTAAACTTCCAGTTGGGGAGCGCACACTGTGCAGGTAGTATATGATATGAAGAATTGGGACTGCATTTCCAATGATTATTTGCCCACCTGTTACACTATACATGAATACCCTAAGCATGATAAGGATCCTGGCCACACAGCACATGCATGCCCCAAACATGGCACCCAAGCGGGCACAATGCTAAGGATCCCAGCCACATTTTGCAGTGAACAGAACCCAAGTGGAAAAATAATGTTAAGCACCCTAGCCACAATGTGCATGGCCCCCATTAGTACAGCACCCAAGCACACACATAATAAATAAGACCTGGCTGGAAGCGTGCAAGTCAGGGTGGCTTCAGGGAGGCCTGAAAAGGAACATAAAACGTGAAAGTTGTTACCAACGCCACTGTTTCCAGGGATCTGGTGTGGTAGTGTAGTAGGGTTGTCTGCAGCTGGGATAGGTCGAGGAGTCTAGACCCACAGTTGAAGAACACAAACAAGAAATTGTCCAGCACAAACAAACCCCTAAACTACTTACATTCCCTTGAATAATAATGGTGCAAGTTAGAGGTGTGGATCAAGGACAGTAAGGTCCAAAATGGGAGATGTTAAATGAAACAGGAAACCACCCATAAACAGTCTGATGAGGTCTGATAGAGGACTGCTGCACCCGATCAATCCCAGGCTCAGTCTGCCACTGCCTCTTCACTGGAGCTACCCGGGAGTCATAAATAAACCAATGGGAATCCAATTCATATGCAAATGACTTTATTAAAAGAATTGTTGACTTACGTGTACAAATTGAATCATCTGGAGTCTGGGCTGGATGTTTCCACCTACACCTTTTAGCCTGAACTTAACACTGAACTCTATTACTATTTAAGTCTATATGGGTAAATCGTGATACCAAATTCTGGTCATTTTAAAGCTAATAGGCAAGCTATTGTTAAAAAGGGGTACGGGGAGCTTTGCACTGCCATAAAGGACATTTAACGAAAAAGCTTTTCTTTAAAAAAAAAAAAAAAACAGAAGCTAGATGGTCTTTTTTTATTGCAACTTTAGAGACGACATGGGAAAAATACCCATGCTTGCTTGGGAGATGCCTTATAATATACAGTATGTGGTGCCAGGATGCTGCACACGTTCTAAATGATGAGCCACTAGCATAATGAAAACACACCAGCTCCCCAGAGCCTGCCCTTGTATCATAATTGCACAGATACTTGTTGATGACATGTTGCTGTGGGTGCAGCCTCTGCAGCATGGTCAATGTTTAGTTTCAGTGCGTAGGAGTGTCACAAATTAGGTGATTGGTAGGCAGCTTGAGTCTGTGTTGTATTTGTGCCAGACAAACCCAGGCTGGGTATGAATGAATAAACCCTTCTGGCCTGACAAAAGACCTCCTGAATGCTAGAGTAATTAATGAGGAACTGCTGCACCAGATTGAGGACATGTGCCAGGCAAGATAGATGTTTGAGTTGTCCCTTACAAAGGGCAGCCAGCACGTTAGTGCCATCATCACACACAACCTTGCCTGACTAAAAATGGTGTGGGGTCACCCACGTCACGTTCTGGGTCTGGAGAGCTATGTGAAGCTTTGACCCAGGGTGGCTCCTGTCCCCAAGACATACGAGCTGCAAACAAGACCTTCCCTCTGTAGCAAGTTATTGATTGTGTGATGAAATAACGGCATCAACTCCTCATTGTCAGTTTGTATGATGGAATTAGCAGAAAGACTACTGCAGACAACTGGGCGCTTTGTTCAAGGGAGGGGCAAGAAACAAAAGCCTTTGCCAGCAACTCAAACTACCTATTGCATATGCTATGGCTGTATTGCAAGGCCACGTCAAGATAGAAAAGGCAAATATGGCCTACGTCTAAATATTGTGGCCCAACCAGCACTTTTTCCTGCAGAACCTGCTCGCCACCTACTACCTCCACATGCAAAACTTCTGCCTCTACCTTCAAGTGTCTAGTGATGAAGCTGACCCAAAGCCCCACTTATTGGTCTTTTTAAGCCAGCTGACCCAAGCTCAACCATGCAGAGCATTATGGTTAAAAAAATGTGCCGTGGTAAATCCCTGAATGATTTGATGGGTCAGCAAACCTCGAACATGCAGGATTCCTTGCAAACCCATGGTAGCACCAAACTCGAATCTCACTTCTATTATAAGGATAAGATGTGGTGACAGGGCCCAACTCCAGCTTCAGAGCTTTATGTCTCAGCCCCCCCCCCTCCAATTTAAAATACAAAAAAAAAAAAAAAAAAAGTGTTTGAAAATGCACTGCTCACCCCATTTAGAGCTGCCGTCAAGATTGAATAATGTTAAATTAATACATAAATGGTGCCTTGTCAGAGGCTCTGCAGCTTACGCATGTATTTGCAAATGTGTGAAAACTAAACCCCTGTTTTTACAGTAAACAGGACAGGACAACTTAGTTTGTTGCAGGCTGGCTTGTAAGCTGGGTTTTTTTTGTTTTTGTTTGACATGCGTGGCCCTTCCATCTGCTCCTTACTGTTAAGGCAAGTTATAGGTTGGGACAGTTGCCTTTTGTTTGTACAGTTGGTCCTAGATACACACCTTGGGATTGTGACATAACAGCCTGGGCTCACAGTGGAATATTGATTAGAATAGCCCTTACACATCAGAACATGACCACAGGTTTATCAAGCAGTAAGAAAAGCCACTTGAAGAACCACTTAAGCCCACTAAAGATCCTGATGAAGAGGTTGAAAACCCAAAACACTTTGGCAGCGGTGCAAGATGATTACTTAAAGTTCCACTAGAAGTTTGTGAGTCCTAAGCACTGTCCGTTGGCTATTCTCTGAACTAGGCTCAGGCTAGCCAGAAGAGGATAGAAAACGTTTTGTGGCAACACAGATTCATGGACACGTGAGAGTACATACTGTGTGTGAACGGATTTAGATGCCAAAAAATTTTCAGCTGCCTTTCTGATTAATGCACCCCATTTAAGCAACATTGCCAGGTCCTAGACCTTTCTTCCAACTGCACTACAGCTGGTAAAACAGCCCAATCTGTGATCTACTCTAGTCTGTGATTGGACAGTGGAGGAACAGCAGAACATTGATGAAGTTACCCCTTTTCTCTCAGTTCGTGTAAATCTATACCTTTGCACTGTACAAGGCTGTAGAGGCATATTTGCTAAATGTACTTATCTCCTCCTAGTGTCTCTGCCCACCTCCTTCCTTGCAGCTTCTTCCAGTTCCCCAAGAGGTTCTTCTTCAGCCTCTGGGCAGCCACTGATGATGTAGCACACGCAGAAGTTACATTGTCCCTGGCATCTACCTTCAATGTTGGCATAGGGCAAAAGTGTTTTTGGCAAAAGACTTTTGCATGTCTCTTCTGCTGAAAAGAGACTAACTTCTAGCAATGAATTTTTTTGAGACTTTAATAACCATTTATAAAATAGATAACTAGATTGATTGTGTTTGCCTATGCCAGGAGTTCAGCTTGAATTTGCCAGAATAGAGCAGAGCACACATGCTCACAGCACTCTCGCCAATCCTTTACTAGTCCATATGTCTGGAGCGTTAAGTTTCTATTTTTAGGGGGGAAATCAGCAGAATTTTATACTGGCAGACTAGGTGATGCCTGTGATGCTCTTTTTTAGCTTAAGCGAAGGGTAAAAAAAACTCATCTCTAAAAATAAACCCAAAACC
The DNA here is from genome assembly GCA_037952925.1 of Lithobates clamitans. Taxonomy (NCBI): domain Eukaryota; kingdom Metazoa; phylum Chordata; class Amphibia; order Anura; family Ranidae; genus Lithobates; species Lithobates clamitans. The sequence goes on along the minus strand of JBBGZY010000042.1, from coordinate 201,835 downwards.
TTTTGCATTTTGTCCAAAAAACACCTTAAGATGCTTTTATTATAAGTTTGCATTAGGGCAAGACAAGGTTAGTCCAATTTGGATAATGACATTCTGAACTGGCCATGGTAACCAATAGGATTCTTTGATTGTTCTCTCTTCCTAAGTTAGCAGAGAAATGTCCTCATTAGTCTTCTGCTGTTCCTTCACTATCCAGTCTGAAGGCAGGAGGATGTAAAGAGGATACCACCATATTCCTGGTGGTATTAAACACAAAAACCAACATTTATTATATTGCAGCTTACCAATTCTTAGATGGGATGGCTGCATTCATTTTCTTTTCTAGGCTTTCTTTCTTCTATTTTCATCTGGTGATCCAGCCAGTAAGTCTAGTTACAGAGATGAGACAAACCATTTAACATTACCAAGCATGCTTACAATGATCAGTATTTATTAATATATTTAACCCAAAACCAAAAATTTAATATATTGCAGCTTACCATCTATTAGATGTGGTGGCTGCATCGGTGTTCTATTTATAGGCTTTTCCCCCCTCTGTTCTCCTCTAGAGATCTGACCAGTAACACAATTCCTGTATTACAGTGTCCCCACACTGGATTAAGGAGCACAGTGATGCACCTTTGGACTTTAACATTGTCAGCCTGGAAAAAACATTCCCCTCTGGGTGATCCATGTACATTGCAGGGATTTTACCAAACTGTTGTAGATTCATACCTTTTGTTATTCTGAAGAAATCACTGTGCATTTGTCTGTGCCCATGTTCAGAGTGAGTCTAATGGGAGTGGTTTCATAAATATCAACCAGCTGTGGCAACTGCAGGGCCCTAATGATAATTGCAGGGTCTGCATCCCTTTAGCTGTGATTTACCATTAGAAGTACCTCACCAAAAATGAGGCTGTGCTGTATACCGTCAGCTGTATGCCCCAATCTATGAGGCTGAGCTGTATACCCTGTCCTGTGTTGCTGAGCTATATACCCTGTCCTGTGTTGCTGAGCTATATAGCCTGTCCTGTGTTGCTGAGCTATATAGCCTGTCCTGTGTTGCTGAGCTATATAGCCTGTCCTGTGTTGCTGAGCTATATAGCCTGTCCTGTGTTGCTGAGCTATATAGCCTGTCCTGTGTTGCTGAGCTATATAGCCTGTCCTGTGATGCTGAGCTATATAGCCTGTCCTGTGATGCTGAGCTATATAGCCTGTCCTGTGATGCTGAGCTATATAGCCTGTCTTGTGATGCTGAGCTATATAGCCTGTCCTGTGATGCTGAGCTATATAGCCTGTCCTGTGATGCTGAGCTATATAGCCTGTCCTGTGATGCTGAGCTATATAGCCTGTCCTGTGATGCTGAGCTATATAGCCTGTCCTGTGATGCTGAGCTATATAGCCTGTCCTGTGATGCTGAGCTATATAGCCTGTCCTGTGATGCTGAGCTATATAGCCTGTCCTGTGATGCTGAGCTATATAGCCTGTCCTGTGATGCTGAGCTATATAGCCTGTCCTGTGATGCTGAGCTATATAGCCTGTCCTGTGATGCTGAGCTATATAGCCTGTCCTGTGATGCTGAGCTATATAGCCTGTCCTGTGATGCTGAGCTATATAGCCTGTCCTGTGATGCTGAGCTATATAGCCTGTCCTGTGATGCTGAGCTATATAGCCTGTCCTGTGATGCTGAGCTATATACTCTGTCCTGTGATGCTGAGCTATATACTCTGTCTTGTGATGCTGGGGCAGTATACTCCTTACACTAAGTTGGAAGCAAGTGGAATACAGGGGACAGAGTGGATTATATAAGGGGTGGGGCTTATGAGAAGTGGGAGGGGTCAAAATGAAGGGCAGGGTCTGGTGCCCCTCCATCCCAAAACGTCACCAGTCGCCACTGTCTTTAAGTGCACTACTCTTATGGAAGCAGAAGACATTGTGACAGGTAGTAAAGGGATCCTTCCTAGCTCTATTTCCTCCCTAAAATAGTTTGCCTTATACCATTACATGTGTGCAGAATTACGTATGAAATGTTTGCAATTAACCATTTTATTCTTTTTTAGGTTTACTTACTTTGTGTGGGTATGTCTGTTAGTCCTGAATGCTACGCTAGGAGAGAGAAGCTGCCTCTGAACTCCTTGTAAGGCTGATATTATACACGGTGCATCGATCACACTTGGGAAGTGTGGTTTGGACTACATGGAATGGCCTTAGGCAGGGCTGCTTTACCTTACAGCATTTATTCTGTTATGTGGCCATTAAAGTGCTTTGTAAAATGATATTGCTCAGATCTTCCAATACTTGGATTTAACTATACGAGTAGCCAGACTTGTATAATCCAGAGTGTGGAGTCTTCCATGGATTACTATGGTAAGATCCTTCCTATACTGCATTAATCAGAAACTAGAATTGTTTTGGATTGAACTATTGTTCTCTCATCTACCACGCATCTACTATATTTTAAACTTCCTTTTAAAATAATAAAAATTAAAAAAATGCAAAAAATGTATTTTATGAATTAAATTTTTTATATCCATTTGTATGTATAATGCATGGGTTTAAAATCAAACAGAAGCACACAAGGGTCAGTTAAATTACTAGTGTCAGATTTGAAGCCCACTTTATTCGTTCACCAGGACTAATGCAAAATAAGTCTCTTCCAAAGCAGATATAACGCTCACCTCTGTGGGAAGGGAATGGCTATACAGCAGCAGGACAATGATCACACTATGGCAGAGCAGGATTTTTATTCCAGACACCTCACAGACTGTAATAGCAGTTTGCCGGATGGGTCTCTATTAGGGGGCTGGACTTCAACACACAGGACAGTGATCACTGCTCTCGATGAGAGAGAGCTGTGATCTCTGTCCTGTCACTAGGCAGAACGGGGAAATGCTTTGTTTACAAAAGCATCTCCCCCTTCTTCCTCCCTGTGACAGGATCGCTGGCACCCGGCGGACATAGAGTTCGTGGGACCCGCAGTCATGGAGACCGCGGCGCGCGCCTGCGACACCGCTTAAAGGGGACATACCTGTACGCTCTTTTGCCTACCAGCGCCATTCTGCCAACGTACATCGGTGTGCTGGTCGGCAAGCGGTTAAAGCGACACGGTGCCGTATTGCAAAAAATGCTCAAGTCAGTAAATCCTTCTGGGGCTGAAGTGGTTAAGTAACGCAATTCCTATATATAAGGTGCAATCCTGTGGTCTTTTTGTGTATATCAGATGCATCTCTACCATTATATTAACATCAAATCATAAACAGTTCATACAGTTAAAGTGACTTCAGTGCGTAAACAATCAAAGATCATGTGTGTCAGGCAGAGGCGTAGCTTGAAGCTTGTGGGCCCTGATGCAAAAGTTGACCTGGCCCCCTCCCCCACTACTTCCAACGTGCATGCAGATACATCCACCGCACGCCAAGTTACTCAAAGTGGCTTAAGAGTCTTGAGTTCCTCTTTACATCAGAGGACAGGGATTACCACTGGAGAATCAGAGGACAGGGACCCCTGACAGAGCTCCTTTCCTATCCCAGCACTGTATACAGCTGCCCCACACACACACACACACACACACACACTACACAGGGCTGAAATCACATTCCTTTACACAGTCTGTCAGTCTTCACAGGGTGTATGTGGCTTTTATGTTGCCCTTCTGACCTGTAAAATTCTCTGGTCAGAACGGCAGTGTAGTTGCAGTAGACAAATACACCCTATGCAGATCATGGCTAACTGGCTGTGTTGTAAAGGAATGTGATTTCAGCCCTGCGGGGGAGGAGCATTATAGAGTGCTGTAATGGGAAAGGAGCTCAGCAGCCGGGCATAGCGTGCAGGGTTGAGGGGGTGGTCAGAAGGGCTTTTGGGGGGGGGGGGCAACTTAGATCTGGAGGCCAAAGTCATGTGGCACAAAATCTGGAGCCTGCAGCCCTTCAGGCCCCCCCCACCCAGAGGTGTTAAGGGATTTGTTTTAGCAATTTATGAAGGTTTCTCCATCAGTGTTGGCAGGTGTTGGGGGAAGGTCACCTCCCGGAGGTGTGTCTTTTCACCAGTTGTCAGGAAAGTGGGGTAAGAATGGGGGGGGGGGTACAGAGAATCCCAGCAGGTGACTAGGAGACACTGAGCAGTGTCATACCTCACCAGTGACATCGGTCCCATCGTGGCTACAGGATGGCACTCTCCTCCTCTTGCCTCGCTGAGCTCGGTTACCATACCAGGTTACCAGCACACAGCACAGACACTTCCCCATCCTGGGCTGTTCTCACCTCGTGCTCCTCTCCATTCAGGAAATGGCTCACAGCTTCTCCCCAGCCAATGGGAACAGAGGGGTGTGGCCTGTGGAAGGCAAAATAGAAGCCCAGTACTGGAGCATGGCTGTGGGGCCCTAGGGCAGATCAGAGCTGTATTTTTTGGAGGATATGATAATATGACAGAGAGGCTGCAGGGGCCCCCTGGAGTTAGGGTCGGGGTTGCAATTTGTGACCTCTGCAACCCCTTATGCTACGCCCATGGTGTCAGGTCTAGACACCTGGTGATTATCACAGTGCTTTATAGTGCAAACAAGGTAACAGTATACGAAAATGAGGCTTTGTTAACCTTTACTGAGCATGCGCAAGATTCTAGCTTTGACAGAGAGGAAAGGGCGGAAGTACAGATGAGGTTGGAATTGGAAGACAACTGCAAACATGGCACTGAATTTGGCCAGAACAGATAAAAAAACCAAACCAAGCTGCACAGAGAGAAAGATGCTAGAAGGCCAATTTGTGTCCTGGTGTGTTTAGAAATGTTATACATAGTGGTCTTAGGATTGCTGGGAACTTTTCTTTAGCATTTACTAACGCTTTAAAAAAGGACTTCTATCTTCATCTGTTGAATGATAGAGCAAATAAAGGACATTTCAAAATATTACAAACAGCAAACCTATATCTAGATGGTCCCTGCATTGCCTGTGTTTGCCCGCTACTCTGCGCAGATGTGACTAGACCCTAAGAGAACATTACTAATTATCTCACCTGCAAATCTGTGAAGAAAAAAAGGAAAATATGCAGTCTGGATGGCCTGGAGGATCGGATTGGAGTGGCACTTTATTAAAAAATAAGCATCAGTGATGTTGTATGAAGCCACGAGTCAAGAATGGACAAACTCTGTGAAACAACATGCAGCATTCTGAAGTGGAATATTCAGCACTTGCGGTACAAAGATTTTGTTCAGATATAGCTGTAAGCAGAGCCTTGTCACAGCTGTGCTCCAGCCAAAGAAAATGTAAAAATGAACTTAGAGGTTGCCATGGAAAACCATTACAGCTCAGTGCATTGGATTCCATAATCGGTTTAGTGTGGCTGCTGTTCTGTATAGCTGAATAATCTGCCACATCTACGGCGACAGTAATGCCAATCAAAGGCCATCAAACGCTCATTTTAACCCCTTCATAGAGCTTCTCTGCAGTCCACTCTACAATGCCCATTATTAGGAGAATGGAAATGAGAAAACCCTTTAATGCAAAACTAAGTCTGCTGCACTTTTCCGTAATGTGCTTGATGGCAGACTCACTTTTCTGTTTTTGCCTCTTCCTGTAATGACAATTCATGGCTGCCCCTCCCCCAACCCCTACCTGCTCTAACATTTGCTCTACTTCCAGATTCGTGTTCCTCCTCTACGGAATTGGGTGGCAAATAATGATTTAAATGGTTGTAAAGGCTGAAGGTTTTTTACCTTCATGCATTCTATACATGAAGGTAAAAAACCTGTGTGCAGCAGTGCCCCCTGCCTCCTAAAACTTACCTGAGCCCCATCCCGATCCAGCGATGTGCACAAGAGACTTGGCTTTCCTGGGTCTCGCCCTCTTCATTGACTAAAGCAGTAGCCATTGGCTCCCGCTTCTATCAATCGCAGCCAGTGAGCCAATGAGGAGAGAGCATGGTTGGGGCTGAGCAGCCCTCAGTTTGTGAATGGACACACAGAGCTGTGGTTCAGGAAAGAGCCTGATCGGGTGCCCCCATAGCAAGCAGCTTGCTATGGGGGCACTAGGCAGGAGGGAGGGGCTTGGAGCACTGGTGGGGGACCCGAGAAGCGGAGAAGGATCGGGGCTACTCTGTGCAAAACCACTGCACAGTGCAAAAAAGTATGACATTGTTATTTAGAAAAAATACAATTAAAAAAAATAAAGAGAAGAACCTTTACGGTCATTTAAACTTATGTGCATACCCACAGGAGTTACAACATCCCTGCACCCAGGTCTATTCTTACCACCTTATAGATGCCGGGAATGGACAAGAGGTGTACCATGCACTGTGCATGTAATGAAGGCAGTGCACACTATTAATATTAAAAAGAGGCCATATTTGGTGGACCTGTCAGAAAGTAAAAGAGTTTTGGATACGTGACCAGGACAAACCTCCAAAAATCCCAGTAACATGCTTCATTGGGCCAGCCTGTGCGGGAGGTTACAAGGCATGTGAGAAAGCTAGTCTCCTTTGTGTTCATAGCGGCACAAATAGACATGACCAGATCGTGGAAATTGCCAGTTATCTCATTCAACATGGAAAAAGACTAAAATGTCTTGGATTATAAAAAAAAAACTCTGTTGAAAGGAAATGGATCCTTTGATCACTTATATGTCTGGAAAATAACTAACACTGCGCCCCCCCCCCCGCCCACGTTACCTCTATCACGTGTATGAAGAGGTTTGGTTCCTCTTTTTCGCTTTTTCGTTTCTTCCTTTCCTTTATTCCATTTAACGTGTTGTACATCTCCTATTTTCCATGCCTGGCGGGAAACGCAGTTAAATCGACTGGAGTGAGCATATATATGTTGGGAATTCCCTTTCTGAGGGACTATTCTGATGACCAGATCCAGGACTCATTCCTTTTAAACAAAAGCCTCATACACACTACTAAATTTTTTTTCAGTTTTTTTTAATTATCAGAGGATCGCTGCGAAAGAGGCATTTTTCGTCTGATTTCCTCATCGTGTGTACTAGGCATTACTGGAAAAACGATAAAAATGACTGAAAACGAAACACAAGAGGAAAAAAGGTTTTTAAAAGGTCTCTTTTGCCAAAAAAAAGCTATATCTTAGCAATATTTTTAAGCAAAGTTCCACTTGAAAGCCTAACTCCATCTTTTCTGGCACTTTAAATTGCTTGTTTGGGCCATCCTGCCTGAAAGGGGAGCTATAAATTTAATTCACAGCTCTCTGAAACAAAGCTTGGAAGAAAAGATTTAAAATTGAATGAATCATCGAGGCCAGGTGGTGAAGTGGCCTGTAAATTAAATATCCATCTCAACTCACATTGGAGGAGACATTTGTTGAAGTCACCACCTCTGGAGTTGAATGTATACGATCAAGTGCCAAAAAGTATAACTTAGGGATGGACTCTAGTTGAACTGATGCCATATGGCTACCAATAGGTACATCAGAGTCTCATTCGCGTATAGTGGATAAATGTTTATAAATTAATTTTTAAAACTATTATATCGTCTTCCCGACATAGTAGCACCCACATTTACAAGTAAGTAGGTACACTATGCTGGGAGTTCTACAGTTTACATAATGTTTGGGGAGAAAACTACGTCCATTGGGTAAATCAATGTGTCTACATATCCATGTATTGGCAGTAGCCACATCCACCACATGCAAAAGTTTCTAGAGTTTTACATATGTCACCTTTGGTAGATTTATATTCACTAGCTACCAGCCTGTTGCCCACAGAGGGGGCCCTACTGTAAGCGACAGCCAGCAAGCCAGGGACAAATGGGGCAAGCAGAGGGTCCATGGTTAAACTATCCAGTTTCCTGAGTGAGGCTGACACTCTGATGCCCCGTACACACGGTCGGATTTTCAGATGGAAAATGTGTGATAGGACCTTATTGTGGGAAATTCCGACCGTGTGTAGGCTCCATCACACATTTTCCATCGGATTTTCCGACACACAAAGTTTGAGAGCAGGCTATAAAATTTTCAGACAACAAAATCCGGAATTTCCGATCGTGTGTACACAAACCCGACGCACAAAGTGCCACGCATGCTCAGAATAAATAAAGAGATGAAAGCTATTGGCCACTGCCCCGTTTATAGTCCCGATGTACGTGTTTTACGTCACAGCGTTCAGAATGATCGGATTTTCCGACAACTTTGTGTGACCGTGTGTATGCAAGGCAAGTTTGAGCCAACATCCGTCGGAAAACATCCATGGATTTTGTTGTCGGAATGTCCGATCAATGTCCGACCGTGTGTACGGGACATGAGAACTAGACTCCTGGAAAGGGGATACTCCAGTGCCTGTCTCAAGAAAGCCTATAGAAAGACAATCTATCCCGTCGAGAATAACTAGATGCACACAAACAACCCTCAAATGACAACACAACTAGAATCATTACTACTTACTCGACACAGAGGAAACAGGTTAGGTGTATTTTGAACAAATACTGGCACTTTTTAAATCTTTTCTTCCAGGCTTTGTTTCAGGGGGCTGTGAATTAAATTTATAGCTCCCCTTTCAGTCTTGGATATATTATGTTCAGACATCTTAAATTCTCTGCCTTACGCTATATTCTCTATGGTTCCACAGACCTATTAGCTATGCGAGTGTCTTTCTGATATTGTGGGGATACTATCAGCGACACCATAATTCATGGATATTGTGATATATTTCTCATAGTACAGTTTGACTGCATGTTTATCCTATTGTAAATTATGTCTATATAGTATTCACTTGTTATCTTTTTTCCGTTTTTATTATGGTTTTTGTCATTATGTTTTTCCCATATTGTAAACATGTTGGCTCCCATTGTCCCTTTGGTCCACTGGGTGGTGCACTGTGTGCTCCATTGGCTGCCTTGTCTTCACACCACCCGGCGGGTAGGCTCCACCTGCACATGGCTGATGGATGACAGGGGTATCCCTACCTCCATATCAGGCCATATGTGTGAGGAGAAGCTTCTACCTGTCCCCGCTGTGTCTGACATGGATGGGGATATTATTTTCGCCGGTGACGCGTCGGCGTGACGTAATCACACCCTGAGGGGCGGGGCTACGCCGCGCGCCTCCACGTCAGAGAACCACTCTGAACCCGGCCTCAGCTGCTCCTCATGCAGCAAATGAGTCCGGACATACAGTACCACACCCTGCAAGGATTGGCTCCCTCAATGGGATACTCCCTGCTTACAGTGCTCACACTATGTCACACTACTGTCTCAGTTCGAGCATGGCCGCTGTTATGTCTGCACTCTCACCAGCATAGTGAAAGGTAAATGTACTCTTTAATACAGGCAATTCTGGGCAATTTATGCCCTTGCTTTGCTGTCACAGCACACTGGTTGAGTCTGTGTACTAATCTCAATACATCTTTAACCGCTTCAGCCCCGGAAGATTTTACCCCCTTCCTGACCAGAGCACTTTTTGCGATTCGGCACTGCGTCGCTTTAACTGACAATTGCGCGGTTGTGCGACATGGCTCTCAAACAAAATCAACGTCCTTTTTTTCCCACAAATAGAGCTTTCTTTTGGTGGTATTTGATCACCTCTGCGATTTTTATTTTTTGCGCTATAAACAAAATAAGAGCGACAATTTTGAAAAAAAAAAAAGCATTATTTTTTACATTTTGCTATAATAAATATTCCCCAAAAATATATAAAAAAACATTTTTTTTCCTCAGTTTAGGCCGATCGTATTCTTCTAAATATTTTTGGTTAAAAAAAAATCAAAAAAAAATCGCAATAAGCGTTTATTGATTGGTTTGCGCAAAAGTTAGAGTTTAGAAAATAGGGGATAGTTTTATGGCATTTTTATTACATTTTTTTTTTTACTAGTAATGACGGCGATCAGCGATTTTTATTGTGACCGCGACGTTATGGCAGACATGTCGGACATTTTTGACACATTTTTGGGACCATTGTCATTTATACAGCGATCAGTTCGATTAAAAATGCACTGATTACTGTGTAAATGACACTGGCAGTGAAGGGGTTAACCACTAGGGGGCGGGGAGGGGTTAAGTATGTCCTAGGGGAGTGATTCTAACTGTAGGGGGGATGGGCTGTGTGTCACTACGCTGATCACTGCTCCCGATTACAGGGAGCTGTGATCAGTGACACTTGTCACTAGGCAGAACGGGGAGATGCTGTTTACATCAGCATCTCCCCATTCGTCCTTTCCATGAGGCGATCGCGGGTATCCCCGCGGCAATAGAGTCCGCGGGACCCGCAACCCGACTCACGGAGCTCCCAACCGGCACGCACGCAATGGCACGGCGGGGAATTCAAATGGACGTACCTGTAAGTCCATTTGCCCAGCCGTGCCATTCTGCCGATGTACATCGGCGTGCGCCGGTCGGGAAGCAGTTAATCTCCTTTCGTTTTTTTTTTTTCTGGTCTTTTAGACATTATTCTTTTGCTGGTGCAGCCATCAGGGTGTTTGTGGATGTAAATCAGTGGCTAGTCTGGGGTTGCATGCTTGTTCACCGATGCTGTCCATGCGGACTCTTTCAGCCAACATGGATCCCCTGTAATTGTTTTTACCATTTCCTCATGTTTTCTCAGTGAACCCTTTATGCAAGTATCTCTAAGCCTAATACTATACAGTTTATTACACTTCTTTACACTTTATACTTCTTTATTATACTACTTGCTTTTACGTACTATAGTGCAAATACTATGTAACTATATCTATATTTCAGTTAAAGACAAAAAAGTTACCCAAGTGTAAACCCACCCCTGATGAAGGAAAAAACATACCAAATTTCCAAAACATGTTGGGTTGCATGCTATAAATCTTCATGGACTGACCTCAGCTTGACTTTGGCAGTACCTGGATTATTTGCTTTGGGTTTGATATATACATATGTATTAATTGGTTCATTGGTATACTTTGTATATTTTAAGGTTATTGTCTATGTTCACAAATTTTATCATATTGTGTACTCAATAAAAGTGGCACTTTGTTGCCTTTCACTTACTCTGTTATTCCCATTTCTGCTTTAAAAGTCTAAGGGGGCGGCTCTTGTTGCATATCGTTTCTCTTGGTGTTGAGTTATTCACTTTAAGGTCATCAAAGAGGACTAGGGGGCACTCTAAGTCTAGAGGAAACTGGTAGGAGTAAAACTTCAAGAGAGAGAGACTGTTTTAAGCCTGTAGTACTACAATAGGCTTAAATATCTCATTATCTTGACTGCATTTAACGATCTGTATATTTACATAGCTACTTTCTATCCACCTGCACAGATACCTACCTACCGGTTTGATAGTACTGCTGTTTGCATATTTATTGCAAACTGCAAAATATTTGCTTATCCACCTGCATACCTACCTGCATATTTACCGGCATACTAGTCTGCATATCTATTTGCACATCTACCTGCATTCCCATTTGCATATCTACCTGCATACCTGTTTGCAAACTTGATAAGAAAAAAAGAGAGCGCACCAGCCTAGTGCATTATCCTATGGTAAGTTTATTATTAAAAACAAGATTAAAATCTACTCACAAAAGGTAGGAAAAAAAATAAAAAAAAAAAAAAAAAAAAAAAAAAATCGCACTAGGGCTCTGATGAAGGGGGGACACCTTTGAAACGCGTTAGCCAGCGGTGGTTCATACATCCTCTTCCTAGGACCTGGAGACTGCTACCAGTGGACCAATCGCTTTGTAACTGTGTATAGTGCGATTTTTTCTTCCTACCTTTGTGAGTAGAATTTAATCTTGTTTTTATTAATAAGCTTACCTTAGGATAATGCACTAGGCTGCTGCGCTCTCTTTTTTTCTTATCATTTACTACTAGGATAATCCCATCCTGGAGAGCAGCAAAGCCGAAATCCATTGTGCTTTCTTAACCCTTGGGATCATCTAGCTTACACACCTGTGCGCAAGAGTATATGCTTCTGTTTGCAAACTTACCTGAATAAATACCTGTGAACCTACCTACACGCATACTCATCTGCCCACCTACCGGCATAATCACAAGCAGTGTTATCTGCATATCAATCTGTGTATCAATTGCATAAATTGCCGGCCTGCTTACCTACTAGTTTACCTATTGGTACAACAATCTGCATAAACATCTGTATAGAGTGTCTGCATGCCTGCTGTATGAAATTTTGGCATATTTATCTGCAGAACCTTAGCATAATTACCTGCATATTCATTCGCATGAGTAGCTGCAAAAACTCGGATTAACCTGCACACTATTGGTATAATTACCTGCATAATAAATATTTGCAAAACTATCTGCAAATATATCTGTTTGTAAAACTATCAGCACAACTACCTGCACTATTACCTGAATGGAAATCTAAATGATTGTATAGGTATTCACATGCACTTGTGCAATTTTTTGCACAGCTGTCTGCATGACTTGATAATTGCATTACTTGGAAGATAGTGCCTGGGTGACGTGGTCAATCATTAGGCGTGAAGGAATAATGGGGAGAAAAGGAGCAAAAACAAACCAAGCAGAAAACTCTATGCTTTGCTCTATAATGGTACACGCCAGGGTTGCCCAATGTCCCCCCTACTTTTCCCACTTTCTTTAGAACCTCTTCTAGCAACTATAAGAGCAAATCATGAAATTGAAGGAATAGAGGTGGTTGGACAAGAACATAAAAAAAAGGTATATCCCACACAAACGCTCCCAAAAATTTTGGTAGAATTGAGTAAATATGGGGCTATTTCAAATTTCAAAATTAATATGGAGAAAACAGATATTAAATATTTTGATTTCCTTGATAGAAAGTAGGGACCTTAGGACTCTCTATCCTTTTATGTGGAGACAAAAAGGATTAAAGTATCTGGGGGTATTTCTGTTAGTAACAACAGGTTTGTAATAAGACAGTTACCTACCTTTATTGAATACAATTAAACAAGATCTGAAAGGTTACCCTGGTTTGGCAGGATAAGTGTCATTAAAATAATGATTCTCCCAGTACAACTTTCAAAAGACTCCTGATTAACATCCCGGGGGCATACTTTAAAACCCTTAGACTCTTACTGCAGAAATGTATATGGAAAAATAGAGGCAAACCTATTGCCTATAAAATAATGAGTAGACCAAAAGAAAAGGGGGGCGTATTCTTTCCAGACTTTGAGAAGTACCATGAGGCAGCAGTACTACGGAGAATAGACTGGGTTTATAGCACCTCCAATAAAAAATGTGCGTCACTGGAGGAAAATATAAGCAAAATCGTTTTGGGCCAGATTATCTGGATCCCAAGGCAATATAGAGGTCTCTCTAGAGAAATGGCCCCAATTACAATAGAAACTTTAAGATTATGGGATAAGCTGCTTAAAAGTATATCATGGTAACATAACAGTCCTTTGATGCCTCCCACAAATACGAACTACTTCCCGCCAAGGAAAGAGAACAAGCTGTACTTAAAATGGACCCTCTCGGACTGTCTGAGACTAAAAGATGTTCTGAAAGGAAATGTTTCATTACTGGAATTGCGAGAAAGATATGGCACAACACCATGGGATGTTTGGAGATACAGACAACTCCAACCCTTTGATCCAGCCATATTGGGAGGAAGTATTATACTAATTAAGAAGATCAGCAGAGCTGAAATTGGGCAAGACCCTTGGCAATGTTTGTTCCATGCGTTGGGTGACTCAAGGAAAAACTATACAGGAGCAATTACCCAACTTCTGTTAAATGCAGTGAAGGCATTAATCCCGAAGCAATGGAAATCAAAGAAAATACAGATAAAGGATTGGTTTAGGGAAGTAGGTAAAACTAGGCTAATGGAAGAATATACTGTACTTACAAAATGACTCTGAAGTAAGATTCTATAGGACCTGGAAGAGTTGGTTGGAATTCAAACATTTACTTGAGTTACATGGGTAGTGAGGGTGTTAGAGTCCCTCTCTCTGTTTCCCCCTCCTCCCCTATCCCCCCCCTTTTTTTTTTTTCTTTGGATGGAATTTAGGGGGAGGATATATGTGGTTATCCTACCCTGGGTCCACCCTCTTAAAATTAAACTATAAAATCACATTTTTGATATACACTGTAAATCACGGTTTAGTAAGGGAGATTGGGAATAGAAAATTTGGTAGGGATATTTGATAAATTTGGGGAAAGAATTAGGGGAAATGGGCTTAGAAGGTTGAGACTATCGCCCCCTCTTAAATAAAAGGGAAAGGGAAAGATAAAGATTCACTTTACACAAATAGAAAATTTGGTAGGGGCATTCAATAATTTTGGAAGGAATAAGGGAAACGACATACTGTACACAACAGCGGAAAAATTCCCCCTCCCTTTTTTTTTTACATTATTTAATAGGAAATGGGGGGTGGGGGGGTTGTACAGGGGGCGGAAACTGAGTATGGGCCCATTTTTTTTATACTTTTACTTTTTCTAAGAACTTTGAAATTTTTGAGGATGATATATTCTAGGGGAGATCCATTCTTGTGTTTTTGAATGATTTGTGTATATATATATATATATATATATATATATATATATATATATATATATATATATATATATATATATATATATATATATATATATATATATATATATATATATATATATATATATATATATATATATATTTTGGAATGACATGTAAGGTTTTATATCTGTATAATAATTTAATAAAAATAAAAAGATTTCATCTCCAAATACGGAAAGGTTTCTTCATAGTAAGAGCTGTGAAAATGTGGCATAGACTGACTCCAGATGTGGTTCTGGCAAGCTCAGTCGATTGCTTTAAAAAAGGCCTGGATTCTTTCCTAAAATGTACACAATATAACTGGGTACTAATATTTATAGGTAAAGTTGATCCAGGGAAAATTCGATTGCCTCTCGGGTTATTAGGAAGGAATTTTTTCCCCTGCTGTAGCAACTTGGAGCATGCTCTGCTGGGGTTTTTTGCCTTCCTCTGGATCAACTGTGGGTGTAGGTTTGTGTATATGGTAGTGTATTTATCCCAATGTCCACAAAAAGCTGATGAATCCATATTGATTCTTGAGATGTGTGTGCTGCTGCAATGTACTCTGCTTCAGCTGAAGATCGAAAGCAGACAACCATCACTCTACCAGACCAAGTTATGGTTCCTTCCCCATACTATAAGATTAATCCACTTGTGGATTTGCGACATGTGCAGTCCCCGGCCCAATCAGCATCCACATATCCAACCAGTGTTGGATTTGATGTTGCTGGTAGCCGTAACTTCATCTGAATTGTTCCTTTGAGGTATTGCATTACTCTTTTTACTGCTTTCCAGTCACGCTGACAGGGAGTTGAGACTGCTGCGGCTATGT
Organism: Lithobates clamitans; assembly: GCA_037952925.1. NCBI lineage: Eukaryota > Metazoa > Chordata > Amphibia > Anura > Ranidae > Lithobates > Lithobates clamitans. The sequence continues at coordinate 186,609 of JBBGZY010000042.1, read as the reverse complement.
CTGGTCTTGTCACAGTGGCAACATAGCAGCTTACTGATTGCTCTGCGATACATGTCATTGAATGGGTAGCAAATTTTCTGCTTCATTTGTCTTTTGATAGCCTCCTTTGCATCTTGCATATGGAATTGTTCCAAGATTTCTGAGATTTTCTGAGATTCGCTGAAAATGTAACTTCCATCCTCTTTATGTATTTGGATTCCCAGATAGTAGCTAATTTTCCCAAGTTCTTTGATTTCAAAATTTTCTTTCAGCTTGTGAACTGATTATAATCCCCTTGTTCAAAACTGGTTATAATGTTATCAAAATAGATAAGGATGTATATCCATCCGTCTTGATTCTTGGAGTAGAGACAGGGGTCTGCTTTACTTCTTGAGAATCCCTCTCTGGTAAGTACTTTGTTCACTTTCTCATTCCACATCCTTGCAGATTGTTTTAGACCATACAGTGAATGCTCTTCTGAAGTTTACACACAAGGTTGCCCTCTTGCTCAAACCCTGGTGGTTGCTCCACGTAGAGGTTTTCCTTAATGTTTCCATATAGGAAAGTGGGTTTAACATCTAGATGTTTCACTTGCAGCCCTTCCCGGCTGCAACGCTAAGAAGCGCTCTGATGGTGGAGTGTTTTACAACTAGAGCGTATGTTTCATCATAAATCTTCACCGAATTTCTGGGAGTAACCCTTGGCAACTAGTCTGGCTTTGTATTTGTAGATATTCCCTTCTGTGTCTGACTTTACTTTGAAAGTCCACTTACTTCCTATAGTTTTGTGGTTAGAAGGGAGCTCTGAGCGTGAGTGTCCAGGTTTTATTTTCTTGAAGTGATTTAAATTCTTCTTCTGCTGCCTTTCTCCATTTATTGGCTTAACATTTTGGCAGCTTTTCTATGTCTTCCCAGGATGTTGCTTCAAGTGTGCTATGTGTTTTGACAGTGTATGACCAGCTTATGGGGTGGTATCCCCTTTGTAGTCTGAGTGGATTTTCTGACTTCAGGAAGTTCAGCAGGATCCCGGTGGGGAAATTGATTTAGGCAATGCGAGTTCCACCTCTTGTTCTGACTCTCTATCTGGGAACCAAGTAGCAAAAGATGAAGCTATCCACAAAAGAGAGTCTTTTTTTAAGTAACCGGTCCTTTTACAGCAAAAACAGGCTCTACTTACTTTGTTGTGCTTTGTGCCTTTGTACATCTTAAGAGTTTTGTCATGGTGCGTATTTGCTTTTCTTCTGTCATATTCATCGATTAATTTCCCTTTGACAAATTCTAGTGTCAGTTCCTGCTCTTGTCTGGTTTCTAAAGCGTTTTTAAGAGCAGTATATGTCTCTGGAAGGCTGCAGAGGAGCAGGGCAACAATAAGATAATAACAATATTATTGTTGATGTCCTCACTGATGGCGTGTAGCTGCTCTATGATTTCTAGCATAACTTTCATGTGGTCACACACATGCTGGCCTTCTTCTAGTCTCATCTTATAAAGCTTTCTTAGTAGAAACAGCTTGCTGTTTAAACTTGAACGCTCATGCAGTTCTTGTAATGAAGTTCACATACCTTTGGCTGTTTTCTTTGTTTTTATGTGGATAAGCTGGTCATCTTCCACTAGTAAGCTTATAAATTGCTTTTGCCTGTCTGTTCTTCCTGTCCAAGTCCTCCGTCTCTTTGTCTGTGGGTTTGTCTGTATTCAGCACTTGCCACAAGTCACCCTTGCCTAGAATCATTTCTAGTTTAAACTTCCACAGCTGGTAATTGGCATTGTTCAACTTTGCAATTGCAAACTTCTCATCTGAACCGCTGGCCATATTTTAGTAAATTGTTTACAGTACTCACTGATTCACTGTAGAATTCTTTCCAGTGCCTGGGCTTGTAGTATCCTCTGCAATGCCTCTCGGTGCTGCTGGGTGCCTGCTGGGTGTGCGTGGACCCAAAATTTGTTGTGCAGAGTATTGAAAGTATGCGCTGGAAGCTTCTTGGATACAGCAAATGGCTTTACTTTTTTGGAGGATTAGCAATGCATGTCTTACAGAATTAGAAACATGAACAGGAACAAGGAGCATACAAGTACATACATTGAACAAAGACAGAACATCCTGTGTTCACATTACCATAGAATAACACACTAACAATGCAGTGCCACCTGCTGGATAGAAAGGTATAATGCATACAGTATTGTCAGTTTATTTTAAACTATGCTGTTGTATTTCCAACAGTTGCAACCTTGCGAACCAATAGTGACAATATCACCCAAGGTGAGCCAGTTGTCAGGAGTCAATTATGTTTGCAGTTTCCTTTGTATGAGTTTAGAGTCGAGTAATTAGAAGGAAGAAAGAAGACTGATGATTAGTTGCAAAAACCTTGCATATTCCTCTTTGTGACATAATAAAAGTTGATTTGAAAATAAGTTCTCTATTCCTATAAACTGGGACCCGTCTATAATTAATAGATTTGACAACTCTTTGCACCCAGGAACCCTCAAAACAATCCCACTGATCTACACTTGGTGGACATTGAGGACATGTCACAGGTCTAGCTAGACTCTAGCACCAGAGGCCAGGGCTCTGGATCTAACAAGCTATGGAGCCTCATGCTGCCCGAAAAATTCTGGCCCGACATCACTATCCAGAGACCTGGGAATCAAAAGGAAGCCGTGTGGGACCTATGAAGTGTTTCTCAGGTTAGTGACATTGCTTTCATTAACCAACAATAAAGAGGGCACACAAGGGGGCATAGGGACCATCAAGTGACCCCTGAACTCTCTAAACTACAGAAGCCTGACCACTAAACTCTATACATCAGAGAGGTCTGACTGCTAAGCCGTATACACTATGGAGGCCTGACTGCTCTCACTGTATACACTATAGGAGGTCTGAGCACTGCACTTTGTACTCTATGGAAGCTTAATCATTGCACTGTATTGACTATGGAGGCCTGACCACTGTACTGTATACACCATGGAGTCCTAAATGCTGCACTGTATACACTATAGAGCCCTGGTTTGGTTTTGTGCTTCCCTGAGCAAGACTAAAATCAGCCCCCCCCCCACATCTAAATTTGTACACCCCAACCGCGGTATACTGTACTGTTCTCGTCTGAGGCTCATGAGGAAGCTGCAGCCATTCACAGTGAACAGCTGCAGCTTCTTCATCAGAAAGAAAGAGGGGCACCTCCAAGTGTAGACTTTTAAAAGCATTAAATAAGGAACAAGTAGGAGCTTGGCAAAGGAGCACCCCAGACAAACTATCCTCAGTGCACATGCTTGGAAACGCATCACGGACACATTGGTGACGTCATCAGGCCCAACGTTGTGCTCCACAAGTACTCCAGGCCTCTCTCGCAGTCTCTTCTACACACCAGCCAGCTTCTGGGACCCCTGTGAGTGGCAGACAGAGCAGTAGCAGATGCGGTTCACAGACTGACCCCGCAGGTGTTGCTCTAATTACATATCTTTTTGGCTCTATACACCACCACAATGGATTTGAAATGAAACAAACAAGATGTGCTTTAACTGCAGCCTTTCAGCTTTAATTTAAGGGTATTTACATCCAAATCAGGTGAAGGGTGTAGGAATTACAACAGTTTGTATATGTGCCTCCCACTTTTTAAGGGACCAAAAGTAATGGGACAGATTTACAATCATTCATCAAACTTTCACTTTTTAATACTTGGTTGCAAATCCTTTGCAGTCAATTACGGCCTGAAGTCTGGAACGCATAGACATTACCAGATGCTGGGTTTCATCCCTGGTGATGCTCTGCCAGGCCTCTACTGAAACTGTCTTCAGTTCCTGCTTGTTCTTGAGGTATTTTCCCTTCAGTTTTGTCTTCAGCAAGTGAAATGCTTGCTCCATCGGATTCAGGTCAGGTGATTGACTTGGCCATTGCATAACATTCCACTTCTTTCCCTTAAAAAAATCTTTGGTTGCTTTCGCAGTATGCTTTGGGTCATTGTCCATCTGCACTGTGAAGTGCCGTCCAATGAGTTCTGAAGCATTTTGCTGAATATGAGCAGATAATATTACCCGAAACACTTCAGAATTCATCCTGATGCTTTTGTCAGCAGTCACATTAATAAATACAAGAGAACCAGTTCCACTGACAGTCATACATGCCCACGCCATGACACTACCACCACCATGCTTCACTTATGAGGTGGTATGCTTTGGATCATGAGCAGTTCCGTTCCTTCTCCATACGCTTCTCTTCCCATCACTCTGGTATAAGTTGATCTTGGTCTCATCTGTCCATAGGATGTTGGTCCAGAACTGTGAAGGCTTTTTTTAGATGTTTGGCAAACTCTAATCTGGCCTTCCTGTTTTTGAGGCTCACCAATGGTTTACATCTTGTTGTGAACCCTCTGTATTCACTCTGGTGAAGTCTTCTCTTGATTGTTGACTTTGACACACATACACCTACCTCCTGGAGAGTGTTCTTGATCTGGCCAACTGTTGTGAAGGGCATTTTCTTCACCAGGGAAAGAATTCATCGGCCATCCACCACAGTTGTTTTCCGTGGTCTTCTGGGTCTTTTGGTGTTGCTGAGCTCACCGATGCGTTCTTTTTTTAAGGATGTTCCAAACAGTTGATTTGGCCACACCTAATGTTTTTGCTATCTCTGATGGGTTTGTTTTGTTTTTTCAGCCTAATGATGGCTTGCTTCACTGATAGTGACAGCTCTTTGGATCTCATATTGAGAGTTGACTGGAACAGATTCCATGCAAATAGCACACTTGAAATTAACTCTGGACCTTTTATCTGCTCCTTGTAAATGGGATAATGAGGGAACAACACATACCTGGCCATGGAACAGCTGAGCAGCCAATTGTCCCATTACTTTTGGTCCTTTAAAAAGTGGGAGGCACATATAAAAACTGTTGTAATTCATACACCGTTCACCTGATTTGGATGTAAATACCCTCAAAATGAAAGCTGAAAGTCTGCAGTTAAAGCACATCTTGTTTGTTTAATTACAAATACATTGTGGTGGTGTATAGAGCCAAAAAGATTAGAATTGTGTCAATGTCCCAATATGGTATTTATGGACCTGACTATTTATCTTAACAGTCCTTTTTAAATTTTTGGGGGATAGAGGGTTAGGGCCAGGTCACCCTTAAGTAGTTTTAGATTCAATTGGCAGACTCAGAGACTTCAATAAGAGGACAGCCGAGCAGGGAAAGGCCCCAGTAAGGCGCCCCATCTGCACATGCAGGAATGCTGTCTCCTATGGCAACAGTCTTTAACAGCTCCTAACTCAAAACGTAACAGTTCCTTCAGCTTCACAACTGCCTCTTCTAGTTCTTCAACACTGAGCTCTCAGTCTTTCACTAGACCTTCTGATTCACCGACTCTGAATCCCTTGAGCTCCTCCAATCTTTGTGGTGGTATCTCCCTCAAGCGTCACCCACGCTTTCCTGCTGGGTCCCTAGCTTGGCACTCCAATTACTTCTCAAGCTTCACCCCTGCTGTCCGGCTCAGTCCCTCACTTGACACACAAGGCTGCTCTGCAAGCGTCACCTCTGCTGGTTGGGTCCCGGACTTGATCACCATCTGAATTTTCCCGATTCTTCACCGTGCCCGTTCGGTGAGAATGCTGCTCCGGTACTTGCTTCAGTTACTCACTGTGGTCCCCAGTAAAGGTTGTCGGTCCCCTAGTGGCGATAGCTTCTCTTCTACCTCCGACCACGACAGGTTCTCTGCCCGACAGAACCGTCACTTTTGGTTGGATTGCAAGCCGTAGTCCCAACCCTGCGCTGCTCTTACTTCTGGGTAGGCCCTTACCCAGTCTGGCAGCCAAATGCCCCCGGGATAGGCCCAATCTCTGGCCTAGAAGCCCAGGGCATATGACACACATCCACCTAGACAGCCATCTGGGTGGCGCAGAACACAGATCACCCGACTCCACCCAAATATATAGGTACTCCCAGCAGGCCAAGGTATTTAAAAAAAAAAAAACCCTGCCCATTGGCTGAGATACCCCATATACCCATAACCTGAACTTGGGTTGCCCTCTCATATCTAGTACCACCAAGTACCCGGCCACCTTGTGGTAGAAGAGAAAAGTGCAACAAGGCCAAACTTAGGGAGAAATCAATGGCTCTCTATCATTCAACCAGGATAACTACTCAGAGTCCTGGCAAGTAAATTTGTGAGGAGCTCCCTGCCTAAGCTACAGGGTGCTACATAGGCTTCCTCATCAGACCCCAAGACAGGATTCGTCAACATATGTGGTCAGTGGGGCAGAGGATGGGGTCAGCGAGACATAGGATGGGGTCAGCAGAACAGAGAAGGAGGGGGCACTGGTGGGCAATGATGAGGAGGCACCAATATGCGGCACCGATAGGCAGCACTGATGGGGCTGCACTAATTAGGACACTGCTGATCAGTCCCTTGATTATCAGTGTAGATGTCCCCTGTCACACTGTCCATTTACCGGTTCTCCTCTCTTTACGCTGTGACAGCGTAAGGAAAGGAATGCCAATATCTGGCGAGTGTGTTTAAATCATGATCGTGTGGTAAAGGGTCGCTGTGATTTACACTTTACCCCGATCTACGATTAGCTGTGTCTGAAGGACATCATTGGGCTATAGCACGGTCGCCTGGGGCAGCAATGCTCCCTTGAAAATTGCTGCCCAAGGCAAAGCCTTGTTTGCCTTGTGGTAGATGGGCCCCTGCCCTGAGTGCCACACTGTATGCATTACAGAGCCCTGACTGCTGCACTGTATACACAATGGAGGCATGACTACTGACACTTTATACATTTCAGAAGCCTGACCATGGCACAAAATATACTACAGTGGCCTAAACACTGCACAGTATACACTACAGAGGCTGACCACTGCGCTGTATACACTACAAAGGCCTTAAGATTGTACCGAGATGGATAGATATATATCTATCTCAACCCCACTATACAAGAAGATATTCTTATTATGAAGATTGAACATATTACTTAGAAAATATTTCAGAACAAATATTGCTGCCCTTGGACACGCTTAGTGGTTGGAAGTGGTATTACCTAAAGCTACAAAAAGGTAATCAATAGATCTTTCAACCAATGAAAAGGTTACACCTTCTGGGCTAGGCTTATTATAATTTGTATGAGTCTATTGTCCAATATGGTATATGGGATCAAGATAGATGCCATGGAAGAAGACTCAGAGACACACACACACACACACACACACACACACTCCATTCATCTACTCATATCTCCACATACATTAAGATTCATTGATACCTTATACTTTGAAACTCTGAGGACGCAAGACGTAATCCCTCTCTAGGCAGAAGCAATCTTGTAAACCACAGCAGCCATTTTAAAACTCTGGTAACCATCATTTCAAACCAGTAGCCTTTTTGGAAAGGGTAATTACGGCACGTCGTGTTGATGTTTACCTTATATTCAATTGTGTTATCTTAAATATTGATTGATTATTATATACAGTTGGATAACTATTTTTCCCCAGTCAATAACCGCCTTGTAGATTTTTCTCTAAGCTTCAATTTTTCATTATAAATTTTATAGTTTCCAACCTATTGACATATCAAACGTCTAATTTTATTTCACGTTATTAATCACTTACTTACCTGTAGTATAGGAACAGTAACAGGGAATTCAAGAAATACAGACGTTCTGTTCAATTGTCATATTTACTTAGTTATTGATTCTACAGGGCAGTTTTATCAATTCTGTGTCATTTAAAAAGTACAACGCTGCCATTAGCTGTTTCAATTACTTTTCTTGATTTTATGTAACAATTGTTTTTGTCTACCAAAATAGAGAACATATACACACACATATATATACACACACACACACACACACACACACACACACATACACACATATATATATATATATATATATATATATATATATATACATATACATATACATATACACATATACACACACACACACACATATATATATATATATATATATTTTGCATGAATACAGGTCTGGTGAATAAATCTCCAATTTTTAGTCTGTGTTCATATTGATTGATCCTGTATCTTAAAAATATTATCATTTAAAAATGATTCATAAATACCCTGCAGGAAAATTATCCTTATAAGCACAGCATGAGCGTTCTGTCCAATTGGGAGTTTCGGATCCCCGGTTCCACCCTTGCATTTCCCACAATAACAAAAAATAAATAATCCTAAATTGAAAATGTGCCCCCCCCCCCACAATGGCCACAACAAGTGTGCACACCTACATGCAGATTGAGGACCTCAAGCAGTATTAAACCCAAAACCAAAAATGTATTGTATTGAAGCTTACCAATGCTTTTTTTACCTTCCTGTTTTCACCTGATGATCTGGCCAGTTATACACCTCCTCTATTAATGAGGCACAACTCTGGATGAATTAGAACAGGAGGCACAGCAGGCAGCACCATTGTCATTCAGGTGGGGAGGGGGGGATTGTAGTGTTAAATTTATTAAAATATATTAGCAGAATTAGATACACTAAGCCAAACTCCAACTCACACTTTATAATCAGTAACAGCAGACAGTTTTATTTCCTTTTTGGTTTTGCATGAATAAAAAAAAGCTGATCATTTTAAAAATCACCCCTGCCAGTGTTAAATAGCTTGTATCATCCATGTAAACTGATACATTCTGCTGGAGAGGCTTGTGCTTTTGAAAAAACAATAGATTTGCTGGCTGGATCAGCAGATGTTAAAAAAAAAGAAAAAATTAACAAAGCCTAAATAAGAAAATGAATGCAGCCATCACATCTAAGAATTAGTAATCTGCAGTATAATAAATGTTTGCTTTTGGGTTTATTACCGCTTTAAGTCTTCAGCACCTACCAAAAATTAAAATGCCAATTTTGGGTTGGGCTGAGCCTTTTAGACAAAGCACTATTTTTTTATTAATTTTTTTCAGTAAGGTGGCTAAGTGGTTAGAGCTCTTTTCTTGCAGTGTTGGGTGCTTATTTCCTTGTAAAAAAAAATAAAAATAAAAAAAAATAAAAAAATAAAAGACACCACTATCTGCAGGACGTTTGTATGCTGCCCTGATTTGCTAGATATCTTCTGCTTGCTTCAGTTTTTACCCAGAAAAGGCTGCTGATCAACATAAATTTTATTTCCTATGACCATCAGCTCCATCTAGTGCCCATAATGTGGGATTTTCCCGGGTTCACTCTATTCTGTATGAATGAAAAGCATTGAACTTTGAGAGAAAATAGCTTAATGACCTTCAATCTTTCCCCTTTTTGCCCAGACGCGTCTACATGCAGTGTCATAGGATGACTAGCTCTGCAAATGTATACATCTATAAATACACCCCATAATCTTATGGGAAGCTTTTTTGTTGAAGTGAATGGTCTTTTAACAGGGTGTCTTTAGATGTGTCCAGTTTTTTCATTCAAACTCCTACAGAAAGTACTAATTGTTGGCTGCTGACATCATTTTGTGGAGAAAACAGAATGTACACCACTAAACTCATATTAATCTTTTAAAGCCACGCGGAAAATGCCCTTTGTTGAACTTTTTCAATTATTCATCCCTTGCTTCAGACACACTTGACCTGTCAGCCACAGACGTTTTAAATTAAACAATTTTCTCCTATTAATCTGGTAGGTTATGATTATAAACCATGCTGTTTTAAAGTATCCTGACATATCACAGGTTAACAAACCTATTATTGTTCGGTGGAAGAATTACCAGTAAATTAAATGTTTTTCTCATTGCCAGAAACGTGACCCAATGGTGGTCATTTAGACCAGTGGTGGTATAACATGGAGGTTCTGGAGCTCACAGCAAACTATTAGTTATCAGTAAATGGAGATTTCAAGGAAAATCTCAGCTAAAAACAACGGCAATTTTCAATAATCCACACCTACTAAAACTACCACTTTGTAGCGTGTACATTATTAAGCACACACAAAAGGATGAATTACATACTGAGCATACATGCTAGCAGGGGCGTTGCCAGGTGGCAAAAAGACCAGGGGCTTCAGCTCGAAGTCCAAGCCAAGCCCGGGGGGGGGGGGGAGGTGCGGAGGGGGTTAAGGGGTGGTGTATGTGATGCAGGCTTTTTTTTGGCTGGGCCGTAACCTATTTGACCTACCTACACTGACCTACCTACACTGACAGTAGTGACCTACCTACACTGACATTTACATATGTTATCTGACCTACCTCAGCTCAGCCGTGGTGTGCGGTGTCGCAGCGGGCAGGCAGTCAGTAAGTCGTCAGAGGAGGAGCCGATGTGGCGAGGCGGCCGCATTGTAATTCCCGCCTGCTGGAGCCTGCAGCGCCTATGATGGACGTCACATGTCCCGCAATCCCACCATTGGACCAGTGGAACATCCATCTTAGGCGTTGCAGGCTCCAGAAGGCGGGACCTGCTATGTCCCACTGATCTGTCCATCATGACAGCGCAATGCCTATGATGGACCGTCAATCCTAGGATCACGGGCGGGACCATGTGCGACGTGACGAGGGACGCACACTCTGTCCACGTGACTGGGCGCTCGCTCATTCTCGCTCATGCGCAGTGCGGCGCCACACTTTCATGGAGGACTCAGGGCTAATAATGTTAAATTAAATGGCCGAGACTCTGGGCTTTTCGGGGTCACATTCGGGGCTTCAGCCATCCCCTCCAAACGCCCCTGCATGCTAGTCACTTTATTGAACTCTGGTATTGCATGAATCTATCTGTAGCATTCTTCTAGGCAAGTTACTGGATTGGCTAGGTAAATTTAGGTGTTTTTTTTTTTTGGCTTCCCTGTAATCAGTGGAGCAGTTTGTGATTGTTTTGGGCTGTTCTGGGCTTTGCAGGCTGCAAGTCTGATTGCTCCCCTGGTTTTTTGGAGTATTCCAGAATATAGTGGGTTGGGAGGGAGCAAGTCAGCAGCCTGAATATGTATGTGGCCTCAGCCAATCCCTGGGGGAGGATGTCCAGTAAATGGCTGGGGAGTGCATAAATAGTCCAAGAGGTGAAGTTACCAGCCTGCAGGGCTGCTGTCCTTCTAGGCAGTCCACTGCATCAGAGCAGGTAAGTATAACATATTTGTTATTTGGATTGGGAAGAAAAAATGAGACTTTACAATCACTTTAAGCTGGGGGGGGCCGTTTGCTGAAAGGCTCTGGAGCTAGTCAAGGGATTTCACTGAGGATCTGGTCTGAAGAGTTCACTAAGGAAATTTCTCTCTAAAATTGGAAGGAGGATTCAAGTATCCAGGGACATTGTGAGTACAGACCTGAGTGTAGGATCCTGGTGACTGTTGCTACTGCTACACCCTGTGCATCAGTACTAGTGATTGCCTGGTCTGGGACATTTCCTTTGTCGTCTCAGTGCAGTCCATTTCTCTAGGCCTTTGCTAGAGGGACTGTTCCAAGAAGTAGTTACAAAATGGAGGGTGTCCTATGATCATCGTTCAGCTCCCACAGCTCCCTATGCTCTATCCCAGTTAGCCCAGCTGGATAAAACAAAAACTGTGCCTGTCTTCATTTCAGGCCGCAAAAGCAACAAAATGTGATTATTTTAAAAGGGGGGGTGATAATTTTTTATACCCACTGTAGATACATAAATAAGGAACAACTAACAACTAAGGAGCAAAGAGGGCGAGAGGAATTTGGTTCCAAAAGATGGAACAGTTGGGAGCTATAGACAATCCTGCTTAACAAGTTAGGAACACACGGAATTTCTGGCAGACCAATAGATATTTTTCTGTACTTACATTTATTTTAATGAAAAAAAACAAAAAAGGAAAGATGCATGTATTGGAAAGATACTGTTTTTTTTTTTTTTTTTTGCCCTTACATACAGTATAACCAGGTTCACGTTCTAAGTTAGGATGCTGTAAGATTTATTGCAAAAAGTGTCCTTGCAGCTAGCTAACAGTTCAAGGTTAAGTTCACCTTTTCACAAAAATAAAAAAGTAAACTAACTCCAAATATCCTGGCCCCTGCACATAGCAGCTGTGATGCCCAGTGCATCCGGTGTAATGGTACGTACACCATACACTGCAATACACATCACAAAAGCGAGTATACATTATAATGCCTGCAATGGCAAGAGCTCATTGGTCAGCACAACCACATGACCCCCACTTCTTTCTCCTGGGACAGATTACTGGTCAGAGAAGCCCCAGATGTGCGTCTCATTAGCCAGTATGGTCATGTGACCAATATGCGCTTGTCATTGCGAGTTATGATGGATTCTCACTCTAGGGAGGTGTACAGACGACACAGGTAGAACGGGGCATCATGTTCGCTATGTGCAATGGGGCCCGGAGGGGTGACAAGGATATTTGGAGTAAGTTTACCTTTTTATTTTTTGTGAAACTTATCCTTCAAAAGATGGTATATGCAGCTCTATTTTAAAAAAACCATGGCATTCATGAAAATCTTGTTTTGACATGGAATGCGCATGTTCAGCCATTGCACACACTGGCATGGCAGTGAGGTTTGAAGCTATAATTATATTTAATTTCAAAGTGACACTGGACTTCTGACTGTGCAATCAGGAGTATCAGTAGCTCCCAGCCTGCTCTAGTCTAGTATGTGTCGTTTCTGGGTTATGATGTTGTTCTTTGTTGTTTTCATGATTTGCTGTATCCATTAAGGATTAATATACACTTTGATTTCCTGCAGTATTTTTCGGGGCTTCAGTCACCCCCTCCCGGTGCCCCTGCATGCTAGTCACTTTATTGATTTATTTTGTGTGATTTATTAACTAAAAACAATGTAGTAAGAGCTAGCTACAACCTACATATATGCATAGATGCACCTCCACCCATAAATAAAGACGTGCACATGACCAGTTCTGCATATTATTGCTATTCCATACCATCCTATATTCCTGAGAAATACAAGAAGCCGATGGGTTCTCCTGGGCAAGCTCTACGCCCCTTCCTAGTGCCCAGACACATCAAGAAATCCCCAAATGCCAGCACTATCTACTTCAAGTGCACTAAATTCAGAAAGCAGATTCAATTTACCTTCATCAGCAAACCAGCACATTCTGAAAGTGGGCATTGCTAGGTGAAAATGCTGCTCTTGCCTAAGGGGCCATTCGAGGTGTTGCCACTTTATTACAGGAAGGTGGGCCACAGGCTTGAACTGGCTCGATCATTAGGTTCAAATTAGAAGCAAAACACCTATAAAAAAAAAAAAATATATGGACAGATTGGAAAAAGTGTAGAGGGAAGCTTTTTTTCACGCATCTTCATTTCATTTCAGGGGTTGCATACAATAATTCACTTTGTTTTGGTATGATGGGTGACCAGGGAACCACATTCCTATTCCTAAGTTTTGAAACCAAAAAAACCTGATCCCTTTCACCGTAGTATTGGGACTTTCAAGGCACCTAATACATAAAACCATATATTTAAAAAATTGCAGTTGGACTTTGATATACAAAGATTAAAATGTGCAATTTACAGTATACACTAATAGTTGACAACAGGGGTGTCTAACCTTTTGACCTTCCTGGGCCACACTGGAAGAAGAGGAATGGTCATGGGCCACAGATAAAATACACTAAAAATAAGGATAGATGATGAGCAGAAAAAGTCAGGCAGATTACAAGATATAGATAATGTAATAAAAAATATAAAAAAAACCAAAAAACGTTTTAGACGCACTAATGCCCCGTACACACGATCCGAAAATCGTACGAAAAATGCTGCATTCGTATTGATCGTACGATAATCGGATCGTTAGCACAGAGCTTTCGAGAGCCGATCAGGACAGTTCATCTGATATTATTCTATTGGACATGCACGGAAATTTTTTTTGTAGGATGCCAGATCGTACGTTTTTCGTTTCATCAGTACACCTATCGTTCGAAAATGCAATACAAATGCATTACAACACATGACATCACTTCTGAATTTTTATGCTGTCGTACGGGAATTTTCGTGACTCATCAGATTCGACGTGAGATCAGCATGCAAAAAAAAAAAAAAAAAAACGGCCGATCATTCGTCCGATAATCAGATCGTGTGTACGGGGCATTACTCATCAAATATCTGGTTGGATGGATGAAGTAGCAATTCTCAAGGTGCTCAGATATTTTGGTTCTAATTTTGCCCTTCATGTGCTTCATCCCTGAAAATAGTTGTTCACATATATTAGGTGCTGCTGAAAACTGGTGATATGAATAAGAAGTGATTGTGAAGAATGCAATATTTTTCTTTGAGAAGATAAAAAAAAAAAACATTATAAATGTCCAGTAAAGAGGCACTGTCAAATATTTCCTAAGCCGCATGTGCTCACTAAGTGTAAACGCATTAAAAAAAATAAAAAATTAACATTAAGAAGGTTTATAATTTTGTGTTGGGCCACATTCATAGCCCTCTATATACAGTGGGTATTGAAAAGAATCACCCCCCCCCCCCCTTAATATAATCACATTTTGTTGCTTTACAGCCTAAAATTAGGACAGACAATTTTTGTTTAATCCAGCTGTATTTACTAGTGCAACTTCTAAAACATCCAAGTAAAAAATATACGACAAACATGTCTGAAAAAATTTAAAAAAACAGAATCAGTGAGTTGGAAAAAGGATCACCCCCTTTTGTTAGTATTCCGTTGGACCACATTTGGCTTTATTTACAGCCTTCAATCTGTTGGGATATGTCTCTATTAACTTTGCACTATTTGCCCACTCTTCTTTCCAGAACTGCTCAAGTTCAGTTACATTTTATGGTGACAGTTTGTGAACTGCATTCTTCATGTCATTCCACAGATTTTCAATGGCAAAAGCAAAGCAAAAAAAAAGGTAGGACTCTGCAACAAAGTTTGTTAAAATCCCTGCAATGTACATTGACCTCCCAGCAAAAGTGGAGTTACTATCAGTATTATTTTGTTGACAAAAATATGTTGAAGAAATTAAAACCATTTTAGGCGACTAAAATATGACTAAAACTAGAACAATTCAGATGACTAAAATACAACTAAAACAATTCAGATGACTAAAATATGACTAAAACCAAGATGGCATTTTAGTCAAAAGACTAAATGACTAAAACAAAATCAAACTTTGACGTCAAAATTGACACTGGTTGTAGATCACAACAGCTAAACCTGTGTCTCTAGTGTTCAAACCTTAACACCATAAATAATAACATGTTAACAGATTTTAATGCAGGAGTATATAATGAGTTTGGAAATTCTAGAGAAATGCTAAAATAATGCATTACAATTTAACTAAATATTAGTCGACTAAAATACAAACAAAACAATTCAGACGACTGAAATTAACCCAAAACTAAAATGGCATTTTAGTCAAAAGACTATGGAGTTGATTTACTAAAGGCAAATATACTGTGCACTGCAAGTGCACTTGCTCTAGAGCTTAGTAAATTAGGTAAAGCTTCACTTTGCAAAGAATACTTAATCATATGCAAGAAAAGTAAAAAAACAGCAATTTTGATTGTACATGATTTAATGATAGAAAACTGGTTTCTCTCAATTCAGAGTTTCCTCTCAGATCTAGAGCAAGTGCACATGCAGAGCACAGTATATTTGCCTTTAGTAAATCAATCTCCCATCAGTAAAGCCAAATCGAAATGTAACGTCAAAATTAACACTTGTTACTAATTAAAGTACATGGGTATGGTCTGTGAGAATGCTTGTACATAGAAATGGTTATTTAGAAGCAGATGAATTTTTTTCCTGTAACTACAGGTTGTTGTAAATTATCAGTGTATATTGTAAATCGCAAATTTTTATTTTTGTATAAGAAATGAAGAAAAATTGTATTTTTTTTTTTAATGTTTTTTTTCTTGTAATGTGGCACATTGAAAGTCCCAATATTACAGCGAAAGTTACAGTGCCTTGAAAAAGTATTCATACCCCTTGAACATGTCCACATTTTGTCATGTTACAAACAAAAACGTAAATGTATTTGGTTGGGATCTTATGTGTCACCTTGGTGTGTTTATTGGTCCAGAAACGCACCAGCACCTTTGCAGCCATGGTGCTATTTGCTGGGTGTCTGGTGTGCTTCTGTACCTTTAAGAAGGGATGGGCTGCCCTTCAGTCCACCTGCCAGCATTTATCCATCAGAATGCATGTGCCTCCACTGTGGGGACACTCACATTTTAGTGTTAGGACCACAGATATCAGGGTGCCGTGACGAGGCTCTGTGGCTTACGCATGCATTTGCAAATGCGTGCGGACTAAACCCCTGTTTTTAACGCGTACTGTTAGACAGGTCAATTTGGTTGTCTGCGAGTTGGTGGTAAGTAGGCTTTGGTTTTTTCCTGGGCATTCCCCATTTCCCCATTTGCTTGCATCTTATGTGATAGACCAACACAAAGTGGCACATAATGTGAAGTGGAAGGAAAATAATAAAATGGTTTTCAAAATTTTTTACAAATAAATATGTGAAAAGTGTGGTGTGCATTTGTACGCAGCCCTCCTGAGTCAATACTTTGTAGAACCACCTTTCACTGCAATTACAGCTGCAAGACTTTTTGGGGATGTCTCTACCAGCTTTGCACATCTAGAGAGAGACATTTTTGCCCAATCTTATTTGCATAATAGCTCAAGCTCTGTCAGATTGGATGGAGAGAGTCTGAACAGCAATTGTCAAGTCTTGTCACAGATTCTCAATTGGATTTAGGTCTGGACTTTGACTGGGCCATTCTAACACATAAATATGCTTTGATCTAAACCATCCCATTGTAGCCCTGGCTGTATGTTTAGGGTAGTTGTCCTGCTGGAAGGTGAGCCTCCACAACAGTCTCAAGTCAGTTGCAGACTTATGCCCTGTACACATGATCGGACATTGATCGGACATTCCGACAACAAAATCCATGGATTTTTTCCGACGGATGTTGGCTTGAACTTGTCTTGCATACACACGGTCACACAAAGTTGTCGGAAAATCCGATCGTTCTGAACGTGGTGACGTAAAACATGTACATCGGGACTATAAACGGGGCAGTAGACAATGGCTTTCGTTTCTTAATTTATTCTGAGCATGCGTGGCACTTTGTGTGTCGGATTTGTGTACCCACGATCGGAATTTCCGACAATGGATGTTGTTGTCGGAAAATTTTATAGCAAGCTCTCAAACTTTGTGTGTCGGAAATTCCTATGGAAAATGTGTTATGGAGCCTACACACGGTCGGAATTTCCGACAACAAGGTCCTATCACACATTTTCCGTCGGAAAATCCTATCGGGTGTACAAGGCATAACAGATTTTCTTCTAAGATTGCCCTGTATTTGGCTCCATCCATCTTCCCATCAACTCTGACCAGCTTCCCTGTCCCTGCTGAAGAAAAGCATCCCCACACCATAATGCTGCCACCACCATGTTTCACGGTGGGGATGGTGTGTTCAGGGTGATGTACAGTGTTAATTTTCCGCCACACATAGCATTTTCCTTTTAGGCCAAAAAGTTCCATTTTGGTCTAATCTGACCAGAGCACCTTCTTCCACGTTTGCTGTGTCCCCTACATGGCTTTTTGCAAACTGCAAACAGGACTTCTTATGGCTTTCTTTCAACAATGGCTTTCTTCTTGCCACTCTTCCATAAAGGCCAGATTTGTGGAGTGCATGACTAATAGTTGTCCTGTGGACAGATTCTCCCACCTGAGTTGTGGATCTCTGCAGCTCCTCCAGAGAGTTACAATGTTTTTCTGATTAATGCTCTCCTTGCCCGGCCTGTCAGTTTAGTTGGACGGCCATGTCTTAGTAGGTTTGTAGTTGTGCCATACTCTTTCCATTTTCGGATGATGGATTGAACAGTGCTCCATGAGAGGTTCAAAGTTTGGGATATATTTTTTTATAACCTAACCCTGCTTTAAAATTCTCCACAACTTTATCCCCTGACCTGTCTAGCGTCTTTCTTGGCCTTCATGACGTACGTTTGTTTACTAAGGTTCTCTAACAAACCTCTGAGGGCTTCACCAGAACAGCTGTATTTATAATGAGAATAAATTACACACAGGTGGACTCTATTTACCAATTAGGTGACTTCTGAGGACAATTGGTTCCACTAGATTTTAGTTAGGGGTATCAGAGTAAAGGAGGCTGAATACAAATGCACACCACACTTTTCAGATATTTGTACACAAATTTGAAAACCTTTTATCATTTTCCTTCCACTTCACAATCAGGTGTCACTTTGTGTTGGTCTATCACATAAAATCCCAATAAAATACATTTACGTTTTTGGTCGCAACATGACAAATGTGGAAAATTTCAAGGGTTATGAATACTTTTTCAAGGCACTGTATTCTTATTTAATTTTTTTATAAGGTTTACATACAGTTTAAAATTCTTGCTGTATTCTGCATATTTGAGTTGCTGTCTGGTCCCTCTTTGCTGCCTATGTGCCCTGTTTATATTCCCAGCATATTTGAAAAACCATATGGGAGGAGTTTAGGAGTTTTAAAGAACAGACTTCAAAATCTATTGTGCACATGAATTGGATTTGTGGCAAGTCTATTGATCAGGTACTAAGAATCTGGTAAAATACATATGGTACTGGTTATAGAGGTGTCGGCTTTTATTTGTGTGCTACAGTTCTGATTTACTTAGATCAAAAGAAGCAGCTGTCTGAAAAAAACAACTTTGATTGAATGAGTTAACCACAGAGCAAGGACGACACAAAGCAATGTCGGATGAACTGCAACCAAACTGTGAAAGAGAAAATGATAGGATGCCACATAGTGACAAAGTGACTATAATTTAGGCCTAAACACCGATACTAACAGTAACATCTTTTCAGTAACACAGAGAGAGATCTTGAGAAAAATAGCTCTATATGATTTTACACAATGGCTGTGATTCAAGAATACATAACCTCCTGTGCTGTACAAAGAACACACTTCTCTGAACATCAAATCGGTCATTTAACTTAAACTAGACCGTATTTTTAGGGCCAGTTTCTTTTTTACGATTGTTTTATTCATCTAAAAGTCATGTTTGCAGTGATAACCTATTGATCTGGTTATTGACAGTAATCTGATGTAGACATGTGCAATTCGTTTAGGTCCGAATTTGTTTAATGAATTTTGACAAATTTCGTTAATTCCGAAATTACGATTTTCCGAAAATTCTAAATTTCGGAAATCTAGTTAACTATTAATGAATATTAAATTATAGGTATTAGAATTTCCTTTCAAATTTGGCTGATAGTGAACGTAACGAGTACGAATTTATCCAAAGTGACGAATTATCTGAAATAACGCATGCCTTAGCTAAACTGATGGAACGTAACAATCTAATAATAAACCATTTTTATTATTATTATTTATTATTAAATTGTTCCATTCCATTTGTTTAGATGCGGCATTCGTTATTTCAGATAAATTTGTATTCGTTACGTTCACAGCCAAATTTAAAAGGATATTCCAGTATCTATATTTAAATAGTTATTTCAAATTTTCAAATTTTTGAATTTCCGAATTTCCAAATTCTGAAATCGAAAATTTGGAAATTTGAAAATGCGAAATTCGCAAATCGAAAATTCGAAATTTGGAAATCGAAAATTAAAAATTTGGAAAGTGAAAATTCAGAAAATCAAAAACTCGGAAATCGAAAATTTGGAAATTCTAAATTTGAATTTTCGGTTTTCCGAAAAAAAGCATAAAAACGAACTAAACGAAAATGAACAAATTTTTTGTCAGTGCACATGTCTAATCTGATCCCTATTTTAAAATCTTTGGAAAATCTATACATAATAATAAGGCCAAAAGTTACTTAAAAAGTAACTCCACTTTTGTTCAGAAAAGAAAAAAAAAAAAAACAGTCCCCTTTGGGTGATCCATGTACATTGCAGGCATTTAAAAAAAAACAAACAAAAAAAACAAAAAAAAAAAAACTTGTTGCAGATTCATTTCTGTTATTTTACAGAAATGCCGGTTTTTCTGTCTGCATGTGCAAATTGAATATGAATGGAAGTGACTTCATAATTATCAATCAGCTGCTGTACTTGTAGAAGTCAATGGAGAAAGTGGCAGGGTCTGCATCCCTTTAGACATGATTAGGTAGATGGGTATCTCACCAAAAATTATATTTTTGTTACAGGGGAGGCTTAAAATATGATTTGTATCTTAGTGCAGATTTCTGGGAAAATCAGTGAGCCAATAACAAAAGCAAGGAAATGACATTTCTGGGGTGCGTTCTGTGTAAAGAATGCCTCCAGGTTACCATATTGCATTGAATTTGACAGAAAATGACAACGCTGCTGATTGAAAAGGAAAGGTCATTTTTGATCACATTCAATTACGATACAACTCGAATAGAAATATTACATGCAAACTATTTTTTTTTTAATTTGCAATTTTTTTCCCCCATAAAATGCTCCTAAACAATTTGAACGTCTTTTTTTTTAAAGATTTTTTTTTTCTTTATGTACTGTAAAAACGCTAATAAAATGCTAATGCCCTAAAACTTTACTAGAAGCTTTCATCCAGCGTTTTTTTTTAAGCTTATAAAAAATGCTAGTGTGCATGGAGCCTGAAAGCTTTGATGTGTGGTTATCAGTGTGCAGCTACAGTCTGCCATTGGTTTGTACAGGCATCTGTATGCAACACTTGTCACTTTCAAGCATCTCCTATCCGCATAAACAAATGCATTCTTCATGCTGTACAAACCAAACAAGCCATTTAAAAAAAGCCCCCCCCCCCCAAAAAAAAGACAATCAATAAAACAATCAGGGATTACTTAACGACTTGCCGACCAGCTGCCATCATTATACAGAGGCAGGTCGGCAGGATCCCGTGAGCCGTCATAGCGGTACATCGGCTCCTTTAAGCAGAATAGCAAGTGCGCGCCCGCTGCACTACGGGGGTGCCGATGCTCATGGCCAGCGGTCGCGATGACCGCCAGCCACGCGCGATCACAGGCACGAGAGGCAGAACAGGGACGCGTGTGTTTAAAACACACAAATCCTTGTTCTGTGAGGAGAGGCAGATTGTGAGTTCCTACTAGCTAGGAACAACGATCAGTCATCTCCTATAGTCAGTCCCCTCCCCCTACAGTTCGAACACACACTAGGGAATACAATTAACCCCCTGATCACCCCAAATGTTAACCCCTTCCCTGCCAGTGACATTTACAGAGTAATCCGTGCATTTTTATAGCACTGATCGCTGTATAATTGTCAATGGTCCCAAAAATGTGTCAAAAGTTTCCAACCTGTCTGCCATAATGTCGCAGTCCTGATCCAAACCGCAGATCACCGACATTACTAGTAAAAAAAAAAATAAATAATAAAAATGCCATAAATCTATCCCCTATTTTTTAGACGCTATAACTTTTGCGCAAACCAATCAATATACGCTTATTGCAATTTTTATTGCCAAAAATATGTAGAATACATTTTGGCCTAATCTGAGGGAAAAAAAAAAGCTTTTTTAAAAAAAATTGGGGCTATTTATTATAGCAAAAAATTCAAAATATTGTGTTTTTCAAAATTGTCGCTCTTTTTGTTTATAGCACAAAAAATAAAAAATGCAGAGATCATCAAATACCACAAAAAGAAAGCTCTATTTGTGGGGAAAAAAAAAAGGACGTCAATTTTGTTTGGGTACAGCGCCACACTACAGCGCAATTGTCAGTTAAAGCGACGCAGTGCCGTATCGCAAAAAATGGCCTGGTCATTGAGCAGCCAAATCTTCCGGGGCTGAAGTGGTTAAACAGCAGCAGTTGAGACGATAACTACTTTGGTTATCAGTATGTAGTGTACTGTCCTGTACATGGCTAGGCAATGGGTGCAAAAACAAACCCCTGTTGTCTCAGTCAGTAAGCATAACAGTAAGTTCCACTGCTGCTTTAGGTGGAAGTACAAAAAAAAAAATTTTTCATAGTGTGAGATGTAAAAAACACCCAGTCGTCAGTGACAGTGGGGGTAAAAAAAAGGTCTTCACCTTTGGCATCAGGAAGAATGAATAAACACTATTATTAGTGTTAGTGAGGATAAAACAAAAGCCATCCTGGGTGTGGGGACAATTTATAAAAAAAAAAAAAATAAAAAAAAAAAACATCACTGGTGTTCAGTGAGAGCAAAAAAAAAAACCCACCATCATTGGTGTTAAGAGGAAACAATGGTAAAACCCCATCACTGGTGTACAATAGGGGCATGATAAAATTGGTGTTCAATGGGAACAATGATAAATCCCCATAATTAGTGTTCAATGGGAGCAATGATAATTCAAAAAAGGGCAGAGACATATTCCTGGGAATTACAGGCCAGTCAGCCTAACATCAATAGTGGATAAATTATTGGAGGAGATTATTAGGGACTATATCCAGAGATTTACTGAGGAAAAGAATATCATTAGTGGTAATCAGCATGGGTTTACGAAAGGACGTTCCTGCCAGACCAATCTTCTAACATTCTACGAGGACATGAGCTGCCATCTAGATAGGGGGAGGCCTGTGGATGTGGTGTATCTGGATTTTTCAAAGGCATTTGATACAGTCCCCCATAAATGCTTAATTTACAAGCTGAGATCTGCAGGCATGGACCATAGGATTTGTGCTCGGGTAAAAAACTGGTTACATGGAAGGGTCCAAAGGGTGGCGATAAATAACACGTACTCAGAATGGTCTGGAGTGGTGAGTGGGGTACCCCAGGGTTCTGTCTTGGGACCAATTCTATTCATAAATGATATAGAGTATGGGATAAATTGCTCAGTTTCAGGTTTTTGTGGATGACACAAAGATAAGCAGAGTAATAAAATCAGATCAGGATAAAGAAATTTTGCAGAATGACCTGAATAAAATAAAGGAGTGGGCAGACAAATGGCAAATGAGGTTTAATGAGAAATGTAAAAATAATGCACTTGGGGGCAAAAAACATAAATGCAAAATAGTCACTAGGTGGAGAACCTCTGGGAGAATCAAGGATGGAGAATGATCTAGGGGTGCTAATAGATAACAGACTGAGCAATAGCATGCAGTGTCAAGCTGCAGTTACCAAAGCAGGCAGATTAGCATGCATAAAAAGGGATATTTTCAAGGGTCAAAACTATAATTCTGCCACTTTATAAAACCCTGGTTAGGCCACATCTGTAGTATTCTGTCCAGTTCTGGTCACTGGTCTTCCGAAGGAATGTGCTGGAGCGAGTCCAAAGAAGGGCAACAAAACTAATAAGGGGACTGGAGGACCTCAATTACGAGTAACGACTGCAAACACTAAATTTATTATCGCTGGGAAAAAAAAAAAAAAAAAAGACAGACACTTGAGAGGGGACATAATAGTGATCTACAAATACCTTAATGGGGATCCCAGCATAGGAAATAAACTATTCAGACCTAGGGGAGTGTAAGAGGACACGGGGTCACACAACGAGATTGGAGGAGAAGCGGTGTAACCTTAAACTGCGCAGGGGCTTCTTCATTTATTATCAACTGTGTTTACTCTTTTTAAAAATCATAATGACAACAGAAACTACCCAAATGACCCTGATCAAAAGTTTACATACCCTGGTGATTTTGGCCTGATAACATGCACACAAGTTGACACAAAAGGGGTTTGAATGGCTATTAAAAAGGTAGCCATTCTCACCTGTGATCTGTGTCAATGAGTTTCTGGACTCCTAACAGACCCTTGCATCTTTCATCCAGTACTGCACTGACGTTTCTGGATTCTGAGTCGTGGGCAAAGCAAAAGAATTGTCAAAGGATCTGCGGGAAAAGGTAGTTGAACTGTATAAAACAGGAAAGGGATCTAAAAAGATATCCAAGGAAATGAGAATGTCAATCAGCAGTGTTCAAACTCTAATCAAGAAGTGGAAAATGAGGCGTTCTGTTGAAACCAAACCACGGTCAGGTAGACCAACTGAGATTTCAGCCACAACTGCCAGGAAAATTGTTTGGGATGCAAAGAAAAACACAAATGACTTCAGATGAAATACAGAACTCTCTGAAAACATGTGGTGTGGCTGTTTCAAGGTGCACAATAAGGAGGCGCTTGAAGAAAGATGGGCTGCATGGTCGAGTCGCCAGAAGAAAGCCATTACTACGCAAATGCCACAAAAGATCCCGCTTACAATACTCCAAACAGCACAGAAACAAGCCTCAAACCTTCTGGCACAAAGTCATTTGGAGTCATGAGACCAAAATGTAGATTTTTGGCCACAACCATAAACGCTACATTTGGAGAGGAGTCAACAAGGCTATGATGAAAAGGTACACCATTCCTACTGTGAAACACGGAAGTGGATCGCTAATGTTTTGGGGATGTGTGAGCTACAAAGACACGGGAAATTTAGTCAAAATTGATGGCAAGATGAATGCAGTATGTTATCAAAAAATACTGGAGGAACATTTGCATTCATCAGCCAGGAAGCTGCACATGGGACTTACTTGGACATTCCAACATGACAGTGATCCAAAACACAAGGCCAAGTCGACCTGTCATTGGCTACAGCAGAATAAAGTGAAGGTTCTGGAGTGGCCATCTCAGTCTCCTGACCTCAATATCATTGAGCCACTCTGGGGAGATCTCAAAAACGTGCAGTTCGTGCAAGACAGCCCAATAATTTACAGGAACTGGAGGCTTTTTGCCAAGAGAAATGGGCAGCTTTACCATCTGAGAAGATAAAGAGCCTCATCCACAAATACCACAAAAGACTTCAAGCTGTCATTGATGTTAAAGGGGGCAATACACGGTATTAAGAACTGGGGTATGTAAACTTTTGATCAGGGTCATTTGGGTAGTTTTTATTGTGAATATGATTTAAAGAGAGTAAAAAACACACTTGATAGATAATAAATGGCTTCAGCCAAACACTAACCATGAGTGAAAGAAAATGTGTTATTCATATTCTCTGAAAAATGACCAAGAAATCATTAATTCTGCCAGAGTATGTAAATTTATGAGCACAACTGTATGTAACTATGTAAATTCCCATCATTGGTGTTCAATGGGAACAATGATAAGTCATCATCATTGGTGTTCAGTGTGAACAATGATAAATCCCCATCAATTGTATTAAGTGGGAAAAACTATAAAATCCTGACCATTGGTATTCATTGGGAACAAAGAAAAACCTTATTGGTGTTCAGTGGGAACAAATACAAAAACCCATTATTGGTGTTCAAAGGGGACAGTGATAAAACTCCATCATAGGTGTTTCTAAGACCAAATGACCGCTCGGTTTTCAGAGCTCCCTGAGCAGAGAGCTGGTGGCTGTCGGTCACTGGAGTGGCCAGCTTAGGCTCTCGGCGGCTCGCTGGGAGCCCGAGCCAGGTGCCAGTCCAGGAGTGTGGGTGGATCCCAACTATATGGTCGCAATCCTTCCCGAGCCTGGACCTGTGTTCTGTCGAATAGCGCATCTTGACAGATAATGCTTCCGAAAATCTGCGTAGGACGTAACGTCACTCCAGCTGATATCTTAATCAGCTGGCGTGATGTCAACAGTGTGCATGTCCGATGATCGGCAAAGCGCAGTGTTCTGTCGAATAGTGCAGATCGTCTTCTGCCTGTGAAATGATCCGTGATGTCTCACGCTTGTGCAGAGAGAGTGAGGCAGAATGTGATGATTAGATTCTCCCTTTGTGCTTTGTTGATCGTCGCATAGTGCCTCCGACGATCTGTGCATGCACACCGTTAACATTACGCACCATTCGATGAACACCGGCTCGGTGATGTCAGCCGACATTGGGATTCGGCCTGCTGTCTGCTGAAAATGGGTCACAGGAGTGCAAAACAAACTGGGGCTAAGCTAGTTTACACTAAGCGCCAGCCCACACCACATGCAGTCCAGTGCGTTTTTTTTTTCTACATCAAACAGTAGGAAAGTAGGTTATATGATTTTCAATGGCATAGTTCACACCAGTGCTTGCAGTTCCAGAAAAAAAATAAAAATAAAAAAAAAATAAAAAAAAAAAGTAGAACATGCTGCATTTTCCCTGCACTGGACTGTACTGGAACGCTTTCAAATGTACCAAAAATGCAACAGAACACACGTCTTTATTTAACCACTTGCCGCCCGCCATATAACAAAATGACGTCGGCAAAGTGGCTGCTCATTGCGGCAATCATTGTTGCGGCTGTCAGTCTGACACACCGTAACTCCAATCTAGGTAAAGAGTCTCTAACAGACTCTTTACCACGTGATCAGCTGTGTCCAATCACGGCTGATCATGATGTAAACAGGAAGAGCCGTTGATCGCTTTTCCTCACTCGCGTCTGACAGACGTGAGTAGAGGAGAGCCGATCGGCTGCTCTCCTGACAGGGGGGGGTCTGTGCTGATTGTTTATCAGTGCAGCCCCCCCTCAAGTGTCCGCCCAGGGCTAACATTATGCCGCCAGGATCACCAGGGATGGCCACCACACTGGACCACCAGGTATGCCACCCTAGACCACCAGGAAAATGCCAGTGCCCAGGCAGCTGCCAATCAGTGCCAAAGAAAAATGCCTGCCAGTGCCACCAGTGATGCCTATCAGTTAAATCTATCAGTGCCAGCCATCAGTGCCCATCAATGCCTTTCATTGCCCAGCAGTGCCGCCTATCAGTGCCACCCATAAGTACCCATCAGTGCAGCCTTTCAGCGCTAAGTGTTGCCTATCAGTGCGCATCAGTGCTACCTATCAATGCCCACCAGTGCCGCATATCAGTGCCACCTATCAGTGCCCAGTGCCACCTATGAGCGCCCATCAGTGCCGCATATCAATGCCCATCAGTGCCACCTATGAGTGCCCATCAGTACCACCTATCAATGCCCATCAGTGCCGCCTTTCAATGCCACCTCATCTGTGCAGCTTATCAGTGCCAATCAGTGAAGGAGAAAACTTATTTACAAAATTTTATAACAAAAAAGAAAAATTTTTATTTTTTCTTCAAAATTTTCGGTCTTTTTATTCGTTTAGCAAAAAAGAAAATTTAGTTTGTGTACAGTATAGCATGACAGCGCAATTGTCATTTAAAAAGTGACAGCGCTGAAAGCTGAAAATTGGCCTGGGCAGGAAGATGCGAAAGTGCCCAGTATTAAAGTGGTTAAGAAAAAAAAAAAAAAAAAAAAAAAGGGAAGGAGGGTGAAAAAATGCACTGGAACGCATCAAAAACACACAATCAGAAAAGCATCGTATCCGGACTACGTTTCTATGCTGTGAACTGGCCCTAAAACGTCTCCATCATGGCAAATTGAAGATATTCAATCTTTGCAGGGAACACACTTATAAAAAGCACATTTACACAAATGTTAATGTACAATTGCTACATTTTTGATAGATTTAATGGACGCAAGCCATGAAGGGTGAATTATACCATATGACAAGTCCCCTTACAGGCTTAAATCGTGTTTTTTTTAATGGAAGATGCACCATTTGGTCTAATCACACAGATTTTAATCACCACATAAGTGCTCGACTTCCCATAGCTCATAATATCAAGACACCAAACATCATCATAGAAACAAATGAGAAGATGTGACAGCTGAGTACTGGCAGTCACTGGCATTTAACACAGTGGAATCAGCTGTCAGAATAATCTGACTACAGAGACTTCTAATGCAGCTCAGTAATCATTCTGATCTATACTCATTATTACATCCCACATTGACTATTTACTTCTCAGTCAGAAGAATATCCAAATTAAATCCAGCTAAACAGTCTGCAGACTGAAGCTGAAAGGAAAACTCCACGTCTACCTTTATTACTCATAATCACCTAACTACACTTTGCAAAATAAGCTTGTTGTAAGGTGCTGATCTTTTGTCATGTTGGATATGTTCAAATCTGGCATTGAAATGAAACTAAAGTCTACAACAAATAATATAAAAAAAATAAAAAATTGTGAGCAGGCAGGCTTTGTATTGCAGAAGAGACATGAGGCAAGATGGGCAATGACCAGCATCTGGAAGAAGTCAGGGAGAAGATGCTGGCACTGACGCGGGACCTCGCAGACGTTGAACCGTTGCAGTGGCAAGTATTTGCAGACTTAGTTCTGCTTTAAGTCGCATGATGCAATGCTTCAGAAACTTTGTGTGCACATGCTCAGTGTCAAGACAAAGCTCACCATACTAGAAAAATAAATGACATGGTCAGAAGTATGATCACATGCTTTTCTAAAGGTCTATTAAAAAAACAATTACACCCCTGACCAGGTTTCCAGCCCTACATCGTCTGCCAGCATGTGTCCGGCTTGCTGGCGTATCAGATCCAACTACCATGGAAGACGGGACCTCTGAAAATTCAGCACAAAAACCACCTCCTGCTCTCGAGTGAGGCTGTTCGAGTGCCCACACAAACACGATTACCCTTGTTTAAACGCAGTGTTTATGAACTCCAGTACTCGAGGCGCAGCAACAGGTCACGTTTTCAGGCTTACCATTATTTTGCACAGGTGATTTGATCAGTTTCACTGCCTTAGTAATTACCACAGCTGTTTCATCTGAGGGAAATCCTGAAAAACATGACCTGTTGTTGGGGCGCCTTGAGGACTGGAGTTGAGAAACACTGGTCTAACCCATCCTCAACTTATACGGGAATGGGA
The DNA here is from genome assembly GCA_037952925.1 of Lithobates clamitans. Lineage (NCBI taxonomy): Eukaryota > Metazoa > Chordata > Amphibia > Anura > Ranidae > Lithobates > Lithobates clamitans. The sequence goes on along the minus strand of JBBGZY010000042.1, from coordinate 158,195 downwards.
AGAAATCGCTCACTAGTGTCCCCAAAGGCAACAGAATTTCTTAATGGTAGCACTCCATCTTAAAAGCGACACTCCTTCACACTGACATAATTAACTCTTTGTGATCCACGGCTCAACTTCTGCAACACTTCACATTGTACACTACAGACAACAGTTCCTCATAACACTTCATAACGTTTTTCTTTTTTGTGCAGCCTTTGTGAGCCTGTGCTGTGGAGCTAGCACCGGACTCCACCAGCCCAGTTGCCCATCACCTCATTCCATTTATCTTAAGAAATCATCCCCAAAGTGTGCCTATATCTAGATGTAACAATATGGACTATAATTGCTATTCCCTGCCCTATCTTATACCATATTATCCCTCCAGTGCCCATCGTTATCAGAATGACATCATGTTTGTGAGCCCAACCAAAGGGATTGTGGAATTGGTAGTTCCAACAGACTGCTGTTCCCCTGCATGACTATGGATCAGGACTAGATATCCCAGGGATCTTTGCTACCACCAGTGAGATTGCTGGGAAGAACTATAAAAGAAACCAGAGACCCGCCTCGCGCACTCTTCCTCTGGGGGCCTCGTGTGTGAAGAACCTCTCCACGCAGGGAGAGTGAGGTCACGGCCTACCACGCGGTCCTCAGCATTCCTACTTGACTGAGAAGAGATCAAGCGCTGCCCGCTGTTTATCGGACTTCTGATCAGCACAGTCTCCACAGTGCAGCTACCCAACGCTTCGTGCTCCATAAACGTGCTCCGCCGGAAGGACTTTAATCGGCCTGGTCGTTGGTGAGAGGGCCATCACCCCATCTTTGCAAACCTTTCCTTTGTTTCATTGGGACACTGTGCACAGACAGCTTTACCTTGGGAACACTTCACTGCACCTTTGAGGTTGGGGGGGGAATCTTGGGCGAGTTTCCACACTTTTTTCCCCAGTACTTGACCCCCTGAGTAGAAATGTTTGGCAAAAACTAAAAACATAGGTGTTTGGAAGAACCACATATCAATTGTGAAGCATGGTAGTAGTGAAAATGTTATTGTTTTAGTGTGCGTTGCTGCTTTAGGGCCTGGGCAGCATATAGTTAGCAATTCAACTATGAAATGGGCATCATATCAAAAGCATGCCTAAAGAGAATATGAGGCCATCTGTCCGAAAGTTGAAGTTGAACCAGAAACGGGCCCTCCACATAATATTGATCCAAAGTGGACTCGCAAATGCACCAAGGAATGTCTCAACAATACAAAATGGAGGGTTATGAACTAACCTAGTCAAAGCAATGATTTGAATGCCATTGAAGTGTTGTGGGGGCAATCATGTGTCGAGTGAAAAATTACATATACAAATCCACACTCCAGACATGTGTGGGATTGGAAACTGGAAGTTCATGCAAGGAAACACACAAACATCTTACAACTTAAGGAGTGGTCAATGGCACTTATACAAAACACTGACAAGAAGTGATTTCTACTAAAGGGAGGCAATACCAGCTTCTGAGGCCGTACTTTCCACCTTTACATCTATTAATATTTTTGTTAAATAACTGAAAAAAGGACATTTTCAAGTATACCCCCCTTATTTGTAGACAATGTTTAAAATTACTAATCTAATGTTTGCCTGTTCAAATACATTGAAAAAGGAAGCAGTGTACTTACTTTTTCACATGATTGTATCTGAGTATGTTTTGTGGCTTTTCTATACAAGTAAGGAGAGGCAAGTAATTCAGAAGCATGGACTCTTGCAGAATTCGACACCTCTATGCACTGAGACATGACAGCATTGATTACCCATGCCACACCATCTGGACATAAATACACTGTACTCTCTATAGTCTGCCATATTCTTCATCTTTATGTAATAATGCTTGGAATGTCGTGCAAACCCAAACGAGCGAAAGTCATTGTGTAATTGTTAAAGTGTCAGATGACTGACAATGCCAGACAAGAATAAATATTCATAGACAGCATGCTTTTCACAGATTATACATTTAATAAGCAGAAAGCAATTCAAGATCTCAGCAGGCAGCTGGAGTGGCAGCCCATCCTATCCCTCCCTGCACAGGTCATGGAATGTAGCACAGATCAATAACTCCAGCAACCTATATCCTGCAGCGAACTCACTTAAGCCTCAAATGTATAAATGACTGCTTTGTCCTTTCACCTCTCGCTGCTTTGTACCGCTATGGCACTTCATACTGGCTCAGGCAAAGTCTTCGTTTATGACGACATTCTTATTCTATCAAAATAAACTTGAAGCAGTGAGATAAATGACTTTAGAAGAGACAAGGTCTACCTTAGCGTAGTGCGTTATTTCATTGTTACTAATGGCAAGCTGTTGAGTGCCACCCTATTCTCTGAAGGATTTTACGCATTACAATCCCATTGTGGATCTGAATCTTTGTGTTAAAAAAAAAAAATGATCTTTCTGAAGCTATAACTATCAGTTACATGGGCAGAGATATGATTTTTTAACTCCTGTACAGGGCCATTGCCATCATAGCCAGGGCTGTCTTTAAGGCAGGGCAAAAGGGGCAGCTCTGGGCCATGTGATTGTTGTGGGGCCCAAAGCAGCTGCCTCATACTTGCCAACTTTTCCAGTTTAAATTCCCTTGTCCCTTGAAGTTTTAGTCCTGTGCTGTGTCCTGATATCTTATTTTGAAGTGCTGCTACTAATGCTGCTCAGCTCTGCCCTGTTGTGTACAGATGACTCACCTGCAGACCCTGTGTTTACATGTAAATAATAGTCATTTATATGTAAATAACAGCGACATTCATATGTAAATAGCTGAGGACGGCGGCATTGATATGTAAATAAAGGCGGTATTCGTATGTACAGTATTTCACAAAAGTGAGTACACCCCTCACATTTTTTGTAAATATTTTATTCTATCTTTTCATGTGACAACACTGAAGAAATGACACTTTGCTACAATGTAAAGTAGTGAGTGTACAGCTTGTATAACAGTGTAAATTTGCTGTCCCCTCAAAATAACTCACAGCCAATAATATCTAAACCGCTGGCAACAAAAGTGAGCAAAAAAGTGTCCAAATTGGGCCCTCCTCGATGTCATGTGACTCAGTGTTATAAGGTCTCAGATGTGAATGGGGAGCAGGTGTGTTAAATTTGGTGTTATCGCTCTCACTCTCTCATACTGGTTACCAGAAGTTCAACATGATACCTCGTGGCAAAGAACTCTCTGAGGATCCGAAAAAAAAGAATTGTTGCTCTACATAAAGATGGCCTAGGCTATAAGAAGATTTTCAAGACCCTGAAACTGAGCTGTAGCATGGTGGCCAAGACCATTCAGCGGTTTAAAGGGCCAGGTGCCACTCAAAACAGGCCTCACCATGGTCGACCAAAGAAGTTAAGTGCACGTGCGCAGCGTCATATCCAGAGGTTGTCTTTGGAAAATAGACGTATGAGTGCTGCCCAGGGCTGGACTGGGACAAAAATTTTGCCCTGGACTTCATCCAGACCCGCCCACTTTAATTTTGCAAACACATCATCGTGTCCAGTGGCAATAAATTATTCATCAATTACCGTGACCAGATTCATCAGTTACCATGGCCAGTGGCATTAAATTAATAATTGACCAGTGGCATTAAAATTAATTTAACCATGACCAGTGGCAGTACATTTACAGTACAGATTTACCCCTCCCCCCGCCATGCTGCATATTCAGTTACTTACTATTATTATTAGTAAAGTTATTAGTACTTGAATGATGAAAAACACTATAGACTTGGTCTGACTGTCTGTCACTGTACTCTGTACTTGCTGGCTGCCTGCAAGAAATTCCGAATCCTCCTCCACAGCGGCGCTGGCTCGGCCTCGGCTCCTCTTGGTTGCAGTTTTGCAGGCTTGCTTGCAATGCTACGCCCTGGCTCCGCCTCCTCCTATCTCCCCGGGCCGCCTCCGCCCTCCGGCCGTGAGGGACGTCACGGCGCCAGGACAAAGAGGCCGCCCAAGGCTATATTGTTAGGGGGAGTGCCTGGGGGAGTGAATAGTGGCAGCTGGCGTGATGATGCCTGTGTTTGTGTGATGCCGGCGCCGCCCGCCGAGTGCAGGCGTTAATGACAATGGAGAGAGACACTGACAGTCAGAGAAGTGTAGTGGCCCGCTGCCAATCGGCCCACCGGGAAACTCCCAGTAGTCCCGATGACCAGCACAGGCCTGGTGCTGCCAGCATTGCTGCAGAGGTTGAAGTGGTGGGAGGTCAGCCTGTCAGTACTCAGACCATACACTGCATCAAATTGGTCTGCATGGCTGTCATCCCAGAAGGAAGCCTCTTCTAAAGATGATGCACAAGAAAGCCCACAAACAGTTTGCTGAAGACAAGCAGACTAGGGTCATAAATAAATGGAACCCTATCCTGTGGTATAAATGAGACCAAGATATACTTATTTGGTTCAGATGGTTTCAAGAGTGTGTAGCGGCAACCAGGTAAGGAGTACAAAGACAAGTGTGTCTTGCCTACAGTCAAGCATGGTGGTGGGAGTGTCATGGTCTGGGGCTGCCTGAGTGCTGCTGGCACTGGGGAGCTACAGTTCATTGAGGAAACCATGAGTGCCAACATGTACTGTGACATACTAAAGCAGAACATGATCCCCTACCCTCGGAGACTGGGCCTCAGGGCAGTATTCCAACATGATAACGACTCCAAGACGCACCTCCAAGATGACCACTGCCTTGCTAAATAAGCTGAGGGTAAAGGTGATGGACTGGCCAAGCATGTCTCCAGACCGAAACCCTATTGAGCATCTGTGGGGCATCCCCAAACAGAAGGTGGAGGAACGCAAGGTCTCTAAAATCCACCAGCTCCATGATGTCTTCAAGGACTCCAGTGGCAAACTGTGAAGCTCTGGTGAACTCCATGCCCAAGAGGGTTAAGGCAGTGCTGGAGAATGATGGTGGCCACACAAACTATTGACACATTGGGCCCAATTTGGTCATTTTCACTTAGGGGTGTACTCACTTTTGTTGCCAGCGGTTTAGACATTAATGGCTGTGTGTTGAGTTATTTTGAGGGGACAGCAAATTTACACTGTTATACAAGCTGTACACTCACTACTTTACATTGTAGCAAAGTGTCATTTCTTCAGTGTTGTCACATAAAAAGATATACTAAAATATTTACAAAAATGTGAGGGGTGTACTCAATTTTGTGAGATACTGTATATCATGCCCCCCTGCAGTGAGGAGAAGATGTGCTGTAACCTATAGCAACTAGCGAGCAGTATTGCTGTACCGTAATCTCTAGCAACCAAACAAGCAGAAATCATGTGCTGTAACCTCTAGCAACAAGTCAGTAAGCGGTAATGATATGCTGTAACCTCTGGTAACCAATTGCTGCCTGATCTGATACAGTAAACGGATTTTACTTCTAGCTGCTATTTATTGTATGTCTCAGAGCAGGTGAAGAGCAAAATTGCATGGGGGGGGCGCATTTTTGCCCAGGGTCCAATCAATATTAAAGATGGTCCTGATCATAGCTGAGAAGGTTTGAACTATGACATAAAGGACGGCAGCCATAATATAGCGCAAGGTCTTCCAGCTCTGTTTACTGTGTCATGATAGAGATTAATATTTTTATATATATATATATATATATATATATATATATATATATATATATATATATATATATATATATATATATATATATATATATATATATATATATATATACACATACACACGATATCGTGGGTAGTGTTAGATTTATCACTGAAAACATTTTTTGTCAAAAAATGTGTCAGCGGCCTTTTTACAGTGACAAAAATGAAACAAAGCTTTTTGTCAACAAACAAAAAGAAAATGTGAGGGAGGGACGTTCACCCACCTGAACTTGCGGATTCCCTGGAGCTCCACTGGATAGAGCCTGTGAGTGCTTCCTCTCCCAAGCAAGTCTGTTGCATGCTTAGTAGTTATCACTGTGTAGCATTACAGGCTGCCTCAGATGACCGTCCAGAACAGCACTGTGCAATACAGACCTCCCGAACAGAGTCCCGACTCACGACCATCCAGAGCAGAGCACTGCGAGTGTGTACATTACAAGCCTCCCCCCAGACCACTGTCCAGAGCACAATGTGCATTACAGGCCTCCTCTGACCACTGGCATCTTATAGGAAAGCGCATTACAGACCTCCCCTCAGACCACCGTCCCAAAGCACTGTGCAGAATTACAGGCCTCTCAGACCACCGACCCAGAGCTCTGTGCATTATAGGTTTCCTCACATCACCGTCCAGAGCACTGTGTGCATTACAAGCCTCCTCAGACTGTCCAGAACACTGTGTGCAATGCATTACAGGCCCCTTCCTTAGACTGTCCATGCCCAGAGCACAGTGTGCATTACAGGTCTCCTCAGACCACCATCCAAAGCACTGTGCTGTTTTACAGGCCTCCAAGACCACTGCCCCAGAGCACTGTGCAATACAGGCCTCTCAGACCACCGTCCCAGAGCACTGTATTACAGGTCTCCTCAGACCACTGTTCAGAGCATTGTGTGCATTACAAGCCTCCTCCTTCAGACTACCATCCCAGAGCACTGTACAGCATTACAGGCCTCTCAGAACACCTTCCCAGAGCACTGTGCATTACAGGTCTCCTCAGACCATCCAGAGCACTGTGCAGCATTACAGGCCTTCTTAGACCGATCAGAGCACTGTGCATTACAGGCCTCCTCAGACCATCCAGAGGAGCTAAATCTGTATCTGTGAGTTTGCTCAAACCTTAACCACTTCAGGCCTGGAAGAATTTACCCCCTTCCTGACCAGGCCATTTTTTTGTGTCACTTTAACTGACAATTGCGCAGTCGTGTGACGTTGTACCCAAACAAAATTTATTTCCTTTTTTCCCCACAAATCGAGCTTTCTTTTGGTGGTATTTGGTCACCTCTGCGGTTTTTATTTTTTGCGCTATAAAACAAAAAGAGCGACAATAAAAAAAAAAAAAAAAAATTTTAAAAAAACCCACACACCACACAATATTTTGTACTTTTTGCTATAAAAAATATCCCCAAAAAAATTAAAATAAATTCTTCATCAGTTTAGGCCGATATGTATTCTACATATTTTTGGTAAAAAAAAAATAAAAATAAAATTTGCAATAAGCGTATATTGATTGGTTTGCACAAAAGTTATAGGGTCTACAAAATAGGGGATAGATGTATGGCATTTTTATTTTTTATTTATTTTTTCTTTTACTAATAATGGCAGTGATCTGCGATTTTTAAATTGGGACTGCAACATCGCGACAGACACATCGGACACTTTTGACCCTTTTTTGGGACCAGTGTGACATTTATGCAGCGATCAGAGCTAAAAATAGCCACTGATTACTGTATAAAAGTCATTGGCAGGAAAGTGGTTAACAGGGGGCGATCAAGGGGTTAAATCTGTTCCCTAGATGTGTTCTAACTGTGGGGGTATATGTGACTGACTAGAGGAGGAGAGAGATCGTTGTTCTTACTTAGTAGGAACACACGATCTGTCTCCTCTCCCCTGACAGAACTGGTATTGGTGTGTTTACACTCACAGATCCCGGTTCTCGCTCTGTCACGAGTGATCGCGGGTGCCCAGCACCTGCTATGTCTCAAAGAGCCAATGTACAGCTACGACAGCTCGCGCAGGGGAGCCATCCTGCCCAGTAAAACTGCGGCAGGTGGTCGGGAAGGGGTTAATACCATAACATTAGATTTTTTTACACTCTGGGGAGTATATAAGTTTGAAAATTCTAGAGAAATGCTTAAATAAGGCATTACAATTTAAAGCGGCATTCCAGTCGTTTTTCAGTTTATTAAAAGTTAGCTTTAAAAAGTATAGCTGCTAACTTTTAGTAAACACACACTCACCTATCCCACGGTCCAGCGAGGTGGCCGCCCGAAGCCTCGCACCTCGCTCCCCTCCTCTCCGTGGCGCCGTCATTGCAAGTGTGGGAACCCAGCTGTGATAGCTTGCGGCTTCACAGACGGATGAGCACGCATGAGTCGCACTGCACTCTCCTAGTGGCCAGGCAATCTTCTGAGACCTGTGACTTGTCCCAGAAGATTGCAGAGAGGGTGGGGCCGCCTAGGGGGAGAGGAGTAGTCGCCTAGGTGGTTAAGCAACGGAAGGAAGAAGTGGGACAGGAAGTACCTATCAAAACCAGGTACCCACTCACCCCCCCCCCCCCCCAAAAAAAAAGACGACATGCCAAATGTGGCATATAAAAGGGGCAAGGAGTGCTTAAAGCACAGGTTCCACTTTTGGGTGGAACTCCGCTTTAACTAAACCCATTAGATTTTTAGTAAACCAAAATTATTTTAGTTGACAAAAAAAAAAAAAAAAAAAAAAAAAAAAACGTACTCCAGATTTTAGCTGACTAACTAAAACAAATTGCAGATGACTAAAATGGGACTAAAACTAAAATGGCATTTTAGTCAAAAGACTGACTAAAACTGAATCTAAATTTGATGCCAAAATTAACACGGATAGTGGGAATAGTCACATACAATGGGCTGTGACAAAATTAGCCACCTTGGACAGCATCTGCCCCCAGCAGGGCCTTGTGTGTCAGATACTGGATTGCTTTTAAAAGGACAAGAATGGTGTATTTTCAGTGAGCTTGTATTCTTATTAGCATAAAGTTATTATTTTAGTGGTTACCTTACTGTAATTTTTTAAATATAAACTTTCACATTACTACAAGCTTGCTCTTCTATATTTTTGTTACTGCATTGAATAGAGTGAGTTGTAGCATAACCACTAGAGAAAGCTCCCAGTTGCTCAGCACAATTACATTTTTCCTTTCTCTCAACAGCTCCTAAATTATCAGCCACACAGGGAGTGTATTGTTTTGAATCAGTTGGTCGGCTCTTAGACTTGCATTGTTAGAAGCAAAGCACAACTATTGTTTAAGCCTACAAAAGCAACAAGCAGAGCTAATGAGCAAAAATGAATGCTGCCTTACACATATTAAATTACAAAATATACATCGAAACAAAGCTGATCTTTTTAGTACACATTTGGTTTTAAAGTTTGAATAGACTATACATTACCTTTAATCATAAGACATACCGCTTAAAGCTGGCCATACAGGTTAGGATTTCTAAATCATTTGATTCCCCATCAATGCAAAACAGCGCTGATGGACAAATGTGCTACTGTATGACAGCTGGCACCTGTAGCTGTCAGAATACCAGAACAGTGACTGCAACTAATTCATAGTTGCCAACTGTCCCGAATTTCCCGGGACATTCCCGGTATTTAGACTTTTGTCCCAGTCTTACCCTTGCACTTTTTTCCCCCTTTGCTTGGCTAGGTTTTAGAGAAAGTGGTGCCTGAGGCTACACTGAAAACAGTAAAATAGGACCCATCTTTAGGGTCAGTGGAAGCAATTATTACCCCCCAGCAATGGTTTTAGTAGACACAATAATTACCCCCAGCAATGGTGTTATTGGACACAATAATAAAAACGAATGCAATAATCACCCAAAGACTGGTGTCAGTGGCAGGGATAGTAACTTCCAGCATTGGCGTCAGTGGTAATAATAACCAACACTTGTGTCAGTGCCATCGCTCCTGTTGCATTGGTGGTCAGTGTAAGAAAGATATAACCTCACCAGGGCAATGGCAGTGCCCGCTGCAGTGTTTTTTTTACCTAAGCACCCACTTCCTATGTCTCTCTCCATAATGTGCTCGGGCTAGCACTATACATGAACCGTCGGGTGGAGATCATTTCACCAGACAGTACCAATATTTTAGTGTCGGGTGCTAGAATGCAGTGTTCTATTGCCTGGAAAAATACAGTGTGCTGATACCTGCACCTGTGCAATAACCAACCTAGAGACTTGAATGGGATGTTGCTCCAACAGTATGTGTGCTTCCAATTCAAATGTATGGGTTGTTTAAGCACAGCAGCACGATAATTTAGGGGGTATGAAGGTGTAAATTCGTTTTTTTTTTTTTTAATAGATGTATTACTCCACAGTGCATGCAGCTACAGGAGGTCAATTTGTTATTTTTCTACTTACTAAGAATGTGTACAAAGGGGAGGCTGGCACTATTCTGAAAAACATACATTAATCCACAATGCAAGCAGCTACAGATATTAGTGAGCTCTTACTTGCTAAGAATGTGTAAATAGTTGAATGTCCATCCCATCACAGTTACACTTTAAAGGGAGATAAAATGAGAAAGTATATGGAAGGCTTAAAAAGTGTATATATAGTGCGTCAGTATGGTTCCCTGTCATGGTGTATGTTGCCCAGGATTCTCAACAAGGCAGGTTAAGAGGCTCCGGGATGCTGGTTTTATTTGGAGGAAACAGTTTTCTCAGTTTCCTCAGTGGTTGGCAAAACTTGGTTTGGGACCTGGAGTCCAGAGATTTTGCAGTGATCTGGGTGGAAAGTAATCTCCAATCCTGGGATTAGGTTTTGGGAAGAGCCAACACACTGATTGTTCAGGTGTGTGTGGGTCTTTTTGTAGAGTCAGGACCAGGGTTCAGGGTTCCACCCTCACGAGGAGTCCATGTGGTAACAAGGGAGCAGCCACAGGTGTGAATGTCTTCACTGTGCTGGTTTTAATAGAGCAGTAGGAAGCTGCAAAAAGAGTGCTAACCGAGGTAAGGCTGGCCATACACCTATAGATTATCTGCAGATTTTCTATGGTTAGATGGAAAAAGTGGGAGATTCCTCCATCCACACAGTTTAGCAAACATGGAGAGATCTGTTGCACATTTTCTAACTAACCATAGAAAATCTGCAGATAATCTATAGGTGTATGGCCAGCTTAACAGTGTTTTCATGTGAATACAGGGACACTGTTATATGGCAGGGACGTGTGGTGAAGCATTGGCTCGTATCAGAGCCAGATACACACAGGTTACATACGCCGCGAACATTCGAGCAAGAGAAATAATTCTAGCACTGGACCCCCTCTGTAACTCTAAACATGTAACCTGTAAAAAATTTTAAAGCGTCGCCTATGGAGATTTTTAAGTACCGAAGTTTGGTGCCATTCCACAAGTGTGCACAATTTTAAAAGCATGACAGGTTATATTTATTTATTTTTTTTTTTTGGGAAAAAAAATTAAGACGCATTTGAAAAATTGCTATATATATAGCATATATAATATTTGGGGGGTTTCTGAGTAATTTCCTAGCAAAAAAAAAAAAAATATATGATTTTTACATGTGGGAGAGAAGTGTCAGAATTGGCCTGGGTGGCAAGTGGTTAATTACCATAAGTAATATACAAATAATTATTATACAAATAATTATTATACATTTTGTTTTTAAGGTAATTTACTAGATTTTCAAAAACAGTACTTAAGCAGGTGGCTTAACTGACAAAATTACTTTAGTTTGAAGTTATACCTTCAAACAAAATTAATATTTATATTACAAAATGAAATAAAATCAAGACAATTACATAAAATTTCATCCATCATTCACAAAAAATGCCTATGAGCATTAATAGCGCACCACCTACATACACAGTACAATCAAAAAATTTGGAGGACCAAACTGATCACTCTTGGGAATTATAGAATTTGACGAGGTAGTGCGTCATAAAAAAACTCAGCTCTGCTCTACGTGTTGCGCAGAAAAGGAACGCTTCTTCAGGAGCTATGGCGAATTATTTAATCACAAGTAAAGAATGTAAAGATGAACAGAGAGTAGTGTCCTCAATGGTGGTAAAAAAAAAAAAAAAAAAATCAAAGGAACTCAGGAGGATAACACTTCGGGGATCTCCTACACTTTAAGATAATTATCTGTCAATTACTAAGAAGTAGGTAGTAATCTTGGACACAGTGTGTAAACTTTGACCAGGACAACTGGTAGTATACTGGCTCAGTCAATTTAGGGAATCCTCCTATTATATGAATGCCCAGTAGACTAGAGGTATAAGTCCCTTTAAGGTTATATTCCTGGTGTTCTCTGTTCCGTGACAGCACCGCATATAAAGAAAGGGCAACTTTATATGCGGTGCTGTCACAGGAATAGAGAAAATCAGGAATATAACCTTAAAAAGGGACTCTTACCTCTGGTCTACTGGGCATTCATATAACGGGAGGATTATGAATGAGATAATTGTAGTTTTTGGATGATGGACTTTTTAGGCATAACACAATCGTATAAAAAAAATAATATTTATTATAAAATTAAATAAAATCCAGACAATTACATAAAAATTCATACATCATTCACAAAAAATGCCTATGATCATAAATAACACACCACCTACATACACATTACAATCAAAAAATTCAGGGGACCAAACTGATCACTCCTGTTATTGCTGAACCAGTCCCTTCAGTACCGAGGGAAGGCACTTTTAAAAGTAAGCGGCCACTTGGCCTGTCGTTTTTATACCTTCTTTTAAATAAACGGAACCACACTATGGTATTGCCTTTTCCATCTTTTCTTTAAACTTCTATTTGGTGGAACTTCTCCTGGCTTATCCATTTGGCACCAAATGGATAAGCCAGGATTGTGCCTCACCTGTCTCCCCCTGACTGCACATCCCTGTTATATGATCAAGAGGACTAAAGCTTAAAGCCTGAGCAGCAGTGCTGCTAAAGAGAGCCAGGGGGCTGAACCTGACTTGCTTTGTTCTGCATGGATAATGGATACCCCTGCGTGGGCAACTGTTTGTTTTGCTGGCCATTTGCTTTCTCTTTAATAAAAGTGTCCCAACCAGCCCTTAAACTGGTATGGACTCACTGGTGAGCGCTACAATGAGCTACACACCCCCAAACATTACAATAGACACAACCGGGACCCTAAGTCTTTAAAACTTTTCGGCTATACATACACTTTAAGCCTAGGTACACACTAATGTGGTGCAGGAAATGCAGCAATTCATGCTCATTTCCTGCATTACAATGCCACTGCCCTTGCGATCTGCTGCGGGCGTCAATACAAAGTTAATGACACCCCAAACACAGGTCATAAATTCAGTGCGTTTTCCTGCACCAGATCGTATGGTACAAAATGACCATGTGATCCGGTTGCAGTGTGGCTCCAAAAAAAAAAAAAAAGAAGAAGAAGGGGTGCATGCATGTCTGTGGTGCAATTTGAGACCAAAGTGAAAAGCCTCAAAATGAACCACACTGAATCGTATGAATTGCACAGGAATGCCGTTCCTGTGCAATTCAGATTCTTTAGTAAGACAATGACTGTTATAGCTGCTTGCAAATTATTTAACTTTAAGTAATTAGAATGCTTTTTGAAATACCGGTAATTGGATTTCAAGTTTTTGATGAATAAAATATATATGTTGCACACCTTGAGGAGTAGATCCAAGCAGAACCAGAACATGAACAGAATGTAATCTTTTAATAAAAGTTCCAAGCTGTTGGTTCTCCCTCCTCCACACTTTCTGGGACATGTTTAAGCATGAAAACATTTCTTTATGTGGATGTGCATGATCCTTCAGCTTCACTTATTAACAGCTGTGACTGTCTTCCCTCAAGTCACAAATACTGATCTGCCACTTTTTTGTCTTGAAAGCGGATATTTGTCTATTTGGTATTATATAAGACATTACACAAGTGACCTAAATTTGCTGCATACTAAAAAGGTACGTTCCAAGTGTTTAAAGAGACAGTCTGGATAAAAACGCACATTGCAATGATTGTAGCAAACTCTGTTACAATTGCAGATTTTTAACAGCTTCTGCTCCAAAGATGCCAAAATAGTTTATGTTCTGAATGGAGATAAGTTTGGGCATCCGCTGAACTCATCTCTGTCTGAACTTCCATGTGCCATTTTCTAGTCCAATCAGCTATGGGCTGTGTTCCCCTGCCCCACACTACATATGAGGGGAGTGGGGGCATGTGTCCCTATAAGGGCACTGGCATCACCAGACTCATGCCCCTTTGTTTGCATATGCGGAGGGGTGTGTGTGTGTGGGGGGGGTGACGCCAATGGAAGCCTTTGGCTCTTTCTACCTCAATCAAATCCTGCGATGAGGGAGCAGGGGCGCGAGGCCGAGCTGTGCTGTCTGTCTCTATAGGCTTGAGCCTGGGATGAGGTACAGCCAGGAATTCCGCTAATCTCCAGTGAAAAGGATGTCAGCTCTATCTCCACAATTTCGTGTCCCAGACTCCCTGACCTTAACCCCCTTTCAGAAGGTTTTAAAAATGGGTAAGATGAGTCTCCCACCAAATGTGGCAGCCCTACCATATCTAAATGGACCCTCCCATGCAGCATCCATCCAAGCTCACAATATTTCTACTATGTAGTGTATCCCCTACTGTCCTGCCAGAGCCTTCAGAAGAAGCAGCTGCTGTGTCAGAGGTCTCTGCACCACCAAGTCAGTACCTGCTCCTGTGTTTAGTGTCCCTCCAGCCCGGGATGCCAAACAGGTGCCAATGGTGCTCTCAGAACACTCTACTGCCACTGGAGGAGAATCATCCTTCCTCGCAGAAAGCAGCGAGGATGAAGCTACCCCCAATGCCTCTTCTCTTGTTACCTCTGACTGACCTGAGAGTTTGCCCTGGCCCCTCTCATGAAAGTCACCAGCAACATGTAGACTGTCGCCATGTGCCAGAAGCCGTTCTGCTGCTAAGCAATACTCCCCCACACATCTGACTTGGTTTTGCCTGAACACCCAATTGTTTTCATTGAAGCGGAGCATCCCAGACTGTAAAGCCAAGCAGTCTGAGAATATTTCGGAACTCCACCACCCTTCAGGGATCTACATATCCAAGATGCACCCACCATTAAGGAGTTCCACGTATATCAAGAAATGAATACTGGGCACCACGTTTACATGGACAGGGTGGAACTTGTTAAACCTGGCTATGATTGCCCCATTCATCTAACTAGTCGCAAATGACCTGTGTTGGGAGAGTGGTTCAGTTTTCCTGATTTCTATGTTTGAGTTATGCTCTGTGATTTCTCTGTTAGCCTGTGGCCCAGTGTTACTATTTATGCACCGTTAACATGGTTTGTTGTGCCACACGTTTATGGTTAAATTTAACTAGTGTATCAATAAAATAGTGTAACTTTATTGGGATGTAGGTATGGGCTATGGTTCTCACCCAGGGATGGGTCAACTTTAAGAAGGTGGGGGAGTGTAGTCATATGCCTACTGATGGGGTGCACAATATATCATGTCTCTAATATGTAAAGCTGGTGTTAGCAAGTTAGACACCAGTCTGCATAGGGAGGTAGGAAGGGTATAAGGTTGCTATTCCCAGGTGTTCATGGTCCCATTTCCTGTCCACAAGTACAAGGGGAGGTAACCTTCTAGGTGGCAGGAAGTCCAGCTGAAAGATATAACCCCCCTAAGGAACACTTGGGTGCCCATTTTGGGTGCTAAAGCCTACACATGGACTCTAAAAGGAGGACTCATCCTTGCTTAGAGTATGGGTATGATATGGGCAGCCCAATCGAGTTTAGTTAGTTAGAATGAACTGAACTGTGTCTGCAATGAACTTTGCAAGACTGATCTATTAACCTTGTATGTGCCAGAACCTTCAGTAAAAGCTCCAAGTTATAAGTGCCTGGCCTGAAGTCTCTCAAAGGGGTGCATGTATGGCAGGTGTATTATCTTTTAATCTACAAGTGGGAAGTGCTGCATGGAAGATCTATGTGCCATTAGTAACCATTAACGTGTTGGTGATCAAGCCACCAGCCAGCAAATTCAGTGTGACTGGCCAGGATGATGGTGCACTCTGGTTAGTGTGGGGGTGCCGTATGTGTCCCCCTGCACCTGGGACCGGACCTACATCATGGAGTCCCCATGTACCTAGCTGCATGTCACGAGAGAGAGAGAGAGAGAGAGAGAGAGAGAGAGAGAGAGAGAGAGAGAGAGAGAGAGAGAGAGAGAGAGAGAGAGAGAGAGAGAGAGAGAGAGAGAGAGAGAGAGAGAGAGAGAGATCCTCAACAGTATGTCAATGTGAAAAAGGTGACACCAAGGCGTAGCTGGGGAGCGGGATACAGCATCCCCTCACAAGGACTGCATCATGTAAGGAAGACAGTGTACAGTTAGTGAATGGAGTCAAAGAGTTAGCTGACACATGATGTGCTTGCTTCTAAGTTGGAGAGTCGCCTTAATGCTGACTTTGCATGACTGTGGCCTCCGCCTGTGCAATCAGGCATTATCCAACAAAGAAGTTTCGAGTTCCCCCTTAAAGGTGATGAGCCTTGCCCTAATACATCCAAATGTGTTTTTGTCTGACCTAGGTCATCGGTCACCATGGTGTGGCGCATTCACCCCTGTGGATTATTTTCACACATCAAACATGCTGTAAAGCAGTGCTTAGTACAGTTCTGTAAATGCAAACAATTTTACATTGTACTAGAGGAATAAGAACTAGCAGTTGTTTTTAATAAATTGTTGTACGGTCTCTAAATACTACCACCCGTATTAAAGACAGGCCCTCTTGACTCAAACTTTCCCCCTTGACTGTGTTTATTGGCCCTAACATTTTTTTTGGTCACTGCCAGCAGACGCTTGGAAAAAAAAAAAATCCTGACATTTCCTGTATTTAAGAACAACCTCATGTGAGGAATTCTGCTGAAGAAACAAAGAAAGTTCAGAACAGACAAGAACTAAAAACGGAGCTGAACATCAGAATTTGCTGTCTGGAGTCACAAACGTCTGACTAGACGTCCCATTCTATTTGTCCTAGAGGAGAGATCTTTATTTTCTTGCTGTAAGATGTTACGGAGAAGTATCTTCTTAATGCTATTGTATTTGAGCCAACTCCCCAGCTGCCGAGCTCGAGAAAAGGAGAGCAGGGACAGAATTGCTGATGAGTCTGAAATGGAAAACCGTATTTCAGCTGAACAACAAAATACCGATTTGGAGAACCTGAGAGAGGTAAGATTTTCATATAAATGCCAACATTTAAAAAAGCTTCTCAGACACTTACAAAACCCGCAAAAAAATGTTCACATTACACATATTGGGCCAAAAAAAAAAAAAAAAAGGCAACTATTGTGACATGTCGTTACATGCTTTGAACCCAATACAACAACATTGTGGTGAAAAGGGCAGAAGCCGTGCTTAGCCAGCAGAAGAAGCATGAAATTCACACATGTAGAAAATGGTAGCTAAGATTTGCCATAACGTACCAGTAAGGGAAAACTGATAGGTAAATATTTGAATAGCTTTACATATTTAGGCCCATATATATTGGCTCTGTTTGCCACCAGAATAAAATTAAAACTAAATCCAAATGAATTTGAAGTGTAGACTTTCAGCTTTAAGTCAAACGGGTTAAACACTAATATCAAGTACAAATTTTAGCAACTGCAATCATTTTTTATACACAGGCCCCCCCCCCCCCCACCCCATTTTCAGGTGCTTAAATGTAATTGGACAAATGAGTATAATCATATATAAAATGTTCGTATTTAATATTTTGTTGAAAATCCTTTACTGCCTGAAGTCTGGAACCCATGGACATTACCAAAAGACTGGGTTTCCTCCTTTCTGATGCTTTGCCAGGCTGTCTTCAGTTATTCTACGTGGGTGTTTCTGCCTTTAGCAAGTGAAATGCATGCTCAATTGGGTTGAGATCATGTGATTCACTCAGCCATTGCAGAATATTCCACTTCTTTTCCTTCAAAAGCTCCTGGGTTGCTTTTGCAGTGTGTTTTGGATCATTGTCCATCTGTACTATCAAGCACTGTCCAAACAACTTTGCTGCATTTGGCTGAATCTAGGATAACAGTATATCTCTAAACTCTGCAGAATTCATCCAGCTGCTTCTGTCTGTCACATCATCAATGACCCAGTGCCACTGGAAGCCATGCATGCCCATGCCACCACACTGCCTCCACCATGTTTTACAGATGACGTTGTGTTCTTTGGTTTATGAGCTGTTCCAAGCCTTCTCCACACTTTTTTCTTCCTGTCATTCTGGTACATATTAATCTTCGTTTCATTCGTCCAAAGAATGCTTTTCCAGAATTGCTCTGGCTTTTTTAGATGTTTTTTGGCAAAATCTAATCTGGCTTTTCTATTCTTCAAGCCTATGAATGGTTCGCACCTTGTGGGAAACCCTCTGTATTTGCTCTTGTGAAGTCTTCTCTTGTTTGTAGACTTTGACAATGATACACCCACCCTCCTGGAGAGTGTACTTCACTTGTCTGGATGTTGTGAATGGGTTTTTCTTTACCATAGAGAGGATCCTGCGATCTTCCACCACTGTTGTCTTCCGTGGACATTCAGGCCATTTTATATTGCTGAGCTCACCAGTACATTCTTCTTTCCTCAGAATGCACCAAACTGTTGATTTGGCCACTCCTAATGTTGCTGCTATCTCTGTTTCACTTGCATGGACAGCTCCTTTGAACGCATGATGTATGATGCATAGATACACAAACTAGGGCCAATTTAGACAGGAGCCAACTAACCTGCCAGCATATCTTTGGAGTGTGGGAGGAAACCCACACAGGCACAGGGAGAACATGTAAACTCCAGGCAGGTAGTGCCGTGGTTGGGATTCGAATCAATGACCCTAGTACAGCAGATTCCCAAAAACAACATTTCTCAAGAATACCTCTTCAAACTTCTTTAAAATGCATTGCATCTACAGTTCCCCAGATACAATTTCAAATTAGGTTAAGGCTGGCAATATACTATTAGGTATTTTTTTCCAACATTTGTATGGAAATTCTGAAAAATCATTCCTCAAAACATCACTGAGTCAACTAATTTTGTTTGAAAGCTCTTAAATTTTCATCCTGCAACTTGAATGGAATCCCAGATGTACCAAACATATTCAATTACAATATGTGTGTGATTTTTCCTGAATGAAAAACCACATTCACAGTTAGAATTTTGTTTGTTCAAGAAAAGTTTTCCATTCTGCATGGAATTTTCTCTTTACTATGTTCAAAAACAAATTTAACCAATTTAAACCTACTAACCATTAGAAAATCAAACGAGCATTCTGAAAATGAACATTTTTTAACAAAAATGTGCAGCTTAAAGCAGGCTTACAAGGCATCCAAAAACCACAAACTAAAAACGCAATTGAATTCATTTTTAATATTCAAAGCAAACTCACCCATCCATCCATGACTCCATGGTTTATTCTTCTGAGAAATCACTTTGAAAAACACCCCCCACTGGCATTTCTGACTGCAATCATTTTAAGCAAGGATATATGATTCATGTAGCATTTACTTCCTGGAATCCATCTGCCCTTAGCTCAAGTATGCAGGCAGGAGGGTGTGCTTAGTTGAGAAAACCACTCTTGCCCTCCTGAAGAGTCCTGGGATGTACAAGTAACGGTACCCTAGTGAGGGCTGCTGATTGACTCTACACCCCACTGGCTACCCTGACTCTGCTCATCCTCTCTTACCTCTGACACCTTTGGGTTCCATTCTGCAATAGGATGTTATCAATGAGAAACTCAAACAATGTCACTGAACCACTCAGAAAGTTTACTAAATTGAATAATGGAACACAATGAACAGTATGAATAAACACAAGCAATAACTGACAGTTGGTATAAATTCAGATATGCAAAACTGTTTACATATACTCCCAGAAGTGACTATAAGGTTAACAGGTGTACAGTGGGATAAGTATTCAATATCTTTGAAACATATTAAACACCTTCCCACTGAAGCCTTAACACACACACACACAAATTGCAATATAATATTCCCTACATTCAAGAACAGTGTAATGTCCAACATGTACTCAATGGCTCCCCCTAGGCTGTAATTCAGAGTTCAACGTAGAAGTAGAGCAGCAATGCTTGACAAAAGAGGAAGATGGTAAAAGTTCTTTAGCTCCAGATATCTATAGCTAGCCAGTTGTTTAAACTGCAGTATTTGTAATCCACAAAGCAAAGGAGAAGAAACAACTGTAGAATAAATGGTTCGTTGATAACTGCTTAAAGTGGAGTTCCACCCATTTTTACAACTCTTCAGCATCCCTCACTAAACTGTGCACTGTAAACAAATTGGATATTTTTTTATTTTTTTTCTCAGCACCTACTGTATATCTGCTGTATTCATTTTTCACTTCCTCCTCCCTGGCCGCGGCCCATCGCATCATTTCCTGTTTGCAATGCCTTCTGGGAAGGGGCGGCAACTTCCTCTGAAACTGCCGCTGCTATGGAAACCTGACCTGAAACCTATTACACTGCTTGTGCTGCACTGGGCATGTGCGAGATCTGCAAGGATGAGATCCAGGAAGAAATACAGTCTGGCTTCAAATGCCCACACTTAAGTTGGCCACGGCCTGCTGTAAGTTTATAAAATAACAAACTACTGCTATAAACTAACAAAACAGACCTTAGTTTACAGACTAACTTTACTAGAATACATTAAGCTTGTGTATTATAGGGGTATTTTTATTTAAAAAGTATCATTTCGGCCGGAACACCACTTTAACTAAAGTAATATAGCACTGGTAGATTCCCCATTATATGCGAGTGTAATACAGTACTGACCTTACAGCACAGGGAAAAATCAAGGCCCCAAACTTCAGCTGTATGACGCTTGTGAAGAAGTAGATTCACCTCCGTGGAACTACAAGTCTCACCAGCAGTCTGTAAAAAGAACTCACTCAGCAATACTATACTCTCTGCTGGAATGGACAGGTGCCCTCTCACCACAATAGACTCAAAGGCTTTGAGACTCCATCCGGAATCCCTCCTGATGTCTCCGTCTGGTGAAAATGGTGCCACCGCGCTGTGCTGCAACTCCAGATGGGCTGAAGTGCAGGGGCTTCCAGTTGTTCTGAAGCTTAGTCCAGTCCGCTTGTTGGGACGGCACAGATGTAATCCGAGATCCCTCAAAGGCGGGCGATCTGGCTCTACGCTGTATAGGCCGCAGTCTCTCACTCCTGGTCACACACAGACCTCCTGCTGGCAGGTGATGAATGGAGTCCAGAGAGAGTGAAAGATGGCCACGTAGGTCCTTTTATTACTGCTCCCAGCATGCAGTGCTGCGCGCTTTTCATTGTCTATATTGTAGTTCAGGGCTGATCCAGCTAACAGAGTCACCTCCTCCTCCAAACCACATCTCCCACAATACTTTGCTGCGTTCCTTCTCAGGAATTAGAAGAAAAATCCTAACAGCATTCAGTAGACACTAGAGGGGGCCAAACTCATTTAAAATAACAACAACTGTAATAACTATAGTAGCAACCCTTGGCTACTTACAGTATGACATCACTTGTCTGGAAACCAGGAAGTAACTGAAGAAAATGTAAAAAAAAAAAAAAAAAAAAAGTTTAAAAAAACACAAGTAAATATGATGTACCTTCCTATCTATTTACTAACGCTAGCAGCATAAGGCCCCTTTCAGACAGGGCAGACTCTTAAGTAGATCTACCTGCTCAGTGGGCATCTCTCCACTGATCCCCGCTGAGCAGGCAAATTACAGGTTCGTGTCCACTCCGCTATGCAGAGCCCCCTGTTGTCTATGTGGCGGTCGGATGAAAATGGACCGCCTGTCTGTTTCCATCAGACTGTCATGCAATCTGATCCCCACCCTTCTGTTTTTAGTAGACAGGATTGGATCTGATACCGGCGGGTGTCAGCAGATACATGTTCGATGACATTCGCAGCTCCATAGAGAGCTATGGATGGAACAAACAGGTCTGCCTGAAAAACTGACAGGCGGGTTTTTTTTCCCCTGATCTGGTGGGTGACGTTGACGCTGGGGGGTGCGGTCTGAGCATGACGGAGTGAGAGGCGGAGCACCGCAGTGGCGCGCTCGAGCAGGAGATCGGGTTCGGCGGGCTGAGTAAGAGACGCCAGGAGCGCCACGAGTATATGCCGGGACGCGGACGAGAGAAGGGCATAGGCCGGGCTGAAGCATCCAGATACCCGTCCATTACCAAGTACCTCGCCGCGAAGAAAGAACCAGCCATGTCAGTGGAAGCCGGTGTTGTCTCACAGCGCGCTGTACGGGCCGCCCAGAGACAGCTAGCGGCCATGGAGGAATCAGCTATCCCAATCACCACAAGCAAATCAGTTGGGAATATCCGTACAGAGCTGGTGGAAGCCGCTGAAGTAAGTCCCCCAATTATGCCCTGGACTAGGGCTACTGCAGAGACTCAGGTATGTTCTGTTATTATGGGGGAAACGATTGCACTGGCTGATGGTGGTGAACAGGACATTAGGAAGCTTATACAGGCGCTACCAACTAAAGTGGAATTACAAGCCCTGTTGAGCGATCTAAAGGCGGCGGTAAGGGAAGAAATGAGTGAAGTAACTGCTAAGCTAGAGGTAATGGACAAAAGACTGTGTAGCTGTGAGTCCTTACAGTCCTCGGCAGACGCCCGTATAGAGTTACTGGAAAGGAAGTTTAAAACACAACATCAAAAGTTGTTAATGTTGCAACTGCAAGCAGAAGAATCTGAGAATAGAAGCAGAAGAAATAATGTACGCATCAAAGGGATTCCAGAAATAATAAAAACACCTGACTTGAGGAAAACAGTAACTGATATCTTTAATAAATATTTAGGAAAACCCTCTGAAACCCATATCGAGCTGGACCGTGTTCATAGGAGTCCGGTAGGGCTCACTGCAGAAAAAGGGCCCCCCAGAGATGTGTTATGTCGGGTGCACTTTTTCGGAGTAAAAGAGGATATAATGAGAGCAGCGTGGCAGAAAGGGGCGCTGGAATACGCAGGCCAGAAGGTCCAGGTGTTCCCAGACCTTAGCTGGCAGACAAAGAGAAGGAGAAGGTTACTGAGACCACTTCTGGATCAAATACGGGTAAAAAAGGTGCAACTTATAGATGGGGGCACCCATTATCATTAATCATAAAAAAGGATGGCCATACCTTTGCCCTGATGGTGCCAGAGCAACTACCGGACTTATTTAAGTTCTTAGGTTCAGAAGTAGTGGAGGTCCCCGATTGGATTGATATCTCTATTGACAATGTGGGGGGAGTATACTCAACAGAAGAAACTGCAGAGGAGCAGGAATTGGGAGAAGGAAGCAGAATAATAGTTCTTTGGTGGACTAGTTTTTTTTTTTTTTCTTTTTTCTTCTCTTTTTTACCTCTCCCTAATGTGGACTTCATGGGGTACCCCCTGAACTCTCTCCCCCCCCCGGTGTGTCCTCCCTTGTCTTGCCCGATTAAGTGGTTTTATTTATTCTTATTGTATTTTTTTTTTTTTTTTTTCTTATGCTTAATGGAGGGTCTCCCATAAGAATTTGATGTATTATGAAATGCAGGTGGGGAAAACCCCGGATATAGAGTCAAGGAGACTCAAAGTGGGTTTTTTTTTTTTTGTGATGTGCTGTGGGGAAGGTAGATTTATTGCTGCGTTTTGGTTGAATAGCACGTGGGTTTTTGGAAACACATGACATATTTGATGCACCTGGTTGTTTTTTTTTTTTTTTTTTTTTTTTTTTTTTTGTGCTTTGTTTTGTTT
Organism: Lithobates clamitans; assembly: GCA_037952925.1. Taxonomy (NCBI): domain Eukaryota; kingdom Metazoa; phylum Chordata; class Amphibia; order Anura; family Ranidae; genus Lithobates; species Lithobates clamitans. The sequence goes on along the minus strand of JBBGZY010000042.1, from coordinate 134,850 downwards.
TTGTTGATGTGCTGTGGGGATGGTAGATTTTAATTGCTTTGTTTTGGATGAATAACACGTGGGTTTTTGGAAACACATGATACACTTGATGCACAGGGGGGAAGTGGTGGGAAGGGTGTAAAGGGGGGGTGGGGAAGGGGGAGGGGATTGGGGAGGTAGGGGTATTCGAGGGTGGGGGAGGTGGGGGGAGTGGTAAATGAAGGGGGGAGGGATGAGGGGAGGGAGGGGGGGGGGATGGGGAGGGAAGAAAGGGGAAAGAGTTAAGTTATCAAATATCAATAATTGTTTCTTTTTCGTCACGATAATATCTTTACACCAATTAATATAAAGTACTCAATGTCTCTTATGAAGTAGGGTGAGATAGGGTGGGGGGAAGACACAAGTAAACTGTTTTTTTTTTTTTTTTTTTCTCTGAATTACGTATGGGGTAATTCATCAGGAGTAAAGGGTAGAGAGGAAGTCGGTTAGATGTGTGGGGAGGGTTGGGGGGAGAGGTAGATTAGGTAACATGTATACCAAATAAGTAGGGAAATGCAAATACAGCTGCATAAGGTTATTTCTTGCCCTCTTCTTGATGTGTAAAGGGAAGATATGGGGCGATGTCCTGAGGACTGGGGAAGACAAATATGTTGGAAAATTTTTCTTGTTTTTCTCTTCTCTCTCTTTGCTTCCTTACTCTTTTTAGTTATTATCAAGGGCGCGCCACTGCTATTGCTGATATATCCACGCTTAAACTTTTCGTGTTCAGGGGCATTCCCCAATAATAGACGTCTCCCCTCCGAGTGGAGGATTAGTCGGAAGCGTTTTTAATTCGGGGTTTTGTTTTTTTTTTTTTTTTCCATCGGCATCGAGGATTCGCGCCGATTGGATTTTCTCCCTGAATTGGTATAAGGGAACTGGGGGAGGGGTATTTTTTTTTTTTTTTTTTTTGGGGGTTTTGGTCTGGGGGTCCTCCTCCTCACAGCCTCCAAGAGATCGTAAAGATATGACCAGAATAAAATTCACCTCATATAATGTCAAGGGACTGAACATTCCGGAGAAACGGATTAGATTACTTGCGGAAATGGGCAGGCTTAAGACGCAGATTGGTTTTTTTCAGGAGACACACTTTAGAAGGGACAGAATACCAAAATTTGTAAACCATAAATTTCCAATAGTTTATCATAGTGCATCTTTGAGTGCCAAAACCAATGGAGTATCTATTATTGTTTCAAAACAGATCCCATGAAAGGAGTTGAAGGTAGTTACAGACGAGGAGGGCCGTCTTTTAATTGTAAAAGGACTAATTGGATTACAGAGGGTCACGTTGGTGAACCTATACCTCCCAAATGAAGACCAGGTTGGTCACTTAGAAACTTGCCTACAAATGATACATCAACATAAGGATGGTATCCTAGTGATAGGAGGAGATTTAAATCTCACACTGGATCCTCTCCTGGACACGTCCAGGGGAGCATCACATCTCTCACTGACAAAAATACGAAGAATTAAGAAATTATTAAGTAATTTGCAGGTAATTGATTCATGGAGGACACTCCATGTTCAAGACAGGGACTATACCTTCTTTTCGTCAAAGCATAAGACATAAACCCGTATTGATTATATTTTGATATCACAGACAGCTATGACATTATTGGTGAGTGCTGAAATAGGATCATTTACCTTGTCAGATCATGCTCCGACAGACTGTACGCTGGATTTAGGGGAGGAGGAACGCCGAGAATGGCACTGGAAGATTAATGAGACGTTGTTAAAAGATAAGGAGTATGAGCAAAAACTAAGCCAGGAACTGGATTCCTTCTTTCTGACAAATGAGTCGAATGAAGTTACCCCATTCTGTGTTTGGGAAACACATAAATGCGTGGTGAGGGGAGTTCTGATATCATTAGGGGCGTATAGGAAAAAAAAGCTTAATGAACAGATCGAGGAAATGTTAAAAAAAATCCGGGAAGTAGAATTAAAACATAAAAAATCCCAGACACAGTCATTAGGAGGAGAAATTAGATGGTCTCCGAGGAGACCTGAACTCCCTACTTATTGAACAGGCAAAAGCGAAATTGAAACGGGGAAGGCGGACACTATACGAATTTGGGAACAAACCAAGTAGGATGTTGGCGAAGGCCCTCAAGGATGCCTCAACACAGTCTCACCTATCGGGTATTAAAACACAGAGGGGGGAGGTGGTGAACTCATCGCAGGACATGGCACAAATTTTTAGAGAATATTATGAGGGTCTTTACCAACTGGATGGTCACCATTCCCCACAGAGGCGTAAAAATAAACAGGAGAGGGCAAGAGATTTCCTATGCAACTCAGAAATGCCAAGGTTAACGGAGGAGATAGCACGAGAATTAGATGTACCAATCTCAATAGAAGAATTTAAGAAAGCAATAAACCTCCTAAAAGTAGGGAAAGCCCCGGGCCCAGATGGGTACACCCTGATGTACTATAAACTTTTTGCTGAGAAATTGGCCCCAAGATTTATAGCGGCTTTTAATCCCCTACGGGAGGGACGGACGATACCTAGGGAGACTCTGATGGCACATATAGCAGTAATCCCGAAAGAGGGAAAGGATCCATCCCAATGTTCCAGCTACCGGCCAATTGCGTTGCTGAATTTGGACTTAAAATTTTTTTCCAAAATTCTGGCGTTAAGATTAGAAGAGTATATTCCTGCATTGATTCACCCAGATCAAGTGGGATTCACGGCAGGAAGGGAGGGGAGGGAAAATACGCAGAGAGTAATCAATGCAATATACACTGCACAGAGTAGAAAGGAACCCCTTATATTGTTTTCAGCGGATGCAGAAAAAGCATTCGATAGAGTTGATTGGATTTTTCTTGAAACAACCTTACAACATATTGGACTGGGTGAAGGAATGCTGAGTTGGCTTTCAAACCTTTATTCAATTCCAAGTGCGAGGGTTAAGGTAAATGATAGATTGTCGGACCCTTTTAGGATACAAAATGGAACGCGGCAGGGTTGCCCCCTATCGCCAATTATTTTCATTCTCACACTGGAACCCTTCTTAAGGAAAATACGTGCCAATCCTAACATTAAGGGTATCAAGGCAGAAAGTGAAGAGCACAAGTTGGCAGCATATGCCGACGACTTGATCTTCTTTATATCCTCTCCAATTACATCCCTTCCATCTCTTCTAAGCGAGATAAATAATTTTGGAGAATTAGCAAATTATAAAGGTAAACTATACTAAGTCCGAAGCTATGTGGTTGGAAATGAAGGTAACTGAAACACAACAGATAAAGTCACAATTTAACTTTAGATGGTCAGACTCTCATAAGTTATCTAGGGACCAAAATTCCAAAGAAGCTTAGTAGAGTGTTTGAACTAAATTATGCCCCGATGCTAAGACAAATTAAACAGGATTTTAGGAGATGGGATAGGGAAACCTTCACATGGTTTGGAAGGACAAACATTATAAAGATGAATGTGATGCCTAGACTCCTTTACTTACTACAAACCTTGCCAATAAAGATCCCTTTGAACTTCTTAAGGGACCTTAGATCAAGGTTCCTGAGGTTCATCTGGGCAGGGAAACCAGCAAGAGTAAGGAGAAACATTTTGGTGCTCCCAAAAGAAAGAGGAGGTATCGGCTTTCCAGATCCAGTGCGATATCAGGAAGCCCTACAGTTAGCGAGAGTGGTGGAATGGTGTGCTTCCGTAAGGAAGCCACACGTACAGTTAGAACAATCGACGACTAAAATTCCACTGGAGGGAATGGCATGGATAGTAAAATCGAAATTACCCACTATAGTGAAAAAACATCCGCTAACAGGTGCAACCATCCGCTCTATTAATATGATTTTCAAAAAAACAAACCTTTCACCTTACCCGAGTCCTATGACCCCTGTATTGGGTGCCCCAGATTTTTTACCAGGCATATCAGATCGGAGTTATGAGGTATTAAAACACAAGGGGAAAAGTAGGCTTATAGACTTTTCTAGGGACAGCCGCTTGATGACACGAGGCGAGATAGAGGGAGAAGTGGCAGTGGACCTGGATTATTTTAGGGCCATGCAGTTAGGAGCGTATATCCACTCAAAAATCAAAACATATCCAGCGATACGGGAGTTATCTTGTTTTGAGCGGAAATGCTTAAGTGGCGAAAGTATGAGACACTCTCTATCACATTTTTACTAAATACTAACGAGCCTGGAAGCCCCACAGGAGCTCAATTTTATGCAAGCATGGGAGAGAGAGTTAGGGGTAACGTTTTCACAAAAACAGAAGGTTAAAATGCTAAAATCTATACATAAAACATCGATTGCCAGCAGATACCAAGAGGGAGGATACAAACTCCTTACTAGATGGTACAGAACACCATCAGTTCTTTAAAAAATCTTCCCACAGGCTTCAGATAGGTGTTGGCGCTGTAAGAGAGGGGTGGGTACGATGCTACACATATTTTGGGACTGTGAGGAAATTAAGAGTTTCTGGGAAATGGTCGAGGAAACGATTAAGGATATCACAGGTGTGTCTCTTGGGAATAACCCGGCTGCATTCTTACTAAATGACGTCCCCCTATTGGTGGAAAAATATAAGAACTCCCTGCTCAAACATCTTCTCACGGCTGCAAAGGCCTGTATACCAGCTCTGTGGAAGAGTACAGTCCCTCCGACTAAAACCCAGTGGTGGGCCAGAATTATAGAAATTCAACAAATGGAAAACTTGACTATGATGCTGAAAGAAAAAGATGAGAAATATCGGAGGATTTGGTCCCCTCTAGAGGATTATAGAATTAGAAAACAGGAGAGGTGGGTTATGTAGGATCGAATGGAGATGAGGAGGGGGTACCCCCCTGACAGTGCTTTTCTTTTTTTTCTTCTTTTTTTTTTCTGTTTTTTTTTTTGTTTTTTGTTTTTTGTTTTTTTTTTGGGGGTGGGGGTACCATGGGGTATGGGAAAAGAAAGGGGAAAATATACTTGCCTTTGGAACAGAGGAGATTTAGAATTATTTTGTAAGGAAATGTGTTATGTTGTTATATTATGATAAAAAGGAATTATATGAATGGACACGAGGTTTAAAAGAAATGTTTCATGTGGCATGTAATACATGATATTCAGAAAATAAAGAATTTATAAAAAAAAACAAAAAACTGACAGGCGGACCCAATCGGACCGACAGTGTGAAAAGGGACCTTAAGATTAGAAATAGTCAAAGTTGATTGAGAGAGTGAAGTTCCACTTTAATGGAAGAAGGTCTGTGGTAACATGACAGAGGAAGTGGGCAGGGTTTATCTTATCTGCATTTTCTGGCAGTGTTACGTTTCCACGGATTTGGTGGATGAGGTGTTTTTGTAGTGAGTAGAGTTAAGGAAGGTGATGAAAGCAGGACTGATACTTTAAAGGTTAACTCCACTTTTGTTGAGGGGAAAAAAAAACAAAAAACAAAAAACATTTCCTTCTCTAGGTGATCTATGTACAGTGCTTATGCAAGGAGTTTTGATACCCTAGACGAAACCTAATTTTGCCGCTCCGCCCCTGAGATTTTTGCGGCACCTCTCCACCTATATATTCAACCATGGTCCGCAGGCCCGCACCTGCGCCTCTGGACACAGCCTGAAGACAATTAGTGGCAGCACCAGCTCACTTTCTCACATCCGCTTGGTCTGCAGGTATATGGACAGGCTAGGGCAGTAAATGAACAGGCCGCATCCACACAACCAACTTTCGCCCATGGGACTTTAACCAGTTCCTGAGTGGCACACGCACTTTTATTGTGGCACAATGGCACCGCTGAGCGAAACCCCGTACAGGTACAAGGTCACCTTTAAGAGCCACCAGAGGGCACATGCGTGCGCACGCTGCACAGCAGGGGACCTGATGCACGTCGCCGGCCACAAGAGCCAGCACGGAGATTTGTGTGTGTAAAACACACAAATCCTTGTTCTGTCAGGGGAGAGGAGACATATAGTTTGTCCCTACTAAGTAGGAACTATGATATGTCTCCTGCCCTAGTCAGTCCTATCCCCAGCCACAGTTAGAAAACAGATTTAACCCCTTGATCGCCCCCTAGTGTTAACCCCCTCCCTGCCAGGGACATTTAAACAGTAAATCAGTGCATATTTATAGCACTGATCACTGTATAAATGTCAATGGTCCCAAAAGTGTCAAAAAAGTGTCCGATCTGACCGTCGCAGGACCACAAAAAAGGGGGAAGCAGATTTCCGCCGTTAATATAAAAAAAAATGCCATAAATCTATCCCCTATTTTGTAGACGCTATAACTTTTGCGCAAACCAATCAATATAAGCTTATTGCGATTTTTTTTTTTTTTTATTTAACCAAAAAATATGTAGAAGAATACATATTTACCTAAACTGGTGAAGAAATTTTTTTTTTTTTTTTTTTTAAATTGGGGGTATTTTTATTATAGCAAAAAGTTAATAGTTTTTTTTTTCCCAAAATTGTCGCTCTATTTTTTTTTAAAGCGCAAAAAAGAAAAACCACAGGGGTGATCGATACAACCAAATGAAAGCCATTTGTGGGTGCGGGTTGTTGGGGGGGACGTAAATTTTGTTTGGTTATAGCATCGCATGACCGCGCAATTGTCAAAGTGACACAGTGCCAAATTGTAAAAAGTGCTCTGGTCAGGAAGGGGATAAAATCTTCCGGGGCTGAAGTGGTTAAAAGAGACATAATACAAAAGTCATAATATATCAATTTATTGTACAAGGATTGCACATATAAATATATAAAAGTACATATAAAAACGTTTGGCATATCAAGCCAATGGGTTACACACAATATATACTGTACATCAAGCTGGTATAGTTTCAAATACAGGCTTTACATGACCAAAATTATTGCAATATGAGAGAGGAATGCATCTTGTAACTACGCGTTTCGTGAATACTTTCACTTCTTCAGGAGTAGATGCTTCCAACAACAGAACCCTATAAAACCAGTTTGGAACTTGATAAAATGTAGCATCTCCAAATAGTGACCACTGCTCAGCGTCTGACATGGGAGTACTGGAAGGGGACCAAGACACCCAATAAGAAAACCAATGAGGCGGCACAATAGAGATCAAAGCTGTGATAAAAAAAATATATATACCAAAAACCAACCAACCTAGTGTTCGCAGATGTGAGTGAGGATTCTCCAACCAAGCAGATCATGATCTACAGGTTAGGGTAGTATATGCATCCCACTTTATCTGCGGACCAGGCCCTGGTGTTTCCAGCTGCAGAGACACCTATGTCAACATCAGGCCAATGGTGTCTCCTCCAGCCCCTTCCCCTTCACGGTCAGCTGACATCTAGTTCCCGACCCCTGGTTTCCGATGGTCATGCAGTAAACTGAATGGGCGGCCGGATGGCAGCGGAGAGACCGGGTGAGCGGCACTGGCCCAAGGAGCAGCCTAGCTGCTGCAACTGCTTTAGGCCCCAGAAATTCATGCAGTCCAGCGGTCCCAACTGATGTGCGCTCTAGGCCTGCACCGGCCCCGTCTATGTGCATTACAAGGATTTTAACAAACTTTGTTGCAGAGTCCTACCCTTTGTTATTCTGAAGAAATCCCTGTGTGTTTTGTCTGTATCCATGTGGGAAAGTGAGTCTAATGGGAGTGGTTTCAATATAATCAATCAGCTGTGCACCTGCAGGGCTTTAACGAGGAAAGCTGCTGGGCCTGCATCCATTTTAGATGTGATTTCCTGTTGAAAGTATCTCACCACCTGCTCCTTCTTCCTGTTATTCAAACTGGGCAGTGATTCTGGCTTTCACATCTAGTGGCCCACATCGTGGCAGGGGTGGTGCTATAGCAAACCCCAGACTTCCAGGTAGAAGGTTGGTATTTGCATGGTGGAATGTCTGGGATTTCATGGTCCTGGAGTATTCTAGTAAAGAGCAGTTAACTTAACAGGTAGATTAACCGCACGCCAATTTATGTTGGCAGAATGGCACTGGTGGGCAAAAGGGCATAAGGGTACATCCCCTTTAAGAAGCGGCACTGCGGGCGCGTGGCGCGCGCGCGCCTCGTTCTCCATGACAGCGGGTCCCACGGACTCTATGTCCGCGATCGTGTCACGAAGAGGTAGAACGGAGAGGTGCTCTTGTAAACCAAGCATTTCCCCGTTCTGCCTCATGTCATGACAGAGATCACTGCTCTGTCATCGAGAGCAGTGATCGCTGTCATGTGAGTAGTAGCCCATCCCCCCCACAGTTAGAATCACTCCCTAGGACACACCCCCTTCATCGCCCCCTAGTGGTTAACCCCTTCACTGCCAGTGTCATTTACACAGTAATCAATGCATTTTTATAGCACTGATTGCTATATAAATGACAATGGTCCCAAAATAGTGTCAAAAATGTTCGATGTGTCCGCCATTAAGTCGCAGTCCCGATAAAAGTCGCAGATCGCCATTAATAATAAAATAAAAATGCCATACATCTATTTTGTAAACGCTATAACTTTTGCGCAAACCAATCAATATACGCTTACTGCAATTTTTTCCCCAAAAATATGTAGAAGAATACATATCAGCCTAACCTGAGGAAAAAAAAATATTATATATATATATATATATATATATATATATATATATATATATATATATATATATATATATATATATATATATATATATATATATATATATATATATATATATATATATATATATATATTTTTTTTTTTGGGGGGGGGGGGATATTATAGCAAAAAGTAAAAAAAAAAAAAATGCTTTTTTTCAAAATTGTCGCTCTTTTTTTGTTTATAGCGCAAAAAATAAAAACTGCAGAGATGATCAAATACCACCAAAAGAAAGCTCAATTTGTGGGAAAAAAGTACGTCAATTTTTGTTTGGGTGTGACGTCGCATGACCGCGCAGTTGTCAGATAAAGCAACGCAGTGCCGTTTTGCAAAAAGTGCTCTGGTCAGGAAGGGGGTAAAATCTTTGGGGGCTGAAGTAGTTTTAAGCATGCGGGTAGCTTTAGGAATGTACAAAAAATAAATAATGTGGATACATCCTTTTACAATGATAATATATCTATGGTATTTAAAACTATATACCTGAAGACCTTAATGAAAAGTTTTGAGACTTTATGTCTGCAATAAGTCTCAAAGTTCTCTTAGCTGAAGACAAATCCTGGAATACAATTCAGATAACACTGTACTTCTTGATTCAGTTCCCACACAAGAGAAATATGCATTTCTGCCACTAGAGGGCACTGCAGGGGAAGGGCCCCAGTTTAGTTTGCTTGTGCACTCCATCTTGAACCTACAGTTGGATGAGTGTAGGGATACAGTAGATAATTAAGGCCTAAGGGGACAGAAACAGGTAAGAGGGTGAATTTGTCTAATAAATTAGTTTATCTTTTTTAACCTTTAAATAATCATTCCTATTAATGTTCTCCACCATCACAGCATAATGTTTCCCTATAGTCCAGTGGCAGCTGGACTTTTTTGGAGGGGGGGCTATTGTCACAAGTGGGTGGGCCCAGAGCGTAGTGCTCTGCACCCAAGCCCACCCTTTTTTGAAACCAGTTAAAGCCTTTGGCTCTAATCATGTGCTATGCAAAAAAATAACAATAATAATTAAAAACACCCCCCATACAACTCTATGTGCCTGACACCCTGCATGGAGATTAGGGGCTGGGATCATAGAGATTAGGGGGGACGGTGCTGCTGTGCCCCTTATGGATGGGTCACGGCTGCTATATAGTCTGGTCAGTAAATTGTTTTTTTTCTTTTGCTCCTCTCAGTAAAAATTATAAGACCAACATCTAGAGTTTGGAAACATTTCCACAGTGCAATTTCTGCTGAGAGGAAAGCTTCAACTTGCAAATATTGTGAGAAGAAATATTTTTTTCCAAATGCTACAAGGATGACAAAACCCATCCTGCCATGCCAGAGGTGCCCTAAAGGCTACAAAAAATACTCTATGGAATGAAAGAAGTATCTTTTCCCTCCAGAGTTCTTATTCCAAGAACACTCCTTCTGTTGCTTCAAGTATTTTTTGCACAAGTAACCACTGCCTCCAAAAAAAATACACAATACCCTCATCTATAGATAAAATGACAACTTAAAAATTAGGAGAAAAAAAACCCTTTTTTTCCCCCATGGCTTAAAATTTTTCTGAAATGCGACATAGTAACCATACTTAACAGGTTTGAAATGTGGGAGAACAAGTAATAGAGCGTGGTCTGCTGTGTTGTTTAGTGGTCTATAAAGAAGTCCTGGCCTGAAGGTAAAATTAAAAAATTTGTGCAAACATCTGTGCACCTTTCAACACTAACATGGTCTTTATTTCTCCAGTTCCTGCTTGGTCATCTCAAAGTCACAGTTCCACCAGCGAAACCTCTGATGCCACCTAAATCTGAAACAAAAGTATCCTTTAACGTCACCTTGATTTCAATTTCCAAGAAAGAGGTGGACCTACAACAGGGAGAGACGGAGGAGGTGAACAATGAGATGGAGGAAGAGGAGGAAGAGGAAGAGGACAGAGAGAAGGAGGAGGAGGAGGAGAATGAAGAAGAAGAGAGAGGGCAGGAGGATAGGGAAGAATTAATGGAGCAGGAAGATATGATAGAAGAAGAAGAAAAAGAAAAAGAACTAGAAGAGAAAAAGAAGAAGAAGCAGAAACAGAAACAGAAGCAGAAGCAGAAGAAGGTGAAATCTAATGAAAATATGGTAACAGAAGCAGTAGGGACAGCACAGACACCAACTACAATACCGGCAGATGACAACTTGTCCTACATCTGTGAGTGGGTTTACTTTAGAGCTTTCAATGTTTGATTACCAATTCTAGGGTTATTTTGTAGCCTGTTCAGTCATGTGATAAGATACTCCCCAAGTCCTGCTACAAAATGGGCTCAGCTAGTACCCAGTAAGGATTATTATTTTACAGATTTTATATAGCGCCAACAGTTTGAGCAGCGCTTTACAACATGAGGGCAGACAGTACAGTTACAATACAGGGGGAATCAGTGGGCCCTGCTTGTAAAAGATTACAATCTAGGAGTATTCACATAAATGTAAATCCTAACTCATTGTTGGGCAAGGCACCTTCCCCCCAACCCCCAAGTAATATTAAAAAAAAACTTTTATACAGTACATAACTTTTTCCAGGGGTCTTCTTGCTAGTCACATGGTACAGCCCTCCTTGCCCCTCCTCATGAGAGTTTTGGATCTCAAGGTACCACGTTACAGCAGAATCCTAAGTACTTGGAATTTAGTAACAGTTGGTAAACAAGTACCCAATATTACGATAAAAAAAAAAAAAAAAAGAAGGCTAAAAATGAAATAGCTGCATTCACATCACAGACGTGAACCAGTATGCTTGATACTTCAGAGTATAATATATATATATTTTAGTAGTTTGTTACTTTTTTTATGGGGGGGTGATGGTGTCTAAACCATACTTTCTCTTGCCAGTTTTTGAGTGGATTATTATTTGAAAAGTTTAAAGTTACTTACTAGGTAAGTAGGCTAAAGTAAGCATGTGGCCATAGCCAACCATTGCCTACCCAACAGTGAACGCACATCCCAGGATCTCCAAGGATAGTACTTTTTGTAAAGCACTTGGCTTACCTGTGCATTACTTATACAATGGTCAGTTTGTGCTACATATATCCACCCGCAAGACAACTTTTAGCATTACAATATGATTGAGGGAAAAATAGCTAATGCTTGTCATAAATAAATAAAATCTTGGTACTTCCTTTGGTTTAGCAGGGCCATGTACAGGATGACAGCCGGGCAGAGGACAGGGGGCAGCAGGGCAGAGGACAGGATCATCAGGTTGCATGACATGGGTCAGCAGGGTGGTGGTCAGGGCCCAGCAGAGGACAGGAATCATCAGGGTGCAGGACATGGGTCAGCAGAGCGGAGGATATGGGTCAGCAGAGCGGAGGATATGGGTCAGCAGAGCGGAGGATATGGGTCAGCAGAGCGGAGGATATGGGTCAGCAGAGCGGAGGATATGGGTCAGCAGAGCGGAGGATATGGGTCAGCAGAGCGGAGGATATGGGTCAGCAGAGCGGAGGATATGGGTCAGTAGGGTGGAGGACAGGGATCAGCTACCTGACTGCTGATATTTTTGCTAAAAATAAACTAAAATCATTATTTTCCTGCTAAATCGAAAAGATAAAAAACTGTATATCTTGGGGCTTACTCATGGGTGCTGTGGTCTGTACAGTGTGGATCGATGTGTTTTGTTTTTTTATGTGGCTGGAGCTGTTTGCAGGCAGGCTATGTTATGGGGATGCAACAGCTGTACAAAAACAGCCGTAGGTCCAAATTTGACAGGGGTGTGGGTGCAGGTTTATGTCTGCAACACGCATAGTGTGCATTTGGGGCCACTCACACCTGCATAACTGTCAAATTAGGACCCCCTAAGAGCCCATTCACACAGGGACGACTTGTCAGGTGACTAGTCGCCTGACAAGTCGCCTCCCATTCTGTGCTATGGAACCGTTCTAAGGGGAGCGACGCAAGTCGCTCCGACTTAGAAAAAGGTTCCTGTACGACTTCAGGGGCGACTTGCATAGACTTCTATACAGAAGTCGTTTTGCAAGTCGCCCGGGCAGTCGTGTGCAGGTCGCCTCGGTGAGGCGACCTGCAAGTCGTGTTGCCCCTGTGTGAATAGGGTCTTAGATCCAGCCATGGTAGGTCCTATACAGAAAGAGGAAGAGGTTGATGTACATTTAAGATACAGTGGAGGATGGGGAAGTTAATGTGTAGGATAAGGGATGTGAAGGATTAATATATAGATTTACATAGAGACATAATAGGACATCAGATGTGTAGCAGAGGAGGAGGGGGGGCATGAAAAGAGAGAGATAGATAGTGTGTATATATATATATATATATATATATATATATATATATATATATACACACACACACACATATATATATACATACACACATACATACACTATATTATATAATGTCACAAAATGGATGGATGTGTGGATGGAATAGCAGCTGCCATGATCCATTCATTTCACATTTATAAATGACTACGATTCGTCTCTTTCCTCTATTGTAAGAGTAATGGGAGTGTTAAACGTTGTGGACAGCAGTATCTACAATTGTGACTGGTCCAAAGATGTTCAGTAATTTCTTCTTCATTTTTGAGGGGCAGCTAATGGTGTCTAAATCATTTTTTCTCTTTTGTCAGTTTTTGAGAGACCATTGTTAGAAATGTTTTGCTAAAGCAAACATGTGGTCAATCACTGCCTAAAAGCCAGTATTTTGTAAAGCGCTTGCCTTACCTGTACAATCCTCAGATATGCATTACTCAGTTTTGGCTACAGATTCCCTTTAAAGTGGAACTACCTGAAAAATACCCTTTTTCAAAACATTTTTTTTTCTGCTAATCCATTTATTCATTCATCACTATAAACAGCAGTGTGTGCCTTTGTGATCATTGATTGGTCATTGCAACAATCACAAGGTACATAGCCACTCAGTTTGGCTCGGTACACAAGACTCACGGGCGCATGGACTAACCACAGATTTCTGCCGCAAAGTTTAAAAACGGCACTGCAGAAATACCCATCCACCAATCTGCTGTTCAAAAACATACAGTGGTAGACAAGGGGTTAGGGATTTAATAACATTTATTAAACATTTCCAGTAAGAGCTTTCTTTTGGTCTGCAGTTAAAACAGTCAGTAAATACATATGTAGATACATGGAATGTGCAAAGATAATCAACACTTTATAACAAACAGAAAACATTTGACATAAAGGCGATATTTACTAAAACCGAAGAGTGCAAAATCTGGTGCAGCTCTGCATAGAAACCAATCAGCTTCCAGGTTTTATTGTCAAAGCTTAACTGAACAAGCTGAAGTTAGATGCCGATTGGCTACCATTCACAGTTGCACCAGATTCTGGGTGCTCCAGTTTTAGTAAATCTCCCCCAATGTGACCTTATTACAGAAGTAAAAACCAGCTAGTAATGTACATATATTGCTCTAAAAAAGAAACAAAATACTTACCTCCTCTGCCACCAATGCAGCTGAACATATCTCCATTGCCAAAGACTTGTCCCGTAAAATCTGCTAGGAAACCAACACTTCCAGGAGGGTTGATCGCTTGCGTCCCCCTGCACTGTTCAGTGGTTACTCCTACTGACCTCCACATCACTACTGTGTCCTGAAATGATGTGGAGGTCAGCGGGACAAAATATTAAAAATTCTACAGGAAACAGGGAAGATCGACATCCCTGGAAGTGTCAGTTTTTCAAGAGACTTTGGGGGGCGATTCTTCAGCAACAGAGAGACAATCGGTGGCATTGGAGAGGTAAGTGTTTGGCTTTTTTAATTTACAGATACATGATTTTGGTATTGTTGCAAAATACGTGGATCGTACATGTTACCAGGAAGAGATGTTTGGCTTACCTGGAGGTGCAGGGCCACGGTGCTGATGGGAAGATGCTGGAACAGCCCCGATGACTGCTGATACAGGCTTAACTGATATAAGTTGAGATATAGAAAAACTAAGTCAAAGTCTGGCATAGCAGCAAACAGGTGCAAGGATGCAGGACACTTGGTTGTCTACCAGGGCAACAATAGGCAATATCAGAACGTGGTACCATGATGAATGATAAGGTAAGAAGGAAGGCAGGCAGCAAATGGTAAAAAAAAAAAGACAAAAGGGTCAGGTAATTAGGCAAACCTCAGTTCAGGATATGAATGTTAATCACAGTGTGTCTATTATCAGGCAATGATCTGGTGCTGAATCACCAAGTAAATGGAGACAGGTGTAAGCACACACCCATGTCCTGCAATTTAGTGCATGTGATGTGCAAAGTCTCCAGCAGATGACAGCACAACAATTGAAAAGACAACTGGCTGCATTAGTATGAGTTGTGCAAAAGATGGCGCATAGTTTGGGTCTCATTCACAAGAGGGATAAATCGGTGTAGCAAGTATCTTGTGATAAACTGCATTTGCGAGCCCTGGTGTGTGTGTGTGCAGACAGCCGTAGATGGGAATCCTGTATAAAGCAATAACAGGCTCATAGTGACCGCAGCTGTCCATCAATGTTTGGAAGGAATTGCACAGGGAATTGTGTTTAAGGACAAATTATCATCCCTGAACCAAGCTGCTTGTATCCAGGGGCAATCAGTCCAAAATTGCAGGCTGCATTACATCCAAACACCAATGGACAGCTGTGGCCGATGTCAGCCTGTCATTGCTTTGTACCAGTGGCAGCTGGTGCTCAAAATCATCAATTGCAGTCACTGTGCCATCAAACGCTGCCACTGTGCCCTCAAACGCTGCCACTGTGCCCATCAAATGCTGCCACTGTGCCCATCAAATGCTGCCACTGTGCCCAAACGCAGCCACTGTGCCCAGCAAACTCTGCCACTGTGCCAATCAAATGCCAGTGTGCCCATTAAATGCCCCCCAGTGTGACCCCCGTCCGCTCGCTTGGTGGGACAGTGGGTGTCGGCGACGAGTGGGGTCCTCCATGCGTCTCCTGCCATCCTCATCTCCTGTCCTCTACTCCTGATAGGCATCAGGAGTTTCAGCCAATCAGGTGACAGGTAACAGACCCGAGCACCTGATTGGCGGAGAGGCAGTTTAGTGTTAGGAAAGCAAATAGTCATTTGTTTTCTAACACAGCTGAGTGACCTGCGAGCGCCCAGCATGGCGCTCGCAGGACATCTTTTTTGACGCCTTTTAGAGCCCAAGGCTCTAATCAGGTGCTTCAAAAACACCCCCCCCCCCTTGGTACTTCAGGCGCCCGGCGCCCGAATAGGGGGTGGCAGCAGCAGCCATAGACAGATTCATGCCACGCATGAATCTATCTATTGGTGATAGAAGGGTGCAGGAGAGAGGGGGCGGCGCCCGTAATGCACGGGCAGCCACTGCTTTGTATGGGCTTCCTGGCTGCTGCTTAGGGTTGCCACCTCATTCCTTTAAACCCAAACACATATGAATTACACAGGTTCTGAGGCTAATTTAATGCAGAAAGGGCACCAAGTGGGTTTAATTACCACCGTAATCAGCCACAGAACCTGTGCAATTCATATGTGTTCGGTTTTAACCTCCCTGACGGTAATCCCGAGTGTGGCTCGGGGTTAAATTTCAGTCCCATTAGCGGTAACCCCGAGCCACACTCGGGGTTACATTGCAGGATCCTGGTGCGGCGTTACTTACCATGTCCCCAGAATCCTGCAATGTCCCCCGCTGTGTCTGCGGGCTCTGCCTCCTCCGAAGCCTCTCCGTGCCAGGCTCCGTTCCCTGCGAGCGTCGCGACGCATGGGAGCGGAGCCTGGCGGCAAATTCAAAAAAATGTACAAACCATAACACATACAGTACTGTAATCTTACAGATTACAGTACTGTATGAAATTATTTCACATCCCTTTTGTCCCCAGTGCTTTGGCCCATGCCCTGCATGCAGTTTTATATTATATATACTGTTCTTTCTGCCTGGAAACTGGAGATTGTCCATAGCAACCAAAAAGTGTTCCTTTATGTCAAAAGTGGCTTTAGACCAGCTAGAAAACAGCGATAGTAAATTAGAACACTTGCAGAATTGAGCGATAGTGAATCGTGGGAAAATGTATTTTATTATTATTATATTATTATTTATTTTAATTATTTATATTTATTTATTATATTATAATTTATGTTTTTGTGTTTCAAACTTTATCATACCCGGGATATCTACTAGACTCTTGTTTGGACAGATTTAAGTGTGTTATTGTTAAGAATTACAGACCTACAATATAAAACGCCAAATTTCCATGCAAAATAATTGTACCGCTTTCAGCACCTTAAATTTTGAAATAATCATACCGCCAGGGAGGTTAAAGGAATGAGGTGGCAACCCTCACACTGCTGTCCACACACACCTGAGCTTACAGTTTTCTGTCACACCAATTAGCCGTGTGAATGAGCCCCAAGAGTTTTCAATTACGTGGTATGGTCACGTTAACATTTTCTTATTCAGGTTACTTTTAACCTCCCTGGCGGTATGATTATTTCAGATTTTTGCGTCTCAAAGCGGTACAATTATTTTGCATAGAAGTTTTATATTGTAGGCCTGTAATTCTTAACAATAACACACTTAAATCTGTCCACCAAGAGTCTAGTAGATATCCCGGGTATGATGAAGTTTGAAACACAAAATCATAAATTATAATATACCGTATATACTCGAGTATAAGTCGAATTTTTCAGCACCTTTTTTTGTGCTGAAAGTGCCCCCCCTCGACTTATACTCGAGTCAAGCACTTTTCTGCAGCAAAAAATTTCATTTTCCGAACCGACTTTGGGGCCCCGTATCTCAGGGCCACTTAGTGCTAGAAACCCCAAATTTGGTGTGCAAACCCAGTGGACCTGGTTCCACAACATATCCAAAGCTGGAGTTCCTAGCGCTAAGTGGCCCTGAGATACGGGGCCCCAAAATCGGTTCGGAAAATGACATTCTCTGCTGCAGAAAAGTGCTTGACATTTTCTGAACCGATTTTGGAGCCCTGTATCTCAGGGTCACTTAGTGCTAGGAACCCCAAATTTGGTGTGCAAACCCAATGGACCTGGTGCCATAACATATCCAAAGCTGGAGTTCCTAGCACCAAGTGGCCCTGAGATATGGGGCCCCAAATTAGGTTCGGAAAATGTCATTCTCTGCTGCAGAAAAGTGCTTGACATTTTCTGAACCGATTTTTGGGGTCCTGTATCTCGGGACCACTTGGTTCTAGAAATCCCAGCTTTGAATATTTTATTGTACTAGTTCCACTGGGTTTGCACACCAAATTTGGGGTTCCTAGCACTAAGTGGCCCCGAGATACGGGGCCTCAAAGTCGGTCAACTGTGTCCATCTGTAGCAATGTCATTTCGGGACACTTTGGGTTCAGAGACCCCAAATTTTGGCTGCAGCTAGGGGGCATCTAGGAACCCTTAACTACCGAGTTTGAAGTTCAGGGGACCTATGGCTGCAAATGGGCACAGTGAGGCTGCAAATGGGCATTGTTGACCCTCTTTTCCACTTACAGTAGCTGCGCATTTCTCACCCTCGTCTTATACTCGGGTCAATAAGTTTTTCCCATTTTTTTGTGGTAAATTAGGGCCTCGACTTATACTCGGAACGACTTATACTCGAGTATATACGGTAATAAATAATTATAAAAAAATAATAAAATAATAACAATAAAATAAATTTTCCCACGATTCACTATCGCTCAATTCTGCAAGTGTTCTAATTTACTATCTCTGTTTTCTAGCTGGTCTAAAACCACTTTTAAAGGAACACTTTTTGGTTGCTATGGACAATCTCCAGTTTCCAGGCAGAAAGATCACATAAAACTGCATGCAGGGCATAGGACAAAGCACTGGGAACAAAATGGATGTGAAATGATTTCATACAGTACTGTATGTGTTATGATTTTTCACTTTTTTGAATTTGCCACCAGGCTCCGCCCCCATGCGTCGCGACGCTCTCAGGGAACGGAGCCTGGCACACAGGACATTGGGGCGGAGGACAGAGCCCACGGACACAGCGGGGGGGGGGACATCGCAGGTAAGTATACCGCACCAGGATCCTGAGATGTAATCATGAGTGTGGCTCGGGGTTACCGCTAATGGTGCTGACATTTAATCCCGAGCCACACTTGGAAAAACCACCAGGGAGGTTAGATATAGTACTGGGTAAAATAGTAAGTCTGTCACACCTTTTGTTTGGAGCTTTGGACCTACTCTTGTTTTCTCTCTGTCAGGTGGGTAGCCTGCTCATTTTCCAATTTGAGTTTTGGCACTCAGTGTCTCCAAGGACCAGGCCTAGAAAACCATGATTTGACCCAGTCTTCAAGAGGCTGGCTTACAAAATAATGACCATCATCGCACAAAGCCACCCTGCAGGCTTGGTTTACCCCTACAGGTGCGACCAAGCACGGGCGCTTTCCCACGTGTAGGGCACGAGAAACACAGAAATGAAGTTACATAGTAGGCAAGGTTGAAAAAAGACACAAGTCCAACCTGTGTGTGTGATTATATGTCAGTATTACATTGTATATCCCATATGTTGTGGTCATTCAGGTGTTTATCTAATCTCTAGTTTTTGAAACTACCGACGCTCCCCGCTGATACCACCGCCTGTGGAAGGGAATTCCACATCCTTGCCGCTCTTACAGTAAAGAACCCTCTACATAGTTTAAGGTTAAAGTGATTGTAAAGAACATACCACATGTGTGGTATCGTCGCGAACATTAGTGTGAGAGCAATAATTCTATCCCAAGAACTCCTCTGTAACTCTAATAGGGCGTACACACGGTCGGACTTTGTTCGGACATTCCGACAACAAAATCCTAGGATTTTTTCCGACGGATGTTGGCTCAAACTTGTTTTGTCTACACACGGTCGCACAAAGTTGTCGGAAAATCCGATCGTTCTAAACGCGGTGACGTAAAACACGTACGTCGGGACTATAAACAGGGCAGTGGCCAATAGCTTTCATCTCTTTATTTATTCTGAGCATGCGTGGCACTTTGTCTGTCGGATTTGTGTACACACGATCGGAATTTTGTTGTCGGAAAATTTTATCTCCTGCTCTCCAACTTTGTGTGTCGGAAAATCCGATGGAAAATGTCCGATGGAGCCCACACACGGTCGGAATTTCCGACAACACGCTCCGATCGGACATTTTCCATCGGAAAATCCGACCGTGTGTACGGGGCATAAACCTGTAAAAAAATCATGCGTTGCCTATGGAGATTTTTAAGTACCTACGTTTGGCGGCATTCCACAAGTGCGTGCAATTTTAAAGCGTGACATGTTGGGTATCTGTTTATATATATACTGTATATGCGTGTGTTTTTTTATTTTAACATTGAACATAATATACGGTATATACATCATATACAGTGCATATAGAAAAGAATCACCTCCCCTAAAAAATAATCACATTTTGTTTCTTTTCAGCCTGAAATGAAGACAGGCACATTTTTTGTTTTATTATTTGTTTTTACTAGTACAACTTATAACATTCAAGTGAAAGATATAAAACCAACATATCAGAAAAAAATGTAAAAAAAACCCAGAATCACTGAATTGGATAAAGGATCACCCCCGGTTATGTCAGTATTTTGTTGATACTGTAGTTTTGTTTTTCTGATCTGTTGGTGTTATATCTTTCACTTGGATGTTATAGGTTGCATTAGTAAATACAGCTGGATTAAAAAAAAACTGTCTGTCTTCATTTAAGGCTGCAAAGCAACAAAAGGTGATTATTTTAAAGGGGCTGATTATTTTCTATACTCACTGTATATACGGTATATTACAAATCGACTAGGTTTAGATAAAACATTGACATATATTGATAAGATTATTTACACCAAATTACTTTTAGATTTACATTAATTTAAAGAAAAACATTGAAAAACATATAACATTTTTTAATGTTGAGTGCACCATAGCCCAGCCGCAATGGTAAAGTGTTAACATTTCCCGGATTGACTGAAGCTGGGCAGTGTGGGACGATGGGGCCGTTGTCAGGGATACATCTGTACAATGTACATTTGTCCCTAGTAGATATAACAGTCGGTAGCTGTGTTCCAGTCTTCAGGTGGTAATCTCAGTAAGGCAGACAGGAAAGGCCCCAGTGGCGTTTATACGAGACCGGGAACATTCAGCGACTCACCTTCCTTACAAAACTCACCAGGACTCCAAGAGCAAACCACAGAGCCAACAGCCTAGACTCTGAGGTCATAAGCATCTGTTAAGCCGCAAGCAGAGATAAAGCTGCATTCTCAGTATATTTCTTTTTCTACAGCTAAGCTGAGAAAAAGCAGAGTTTGATTTTTCAGCATGGGCTGTGGAATTAGATATTTACTTTAGTAGTTCCACATCATCTGCTTATTAGAGAGCGTAAACGGGCTTTAGAGCGACGCTCGTGTATGTCAACTGTAGGGCCTATCAATAAAATTCAACAAACTGAATCTAAACTATAGGAAACAAATCACAATGGTTTGGCTATAATTAATAATATATTTAAACAAGTCAAGAAAAAAAAAAAAAACACTCTCTAGACCAGCCATTCTAAACTAGGGTTCCTCAAGAGATGGTTAGGGGTTCCTTGAGTTGTGGGTAACTGACCTCCCATCTGATGGTGACTGCAGAAGTGGCATTCTGGCCACTATTGTAAGGGGGACATTCGTCCCTCTGACTACCACCAATGTAAAGGGGCATTTTCCTAATAACTCCCAATGGACTAATTTTAACAAGAGTTATAAACAAGGCCAAGGATAAATCAAGGAAAAAAACAAGTTTAACTTCCCGACCAGGCCGCAGACAACCAAGTGAACCTGTCTAACAGTATGCGTTAAAAGCAGGGGTTTAGTCTGCACACATTTGCAAATGCATGCGTAAGCCACAGAGCCTCGTCAAGGCACCCCGGTATCTGTGGAATCTTAACAAGAGCTCCCTGAGACCTGAAAATTAGTTTAACCACTTGCCGACTGCCTAACTGGGAAAAATACGTCATTTGTTTGCTGTTGAATACCGGGGTTATGGCTGCAGCTAGATGCCATAACCCTGGTATTTTCTTTTCCCTTTAGGTGTCGGACTTTCAGATAAAAGTGATCCCTGTAGCAGATTTGCTGTGGGATCACTTTTAAAAGCGGCAGGAGGGGTGCCCCTCCTCCCGACGTTTTCCCAGGCCTATGTTACCAATCGCTGTGCCCGGGAACCATCTGGTGCAGGGGGTGGTTTGCCATAGAGATAAGCGATGGCAAGATGTGCGCTGCTCATCTCTATACGCCCTTGGAAGACCTAAGTGAAGCCATGACGTCCCTTCCGGTTCTCAGGCCATGTAAACTTGGCTTTTTTTTTCTTAAAGCAAAAGATAATTTATTTATTTTTGGATCATTTGCTTTTAAGGGTAGAGGAGAGATGTGGGGTCTTTTAGATAAAGAGGACCTGTTATACTGTATTGTTATTGCAAGGGATGTTTACATTCCTTGCGATGGCAATAAAAGTGATCATATTTTTTTAAACAGTGTCAAATTTACCACGCGGTGATCATACCAGGAAGTGGGAGCGGGTACCTATCAAAACCAGGTACCCACTACCCGCTCCCCCCAAAAAAGTGCCAAATGTGGCAATGGAAGGGGGGGTGCGGAACTTCCCCTTTTGGATGGAGCTCCACTTTAAGTTATTAAGGGTGCTCTAAACAATGGAGGGTGGAAGTGTGAGTAATGCCGCATACACACGATTGGACTTCTCGTCGGAAAAAGATACGATGGCTTTTCCGACGGGATTTCGCTCAAGCTTGCCTTGCATACACACGGTCACACAAAAGTTCGCTGAACTTTTGACCATTAAGAACGCGGTGACGTACCACACTATGACGAGCCGAGAAAATTAAGTTCACTGCTTTCGATCATGCGTCAAATTGTTTCCGAGCATGTGTAGGAATTTCGCGCGTTGGAATTGCTACAGACGATCACATTTTTGGATAGGAACTTTTACTTTTTCCGACCGAAAAATTGAGAACATGCTTTCAATCTTTTGCTGGCTGGAATTCGGCCAGCAAAAGTCCGATGGAGCATACACACGGTCGCATTTTCCGACCAAAATCTCTCATCGGTCTTTTGCTGGCCGAATTTCCGATCGTGTGTACGCGGCATAAGAGACTAATACTGAACATCTTGGAGCACTTTAATGTTAATCTAAAATCTAAAAGGGAACATCTACATTCATTTAAATGGTATTTCAACTTTTGCAGTTCAATTTGAGAAAACCCCCTATATGTTTGTTATGTGTTTCCATTTACACGGTTTACTGTACCTACAGTGCCATGCAAAAGTTTTCAAGTTTTGGCTTTTTACCTATTTTGTTACATTACAGCCTTTAGTTCAATGTTTTTTTAATCTGAATTATATGTGATGGATCAGAACACAATAGTCTAAGTTGGTGAAGTAAAAAGTGAAAAATATATACATAAAACAATTTTTCAGAAATAAAAAACTGATAATTGGCATGTGCGTATGTATTCACCTCCTTTGGTATGAAGCCCATAAAAAGCTCAGGTGCAACCAATTACCTTCAGAAGTCACATAATTAGTGAAATGATGTCCACCTGTGTGCAATCTAAGTGTCACATGATCTGTCATTACATATACACACCTTTTTGAAAGGCCCCAGAGGCTGCAACACCTAGAGGCACGATGCATCACTAACCAAACACTGCCATGAAGACCATGGAACTCTTCAAACAAGTAAGGGACAATGTTGTTGAGAAGTACAAGTCAGGGTTAGGTTTAAAAAAATCTCCAAATCTTTGATAATCCCTAGGAGCACCATCAAATCTATCATAACCAAATGGAAAGAACATGGCACAACAGCAAACCTGCCAGGAGACGGCCGCACACCAAAACTCATGGACCGGGCAAGGAGGGCATTAATCAGAGAGGCAGCACAGAGACCTAAGGTAACCCTGGAGGAGCTGCAGAGTTCCACAGTGGAGACTGGAGTATCTGTACATAGGACAACAATAAGCCGTACGCTCCATAGAGTTGGGCTTTATGGCAGAGTGGCCAGAAGAAAGCCAATACTTTCAGCAAAAAACAAAATGGCACGTTTTGAGTTTGGGAAAAGGCATGTGGGAGACTCCCAAAATGTATGGAGGAAGGTGCTCTGGTCTGATGAGACTAAAATTGGCCATCAAAGAAAACGCTATGTCTGGCGCAAACCTAACACATCACATCACCCAAAGAACACCATCCACAGAGTGAAACATGGTGGTGGAAGCATCATGCTGTGGGGATGTTTTTTAGCAGTCGGGACTGGGAAAGTGGTCAGAGTTGAGGGAAAGATGGATGGTTCTAAATACAGGGATGTTCTTAAGCAAAACCTGTACCACTCTGTGTGTGATTTGAGGCTAGGACGGAGGTTCACCTTCCAGCAGGACAATGACCCCAAACACACTGCTAAAGCAACACTTGATGGTTTAAGGGGAAACATGTAAATGTGTTGGAATGGCCTAGTCAAAGCCCAGACTTCAATCCAATAGAAAATCTGTGGTCAGACTTAAAGATTGCTGTTCACAAGTGCAAACCATTCAACTTGAAGGAGCTGGAGCAGTTTTGCAAGGGGGAATGTGCAAAAATCCCAGTGGTAAGATGTGGCAAGCTCATAGAGACTTATCCAAAGCAACTTGGAGCTGTGATAGCCGCAAAGGGTAGCTCTACAAAGTATTGACTTTAGGGGGGTGAATAGTTATGCACATTCACTTTTTCTGTTATTTTGTCCTATTTGTTGTTTGTTTCACCATTAAAAAAAAAAAAAAAAAAACATCTTCAAAGTTGTGGGCATGTTCTGTAAATTAAATGATGCAAATCCTCAAACAATCCATGTTAATTCCAGGTTGTGAGGCAACAAAACACGAAAAATGCCCAGGGGGGTGAATACTTTTGCAAGGCACTGTAAAAATACTTTTACATATTTTTTTTTTAGTTTTAGATGTTTCTAATGAGAAGGTGTTATGGCTAATTTTAAGAATTTCTGTTTATGTTCCTGCACAAAGCGAGCTATACCTCATTACCATACAATGCAGGAGGGCGTTTTCTAAAATTTGAACCCTTTGTTAGGGCAGACAGTGTTCCAATCTAGTTTACAACTGACAGTGAAGAACTGTAAACACAGTCATTACAGAGTTAATTATGGTAAACTTTACTCCACGGCCCCTTGCTAAACATTACAAAGCAGGGACAGCATCTAAGGATCTTTAATCAAGCAAAAAGCACTTGACTGCATCTGAGCACCACAAACAAAAAACGCTATTTACTGTAATTCATTTTTGATATTTAAAGCAAACTCCCCCATCCATCCATGTCTCTATCCTTTATTTTGCCAAGAAATCACTTTTAAAAAAAACCTAGCATTTCTAGCTGCTGCCATTTTGACTAAGGGCAGATGATCCATGTAGCATCTGCTTCCTGGAATGCATCTTCCCTAAGCTCAGGCATGAGGGTGTGCTTAGCTAAGAAAACTTTTTTTCACATTTTGGACACAGTATGGAATGGTTAAAACCCCTGTCCGGTTTGTTTTTCACATCTGGGTCCCATAAGGAAGATTTTGCTTCACTTCCTGTGTCCATGCAGTTGCTGCACCAAAATTGACATGCATAGGACTGCCTACATGGGGATGCACAGAATACCTGTGCATTCCCATGCAGGTACAGTATACATGGTCTCGCACAGGCATATGCTGTATGTTGCAAATGCCATGTGAACAAGGCCTTATAGTTCATTGTGGATAGAGCAAGGGAGGGTTATAACCCCTGTGAGATTTTTTTTTTCACCATCTGTGTCCCATTTTGAAGATTTACCTTCACTTCCTGTCCCACAGCCAAACAGGAGGTGAGAGGAAATCCTTGCATATTGTGCATAGTGGTTGTAAAGTCTTATTTAAAAAAATAAAAAAAATAACAAACATGTCATATTTATCTCCTCTGTGCAGTTGGTTTTGCACAGAGCAGCCAGGATCCTCCTCTTCTTGGGTCCCTCTTCACTGCTCCTGGCCCCTCCCTCCTGCCGAGTGCCCCCACAGAAAGCAGCTTGCTATGGGGGCACCCGAGCCAAGTCACGGCTCCATGTGTCCATTAAGACACGGTGCCCCAACCCGGCCCTGTCCCCTCTCTCCCCTGATTGGCTAACTGACTGTGATTAACAGCTGTGGGAGTCAATGGCGCCATTGCTGTGTATCCCAATCAGGAGGAGAGTCCTGGAGGGTTCAGACACTCGTGGACATCGCTGGAGAGAGATGGGGCTCAGGTAAGTAATTAGGGGGTGCTGGGGAGACTGCTACACACAGAAGGTTTTTTTTATCTTAATGCATTAAGATAAAAAAACTTCTGCCTTTACAACTCCTTTAAAGAAATCCATTGGGGACCCCCAGGCCACCAGGTCCCCATTGGAAGATTTTCCATATATTACTTTTCTGGGGGCAACCCAAAATTTGGGATTTTCTTTACTTTACCATTATCACTGAAAGTGAAACAGGACAAATCATGATGGTAAATCTCCTTAACCGGTTCCCGACCGGCGCACGCCGATGTACGTCGGCAGAATGGCATGGCTGGGCATATGGGCATACCTGTACATCCCTTTAAATTTGCCGCCGTGCCATCGTACGCCGGCCGGGACCTCTGTGAGTCGGGTCGCAGGTCCCGCGGACTCGATCACCGTGGGCATACCCACGATCGCCTCACGGAGAGGAAGAACGGGGAGATGCTAACGTAAACAAGCATTTCCCCGTTCTGCCTAGTGACAGTGTCACTGATCTCTGCTCCCTGTGATCGGGAGCAGAGATCAGTGACGTGTCACATGTAACCATGCCCCCCCCACAGTTAGAATCACTCCCCAGGACATACTTAACCCTTACACTGCCCCCTAGTGGTTAACCCCTTCACTGCCAGTGTCATTTACACAGGAATCAGTGCATTTGTATAGCACTGATTGCTGTATAAATGACGATGGTCCCAAAAATGTGTCAAAAATGTCCGATGTGTCCACAGATTGAAACATGGTGGTGGCAGCATCATGCTGTGGGGATGTTTTTTAGCAGTCGGGACTGGGAAACTGGTCAGAGTTGAGGGAAAGATGGATGGTTCTAAATACAGGGATGTTCTTAAGCAAAACCTGTACCACTCTGTGTGTGATTTGAGGCTAGGATGGAGGTTCACCTTCCAGCAGGACAATGACCCCAAACACACTGCTAAAGCAACACTTGAGTGGTTTAAGGGGAAACATGTAAATCAGTGACGTGTCACATGTAACCACGCCCCCCACAGTTAGAATCACTCCCCAGGACATACTTAACCCTTACACTGCCCCCTAATGGTTAACCCCTTCACTGCCAGTGTCATTTACACAGGAATCAGTGCATTTGTATAGCACTGATTGCTGTATAGATGACAATGGTCCCAAAAATGTGTCAAAAATGTCCGATGTATCCGCCATGATGTCGCAGTCACAATAAAAATCGCTGATCGCCGCCATTACTAGTAAAAAAAAAATAATAAAAATGCTATAAAACTATCGCCTATTTTGTAAATGCTATAACTTTTGCTCAAACCAATCAAACGCTTATTGCCATTTTTTTTTAAACCAAGAATATGTAGAAGAATATGTATCGACCTAAACTGAGGAAAAAAAAAATTTTTTTATATATTTTTGGGGGGTATTTATTATAGCAAAATGTAAAAAATAATGCGTTTTTTTCAAAATTGTCGCTATTTTTTGTGTATAGCGCAAAAAATAAAAAAACTGCAGGGGTGATCAAATACCACCAAAAGAAAGCCCTATTTGTGGGAAAAAAAGGATGTCAATTCTGTTTGGGAGCCACATCGCACGACAGCGCAATTGTCAGTTAAAGCGACGCAGTGCCGAATTGCAAAAAGCGCTCTGGTCAGGAAGAGGGTAAAATCTTCTGGGGCTGAAGCGGTTAATGGAAGCAATAAAAACTGACAGGGATTCAAATCCCTCTCCACTCTATTCAAAACTAGAAAAAAAAGTTTTGTCTTTAGTTAGATTGTATAATGCTTTATCTGCAAAACATTTGCAGCAATACATGATTGATAGTACCTAAGTATTTTTTTCCTCATGCTAGCTTTCCTTTTATTCTCCAATACAGTGTCTAGACTGAGCGGCATTGAATCCGCTATCCATCGCCTCAATGTCCAGTTCTATGGTCTGGATGTGAAAGTGTCGCAGATGTATCAGAGTCTCTCTAAGATGCGGAATAAGCTCAGCGAAGCAGATGATGCCATCACCACTGTGTCAGAAATGAATCTCAGGAACCAGAGACAGATTGGACAGATTGAAGGTAGGAATGCCAAGCAGGAACATGTGTTGGGCTGTTGTTTATCAAGCTCATTTCTTGTTTTAATTATGATTTTCTCCACATTTCTACGGGAGACTCTCTTTTATATGCTAAATAAAATGTTATTTTTCAGTTATGCATAACTGACAGCAACAGTGTAGCAAATGGTGTAGACAAAGCCCACCCGGGCCCTCTGACCCTAGGCAATGACCCTGAGCAAAGTGTTCTCATCTCTTTACCACTTATTACAAAAATGGAAGCATCATTAAATCTTCTTAATTAGAAGATTAATTTTGTGTGTGTTGTTTTTAAACATATTTATTAATAAGTCAGTCCTGAAAGGGATTTTGTCTTGAACCACAGAGGCAGTTGGACATGTTTCCCTAAGGCTCCATTCACACTTGTGGGGCTTGTCATGCAGCTTTGGACATCAAAGTCACATGATAAGATGTTTCCCATGTTTTCCAATGATAACCATTCATATATGTGCGACCTAAAGTTGCAGCAACTTCAGAATAGCTAATGCACTACTTTGGTCCGACTTTAATGCAACTTGAAGGCCATAGACTTGAATGTTAACCCTCAAAAGTTGCATGAACGTCATACCTGAATGCTATACAATACAACAGTTGTGCAACAGTTGTCCATTATCACTGGTCAAAGCCAAAGTCGTATCCAAGTTGCACCCATCCAAAATTGTGTCAAAGTTGCACCAAAGTTTCACTCCAAAGTCAGTGCAACTTTGGAGTAGAACAAGTGTGAATGGAGCCTAAAAGTTCCAACACATACAACAGATTCAGCTTGTTCTCATTTGCACCACATTAAAGAGGAAGTAAAGCTGGATTCACACCTATGCAGTTTTGGTGCTTTTTGCATTTTGCAGATTTGCGCTACAGAACGTGTTCCATAGGAAACCATGTTAAATGGACTGTAGTGCAAATCTGCAAAATGCAAAAAGCACAAAAAAATGCACAGGTGTGAATCAGGCCTAAATCCTGATGGGTTTTACTTCCTCTTTTGCTCCCTGCAAAGCCTGCAAATTAAAAGCATAATGGGCCAGTATGCATCGCATACTAGCCCATTATGTGACACTTACTTGCAAAGGAATCCATCGCTGTCCCCTGTGCAGGCTGCGTCCATCTTTGCCCCTCTTCTTTCCAGTGGCCACGGACTCCGGCTCTGTGACTGGCCGGAGCCGCGTGACGTCACTCCCGTGCATGCGCGCGGGAGCTGTCAGTAACAGCACACGCTGGGGAAGAAACAGCACCGAGGTCCGTTTCTTCACAGCGCATGCACCGATTACATCATCAGCGCGCTGCAAGTGAAATATCTCCTAAACGGCGCATGTTTAGGAGATATTTCTACTACCTATAGGTAAGCCTTACTGTAGGCTTACCTATAGTTAAAAGTCAGGAGGGAGAATTTACAACCACTTTAATAATGTGTCGCTATCCCTACAACAAATTCAAAAAGAATTACAGCAAATTCACAGATAAGCAAACTGGTGGTAATTAACACAAACTCTAATAATTGGCTTACAGAGACATGCCACACATGTCTGCACTGGATTGCTGCCACAAGTGCGAGAGCTTTCTGCTTAGGGTTTGGAGGTTGCTAGGACACTGGAAGCCACCAGCCTCCTAGGAATCAATAATGCATCCCCATCCCTGACCCTACACAGCTGTCAGAGAGTCCCTGGCCAACAGCTGAATGTTCTCACTAATGTCATTTCTCAAATATGACCATATTAGGTCAATGAGGGGAATATGAATGGGCCAGGCCTGCATTATTCATTGCTAGGATGCTGTCGGCTGCATAGCCAACATTCTAGCAACCAAGGATGCTGTTCGGCCTGGGGTCTGAACATACACTGAGGATGGAATGTCCAGTATGGACACTCCAGCCTCAGTACCGTTCCCAACCATGCCTCCATACAATAAATTAATGTACTTGTTGTTTCTGGCAGACACATGAATCTGTCACAGGGACCAATAATTGTTGTGCAGAGACCGGGCACATTTCCAAAGAGTGTTTATGACACTCTTTATGAATTACAGTGACCATGTTCCACAACCACCACCAGTTAGAAGCCTATAGTCGCAGACACTTTCTTTCTGCATTACAGGGACATAGAGTGTTCTTCTAGTGGTGTCCATTCAATATCACTAGATTCACCATCAAAATTATTTTGCTGAATTAAGTGTGTCTTATTGAGATGTAATCGTCCTTAAAATTTGAAAAAGAAAAGCAGCCAACTCATTTAAGAGACTTGTAATCTGCAATACATTACATTTTTGAAATGGCGTTTACATACATTTTAAGTTGGGGTTGGCAACCCCTGTCGGTCACGGGTAGGTGATGAGTAGATTGCGTCTCTTCCTTGACAACCCCCAGAATCCAGACTGGATTTACTGGAACCGATCCCTGTATTTTCCTTCTGCAGCAACTGCAAGCCTGCTTCTCCTCCTCCACAGGCATTCAGTGGCTACAGGAGGAAAATATAGGGGATTAGTACCAGTAAATGTGACCCCCCAGCCCTCCTTTCCAGGTTCCTTCTGCAGCCCAGCCCCCCCCCCTTCCCCCTTTCAGTGCTGCCCACTTCCCTTACTCTCCTCTCCTGTTGGTTGCTGTGGGGATCATTTCAGGATAGAAAGTGGGGGAAGGGGCTGGTAAATATGTAGTTTACTGACCCCTTCCTCTACTGACTGAACACAGTGAGTAATAGGCACCAAACACTCACTGTATTCATTCATAACTGAAGTGTAGAAAACTGTGTTTAGTATGCTTCAGTTTGAACAAGGAGAATGTGCAGAGCGCTTCCTGTTCATTCAGCATGTGCAGCTGAGGCTGCAGAGATGGACATTGAGGACTCAGTCCTCAGTCTCCTTTCTCTGTCTCAAAAGTGAGCTATTTCACCAAAGCTTCCCAACAGGGCTGCTAAAAAAAATGTAAAAATTATAAAAAAAAGAAAAAAAAAATGTAAAAAATAATTTTAAAAATACAATAGCAAAACTACCCTAACTACCTACCTACTAATTACCCTACTGACAATGTTTACTGCTCTATTGACTGACACTGACACTTTTAAAGTATAACTAAAGACAAAACTTTTTTTTTTTAGTTTTGGATAAAGTGGAGAGGGATTAGAACACCTAATAGGTTTTCATTGCTGTCTCATTAGGGAGATTCACCCTCTCTATTTGTTCTGATTACCATAATCATCTTCAAGGGAAAGTAAAAGAAAATCACACATTTTGGGTTGTCCCAAAAAGTAATAGAGGGGAAATCTTCCAATGTGGACATTAGTTCTGGTGACGAGGGGGTACCCAAGAAATTCCCTTAATTTGCAGGGATTTACTATCACTTACTGTTTGGCTATGGGGCAGGAAGTGAAGGTCAATCTCCCCAATGGGACAAACATGGCAAAAATAAACCTTACCCTCTCTTACTCTATCCAAGATGAAAAAAAAAGTTGTGCATACAGTTCTACTTTAAGGTAGGCTAAGGTTATATTTTATACAGTGGCATTTGTTTTATTTTATTTTTCCTTACAACTTAGTTAGGCCTTGTGAGTTAATTTTTTTTTTTAATAAAAGGGTAACGAAACCGGGAGATCTTTGACCTCTTTCATGTTGTTCAGGTAGATCTCCACCTCTCAAAGGTTACCTACCCCTGCTTTAATTTGTTTTAACAGTGCAGCCTTGAAACTTGAAGATGGCTCCAAAGACATGCTGGTAGGTTAATTGGCTTCTCTCCGAAATTGGCCCTAGTATATGAATCTTAGAGACCTTGGATTGTGGGCTTGTGGGCTTTTTGTTTGTGTTTTTTTTTTTCTTTTTGCAATCCTGACAGCAGTTTTTTGTATGAAAGGTTTGATTGTCTGTAATCAGCATTGAGCTCAGGTAAGAATTCGGTTTAAAGGAATGTATCTATGGAATACCAAAATATTATCTTGATACTAATGCCCATAATTATTGTCTTACTTGTGTTTCTTTGAAGGTTGTTTGAAAGGCAAGAGGTACACACGCAAGTGCTACCTCATCTTCCAGCATTTTGAAGACTACGATACAGCACAAAAGCATTGCTACACCCGCGGTGGAAACCTGGCAATGCCCATTGATCAGCAAGAATTTGCAGCTGTGGCACAATATGTTCATGATGTCTTCTATCCCTTTAACTGGCCTGTCTGGATTGGCATTAATGATCGTCGTTCGGATGGGATGTATATGTTTGAGAACGGGCATCGGGTTTCTTATTATAACTGGTTCAAAGATCCCTTAGTGACAGAGCCAAACGGTGGCGTCCTGGAAAACTGTGTGTCCATGTCCTCGAATGATGGAAAATGGTGGGACAGTGACTGCTCCCGTAGGATGTACTACCTTTGCGAATACTGAGCTGCTGAGCTGAAAGTTAAAGGGCCTCTTCAGTTAAAGTAACAGCCAAGGCCAAAACTGATATTTCAGCTTCAAAAGGCTAATAATAACTGCACGGTCACTAGAAATTATACATTTGTACTTCTCCCAGCAGCCTCTTAAAAAAATGCTGCACGGTGGGTGGTGGGACCACCAAAGAAAATGCTACTGTGTTGGCAGTGGGAGTGTGGGACCACCATCCCACCACCACCCAAAGACCACAAAAAAATGCTACTGGGTTGGTGGTGGGACCACCACCACCTAAAGACCACCAAAACAAAATTATACTGCAATGGGTAACCATTTCTAAAAGAAGACCTACAGTGCCTTGAAAAAGTATTCATACCCCTTGAAATTTTCCACATTTTGTCATGTTACAACCAAACGTAAATGTATTTTATTGGGATTTTATGTGATAGACCAACACAAAGTTGCACATAATTGTGAAGTGGAAGGAAAAATGATAAATGGATTTCAATTTTTTTTACAAATAAATATTTGAAAAGTGTGGAATGCATTTGTATTCAGCCCCCTTTACTCTGATACCCCTAACTAAAATCTACTGGAACCAATTGCCTTCAGAAGTCACCTAATTGGTAAATAGAGTTCACCTGTGTGTAATTTAATCTCAGCATAAATATAGCTGTTCTGTGAAGCACTCAGAGGTTTGTTAGAGAACCTTAGTGAGCATCATGAAGGCCAAAGAACACATCAGACAGGTCAGGGATAAAGTTGTGGAGAAGTTTAAAGCAGGGTTAGGTTATAAAAAAAAACATTCCAAGCTTTGAACATCTCATAGAGCACTGTTCAATCCATCATCCGAAAATGGAAAGAGTATGGCACAACTGCAAACCTACCAAGACATGGCCGTCCACCTAAAATGACAGGTCGGGCAAGTAGAGTATTAATCAGAGAAGCAGCCAAGAGGCCCATGGTAACTCTGGAGGAGCTGCAGAGATCCACAGCTCAGGTGGGAGAATCTGTCCACAGGACAACTATTAGTCGTGCACTCCACAAATCTGGCCTTTATAGAAGAATGGCAAGAAGAAAGCCATTGTTGAATAAAAATCCCTAAGAAGTTCTGTTTGCAATTTGCGAGAAGTCATGTGGGGGACACAACAAACATGTGGAAGAAGGTGCTCTGGTCAGATGAGACCAAAATTGAACTTTTTGGCTTAAAAGCAAATGCTATGTGTGGCAGAAAACTAACACTGCACATCACCCGGAACACACCATCCCCACCGTGAAACATGGTGGTGGCAGCATCATGTTGTGGGGATGCTTTTCTTCAGCAGGGACAGGGAAGCTGGTCAGAGTTGATGGGAAGATGGATGTAGCCAAATACAGGGCAATCCTAGAAGAAAACCTGTTAGAGTCTGCAAAAGAATTGAGACTGGGACGGAGGTTCACCTTCCAGTAGGACAGCGACCCTAAACATACAGCCAGAGCTAGAATGGAATGGTTTATATCAAAGCATATTCATGTGTTAAAATGGCCCAGTCAAAGTCCAGACCTAAATCCAACTGAGAATCTGTGGCAAGACTTAAAAATTGTTAACAGATGCTCTCCATCCAATCTGACAGAGCTTGAGCTATTTTGCAAAGAAGAATGGGCACAAATTTCACTCTTTAGATGTGCAAAGCTGGTAGAGACATCCCCAAAAATACTTGCATCTGTAATTGCAGCAAAAGGAGGTTCTACAAAGTATTGACTCAGGGGGCTGAATACAAATGCACACCACACTTTTCACATAATTATTTGTAAAAAAAAAATGGAAAACCATTTCTCATTTTCCTTCCACTTCACAACTATGTGCCACTTTGTGTTGGTCTATCACATAAAATCCCAATAAAACAGATTTACGTTTTTGGTTGTAACATGACAAAATGTGGGAAATTTCAAGGGGTATGAATACTTATTCAAGGCACTGTATTTCCACCAATACTTCCTGCAGCCTCCCGAATCCTGAGTGCATCCGGTAGTGCTTTGAGAAATCTGCTTCTGGAAGAGGGGCTGTGCATTCAACCCAATATAGAGTTGAGCTCCTGTCCTCTAACAGGAGTGACCAGAAACAGCTTCGTATTATAAAGATGGATGGAAGCACAGGACCAGCTTCCTTGTTATACTGGCATAGGCTGCAGGGACAAGTACAAATGCTCAAAGTGACACTAGACAATATCCTTATTCGCAAAAAAATAATCCACTACCTAATGGCCCTGTAATCTATTTCTCATGAAATTGTCCCTTAGGGCTCATTTACACTTGCTCCGGCTTCAACACACATTAACGGCTAGTTTACACTTGCTTCAAAACAAGGCTTCGGACAGGCTTTGTTAAAGCTCTCTGAACGCCAGTCAAAGCTCCTGTCACTAAATAAAATGGTTAGCTTACAGTCCTGTTTACACCTTGCTTTTGCTTTGTTTTGGCTTCGCTTCAAAAACTATACCCCATGTAGTTTTAGTGGTGCTTCAAAGCCTCCATAGAAGTCTATGGCAAAGCTTGCTTGAAGCTCCACAGAAGCTTTACCGAAGCCCTACCAAAGCCTTCCTCGAAGCCCCACCAAAGGCTCATCAAAGCCCCATCGAATCTCCACCAAAGCCTCATTGAAGACCCATCGAAGCTCCACCAAAGCCTCATCGAAGCACCAAGCAAAAGCAAGGTATAAACAGGACTGTGATGCCGTATACACACGGCCGGACTTTTCGGCATCAAAGCTCCAACGGTCTTTCCGACCGACTTTCGACGGACTTTCGACGGACATTCGACGGACTTTCTAATGAACAGACTTGCCTACACACGATCACATGAAAGTCCGACGGATTTGAACGTAATGACGTACGACCGGACTAGAATGAAGTAGTTCATAGCCAGTAGCCAATAGCTGCCCTAGCGTTGGTTTTCATCTGTCGGACCAGCATACAGACAAACTGATTTTTCGTCCGGACTCGAGTCCGTCGGAAAGATGTGAAACATGTTTTAAATCTAAAATCCGTCAGATTTTCGACTGAAAAAGTCCGCTGAAGGTCCGATGAAGCCCACACACGGTCGGATTGTCCGACGGATTCGTTCCGGCGGACCAGTTCGGTCGAAAAGTCCGCTCGTGTGTACACGGCATAAGTTCACCTTTTTTTTTTTTAGATGCTTTGACTGGCATTCAGGGAGCTTTAACAAAGCCTGTCCGAAGCCTTGTTTTGAAGCAAGTGTAAACTAGCCCTTAGTGTGTGTTGAAGCCGAAGCAAGTGTAAACTAGCCCTTACTGTTATTTCCTGCCTCCTTGTAACATCCTCTGTGAGCTCCCAAACGTCTCCTTTATTCACTCACAAGCAGTATACGTTAGTTGCGGTCATGCGCACTGCTCTATGCACACAA
This sequence comes from Lithobates clamitans, assembly GCA_037952925.1. Classification (NCBI taxonomy): domain Eukaryota; kingdom Metazoa; phylum Chordata; class Amphibia; order Anura; family Ranidae; genus Lithobates; species Lithobates clamitans. The sequence continues at coordinate 99,262 of JBBGZY010000042.1, read as the reverse complement.
CAAATCCCATATTCCATAGTCCATTTTGGAAGTGAGTAAGAGAGAGTGGCTACATTTCTATATACAGTGGAACCATTAAGAACGAACATAGCCACCCACCCAAGAAAGTCAGATCACAGCAGCAAAAAAAGTAATTTGGAGGAAGTTAGGAGCAAGGGACTTATCTGAGTTAAGAATACATACTTGAATAGATTTTTTTTACAAGCAGCGTTAAGGCCTGGTTCACACCTATGTTTTTTTCTAGTGTGTTTTCAGCTTTGCAGAAACGCACTGCAGTCCATTTAACACGATTTCCTACGGATCACGTTCACACCTGTGCGTTTTCAACCAGTGCATTTTTTTTTTAAAGGTTCAGGGACTTTTTTTTACCTGCAGCAGGTTGCATTTTTTGTTCCAGAGACTTCAATGGAAATGCAGAGGAAACGCATCAAAAATGCAGCGATTGCTTCTTTGATGTGTTTCCGCTGGTTTCTCCTGTATGACAACAGACATCTCCCAAAAATGCATTAAAAACATGTCAAAAACACATCTCAAAAAAAAACGCGAAATGCACTGGGAACACGCATCAACCGTAACTTGCATAGGTGTGAACCTAGCCTTAGGCCCCTTTCACACTGGGGCGGTGGGGGCGTCGGCGGTACAACAGCGCTATTTTTAGCGCTGCTGTACCGTCGTTCTTGCAGCTGTATTCGGCCGCTAGCGGTGCGGTTTTAACCCCCGCTGGCGGCCGAAAAAGGGTTAAAATAACTCGTACAGCGCGGCTATAGCCGCGGTATTGCCGCGGTATAGCCCCGCTGTCCCATTGATTTCAATAGGCAGGAGCGGTGAAGGAGCGGTGAACACACCGCTCCTTCACCGCTCCAAAGAAGCGGTTTGCAGGACTTTTTTCACCGTCCTGCCAGCGCACCGCTTCAGTGTGAAAGCCCTCGGGCTTTCACACTGAACAAACAGCGGAGGCTGTTTAGGGGCGGTTTGCAGGCGCTATTTTTAGCGCAATACCGCCTGCAAACCGCCCCAGTGTGAAAGGGGTCTTAGTGTTACTTTAATATTTAGTGAAAGTGCAGTTTTATTTCACCTTACAATCTGTATCCTTGTATATTTTTAGGACTACAATAATGAGATTTAAAGCTAAACTTTAAGGAGTTGACAAAACTGCAGTGCCCCCTTCCCCAGCTGCAAGCATTAAATGCTCATTTTTTTGTCTAGAGCTCAATCTTTAAAGCCCAACTCCAGGCAACTAAAAAAAAAAAAAAAGATTTCTTGCAGTGGGGCTGCGCCTGCACTGCAAGGGTTAATTGCTCGTTTAGGGGAACAAAAAAAAGAAACTGTACTTACCCGATCCTCCGCTCCTCTCCAAAGCCTCTTCTCCCTTGCACTCTAGCAGTCTAGGATCTGGACGTTGTCAAAAACTACTTATGCAGATAAGGGGCTCCTGTAAATAAAAACAAACTGTGCAGCTTTGACCAAAGTTAAATAATAGCCTTGCTATAGATGGGGGATATTTTTGTACCTCCTGAAGCCTGGCCAAAAAATCTCCCATCATCCCATCCTGCTTTGTTGCTAGGATGTTGCTAATACACATCCAGCAATTACTGCTTATCCCCACCATCACAGGAGTGAGCTCTCAACCCCCCCCCCCCCCCAAACCCCCTATGTGCGGTCCACTGTCTCATCTGTCGCAGCATTGCTGAGCTCAGAGCTGCTGTAACAGGGGAGAAAGAGCATATGAGGGAGCTTGAATCAGCTGGGTAAGTGTCTTAGCAACGTCTTAGTGACAGGGCAGGACAGGATGATGCCATCTCTGAGAGATTTTTGGCCAGGCTTTGGGAGGTACGTAAATGGCCTACACCTACAGCATGGACATTATTCAACACTGGTCAAAGCTGCACAGTTTGTTTTTGTCTACAGACACCCCTCACTTGCATAGGCAGTTTTTGTAAAAATAGATTAATCACCATTTTATTCTCCAGGGCCTCTGCCTAAAAAATATATACTGTTTATGGGTTGTAAAAAACTGCATCTCCGGCACTTATGAACATCGATTCATAAGCGTCGGAGATGCAGTTTCTTGTAAAAGTGATCCAAGTGGCTAAACAGCAGCCAAAGGGGCCTCCCCCCTCCCGCTGTCATACACTGCTGGTCATTGAGACGAAGGAGGCACATCTATTCCCCAATCGTCTCTATGGTGTATGATACCAGGAGCCACAAGGATTTTGTCACTTTCGGTTTCGGCCAATTGTGTACCGTACCGGCTAGTAAAACAGCCGAACAAACCTATCTCTGTTTGATCAGCTGTTTTAGAAGGCAGAAGAGAGATCTGGGGTCTAATAGACCCCAGATCTCTTAGTAAAAAGTACCTGCCACTACCCATGCTTTCACAAGGGATGTTGTTGAACAAAAAAAGTAAAAAAAAAAAAAATGAGTGTGTAGAAAAATTACATTTAAATAAAATTAATAATAAAATAAAATAAAAATTCCCCCCCCCCATGTGCTCACACGTAAATGCGAATGCGCATGTAGGTCCAGCACGTATATGTAAATGGTGATTGCTCCACACATGTAAAGTATCACCGCAAAGGTTAGAGTAGGAGCAAAAGTTCTAGCACCAGACCTACTGTTTAACTCTAAATTGGTAGCTACAAGAAAATAAAAAATGGAAGTCGCGCACACCTAGTGCATTACCAAAGATAATTTAATAATAATATAATAATAAAAATGTTTTATATAAAAGTGGGCACTCACAAAATACAACTGACAAAAGGCCATAAAGAAAATGCATGGACAGGCACAGAACGCGGGGTACAGCTAATGCACTGCGGGGGGGCGCACCCCCTTCCTCAGAGCTAGACCTAGCTCTGAGGAAGGAGGTGCGCCCCCAAAACGCGTTAGCTGTACCCCGTGTTCTGTGCATGTCTACGCATTGTGTTTATGGCCTTTTGTCAGTTGCATTTTGTTAATACCCACTCTTATATAAAACATTTTTATTATTAAATTATCTTTGTGAGCGCCTTCCATTTCTGTTTTTCTTGTAGTTCCTTTCGGATTACCCCATCTGAGGAAGGCAGCATCCACCCAGTTTTGGATATCATTATATACCTTTCACACCACCATTTTATCTGACATCTGTTACTCCCCATCTTGGAAGACCTATTAGCGCTGGAAGCGACTGTTTTTTGTATCTCTAAATTGATAACCTGTAAAGGCTTTTATGATGTCACCTATGGATAATTTAGTTTGTCGCCGTTCCACAGGCATGCGCAATTTTTAAAGCGTGACATGTTAGGTATCTGTTTACTCAGTGCAACATCATCTTTTATATTTGACAACTCGGGTATTCTATTGTATTTGTGTGCATTCAAATTTAATAAAATCTATCTTTTCCTTAAAAATTTGCATTTTAAAAATGACTGCATAAATTTAATGTGATGTAAAAACTTGCAACAACCACCATTGTATTCTCCAGGGCCTCTGCTTAAAAAATATATGGGTTGTATGTAATTTTTCAGCAAAAAAAAAAATGCTGGATTTTTACATGATTTATGTAATAAATGTCAGATTCAGTCTGGGCAGCATGTGGTTAAGGATTAAAAATCAAAAATGATTGAAATTAACTTTTACCTGCCAAGTACAGCAAAAACCTATAATCTAACATACATATAAGAAATTTAGAAGGTCTGTGCAATAAAACCCTTGAGGCTCCTTCATACAGTATCATTCTGCTCTATTCAACATGGGCATAGTGAGCAGATTCCTTTGCTGAATCGGAGCTGAATGGGATGGCGCTCAGTTTTTTTTTTTTTTACAATCATGCCAATTCAGTTTGTGTCTGCATTTACACAGCGGGCAGACCCGTGATGGCTCTATGGGCGACCGGTTGTAAAGTACCGTATTTATCGGCGTATAACACGCACTTTTTTCCCCTTAAAATGAGGGGAAAATCGTGGGTGCGTGTTATACGCCGATCCCCGCTAATTGTGATCTATCGGCGGCGATCGCCGCCGACATTCACATAGTGTGTAGCTTTAAATATGGCGGAGGGACTTGGCGGAGCTGAACGAGGGCCGCCGAAATCACAGTGACTGGGCGGAGCCGAGATACACATAGTCGAGTGTTCTCGGCTCTTTCCGGCGCCGCTCACAGTCACACCCAGTCCCACCATTGGACCTGTGTTATGTCCATCATAGGGCGGGACTGGGCGGGACTGTGAGCGGCGCCGGAAAGAGCCGAGTACACTCGACTATGTGTATCTCGGTGGCGTTCGTTCAGCTCTGCCAAGTCCCTCTGAACTCTGCGGCGCCATATTTAAAACTACCGTACATGCTATGTGTATGTTGGCGGCGATCTGTCCAAGCATGGACACTGGGGGCAAGGCTGCACTGAGCACTGGGGCAAGGCTGCACTGAGCACTGGGGCAAGGCTGCACTGAGCACTGGGGCAAGGCTGCACTGAGCACTGGGGAAAGGCTGCACTGACCACTGGGGCAAGGCTGCACTGAGCACTGGGGAAAGGCTGCACTGAGCACTGGGGCAAGGCTGCACTGACCACTGGGGCAAGGCTGCACTGAGCACTGGGGAAAGGCTGCACTGAGCACTGGGGCAAGGCTGCACTGACCACTGGGGCAAGGCTGCACTGAGCACTGGGGCAAGGCTGCACTGAGCACTGGGGCAAGGCTGCACTGACTACTGGGGCAAGGCTGCACTGACCACTGGGGCAAGGCTGCACTGACTACTGGGGCAAGGCTGCACTGACCACTGGGGCAAGGCTGCACTGACCACTGGGGCAAGGCTGCACTGACCACTGGGGCAAGGCTGCACTGACCACTGGGGCAAGGCTGCACTGACCACTGGGGCAAGGCTGCACTGACCACTGGGGCAAGGCTGCACTGACCACTGGGGCAAGGCTGCACTGACCACTGGGGCAAGGCTGCACTGACTACTGGGGCAAGGCTGCACTGACTACTGGGGCAAGGCTGCACTGACTACTGGGGCAAGGCTGCACTGACCACTGGGGCAAGGCTGCACTGAGCACTGGGGAAAGGCTGCACTGAGCACTGGGGCAAGGCTGCACTGACTACTGGGGCAAGGCTGCACTGACCACTGGGGCAAGGCTGCACTGACTACTGGGGCAAGGCTGCACTGACCACTGGGGCAAGGCTGCACTGACCACTGGGGCAAGGCTGCACTGACCACTGGGGCAAGGCTGCACTGACCACTGGGGCAAGGCTGCACTGACTACTGGGGCAAGGCTGCACTGACCACTGGGGCAAGGCTGCACTGACCACTGGGGCAAGGCTGCACTGACCACTGGGGCAAGGCTGCACTGACTACTGGGGCAAGGCTGCACTGACTACTGGGGCAAGGCTGCACTGACTACTGGGGCAAGGCTGCACTGACTACTGGGGCAAGGCTGCACTGACTACTGGGGCAAGGCTGCACTGACTACTGGGGCAAGGCTGCACTGACCACTGGGGCAAGGCTGCACTGACCACTGGGGCAAAGCTGCACAGACAAGGCTGCACTGGGGCAAAGCTGCACTGACAAGACTGCACTGGGGCAAAGCTGCACTGACAAGACTGCACTGGGGCAAAGCTGCACTGACAAGACTGCACTGGGGCAAAGCTGCACTGACAAGGCTGCAATGGACACTGGGGCAAGGCTGCACTGACACTGAAAAGGCTACAATGACACTAACAAGGCTGCAGATGGACACGATAAGGCTGCATTGATGGGCATTTTAATGTAAGTTTTTTTTCCTTAAACTTCCCTCCTAAAAGTTTTTTTCCTTAAAATTCTCTCCTAAACTTGGGGTGTGTGTTATACGCTGATAAATACGGTAACTTGTGTCCGTTTACATCAGATTATCTCCAATTTGTCACGTTTAGGTCCACTCCAGACCGACCGGTTTCTGGACCTGTACAGACTTGGAGGTAGGCAGGTATAAACAGACACAAGTCTTTTTACATCAGCCTGCCCATAGCCCCGCATGGAGCTTCTGATCAGGTCTGCCTGAACAACAGACAGGCGACTTGATCGAAAAGCTTGCATGAAAGGGCCCATAGGGCTCATTCACACTATGAGAGGTGACCTGCGTTTTTCCACACTGGATAAACACAGGAAACCACTTGGGCACATAGAAAAAAAATGTTCGTATGTGCCCCATTCACACTGCAACGCTGGTGTAATGTGCAGTGTGGTGAGCTACAGTGAGAAAAAAAAAAGTATTTGATCCCCTGCTGATTTTGTACATTTGCCACTGACAAAGAAATGATCAGTCTATAATTTTATTGGTAGGTTTATTTTAACATTGAGAGACAGAATAACAACAAAAATATCCAGAAAAACACATTTCAAAAAAGTTATACATTGATTTGCATTTTATCCAGTGAAATAAGTATTTGATCCCCTAACAATCAGCAAGATTTCTGGCTCCCAGGTGTCTTCTATACAGATAACGAGCTGAGATTAGGAGCACTCTCTTAAAGGGAGTGCTCCTAATCTCAGCTTGTTACCTGTATAAAAGACACCTGTCCACAGAAGCAATCAATCAGATTCCAGTCGCTCCACTATGGTCAAGACCAAAGAGCTGTCCAAGGATGTCAGTGACAAGATTGTAGAACTACACAAGGCTGGAATGGGCTACAAACCATCGCCTAGTAGCTTGGTGAGAGGGAGACAACAGTTGGTGCGATTATTTGCAAATGAAATAAACACAAAATAACTGTCAATCCCCCTCGGTCTGGGGCTCCATGCAAGATCTCACCTCGTGGAGTTTCAATGATCATGAGAACGGTGAGGAATCAGCCCAGAACTGCACGGGAGAATCTTGTCAATGATCTCAAGGCAGCTGGGACCATAGTCACCAAGAAAACAATTGGTAACACTACGCCATGAAGGACTGAACTCCTATAGCGCCCGCAAGGTCCCCCTGCTCAAGAAAGCACATGTACAGACCTGTCTGAAGTTTGCTAATGAACATCTGAATGATTCAGAGGAGAACTGGGTGAGAGTGTTGTGGTCAGATGAGGCCAAAAATCGAGCTCTTTGGCATCAACTCAACTCGCCGTGTTTGGAGGAGGAGGAATGCTGCCTATGACCACAAGAACATCATCCCCACCGTCAGACATGGAGGAGGTATTTTTCTGCTAAGGGGACAGGACAACTTTACAGCATCAAAGGGACAATGGATGGGGCCATGTACCATCAAATCTTAGGTGAGAACTTCCTTCCCTCAGCCAGGGCATTGAAAATGGGTTGTGGATGGGTTTTCCAGCATGACAATGACCCAAAACTCACAGCCAAGGCAACAAAGGAGTGGCTCAAGAAGGAGCACATTAGGGTCCTGGAGTGGCCTAGCCAGTATCCAGACCTTAATCCCATAGGAAATATGTGGAGGGAGCTGAAGGTTCGAGTTAGCAAACGTCAGCCTTAAAACCTTAATGATTGGAGAGGATCTGCATAGAGGAGTGGGACAAAATCCCTCCTGAGATGTGTGCAAACCTGGTGGCCAACTACAAGAAACGTCTGACCTCTGTGATTGTGGCAAATCTCTTGCTGGTAAAGTACTAAGTCTTTTTTTGCGAAGGGGTCAAATACTTATTACACTCATTAAAATGCAAATTAATTTATAACTTTTTTGTAATGCGTTTTTCTGGATATTTTTGTTGTTATTCTGTCTCCGGATGTTAAAATAAACCTACCATTAAAATTACAGACTGACCATTTCTTTATCAGTGGGCTACTGTACAAAATCAGCAGGGGATCAGATACTTTTTTTCCCCTCACTGTAGGCTATAGTAAATTGTGACATGTCTGCATTTTTCCACAGTGCACTGGATGGCACCGTAAGTCACCGCACAGCAGCAGTGTCATGAATGAAGTTTTACTACGAGACACTTCAAATAAAGTTAATGAAAAAAATAAAAAAATAACCAGGGTGATGTGCTAAAACGCACATTGCACTGCCCCCTGCTGGTGGTGCCTGTCTCTAGCCTGCAAAGTAAAACACTGAGTTTTATTGTGCGGGCCAGTGTGAACCTAGCCATAGTGAATAACTCCAAACATTGATCCATCAATAATGCATTGAAACTAACCAAAAAAGAAGAGCTGATTTATCACTTTTGGGTGGAGATCCCCTTTAAAACAGTATTAAATCCAAAACCAAAAATGAATTATATTGCAGCTTACCAATCACTAGGTGTGGTGGCTGCATCAGTTTTCTTTTTTTAGGCTTTTCCCTTTCTGTTTTCACCTGGTGATCTGGCCAGTAACACACCTCTGGTATTAGTAAGACACAACTCTGGAGGAAGCAGCACAGGAGGCACAGCAGACAGCAGCATTGTCAGTCTGGGGGGAGAAGAATATTAATGGTATTAACAGATCTAAATACACTAATGCCCCGTACACACGGTCGGATTCTCCGACGGAAAATGTGCGATCGGAGCGTGTTGTCGGAAATTTCGACCGTGTGTGGGCTCCATCGGACATTTTCCATCGGATTTTCTGACACACAAAGTTTGAGAGCAGGATATAAAATTTTCCGACAACAAAATCCATTGACAGGAAATTCCGATCGTGTGTACACAAATCCGACGCACAAAGTGCCACGCATGCTCAGAATAAATAAAGAGATGAAAGCTATTGGTTACTGCCCCGTTTATAGCCCCGTTGTACGTGTTTTACGTCACCGCGTTCAGAATGATCGGATTTTCCGACAACTTTGTGTGACCGTGTGTATGCAAGACAAGTTTGAGCCAACAGAAAAAATCCGTCGGAAAAAATCCTAGGATTTTGTTGTCGGAATGTCCGAACAAAGTCCGACCGTGTGTACGGGGCATAACAATTTAAAGGCAAACTCCAATTCACACTTTATAATCAGTTACATCAGTTTTTTTTTCCTTTTGGGATAAATGGGGTTGATTTACTAAAGGCAACTAAGCTGTGCACTGTGCAAGTGCAGTTGCTCCAGAGCTTATTAAGTGAGTGGGAGTTCTGCTGACTTCCATCATCCAATCACGTGCAAACAAAAATTATGTTTTTTTTTTTCCTTGCATGTGATTGGTTGTTCTTTGCAAAGTGAACGTTACCTCATTTACCAAGTTCTGGAGCAACTGCACTTGCCAAAGTGCACAGTCTATTGGTCTTTAATAAATCAACTCCACAGGTTTTACATAAATAAATAAAGCTGATCATTATATTCACCCCTGCTAGTGTTGAATGGTTTGTCTCTTCCATGTAAACTGATACATTGTGCTCAAGAGCTTGTGCTTTTGAAAAACAACAGATGTATTGGCTGGAGAAAAATAGAAGAAAGAAAGCCTAAAAAAGAAAACAAATGCAACCACCACATCTAATTGTTAAGCTGCTATTGGGTTTAATACTGCTTTAATATAAAATAAAATTCCTCGCCTTCTCCTATATCCTCTGATTAGTTATATAGGGCAGATGTATGAAGTGGGATTCCTTTGGACTGCAGTTGTTCTTGGCTGGTTCTTAGTGGAGTTAGTAGTACAAGAATGCTGACATTTGTTATAAAACATCACACAGAGCGATTTTGAAGAGGGTCCTCTGAGTCGTACAAACAGTAGTTTCAATACAATGTTTTCATTCGAATGCCAGAGGGGTCCCACCAGGGCTGGATTACATGCTAAATTCACCTTTTCCAGAAAATACCCTATACAGTTAGGGGGCCCCAGAAGATATTAACCACTTCAGCCCTGGGGAGGATTTACCCCCTTAATGACCAGGCCATTTTTTGCGATATGGCACTGCGTCGCTTTCACTGACAATTGTACCCAAACTAAATTAATGTTCTTTTTTTTCCCCCATAAATAGAGCTTTCTTTTGGTGGCATTTGATCACCTCTGCGGTTTTTATTTTTTGCGCTATAAACAAAAAAAGCCAACAAATTTTGAAAAAAAAACCCAATATTTTTTACTTTCTGCTAGAATACATATCCAGACGAAAAATATTAAAAAAAAACACATTTATTCATCAGTTTAGGCCAATATGTATTCTTCTACATATTTTTGGTAAACAAATAAAAAAAATCGCAATGCCCAAAAATGCCCAAAAGTTTTATAGCATCTACAAAATAGGGGATAAATTTATGGACTTTTATTTATTTTTTTATGTTTTTACTGGTAATGATGGCGATCTACAATTTTTAGCAGAACTGCAACATTGCGGCGGACAAATCTGACCCCAAGTGACACTTTTTGGGGACCTGTGACATTATTAGTGATCAGTACTAAAAAAATGCACTGATCAATGTATAAATGACACTGTCAGGGAAGGGGTTAACGCTATGGGGCGATCAAGGGGTTAACTGTGTTCCCTGGGTGTGTTCTAACTGTGTGGGGGATGGGCTCATTGCGACAACACAGAGATCGCTGTTCCTGATCACTAGGAACAGCAGATCTCCATGTTGTCCCCTGTCAGAACGGGGATTCGTCTTGTTTACATAGGCAGATCCCCGTTCTGCCTTTCTGTGGAGCGATCGCGGGTGGCCGGCGGACATCGAGTGCCCACAGTATCTATTGCATGAAGCGACATACAGGTACGTCATTTTGTGCAATAGAGTCGACCTGCCGCAGTATATGTACTGTGGCTGGTCGGCAAGTGGTTACTGTATTATTGTTATACCTGTAGGCCATTTGGGTTCCCTCAGAAGCCTGACCTGAAAACTCCCAAATAGCAACCTCCATGTCCTGACTTGTTGCCAGGAAAACCGTTGGATGCTCACTCTCAGCGTTGCAAGAGTGAAACTAACAGTTTTCGTATCCTAACAACAAGCCAGGTTGTGGGGGGAGTTGACAATAATATGACAATAAAATGACTGAACACTTTACATAGCTGAACAGGGACATGCAACACATACCCTAGAGGATGTCAAAATAGGAGCAGCAGCTGTTCCAGTGCAGCCCCTGCCTCCCATGGAACAACTGTGCATACCGTGGAGACCATACACGCCCCTTACATGGGTATACACCTAAAATAGGATGACCAGACATCCCCGGTTTCCGGGGACAGTCCCCGGACTGAGGACACAGTCTCCGAACCAAGTCTGTCCCCGGTTTTGTCCTCGGCACTGACCGGTGCAGCGGTGGGGGGGGGTTACAATCATCGATCTCCCTGTGTGGCTTTCAGTGAAGCAGCTGACAGACGCTTCTCCTCCTCTCCTCTCCGCGGCTTTCAGCTGCTTCACTAAAAGCCACACAGGGAGATCAGTGATTTAACTCCCCCCACCACCACACCGATCATCCCAGAAACTACCCAAATGACCCTGATCAAAAGTTTACATACCCTGGTTATTTTGGCCTTATAACATGCACACAAGTTGACACAAAGGAGTTTGAAGGTCTATTAAAGGTAACCATCCTCACCTGTGATCTTTATGCTTGTAATTAGTGTGTGTGTGTGTATATAAAAGGTCAGTAAGTTTCTGGACTCCTGACAGACTCTTGCATCTTTCATCCAGTTCTGCACTGACGTTTCTGGATTCTGAATCATGGGGAAGGCAAAAGAATTGTCAAAGGATCTTCGGGAAAAGGTAGTTGAACTGTATAAAACAGGAAAGGGATATAAAAGATATCCAAGGAATTCAGAATGCCAATCAGCAGTGTTCAGACTCTAATCAAGAAGTGGAAAATGAGAAGTTCTGTTGAAACCAAACCACGGTCAGGTAGACCAACTAAAATTTCAGCCACAACTGCCAGGAAAATAGTTTGGGATGCAAACAAAAACCCTCAAATAACTTCAGGTGAAATACAGAACTCTCTGAAAACATGTGGTGTGGCTGTTTCAAGATGAACAATAAGGAGGCACTTGAAGAAAGATGGGCTGCATGCTCGAGTCGCCAGAAGAAAGGCATTACTACGCTATTACTATGCGAATGCCACAAAGTATCCCGCTTACAATACGCCAAACAGCACAGAGACAAGCCTCAAACCTTCTGGCACAAAGTCATTTGGAGTGATGAGACCAAAATTTAGCTTTTTGGCCACAACCATAAACGCTACATTTGGAGAGGAGTCAACAAGGCCTATGATGAAAGGTATATATACATGGACTTATATAGGACTTATATAGCGCCAACAGTTTGCACAGCGCTTTACAAAATGAGGGCAGACAGTACAATTACAAAACAATTCAATACAGGAGGAATCAGATATGGGAAAATAAATATTTTTAGTTCTACACTATTGTTTTTTATTCTATTTTATGGGCACTTTGCACTACAAGTGCACATGGAAGTGCAATTGCTGTAGATCTGAGAGGGATATGCAAGGAAAATAAAAATGGATGATAAATCAGCAGAACTTCTCCTCATTTCTGATCTTCCCCTCAGATCTAAACCGACTTCACTTCCAAGTGCACTTGTAGTGCAAAGTGAATTTGCCTTTAGTAAATCAACCCCACCGTGTTGCTAACTGCTGGGAATTGTATATGATATCGAAAAAAATTGGCTTTAGGTACACTTTAACCCTTATTTACGGTCACTTTAAAGGGTTAGTTCACCTTTTCAGTTTCCAAAAAAGCGAACACCCTACACCATTACCACTGTACTTACCTCTTCTCTCCTCCCCCTTCTTTCTGCGCGGCTTCTGGGGCAAATCAGAGTAATTCTGATTGGTCAGCACTGGCATAGAGCATGGCCCTGATACATTCCAGAAGCCCTGCTGTAAGGATAGCCACACTGGCTGCTTTGGCACGGACAGCTCATAATACACGGAAGTAAGAAGGGGGGGTTGGGCTGGACCCAAGGGTGTTGCTTCACCGTTTCAATTTTTTTCTGAAAAGGTGAATTTACAAAGGAATATAACGAGCTAGTATGCATAGCATACTAGCTCATTATGTATTACTTACCTTAGATCAAAGCCCCCGCAGCGGTCCTTGTTCACTGCTCTGGCCGGCAACGTCGCTCCCGGAGTTACTTCCGGGTATCGCGGGCTCTGTGATTGGCGCAATGACGTCACTCCCGCGCATGCGTGTCCGAGCCGTGGGTAATAGCACAGTCTAACTGAAGCAATGGCACGTACGTGCCATTGCTTCAGTGTGCATGTGCCGATGATGTAGGCACATGCAAATACAGGAGATATCTCCTAAACCGTTTAGGTTTAGAAGATATCCAGGGTAGCTACAGGTAAGCCTAATTAAAGGCCACTTTAAGGGTAAGGCAGAGGACAGGGACATTCTAGGACACACTGTGAGCCTGATGTTTAAATCTTTGCTTTGTTATGGTAAGAAATGGAATTATTTATTACAGCTAATCAGATTCAGGGGTTCAGGACAGGTCAGATGTTGATTGCTAGAGAAGTCACTCCAGCCCTTAGCTAGGTTATCGTGTATTTTTTTTTTTTATATATATATATATAAAAACAAAAATGAGATCCAGAGAAACATGAGCTAAAGTTTAAAAATCAGTTTATAATAGGTGCTTCGGAATATGGAAGTCAAAATATAGGAGAATCTTGTGAATCCATTATTTGATTGAATTGTACTGAACACAAAAGCCAACTTGTTCATATTATACAAGGATGGAGATTCAGACTTTGCTATAGACCCTACAAAGCTATATGAAACATTCCTTCCCTGCACAACACTGAGTGCACACGACAAGCAGACAGCGGCAGAGATCTATTCATAGAACACTTTTTATAGAACTTTTTCTCCCGTCTAAGGCTCGATTCACACCTATGCATGTTGCTTTTGAGCGTTTTTGGAGGTTTTTTTTTCATGCTTGCCACGTTTTTGAGCAGCGTTTTTGCCGCGTTTTTGCCGCGATTTGCGTTATTTTATTTTTTTTTTATTTTTTTACAATTTTTTTTACAGTCTTAAAAAAAATTAAAAAAAAAAAAAAAAAAACGGCAAAAACGCATCAAAAACGCACCAAAAACGCATCAAAAACGCTGCAAAAAACGGTGCACTTGCATTTTTGATGCTTGTCCATTGAATTCTATTACATGCAAAACGCTGCATTTTGCATGAAAAAAAGTCCCTGACCCTTTCCAAAAATGCAGAGAAACAAAAAGGAATTGATGTGAACATGTTCCATAGGAACCCATGTTAAAAAATTCCCGTGCATTTCTGCAAAATGCATCAAAAAACGCGCTAGTGTGAATGGAGCCTAACAGATAATCTCTCCTTAGGCTCGATTCACACCTATGCATGTTGCTTTTGAGCGTTTTTGGAGGTTTTTTTTTCATGCTTGCCACGTTTTTGAGCCGCGTTTTTGCCGCGATTTTGCCGCGTTTTTGCCGCGTTTTTGCCGCGATTTGCGTTTTGCGTTTTTTTTTTTTTTTTTTTTTTTTACAGTTTTTTTTACAGTCTAAAAAAAAATGTAAAAAAAATGTAAAAAAAAAAAAAAAAAAAAAAACGGCAAAAACGCATCAAAAACGCATCAAAAACGCTGCAAAAAAGGTGCACTTGCGTTTTTGATGCTTGTCCATTGAAAACCATTAGGCTCGATTCACACTAGCGCGTTTTTTGATGCATTTTGCATTTTGCAGAAATGCACGGGAATTTTTTAACATGGGTTCCTATGGAACATGTTCACATCAATGCTTTTTTGTTTTTTTGCGTTTTTGGAAAGGGTCGGGGACTTTTTTACATGCAAAATGCAGCGTTTTGCATGTAATGGTTTTCAATGGACAAGCATCAAAAACGCAAGTGCACCTTTTTTGCAGCGTTTTTGATGCGTTTTTGATGCGTTTTTGCCGTTTTTTTTTTTTTTTTTTTTTTTTTTTTAATTTTTTTTACATTTTTTTTTAGACTGTAAAAAAAACTGTAAAAAAAAAAAAAAAAAAAAAAAACGCAAAACGCAAATCGCGGCAAAAACGCGGCAAAAACGCCGCAAAAACGCGGCAAAAACGCGGCTCAAAAACGTGGCAAGCATGAAAAAAAAACCTCCAAAAACGCTCAAAAGCAACATGCATAGGTGTGAATCGAGCCTTACATGCAAAACGCTGCATTTTGCATGTAAAAAAGTCCCCGACCCTTTCCAAAAACGCAAAAAAACAAAAAAGCATTGATGTGAACATGTTCCATAGGAACCCATGTTAAAAAATTCCCGTGCATTTCTGCAAAATGCAAAATGCATCAAAAAACGCGCTAGTGTGAATCGAGCCTAAGGCTGGATTCACTCCTATGCCGTTTTAGTGCTTTTTGCATTTTGCACTACAGTCCATTTAACATGGTTTCCTATGGAACACATTCTGTAGTGCAAATCTGCAAAATGCAAAAAGCACTAAAAATGCATAAGTGTGAATCCTGCCTTATGCCCTGTACACACGGTCGGATTTTCCGATGGAAAAAGTGCAAACGGATTGTGTTGTCGGAAATTCTGATCGTGTGTGGGCTCCATTGGACTTTTTCCGTCGGAATTTCTGACACATAAAGTTTGAGAGCAGGCTATAAAATTTTCCAACAACAAAATCTGATCGTTTAAATTCCGATCGTGTGTACACAAATCCGACGCACAAAGTGCCACGCATGCTCAGAATAAATTAAGAGACGAAAGCTATTGGCTACTGCCCCGTTTATAGTCCCGACGTACGTGTTTTACGCCACCGTGTTCAGAACGATTGGATTTTCGGACAACTTTGTGCGACCGTGTGTATGCAAGACAAGTTTGGCCCAAAATCCGTCTGAAAAAATCAGATGTATTTTGTGGTCGGAATGTCCGATCAATGTCCGATCCTGTGTTAAGGGCACGAGACTGGAACAGAGAAGAGCTGCTGAAATCTAAGACTATAATATGTATTAAGTTTTCTTAAAGCACAAGTGTTTTCTCTGTGGGGTGGGGGGGCTTGGTATAATGTGGCCAGCATACTTGCCCATTATGGCACGCTTTCCTCCAGTGTTGCCAACCTACCAGAATTAAATTTACTGACACAACTCCCAAAATTTACTGGCACAGCCACGTTTTTACTGGCATTTCCAGAATTATAGTCTTAAGTGCAAATTTCTGTATTTAGGCTACAAACCAGTACAATACGAAATTAGCAATGTGATTTAAAGGGCTTGTAAAGGTTCAGTTTAAAAAAAATAAAATAAATAAACATGTCATACCTACCTCCGCTGTGCAGTTGGTTATGCACAGAGTGGCCCCAATCCTCCTCTTCTAGGGTCCCTCCACGACACTCCTGGCTCCTCCTCTTCTCGAGTGTCCCATCAGAGAAGCGATCTCCTATGGGACACCTGTGCGGGTGTCACAGACAGCAGGACTCGGCCCGGCGCCCACGTCATTGGATTTGATTGACAGCAGCGGGAGCCAATGGCTGCGCTGCTATCAACCTATCCAATCAGGACATGAGACACGGGCCAGAGCTGGTGTGCTTGTTCCCGTCGCAGGAATTACAGGGCTCGGTAAGTATAAGGGGGGCTCGGGGGCGCTGCTGCAGTAAAGAAGGTTTTTCACCTTAATGCATAAAATGCATTAAGGTGAAAAACGCAGAGGATTTACAACCCCTTTTAAGATAGATATTAAGGCAAAAAACAAATTTCTTATAGTAAGTCACAGCCATATTTTTTACTGGTAACCTTTTCCTGTCACTGGCATTTACTGACAGGAGAAAAGTGCCCATTTTTTACTGGCTGCCAGTAAAAATACTGACGGTTGGCAACACTGCTTTCCTCACACAGTGCTCTCCTCCAGACCTGAAAGGTCCAGTCTCCACTCAGTGCAGAAACCATGTCCTCTTCTCTAGCTTCTGGATCCCATGGCACTCTTCTTTGGCCACTGGCCTTCAGCTTAATTTTCGGCACATGGCTGGAATGTGAGTAGTCCTGCAGAGCCGTAGGTGGGCAATAATAGGTGGGCAAGGCACAAGCATACAGCACCCCCAGCTTTGGAGATCCTTAGGCACTACCTGTTATGGGTTGACAGTTGTCTCCTAGTAGTGCTAATGCATTGTCACCTTTTGGTATTTATGGAGACTTCAAGCTGGCTGGTACCACCACAAGGCTGAACCAATTGACCCAGAATACTGAAATTCATTAATCTTCCATTGCTTCCTAAAACGGTTCCTCACTAACAGAGGAGTTAAATGTGGATTACAATGTGGAGAAAATATTTTTTGCTAAATTTTAAAACACATTTTTGCGCATGTTTTCACTCTTTGATTACTGCCCTGTATAGCATAAATCTTTGGAAGTCGAAGGTTTAAAGCCCAGTCAAAGGTACAAAACGTTTTTAGAGTGTTCCTTCCAATCGCCGGTTACAGCTGTTGTGCAGGGTGTCTAAAAATGACCGTGCAGTCCAATATGCACCAGAGTCTGCCCGATGCACTTTGTAGGGGCTCTCCCTTTCAGTTCTGTTATATAAGTGTAACACCCTCCTAGAGTAGTGTAAATTAGGGTTGTCCTGATACCACTTTTTTAAGACCGAGTACAAGTACCGATACTTTTTTTCAAGTACTCGCCGATACCGATTATCAATACTTTTTTTATTGTCATGTGACAGTTTGACTAATGGGCACTGATAGGTGGCACTGACTGATGGGCACTGATAGATGGCACTGACTGATGGGCATTGATAGGTGGCACTGATAGGCAGCACTTATGGGCACTGATAGGTAGCACTGACAAGTGGCTGGCACTGACGGGTGGGACTTATGGGCCCTGATAGATGGGCACTGACAGATATATGGCACTGATAGACGGCACTTATGGGCACTGATAGATGGCACTTATGGGCACTGACAGATGGCACTG
The DNA here is from genome assembly GCA_037952925.1 of Lithobates clamitans. NCBI lineage: Eukaryota > Metazoa > Chordata > Amphibia > Anura > Ranidae > Lithobates > Lithobates clamitans. The sequence goes on along the minus strand of JBBGZY010000042.1, from coordinate 81,551 downwards.
ACTGATGGGCACTGATAGATGGCACTGACTGATGGGCATTGATAGGTGGCACTGATAGGCAGCACTTATGGGCACTGACAAGTGGTTGGCACTGATGGGTGGGACTTATGGGCACTGATAGATGGCACTTATGGGCCCTGACAGATGGGCATTGATAGATGGGCACTGACAGATATATGACACTGATAGACTGCACTTATGGGCACTGATAGACGGCACTTATGGACACTGATAGGCAGCACTTATGGGCACTGATAGGCAGCACTTATGGGCAGGCACTAATGGACACTGAAATGCAGCACTGATTGGCAATTGCATAATAAATGACATGAATGATGAGAGGAGAGGAAGGATTTTGCAATGCTATATGGCATATAGCATTACAAAATCCTCCCTTGCCTCTCATCAGTCATATCATTTAACATCTAGTTAAGTATGCTGCAATGCCCATGTTGGTACACCTTGCACTTGTCCACTGCTGGCTTACTGCAGCCATCTTGTTACACCCAGCCTGAACTATATGGGCTGGGTGTAACAAGATGTCCGCTGCTGGCTTACTGCAGCCGAGTGCAGGGTGTACCAAGATGGGCGTCGCGATGTTTACCCTCCGGAGACACGGAACGTCACTTCCTGTACCGAATGTGACGGCTCCGGTCACCGTTGTGGAAGAAATATTCAGCGGCGCCTTGCAACCTTGCCCCGGCCAGCTTACCCTCGTGTTCCTGATCTCCGCTCTGTCCCCTCTCCGCCCGCCGACTTCTGGTTCCAGTTATTGGATCTGGCATCGGGAGCATTTGGGCGAGTACAAGTACCGATACTAGTATTGGGACAATCCTAGTGTAAATTGTTAGGAAAATGTAGGTAGCTCCTCTGTAATCAGTGGAGCAGGGGTTGATTATTCAGGTCTGCTCAGTGCCTCACATGCTGCTGCTCTGATTGCTTCCCCCTGTATTCTACAGGATTCTAGAATTATAGTGGGAGAAAGCAGCCTGAATATGGAACTCCAGCCAATCCCTGGGGTGGTGTGCCCAGTAGAGGGTAGGAGAACACAAATAGTCTGGGGCCCAAGACAGAAAGAACAGAGCTCCTGAGGACAATCTTGCTGGAAGTGACCCCTGGGGCAGGATCTCTGGAGGTGCTGTCTAGAAGACATTGAGGTCCCAGCTGAGGCTTTAGCTGGGGGCCCTTTCACAAAGCCTAGTCCTGGAGTTTATTTGGGTCTGGAGAAGGTTACCAGAGAGTACCAGGAGGAAGTTGGGGGAAAGGTGTCCAGATGTTCTATGGTGGTGTGAGTTTGTGTTTCTCTCACCGGAGAGTGCCCAGTGGATATCAAAAGGAGGCAACCAATGACCCTGGCGCTGGCAGTTAGTGAATGTGTGCAGCTTTTGGTCATTTAAGAAAAATCCTAGTCACCTGTCAGCATTAGAGAAATCTGTAGGACATTTTTTCCAGCATGATAGAGAAGAGTCCTTTGAACGTGCTAATTTTATCAGTTTTAGGGTATTCCATACTCTCTTCAACCCATCCAAGTTCATTGTTCCAATAAAAACCCTTAGGCTGCTTTCACAGCATTGGCGGTAAAGCGCTGCTATTTTTAACCCCGGCTAGCGCCCGAAAAAGGGTTAAAATCACCCGCAAAGTGTCGCTGCCCGTTAATTTCAATGGGCAGGGGTGCTTTTGGAGCGGTGTGTACACCGTTTCTACAGTGCTGCAAAGATGCTGCTTGCAGGACTTTTTTTACTGTCCTGCAAGTGCACCGCTCCAGTGTGAAAGGGCTTGGACTTTCACACTGGAGTGAGAGGAGAGGCTCTTTACAGGCATTATTTTTAGCGCTATAGCCCTGTAAAGCGCCTCAGTGTGAAAGCAGCCTAAAAGACATCCCTAGACTGTTTCTTCGAGCCAGTGAAAGAAAGAAAAAAAAACTGTGTGCCTGGCTGTGTGTGTCATAACAAAGGAAAAAGGAAACAAGTTCACCAACGGCTCTTTCAGGGGTGTGCTACATCAGATTCAAGGTCGTTGCTGTCCCCCCTTTGTACAATGGGGAGGATGATCCTCACTCAAATGCTACACAGTAGGGAAGAAACTCTACCTATAAAAACCTGTACAGATTTTTCCTGGCACACATGCTGATATTGTGGTTCTTATACCTTCCAATCCACTAACCAGATACAACTTTAAAGCTAGTGAAGAACTCTTGATCTGCACAGGTCAATGGCTTGAAAAATGTTGAAACCATTGGATCTGTATTACAGCCAGACATCCAGCATTTTGTGAATGAGGAGTCAGCTTCTACAGAAGAACACAGAATGTCAGTCCACTCTCCTATTATCGCCATAAAAGAAACAAAATGGGGAAATGGTGTTATCTATTCTATCATGTATCCTCAGCCAGAACTTGTAAGCTGTAAAGAAGTCCTGCAAAATGAATATTCTCTCTATATCCTGAATACATTTAGTTAGCATATTCTAGCAACAAGCCATTCACTTGAACATTTTATGAGGCCATTAAATGTATCTGAGTTTATTGCCTGGAAAACTAGATTTTGCTTGAATTGTTTGTGCTTATTTGTGGAGTTCAGGGACTTTTGTTTTCGAAACTAATACTAACTAACCTAAATGGAAACAAATTCAATAAGCCATGTAATGTGTGTACTATAATATACTGTGCACTAAAGAGGCCCTGTTAAAGAAATGCCTCTCCACCCCTGTGTAATGGCCCTAAGTAACACCTAAGAATTTAAGTCCAGGCAATATTTTTTGCATCAAAAAAAATTATTGTTGCTGGTTTTTGCTGTCTCAACAAACTTGTGGCCTGCATAGGAAGTGACGGTAAATTTCCCCAACAGAGAACAGGAAAAATTGACCCAGTGGTCTCAAAACTTTGTACACCATGGCCAATGGGAGAAGAACATTTTAGCAGCAGTTATCAATAGTACCCCGCTGTTGGTGTTAATGGTAAAAATAGTGCTTCATCATTGGTGTCAGTGGGAGGAATAGTACCCCATTGTGGAGGTCAGTGAGACAAATAGTACCCCAATTTTGGTGTCAGTAGGAGGAATAGTTCATCATTGGTGTATTCATATACAATGTACCACCACTAAAGCCTTGAGGTCTTTAACGCTTTGTTAGGACAGTGTGCACATGTCGTTGACAACCAATAAGGATCCACCAGTACAGCACAGGTGAGGTTAATTACGGTTACCAAACTCCCCAGCCTCCTCCTTAAAGCATATTTCTAGCCTGGGGAAAAAAAAATTTAAGTCAGCAGCTACAAATCCTGTAGGTGCTGACTTTTAATATAAGAACACTTACCTGTTCAGGAAGCCCGCGATGTTGGCACCCCAAGCCGAACCGTCCTTCGGCTTCGGGTGCAGGTGCCGGCGTTGCAAGTAGGGGAAACCGGCTGTTTCCTACCGGTTTCCTACTGCCCATGCGCGAATGTGAATGGTCACACACACAGGTCCCAGAAGGCAGCAGGGGGAAGAAGGGCCGGATGCAACCGCAGAAGTGACGTACCTCACTGCGGTAACATAGGACATAAGTCCCGAAGAAATAATGCAAAAAAGTACCCAAAAAAAATATCCAAAAATGAGCGGGGGGGGTTGGGTTTTTGCCTGGAACTCCCGCTTTAACATTACATAGAAGAGATACAGTAGTAGTAAGCTTCATAGTATTTTTCAGCAAGTAAAAAGGTAAGCAGCAATACAAAAATAATTAAATTATCTATTTTAAATTTGTAGTTTTGAATAGTTAGAACACTAATCAGATTTGTATTTGTTCCCATGTCCCAGTTAGGAACATTCAGCCTCTCTGTTTGTCCTGGTTACCATTATTATTAAAAGTGAAAGTAAAAGAAAATTACAAATTTTGGGTTTTCCCCAGAAAAGTAATAGAGGGGAACAATGGGGATAGTAGTTTAGGTGACCAAGGGATTCTCTTAGTTTGCAGGGATTTCCTCTCACGTCCTGTGTTGGCTATGGGACAAGAAGTGAAGGGAAATCCCCCTAATGGAGGCCCATAACAGACACGTAAAAATTGTTCTGGTCCATAAGGAGTATACAGGTACGAGAGCGGAACTGGTTAAAAAAAAATGTGAATTTCGATGCTTTTTTGCCACTGGTGTTCCGAAAGACAAATTTAACTGCAATATCGGGTCACTATGACCTTTAAGATGCTTTTAATAAAGAGGCACATCTAAGTATGATGTCATTATACTTGCTAGGTGTTATTAAAAAAATAAGTAGGTACTATTAAAGCCATATATCGGTTCATTTTACACAGTGGAGATGATGTAAAAAGCCAACCAACCTGCAAGAATGCGCAGTAGGGGCAGAGATTAAAACAGCGTGCTTTTTATGCTTAAAACAAAATGCAGTTTAAACCCCCACTGTTCCAAAATTGAAGGCAGCTTCGTGCAGCGACAAAAGGCATATTAAACTCCAGGACAAGGACAAGCCTGAACAAAATTTTGTTACCCACGTATTTGCTTGGTCCTTCTGCGCTGCTTAGTGACTTTTCTTCGACTTCCAGCTGTCGTGCCTTGTACTGAAAGCGATTGCCTGAAAACATGATTGATTCAGCTACTTGCGTATAGAAATAGCAAACTGCTTGTATTGTTTAACCGTGCCATGACTGGTTAGATCAGCGGTCCTCAACTCCTGTCCTCAGGACCCACTAACAGTCTGGGTTTGCAAGATAACTGAAATACATCACAGGCAATATAATTTGCTGTTCAGTGATTGCAGTATTCTAGTCTGCATCTCCCCAAGGTAATACTTAAAATCTGGCCTATTAGTGGGTCTTGAGGACAGGAGTTGAGAACCGCTGGGTTAGCTTATCTCCCTTCATGAACAGTTTTCTGGTTTTGAGAACACCAGCTTGACAAATGTTCTTTTGCTTTCTAGTCTACTTAATCCAACTTTATAATCAGCCTCCAACTCTACATCTCCAGCCAAAAAGTTTATTTGGGATAGAGAAAGGATACAAGTGTCACTAGGTCCTTGTTACGACTGCCAGTACTTCAATTGTAGTAGCTGATTCCCTTCCAGTACTTGCAAAGACACTCCCAGAATCCCTGTTTGTATTTCTAATGGTTTTGCAGGATCCCTGCCATTGTCTTCCAGAGTTCACCGAAACAACATTGGGTGGGTCCTCTAATCAAAATATCATTTAAGTTCCAGCCTTTAAAGTGGCTGGTGCTGTTTCTTTAGCTCCTGCTCACTGGTAGCTGATTTAAAGTATTGAAGCCTGTTACTTGTTTTTGCTGAGCCAGATTGCTTAACTCATTTTCTTCCTTCTTCGTTGCAGACCTAAACTGTCTAACTGCCCCTAGCTTGCTGTCTTCTAAAACCCCTACTTGAACTTCACTACTCCCTTGTTTCCAGCCTAGTTTACTGCCTACTCGTTGCCAACTCAGACCGTCTGACTTCCCTCAGCTTGCTACCTTCTTGCTTGATACTGACTGCACTTCGGTTTTCTGTCTCTGCACCATAACCCTGCCGTACCTACTACCCCCTAGTGGGGAGATGCCAGGGACCTTGACCTGCTGCTAGTTGCAGCAAATAGTTCTGGGAACCACTAAAGTGTCTGGTCCATCTTCACCAGGAACATTGGGGAAAACCAATTGGTATTTGTTTCCATGTCCTGGGAGAGCCTGTGTCACCTACCAGAAGGTATAACATTCCAGATAGCTGGGACATATGATCCCCAGGGCTACCATTTTGGGCTCTGGGTGTCGAGGATGCCATCACTATATTGCCTTAATTATCAAGCCATGTTCCTTTAATAACTTGCTCTGCAAATAACTCCATCATTTTCTGTATATCTTAAGCCTGGTGCATGGTTTACTGATGCTTGTAAAAGAGAACTATATGAAAGATCTTGCCTGCCTAATTTCGGCCTCCATCTTCAAGAACGATGCTGACGTGTGCCTGTGCAACACAAACAGGGCACCATACAGCTGCCTGCCATATCATTTGTTAAGGTTTGTTGATTCAATGACTTGAAACAAGTTTGCAGATAAGGACTTCTCACATTCCAGAATTGCACATTTGTTTTGGTTAAAAAAGTTACAGGCCATCAGTGCTGGCACCAATTATTTTTTTCAAGACAGGCATCCTTCACCTTTCCCACACAGTAATCCCCAAGAAAGCTCTTACCTTGTCTTGAACTTGTTATCTAAAGCTGAACTTTTTACACCTACCCCCTAAAACCTAACTCCCAAGACAAAATTAACTCCTTTAAATCTATACTTAAGGATTATCCCAACTGAAAAGCCCTGGGCCCTTCTGTCCAAGGATTGGCCCTGAAAGTGTTTGCACCCAAACATAGGTGTACCAATATGACTCCAAAAAAATTGATTTGTGGGTTTCATATTCCCCTGGACATACAATAACTAGATGCTTGAAGTGATCAGATTCTCTCACCTTCATGTTGTAAACCCAGGCTCACTTCATGCCACACAATAGCAAATAAAACAAACTGCCTGGGTGTTTCCTGCTTTGTACAGTCATTAGATGCTTAAAGAACAACTCTGACAGTGTTTATAAAATATACATTTTTATTCAGCTTCAATTTTCAGTTTTCACTATAATAGATGAGATGCTCGTAGGATGTATACCCTTAGGGCACTTATCAAAGCTCTTTAATAATATATTGTCAAGTTAGCCATTTAAAAACGGGTACACATATATCATTAGTGGGTTGCTAAAAGGAGGATGAAAATTTGGGCTTGTCTCAGGAAAATACAGCATAGTCAAAATAAAAATGTTTAACTTGGATAAATCTTTTGTATTCCCACCTAAATACATATTGTATTTTGCCTTATTCGATCTCCAAGGAAAGTGTTGTAAAGGGGGCTAGAACCTAAGCATTTAAAGTTAACTGCATCTTTTCAGATAATCAGAAGATTTTAGAGCATGGAATGTCCCTTACTCTTTCACAATTTTCTCAACTTGTGTGGCTTCTGTTAAAAGAGTAACTGCACTCTGGAAGCTGTGCTTAAAAAAAATGTAGGCAAAGGACTAGCTACTATTGCTGTCTGTGGTCTCCCCGCAGCTGATCATTTCCCCATCCCTGACCTCTCATGCATTGTTCTGCACTGTGTCTCTGTGTGGGGCCGGCCATTGTAGTAGAGGCAGGGTTTGGCTTTCACATGCCAGACCCTCCAGCAAAAAGCATCACATTAGCCCATACACAGTGCAAATTTCTTTCCTGCCGCCACTGGTTGCAGGAAAGAAATTTGCATGATTCCCCCCATCAGCACAGACAGTGCTGACAGGGTAATCCCTCCTGCTGAGCAATTGTCTTCTCCCGGTGGGGGCAGGCGAGGAAAGCTGTCCCTGCCAGGAGAAGACCAGAAGACCAAGAGAATCCAGCAGGCTGGTTGTACCCAAGTTGATTGATTGATCAACTAGTACATTCAGCCTGTCCATTAGCTGTTCAAATCTCAGCCGGTTCAGCAGGAGATTCGAACGGTCTTAGTCTTTCTTTAAGTTTGGTGAGAATAACAGTCATAGGCAGCAGTGTCCATGACCAACATTGCAGAAATACAGTAGTGAGGCTGCAGACACAGGAGTTGGCCAAGAACACTCACATACAAAGAAGGGCACTGCTATTTTTTAGGGTGGAATTCAAGACAAGAAAGGAAAAAATTTAGGGTACTGTTTAGCCGCTATTAATCTCTTGCCGACAGCATAACACACACATATGCAGAAGCAAGAAAAAGTTCACAGTGGTCAAACAAAAGAGAAGCCGTGCCACCTCACGGCATTAAAGCCCACTTAGACCCCTTTCACACCAAGGCGTTTTTGCAGCATTTTAGCGCTAAAAATAACGCTATTAAAACGCTCATAAAACACTCCCCATGCATCTCAATGGACCCTTTCACACTGAGGCATTGCGCTGGCAGGGCGTTGAGAAACGTCCTGCAAGCAGCATCTTTGGAGCAGCTTTTGGGCGTTAAAAAACGCCCCTCTCCATTGAAATGAATTGAAAACGCTGTAAAAAAAACCACCTGAATAGAGCCTATAATCCGCCCTGAGCTGTAGAAAAGTCACATGATCTCACAAAAAGGTAAACATGCAAGCAGAAAAGAGAGCATCTACAACAGGACTGAAATTGTGGGAAGGTCAGAATGATTAAACAGACCATCAAAGTGCCAAAAAAACTAAATTAAAGTGCCAAAAAGAGAAATAATCCCAGAAAAATGAAGATTTGAAGTAAAACAAGACACTGCTTGTTACTTTACAAGACACTGCTTGTTTTTCATGATCTCACAAAGGATAAACATGCAAGCAGAAAGATAGCATCAATAACACATGCTTCAATAACGCTTGAAAAATGCTGTTAAAACGTCTGCAGCGGTGCGTTAATTTTACCGCTAGCGTCCCTAAAACGCTGTAAAAACGCTAAGGCGTTTTAGAAGTGCCTTGGTGTGAAAGGGGTCTTAAAGCGGAAGTAAACTCGTCAGTTTCAAAAAGTAGTTACATTCCCGGCATGCTGGGCTGCTAACTGTCACATTGATTGTGCTCTCAACCAAACTGTCAAACCATCCAATGGCTGGTGTCATAACTTATCACATGTGCAGCATCAAGGCAGTTGAAGATGAAACAGAGGCCAAGATGGCAGCTTCCTTGACTGAAAATGATAGGAGGGTTTACTTCCACTTTAAGGGGCAATCAGGAGGCATTGTGAAGGCGTTAACATTTCTTTTCTTCTTTAAGTTACACACATTTAAATATAGTTTAACCTCTTGCCATCCACATAATGCATACAGGATATAACAAAAATGAGTACACCCCTAACATTTTTGTAAATATTTTATTATATCTTTTCATGTGACAACACTGAAGAAATGACACTTTGCTACAATGTAAAGTAGTGAGTGTACAGCTTGTATAACAGTGTAAATTTTCCGTCCCCTCAAAATATCTCAACACACAGCCATTAATGTCTAAACTGCTGGCAACAAAAGTGAGTACACCCCTAAGTGAAAATGTCCAAATTGGGCCCAATTAGCCATTTTCCCTCCCCGGTGTCATGTGACTCGTTAGTGTTACAAGGTCCCAGATGTGAATAGGGAGCAGGTGTGTTAAATTTGGACTTATCGCTCTCACTCTCTCATACTGGTCACTGGAAGTTCAACATGGCACCTCATGGCAAAGAACTCTCTGAAGATCTGAAAAAAAGGATTGTTGATGTACATAAAGATGGCCTAGGCTATAACATTGCCAAGACCCTAAAACTGAACTGTAGCACGGTGGCCAAGACCATACAGTGGTTTAACAGGACAGGTTCCACTCAGAACAGGGCTTGCCATGGTCGATCAAAGAAGTTGAGTGCACGTGGAAATAGACATATGAGTGCTGCCGGATTGCTGCAGAGGTTGAAGGGATGGGAGGTCAGCCTGTCGGTGCTCAGACCATATGCCGAACACTGCATCAAATTGGTCTGCATGGCTGTCGTCTCAGAAGGAAGCCTCTTCTAAATGATGCACAAGAAAGCCCGCAAACAGTTTGCTGAAGACAAGCAGACTAAGGACATGGATTACTGTAACCATGTCCTGTGGTCTGATGAGACCAAGATAAACTTATTTGGTTCAAATGGTGTCAAGCGTGTGTGGCGGCAACCAGGTGAGGAGTACAAAGACAAGTGTGTCTTGCCTACAGTCAAGCATGGTTGAGGGAACCATAAATGTCAACATGTACTGCGACATACTGAAGCAGAGCATGATCCCCTCCCTTAAGAGACTGGGCAGCAGGGCAGTAAACCAACAGGATAACGACCCCAACCACACCTCCAAGATGACCACTGCCTTGCTAAGGAAGCTGAGGGTAAAGGTGATGGACTGGCCAAGCATGTCTCCCTATTGAGCATGTATTGGACATCCTCAAACCGAAGGTGCAGGAGCGCAAGGTCTCTAACATCCCCCAGCTCCGTGATGTTGTCATGGAGGAGTGGAAGAGGACTCCATTGGCAACCTGTGAAGCTCTGGTGAACGCCATGCCCAAGAAGGTTAAGGCAGTGCTGGAAAATAATGGTGGCCACACAAAATATTGACACTTTGGGTCCAATTTGGACATTTTCATTTAGGGGTGTACTCACTTTTTTTTTTGCCAGCGGTTTAGACATTAATTGTTGTGTGTTGAGTTATTTTGAGGGCACAGCAAATTTACACTGTTGTACAAGCTGTACACTCACTACTTTACATTGTAGCAAAGTGTAATTTCTTCAGTGTTGTCACATGAAAAGATATGCAAGGTACTGTATTCAGCCTTAACACCCACAAGCCACACATATGCATCTATGGGTGGCAGAGATTTCTGTACTGAGAGTGTGCTCCCAGCACAGAGACTAAGCTCTTGGTCTATACAGCAAGTCTCCTACATACGAACGTTCAACTTGCGAACTTTCAACAATGCAAACATGTGTTTGCATGTCCAATTATGTAAAGCTGGGTACACAACTTAACAGGCTGAATGAAAGAACAGACAGATCTCTCCTGCTGTGCTATTGTTTTCTGACAGGGGGATTTCCCCCACCACAACACACTGATTAGTCCTCGCATCCATTTTCTGCAAGATCTGATCTTTGTTGGACTTATGAACAAGTTGGAATTATGAACGAGCTCTTGGAATGGAACTCATTCGTAAGTAGGGGACTTACTGTACCAATGATTGGCTCCAGATCACGTGATCACGTGGCCAAAGTGAAGAAGTGTCATCAGAACACCAAGGATTCCTCAAAAGTGCCCAAAGCTTTATTCACATGGTTGTACGGTACACAACGGCAACATTTCACAGCCATGCAGCGCCCCTTTGTCAGGCATGTCACTTGCCTGGCGAAAGGGCCCTGTGTGTCTCCGAAAACATTGCCGTTGTGTACCGCGTGACCATCTGAATAAAGCTTTAAACCCTTTTGAGTAATCAGTGTGCTGATGACATTTCTTCACTCTGATTGTCTACGGTTTCCAATCAGTGGTCATTACAGCACCCAGCATTACTACAGCCATGTCCATGAATGTGTGCATAGGGAATATTGCATTTGCACTGTGACAGCCAATCACAGTGGTCAGACCTTCCCATCCTCCAGGTATAGCCCAGGTAAAGGGATGCCAGGGTGGGCAGAAAGGAGTTAGAGCAACTTTATGGCTAGTTTTAAAATCTAAAACAAATGCCTCCTTGCACAGCAATCAATTAATGTTTTCCTGTCCCACTGCCTGCACCGCAGAACTCCATTCGGTTAAAGGGTGAAGTTTGCTAAAACATCTTTTGAGTTCAAACACTTTCAGGAGTTTTTTATGCAAATGTCCCTATTGTGTTCCATAGTTTCCTTTGCTGGCCTCTATGTCACTACAGGACACAGGCCGTTGGAAGGAACTACAATGCACAGTGAGGAACCAGGCATTCAACACCTAGACTAACTACTATATGCTAGTTTGTGGCATAAGAAGTAATTTGTTGCATGTGAGTAAAAGAAACAAAAATCGATACTCTTAGTGATTAATTGTTAGTGATTTTAGGAGCATGACTGAGCTACTAATTATGATCATGCTCCTGCACTTAGGTGTATCCAGTGTTCCCAACAGGAAATGTTTATTTGATCAAATAGCCAATAAAGGTGTCAATTAAACATTTAATTTCCAAAATAATGCAAAGTAGTATAGATTATCTCTAGGTTCAAGGCAATGAACATGTGTATCCAGTTTAAATGGCTTCCTAACAATCTTACCAAGAACCTCAATGACAGACATCCACATAATAATCCTTATACATTTTTCATTTTCACCTAAAGTTCTCTAAGTATAACAGCTTATCATTCCATCTTTACATGCATTAAACAACATCATTTAAAAAGGAAGCAGTAGTTTATTAGTCATTGCTGTATTTTTCACAACATTCTTTGGTTTATTTGACATGTTCATGGAACAAGGTTCCTTTAGCTGAGAGAATTGACAAACATAAGATGAATGGGGGGGCAACACAGATGAAGAGCAATCTAAGCCGAATCACTACAGACTAGCCTCAAGAACATTAAAGGGCGCATCCAAAACAGGTCATTTCGTAGGAAGTGGAGGTTGATGGGCTATATCACCCACTTTTCTCTTATTTCTTTTATAGACTCCAGGGGTGAGTTTGTACTGTCAGAGGTACCAGACCTACAACCCAACACACCAAATGCATTATTCTTAACATAAAAAGATAATTTAACAAGCGAAGTGCTTGGTAACAGACCCAGCAGTTGGTTCGATCTGTGAAGCTGTGGAGTCCCCTAGAAATATCATGAGAAAAAAGTTTGTCAACAATGAACCTGCCCTTACCTCATACACACAGTACAAACCACCATCTTGTAGATGGAACTAGCTAAGCCATGGAGGACCAATGTACTGCCTGAACGGGAGTCCCTGAGCAATACTTCCTAGCTTCTAAGTAATCTATAGGCTATAGAGACCCAAGTATTGATTCAGCCATAAAAAGGAATGGAAAGTAGATGGATGACAGTAATCTTTTTGTGATGACTGCTATAATAAAATATAAAGGTTTTCATCAAGAGGGTTCATTAGTTCAATGAAGCCCAGATACGAGGATGGTGCAGGTTGCAAGTTTTTGCTGTGATTGTTTAGATGTCTTTCAGGTGTTCGTTTCCCCCACAGTGCCAAAAACATATTGTCAGGTTTTTTAGCTTCCTTGCAGAATTGGCCCTAGACTGTATGAGTTGGGATGTTAGAATGAGTTGGGATGTTAGAATGAGTTGGGATGTTAGAATGAGTTGGGATGTTAGAATGAGTTGGGATGTTAGCGTTCCTCTGGGGCATAAAGACTCTATGGTTCTATGTATTTTCTAAAACACTGTGTAATAAGATAATCTATTTTCCTGTTTTTAAACAGCATTATCACATAGCAGCCTACAAAATGGTCATTTGGAAAGAAGTCATTCTCGGTGAGCCCCGCAGAATCCTGAAAGACCTCAGAGGAACTAGAGCATCGCAGGGGAGTGGCAACTTGGCTGAACCCAATGATTACATCCGCTTTACCTGTGGAGGTTGTAGCAATGCTTAGCAGATATATTATTGGTTCCCATAGCAATGCCAGCATAATGTTTTTTTTCAGTAAAACATAAAAGCAGTGTTCAGAACTGAAAGCTACTTAATCTAGAAACTGATTTCACATATAATATATTCTTATAGGCAGCCTAAAATAAACAATGATCATTTTTTTTATGTAATAATCATTCTATCAAAACTTTGACTTCTACCTTACACTTTATAATTTATATAATTTACACCAAGGGCATCTGTTTAATAAAGCTTGCCCTCTGTCATTATTACCAGCTAGAGAAGTGACAAAATGTACAAATACATACAAATACTTCTCATGATCCAAATACAAAAGAGAAAAAACAAAAAAAACTACTTTAATGCAGAAATAATAAAATCACAAATCTTTGTGCTTAAAAGAACAGGGTGGATGAAGTATCAGCATTGAAATTACCTTGAGAAATCACATTCAGTGACACTGACATAAGGTACATTCCGTGAGATCAGTTTATCATGGTATAGATTCTTCTGTAAACAAGATTACACTAAATTGCTAATGGTTTTACCCCTCAGAGAACAGCAAAATGGTGCTTAACAAAGCATAGAAGAAATGTAATAGCACCATCTGGAAGGTCAGACAAGAAGTTTTTTTTTATGCTCATCATGAATACAGAGCTAAGTTGTAGCCCAATACCACTTAAATTAACTGTTGGGTTAAGTCAGCTAAATACCTAACCTATCACCTAATAAGGTGTTTCCATCATGACAGTTTGTTTTCTTCAGACACTGATATAAGGTTCTAAGGCTTTTCCACACAGTCTGAGTACAAAAGCCTGTCCCCTGCCAGTATGGTGCAGTAAATGATGCTCTCTGCGTGGAAGCAGTGCTTTTCTTTGTAGAGGTCCGACATGCTCCCAGCTAAATCAGACCTATAACTCTGCAATCAGCAACACTCAAGCTCATGGCCAATTGGACAGCTCTCAGCAGGGGGCTCGCTGGGCTGCTGTAGAGAGACCACTGCTTCCCACACAAAAAAAGAATGGTGTTTTTCTGCAGCATGTGGGCAAGAGACATACATATTCTGGCTGCACCTGGAATATGTTAAAAGAATTTAAACTAAAAATTCAAAGAGAATCCAACATTTTTTTTTTATACAGAGAATAGATTTTTTCCACGTGCCCCATCACCTGCCCCACTCCCACCAATGCTAACTGCAAAGGGTGCCCCTTGAACTTATCGTATGGTTGCATAACAGCAGAAGCATTAAAAAGCAAAACGTGCTTTTGTACTAAGGTAACATGTACAGAAAATATATAAGCTGGGTACACACGGGCCAAATGTCTGCAGACAACGGCCGGTAAGAAAAAAAAAAAACATCGCCCCACCTGTCAGAACACAACAGCATAGCAGGGGAGATCACTGAACAAACCATGCATGGTTGCACAGCGGCTCTGACCGGAGCTGTCAGGTTTTTTGTTTTTTTAAACTGTTATGCCACGTACACACGAGCGGACTTTCCGGCGGACCAGACTCCGTTGGACAATTTGATCGTGTGTGGGCTCCAGCAGACTTTTTTTCCCCAAAAGTCCGGCGGACCTAGAAATAAAACATGTTTCAAATCTTTCCGATGGACTCAAGTCCGGTCGAAAAAATCTGCTCGTCTGTATGCTAGTCCGACAAACTAAAACCGACGCTAAGGCAGCTATTGGCTACTGGCTATCAACTTCCTTATCTTAGTCCGGTCGTACATCATCACGTACAAATCCGTCGGACTTTGGTGTGATCGTGTGTAGGCAAGTCGGTTCATTCGGAAAGTCCGTCGGACCAGTCCAGTTGAAAAATCGGTTTCGTGTGTGTGCGCGGCATCAGTGTGTACACGGCTTTAGAGTTCTACTGCAATCTCTCCTTTGAAAAAAATGCTATGTTAACTGGCTACATTTGCACGGTCATTTTACCCCGGTTCGAATGCCAGTGGCAGGAATCTACCGATTCTTCTTTGTATGTATCCAGCAAGGATCACTGGTAATCACTGGCTGTGTGAACAGCCACAAATAGCTGCAGCCACCGACAAACTGTCATTGAAGTGTATGGGCTCAGTGACCACAATGATTCACTCACACCTGTCAAAAACAGCAGCAGGAATCTGCTGCTGCCATTTGCACCAGGATAAAATGCCATTGCAAATGTAGCCTTGTGCTGCCCTATGTGGTTGATTTACTAAAGAAAGTAGGCTGGTAACTTAACCCAATGGCTCCAATGCTTTCTAAGTCACTGACCGAGAGTAGTATGCAGCTTAGTAGTTGTGACCTCACTGTGACTTTCTAATCTGCATGTTTGTTCCAGGTCAGTGTCTTCTAAACCAATTAAAAAAAAGGGCAGCAATGGCAGTCTCCGTATTTCTCTTACTAAAGGTTTTCCTCAAGTCCTTATTGACTTAAACATCACTATATACAGTATGCTTGGCATTTTATTTTTGGTGTGGTAGTACAGCTGCTCTTCTCCAAAGAATGCCCTTAACCTGAATGGAACCCCGATTAGGTCTTGAACCTTTAAAATAATATAATATTGTGGGGAATAACAATTTCCAAGATTGAGCTGGAAAGCAAAAAGGAGAAATATCACAGGAATTTATATCCCAGATGAGCTTTCAGAATTCTTAATCAGCTTGCCGGTTTTTTTTTTAGATAATGGGAGTAAAAAAAGTGATGGCAATAACACATTAACCTTTAAAAATTATCTAGTAGAAAGAAAATTCACATTATGGGACTTTCCCAAGACCCTTTAACATCCTAAGCTACAAAAAAACCTACTCACTAACAAAACTACATAAATGTCTTAATACGGATAAAAAATAAATACACCAACTTGTATTTACACTTAAATTAAATATAAAACAAAAAGTAAACCAATAGTTCAAGTATCATGGACATTTTTACAACTATACCTTGTGGACTTTCCAGTAAGAATAGTTAATTACTGGTAAGAAAAAAAAATTAAAATTTTACAAAGGAGACACACGAAAACAGTCAACGAGGCTTCTGCTAACTTCATACCATCACAGTTAATGGACTGGAAAAAACCAATTACTACATCTAAAAAACAATGAAATGAATGACAATGGTTTCATGAATGCATTTCTGAGCTGTAGTGGGTGTTCAGCTAAAAAGGAGTTTGTTATTAGGTGGCCATGAAATGTGTCAAGAACAGAACATGTTAAGGGGAAAAGGCCTATATCCAGAAGTCCTACTTTTGTTATTCTTCCTAGTAGCCATTAAAATCTTATTTTTTTAACATTCAATGTTTTATTTAGTTATCAGAACATAAAATAACAGATAAAACACATTAAAATCTTGAGAAAGCCACACAAATTTTTTTTTTCTTACAAAATCATGTTCCGTAACTGCATTATAGTTAACCAATTTAGATGCAAATGGTGCTAAATAGCAATCTTTTTAATTTCATCACTTTACTGGGCTGCAGTTACAAAAAAAAAATTCAGCTCACATCAGCTGTCAAAATGTTCTTCAGTCAAAGTGCTAGAAATAAAAACGAGACTCCCGATCCAGGCCTAGATTAGACAGAAAGTGGCCAAAGGAATGTGTTGATTCTGCTGGCTGCTACTTTCTCTTTGGGCAGAGTACTCAGAACAGAAGACAAGAGGCTGAAGAGGGTGATTTGAGATGGCCATACACCAGTAAAATTTGGTTCAAACGTTCATATTGAAATTCGGAACAATTGTAACTCAGAGCATTTGTTCTTGCCATCATTGAGTCAACCTATTTTGTTTGAAAGCCCTTCAAACTTTGTCTAGACCTGATACTTAAATAGAATCTAAAGCGTATTAAATAGGTTTCTTTTGTGCGTAGAACATGCACAGTATAATATGTAAGATTCACAGTTAGAATTTTGTTAGACTGAGAAACATTTTCCATCCTGTTCCTTCAAATTTTCACACCACTATAGCTGAATTGGCCCCACTAGCCATTAGAAAATCAAGCAGTCCAAAAAAATAAAATTATTTTTCCAAAGAAATTCTACTGGTGAATGACCATCTTGCATCACTAATACATGAAGTTGGCCAGAAGTCAAGGGACCACTGCATCTGCCTGCATATGTAGTATTTTCAATGGTTCCCCAGGCATAGTGTCAGGTAAAACACACACTATCCCTTCACACCCTGCATGCTGTTTTTCAGCCAGTAAGCAAATTGCTGCCCAAGGCTTCCCATAAGTTGGTATGTCACACTTATGATGGATTCTTGAGTTATACGGAGTATTGTATGATAAATCATTCCAAAAACATAGCTTCCTCTACTAAAAAAAAAATCATAAATTTAGAAAATACCAATGATGGTGGCAGATAATAACAAAAGGACGTTATTGTGTAATAAACACATTAATTCCTTACAACACAAAAATAGACAAGAAAATAGCCCCTTATGCCAGGGAGTAGCCTTACTATTTTGCTGGTAAAAAAACAAAAAGAGAAAAAAAACACTTGTGTTTTATAATTCATGATGTTTTGGTTGACTTCAGCATTTGTGCTAAACTACCAGGAAAAAACCCTTTCAAGTACGTAAGTGGGTCATTGGGAGCTACAATCTGAAAAGTATGAATACTGATATCCCAGCAGGTAAAATATTTATGTCCCTTACTTTAAACACTATCGGCTCAATATAAATCAACCAGATGACAGCAGACAGTCAAGAACAATCATGTAGCCTGAGGTCAGAAAAGACGGAAACAAATGAAAACAATTAGCCATATCCTGGTTGTCACATCTAAATCTCGTATTTATGCTGCTAGCTTTCTAAAGCTGGCCATACAAAAATTCTCATCAGTATATGCGATGACTTGTCGAAGCGTCGATCGAAAAACGCTTGCTTACAACATTCGAATTTAGAGTTTTCTGGAACGAAAACCACATTCACTGTTAGAAGTTGGTTTAAGACCAAAAAAATTCCAGTTCTCGGCACAGCAATGTTGGTGTTATCGCACGCAAAAATGCGGCTGCTTGGCGTGAAGGCCCAGCCGCCAAAAGGCCTGCTGGCTAACCAGCATGTACCTCCCGATTTCAGATATGCGCAGTGTGAAGAAAGCGAGGCGTGGCATGGGGGATTCCCATTGACTGCTGGGATTGATGACACATCAGTCGCGGCGAGGTAATACAGAAGTGCAGCGCTTCAGAAGCCTAAAAGGTATTTAAACATTGGAAATTATAAAAAATAAATACATTCCCAAACATTGCTGGCACAGCGGTAAGCAGTACTTGGGATCAAAGTGAAAAAATAGGGTGGAACTCCACTTTAAGGTTTACATACAGTAAAAATTTATAGAGGTTTAAAGTGTTTGTTACCCCAACATTTCATATTCCTAATATGTGTCTGCTGTACCATGTACTTGTATGAAAAAGTCTCCTGTTCTCTTTGCGTTGCTTCCTTTGTGTGAAATCCCTGACATTCCTGCTAGTCCCCTTGCTTTTCTATTAAAAACTGACCACACTAAAGCGGAGAGCACAGCGTGGTCAGTTCTGTAGCTCTGCTGGGAATTCAGACTGCTCTCCTCCAATGATCAGTCTTATCCCGACACGCCCCCTCTGCATAGCTTCTCACTGGGAAAATCAGTGTGCTGTTGCTTCTCCTCCCCCAGCTCTTATGCAGCTGAGAACAGAGGGAACAGAAGGAATACAATCACTTATAAAAGAAAAAAAAAAGGGGGGGAAGAAAACACATATATTTTTTTTTGTATCTATACACAAATGTTTTGCCTTTCATTTCAGTTTTAAACTAAATGGATTCTTTTCCCAAGCTGATTGTTTACAATCACTTTAAGTCAGGTTACAGGATTGGTTTAGGATAAAGAGGATAAAAGTTGGCCATACATGTATCAGCTGCCGGGCAAAGCTCAATCCATGTTTGGCCGTCCCCGTTCAACAGCTGATCGTTATGGGGCGTACACACGGTCGGACTTTTCGTCTACAAAAGTCCGACAGCCTGTCCGACAGACTTCCGGCGGACTTGCGGCAGACTTTCTAACGAACGGACTTGCCTACACACGACCACACAAAAGTCCGACGGATTCGTACGTGATGACGTACACCAGACTAAAATAAGGAAGTTCATAGCCAGTAGCCAATAGCTGCCCTAGCGTGGGTTTTTGTCCGTCGGACTAGCATACAGATGAGCGGATTTCGGGGTCCATCGTAGTTACGACGTAAAGATTTGAAGCATGTTTCAAATCTAAAGTCCGTCGGATTTGAGGCTGAAAAAGTCCGCTGAAAGTCCGGAGAAGCCCACATATGATCGGATTACCAGCCAGCTTTAGTCCGTCGGCGTCCGTTGGACTTTTGTAGACGAAAAGTCCGACCGTGTGTACGCCCCATTAGATCTACTTCTGTCTGATGGGACTGTTGGAAGACTGTTCTCAATCAGCATATTCTGACAGCGAAGAAGTTCCGCTATTAGACTACAGTGGGAGGAGATTTACTAAAACTGGAGAGTGCAAAATCTGGTGCAGCTGTGCATGGTAGCCAAGCAGCTTCTAACTCCAGGTTTGACAAAAAAAAAAACCTGGAAGCGGATTGGCTACAATGCACAGCTGCACCAGATTTTGCACTCTCCAATTTTAATAAATCAACCCCTCTGTCCAAGCAAGTCATTTATGGCCACTTTAAAGTGGAACTTCACTCTCTCAATCAATATTGACCATTTTTAATTCTCATTCTGTTAGCATTAGTAAACAGATAGAAAGGTATATTATATTTCCTTTTTTTTTTTTTTTTTACATTTCTTCAGGTACTTTCTGCTTTCTTGTCTACGAAAATAATGCCATATATTTCAGGAGTCCTCAGGAGAGAAGGAGAGGATGAGGGGTTTTCTCAACTAAGCACAATCTCCTGCATACATGCATGAGCTAAGGGCAGATGGATTAACCACTTCCTGCCTGACCTATAGCAGAATGATGGCCGGGAAGTGGTTCAGTTATCCTGACTGGGAGTCATATGACGTCCAGCAGGACAAGCCGCGAACGTGCGGCATCGGGGGCGCACAGCAAATCGATGGTGTGGTGTGTCAATCTGACACACCGCATCTCTGATCTAGGAAAAGAGCCTCTGATGGAGGAATGCCCACCCATAGCCAGCAAGGATGCCCACCCATGGCCACCAGGCATGCCCACCTATCAATCATTGTCCATTAGGAATGGCACTCTGTGCCCATCAGTGATGCCTGCCAGTGCCTCTGATCAGTGCTGCCTATCAGTGCCGCCTATCAGTGCCGCCCATCAGTGCTGCCTATATGTTCCCTCCAGTGCCACCTATGAGTGCCCATCAGTATCACCTATGAGTGCCACCTATGAGTGTCCATCGGTGCTGCCTATGAGTGCCGCCTATGAGTGCCCATCAGTGCTGTATATCAGTGCCACCTATTAGTGCCCATCAGTGCTGCTTATCAGTGCTGCATATAAGTGCCACCTCATCAGTGCCAATCAGCACTGCCTCATCAGTAAAGGAGAAAAAAAACTTACACAAACGAAAAAAATTTTTTTTTATTTTCCCAAATTTTTGTTTTTTGTTTTTTATTTGTAGCACAACAAATTAAAACCCCAAAGTTGATCAATTACCACCAAAAGAAAGCTCTATTTGTGGGAACAAAATGATAAAAATTTTGTTTGGGTACAGCGTCGCACGACCGCGCAATTGTCATTCAAAATGTGAGAGCGCTGAAAGCTAAAAATTGGTCTGGGTAGGAAAGTGTACAAGTGCCCCGTATTGAAGTGGTTAAATGCTACATGAATCATTTGTCCTTACTCAATGCTAGGGATGTGTTTTTCAAAGTGATTTCTCAAGAAAATAAAACAGAGACATGGATGGATATATGAATAATAAAAACAAATTGAATAGTGTTTTTAGTCTGTGGTGCTCAGAGGCAGTGAAGATCCGCTCTATTAAAAGGTGTGCGATTTTTTTACTTTTTTAGGTTTCTTTTGTATATCCTTAGGCTCCATGTACACTGAGCTTAAAAAAACGTGTTGTCTTGGCAGTAATAAAACGCTCATATAGAGCATTTTTTTGCACAAAGTTTAGATGAATTTAGGAGTTTTACATTTTTTTTTCTGCCAGAAAGCTCCAATCAGAAACGCAAACCAGAAGGTTTTTTTTCTCCTGCCTCTAAACAGTGAGCTCAAAATATGCTAATCATCCTAATGTACATGAACACACAGGAGAACATTGAGCTGCTTCTACAGGCAGAACACAAAACTCCTGTAGAAGCAATGTTTTATAAGCCAAGAGTGCAAGGAGCCTTAAACTACCGTAAGCAATAGGAATAGTGCTCCATTGTTGGTGTCAGTAGGAAGAATAGTCCCCTATCGATGGCGTCAGTGGGAGGAATAGTCCCCTATCGATGGCGTCAGTGGGAGGAATAGTCCCCTATCGATGGCGTCAGTGGGAGGAATAGTCCCCTATCGATGGCGTCAGTGGGAGGAATAGTCCCCTATCGATGGTGTCAGTGGGAGGAATAGTCCCCTATCGATGGCGTCAGTGGGAGGAATAGTCCCCTATCGATGGTGTCAGTGGGAGGAATAGTCCCCTATCGATGGCGTCAGTGGGAGGAATAGTCCCCTATCGATGGCGTCAGTGGGAGAAATAGTCCCCTGTCGATGGGAGGAATAGTCCCCTATTGATGGTGTCAGTGGGAGGAATAGTCCCCTATGGATGGTTTCAGTGGGAGGAATAGTCCCCTATGGATGGTGTCAGTGGGAGGAATAGTCCCCTATCGATGGTGTCAGTGGGAGGAATAGTCCCCTATCGATGGTGTCAGTGGGAGGAATAGTCCCCTATCGATGGCGTCAGTGGGAGGAATAGTCCCCTATCGATGGCGTCAGTGGGAGAAATAGTCCCCTGTCGATGGGAGAAATAGTCCCCTATTGATGGTGTCAGTGGGAGGAATAGTCCCCTATGGATGGTTTCAGTGGGAGGAATAGTCCCCTATGGATGGTGTCAGTGGGAGGAATAGTCCCCTATCGATGGCGTCAGTGGGAGAAATAGTCCCCTGTCGATGGTGTCAGTGGGAGGAATAGTCCCCTATTGATGGTGTCAGTGGGAGGAATAGTCCCCTATGGATGGGGTCAGTGGGAGGAATAGTCCCCTATGGATGGGGTCAGTGGGAGGAATAGTCCCCTATCGATGGTGTCAGTGGGAGGAATAGTCCCCTATCGATGGTGTCAGTGGGAGGAATAGTCCCCTATCGATGGTGTCAGTGGGAGGAATAGTCCACTATCGATGGTGTCAGTGGGAGGAATAGTCCCCTATCGATGGTGTCAGTGGGAGGAATAGTCCCCTATCGATGGTGTCAGTGGGAGGAATAGTGCCCTATCGATAGTGTGGTGACAGTGGGAGAAATAGTCCCCTATCGATGGTGTCAGTGGGAGAAATAGTCCCCTATCGATGGTGTCAGTGGGAGGAATAGTCCCCTATTGATGGTGTCAGTGGGAGGAATAGTCCCCTATCGATGGTGTCAGTGGGAGGAATAGTCCCCTATTGATGGTGTCAGTGGGAGGAATAGTCCCCTATCAATGGTGTCAGTGGGAGGAATAGTGCCCTATCGATGGTGTCAGTGGGAGGAATAGTCCCCTATCGATGGTGTCAGTGGGAGGAATAGTCCCCTATTGATGGTGTCAGTGGGAGGAATAGTCCCCTATCGATGGTGTCAGTGGGAGGAATAGTGTCTTGAATCAGTGAGAGGAACGGTGGCCCAAGAGCCAGAGAAAAGGCAAGCAAAGGACCGCATCCAGCCCCTGGGCCACAGTTTAGAGACTACTGCTCTAGAGATTGATATGAACTATGCTACAAGAATAAATGTGACTAGCCAGAGGTTCTGACACATATTGTTTAGTCAAAAGACACAGAAACTCTAGCAGAGAAAAGAAGTTAAAGGGCATTAAGAAGTCGTGGCAGCATTTTGTATTCTGCAGAGCCCAGAACCTTTATCTTTTAATTATCAAGAGGTCCATGAAGGACATAGAAAAATATACAGCTAAACGGGAAATCCTCTTTAAAACCTTTATGAGCAGGGGCACTGTCTTTGTGATAAGATTCAATCCTGCAGGAGCCCCCCACCCCCCCCCACCCAAAAGAGCCACAAGCTCTTTTACAAATCAACTCAACTATTTGTAAGCCAACTTAAACATACAAGTGCGAAATTAGTAATATTAATCCTTATGACTGGTAGTGTTTTGCACATATATCCAAGCGATTATACAGGCAGACTGGTGAAGTCTGATTAGCATCGGGTATGCCACTTTTTCATTTCTGAAAATTGGCTTCATCTTTTTAGCCTCAAAGTTCTGATGGGAAAAATTTCAACAAATTTTCAGCAATAATGATTTTCACTGTGCATGTAATAACTAAAATAACAGTCAGATAGGATCTATTCTGATGTATGCGTTGTGAAAACATTCAGTAAAACACACTACATGTTACCACATTGCACAGCAACATGCGTACCACAGCGCAGAGCCGTTGTTTGAACGATCCTCAATGATCCTGCTCTGCAGTGAACCACAACCTACAGTAACAAATTATCGTACGTTACCCTGAATCATAAAAAATTGTGGATGTTTGAGATTTGCTGTGTTGAAGTGCGCTGGAAGCCTTTTCAAATAAATGGGTGCCCTAATGCATTAAACGCACCCCAATACTGTATGGGTTCTTAGTTGGGACCCATAAAGAACTTTTGGCCTCTTACCTTTTTTACTGGCGCTATGCACAATTGACATACTCACCAGCCAGGGAATCCAGCCATTCTACACGTTGTCCCTCGCTGCCATCAGCGTTGGTGACGTCATCGGGAGTCGTCTGCCTTTTCCTGGTTCAGGCAGCCCAGCCCCTTGATGACACATCGTTGAGTCCACCTTCCTATAGCCCCTGTACGGAACCTGAAGTGTCCTGACATGCATGTCCCAGGTGGATTCAGAGGAGTGCAGACATCATTCTCACACATAGGAGAATGGTGGCCAAGGGGCAGGGTTGACAAAAAAACAAAAAAAGTAAATGGAAACTGTATCACAGTTTTTGGCTTGTCCAGTAAACGATACGAGGAGTCAAGTGTATAATGTAGTAATCCAGAACAGCAAGTCAGAACCTACTTTAAGAACTCTCATGAGCATTCAAAACTTAAATACCGCTCCAAACAATGATGTATAAATTACTTTTTTTGCCTCTTAAGTGAACTTCTACTGGATTGTGAAGAAAATGCCTTTTTTAGTTGAATTCCTGGCTGTCAGCTCCCCACCAGGCAGAAGCCCGATTTGTGGGCGGTACTACTGTTAGGCTCAGTTACCACCGCCCACCATTCCATGAGTGCGCCTATTGGGATTGCTGACATCATTCACAGATAGACCAAGCTCGCACCCAGCCACCCTGATTTGCCCTCGTCAGTGACAGGCTCGCCTGGATCTGCCACCTGGTGGTTGGTTGTGTGGATGCAGGTAGCTGAGCAGCACAAAGTCATCTGTTTCCATGACAGTGGGAGCAGCCGGGTCAAGTGGCAGCACAGGTTGTTATGGTGCTCACAACAAGACCACAACACCATGGAAATGATTGATGTTATGCAGCTGGGCTGCCTTGCCTCCGGCCAACCAATGAAGCTGGGATTTTCTGCCCTGGCATGCCTGGTTTCTGGGAAAGCCCCAAGTGAAGAAAAATGTGATGTAAAAAATTGCTAAAGTGTAAGTTCACTTTACCCTTTTAAAAAATAAAAAGGTGAACTGACACCCTACACCCTCCCCGGGTTCCCACTGAACTGAATTTTGTGGGCGATTTTCTGTCAGTGGCCACATCCAGTGTAGCGACCCGGGGATTTGAAATCCTTGCTCCACTTCTTTCTGTAGAGCTTCTGGGATGAATCAGAGCAGTTCTAATTCGACAAAGCTGTCACATGCCAGCACTGGCCAATCAAAATGGTTCTGATCTGTCCAGAAAGCCCTACAGAAAGAGGGGGAAGATGAGCAGAAGCTTCAAATCCCTAGACTGCCGGATGGGCACTGACAGCTAAATCACTGACAAAGGTAAATGCAGCGGAGACGAGGGGGCATGGTGGTAGTTGCCTATTCATTTTTTATGAAAGAGTGAACCAACCCTTGAAATGCTTGTCTCCTTGAAAGCAGTGTGGTCAAACAGCAATGGAGGAGAGGGGAACTGTTGACCACACTAGCTCAGTACCCAGACTACCTACAAAAAACGGGACAAAGTGCAACATGCACTTTGTACACTGGAGATTAAAAGAAACATTTGATAAAGTGGTTGTAAACCTCAGACATGAAATATGAACAAAGCATATCCTTCTATAGTGCTTATTTGTCTCAATCCAGAGCACTAAGTGTCATTTCTGTCTGCTGTTTTGTTCTTCAGCTATCTGACAAGTTTTCCTGACACTAAGCCTCGGTTCACACCAGAGGCGGCACGACTTGCAGGTCGCCTCACCGAGGCGACGTGCACACGACTGCCGGGGCGACCTGCAAAACGACTTCTGTATAGAAGTCTATGCAAGTCGCCCCAAGTCGTACAGGAACCTTTTTCTAAGTCGGAGCGACTTGTGTCGCTCCCCTTAGAACGGTTCCATTGTACTGAACGGGACGCTACTTGTCAGGCGACCTAGGTCGCCTGACAAGTCGTCCCAGTGTGAACCGGGGGTTAGAGAAAAATGGTGATGAGGGGGGAGCTCCAGCTGAACTGGCAGCCTCAGCTTTGTTCCTGTGTGTTATGTGAAGGGGGGTGTATCCCTTCCCTCCAATCAGCTTTCAGAGCTCTCCTCGCTAAGCTCTGTAGAGTGTAACTTCAGCTATCAGCCCGCTTTTTTCTGAACACTCAGAGAAGCTTATAAATTCAGCACTTTGAACAGGTGTAGAGAAGACTGCAGATAGACAAATGCAACTTATGTAGGAGGATCTGATTCATCTCTGTATCACCTGAGGATAGTCCATTCACCAGGTATATGTGAGGGTTTACAACCACTTTAAGACAAACAAGCATAAGATGGATTGTAATTTTGCTGCACTCCAGGATTCAATTGACATTATTAACTACAGCTTAGAACCATTCTTGGCTGCTACTGTCCAGATCCTCCCTGCAGTACTTTTTCTGAATGGCACAATGAGGCGCTGTCAAAAAGTAACAAAATTGCAACAAAGCTACAACGTACAGGTCGGGGAGCGGACTACTGAAAGGGAAACTGGGAAAATACTTTATCTTGCTTGCAGTATGCGAACATAATTCTCCTTGATATTTCCTCTCAGGGCCAGTTCACACTGCTGCGTGGTGAGAGATCACATGTGATTCGCACTGCAGTGCAAATCACATGCGATGTTCGTGCGATGCGACTAAAGGCATACAGATATTTTGGCTGCATTTGCATTGCATTCGGAAGAAACTCGCACAGGACTCTTTTTTGGTCCGCAGCAGAATCGGATCGCATGGGTGTTCACACCTATGCGATCCAAATCCTGTCCGAGTTTGCAGATCGCACTGCGATATGTGCACTGATTTAGGGGTATCATTAACTTTTAACTGACACTCCCAGCAGTTTGCATAGGGCAGTGTGAACTGCCGCCCAGAGACATGCGATGGCATCACAGGAGTGTGAACCGGCCCTCAGACAGTAAGTAACACTGTTGCTCTACATATGTATGTATTTATGCGAACTTTCAAAGGTATTCAAAGGTCCTCTTTAAAGGTGGAACTAAACTCTCTCAATCAACATTAACTATGTTTGATCCTTTTGCTTCTAGCATTCGTAATTAGATAGGAATGTATATTATATTTTCTTGTTTTACCTTTATTTTTTTTTTTACATTTCTTCAGTCGCTTCCTGGTCTAGGCCAAAATTATGTCATACATCCCAGGAGTCTCCAGTAGCATTTTTTTTTTTCCATCTGGGAGGAGGGGCTTTCTCAGCTAAGCACACCCTCCTTCCTGCATGCCTGATCTAAGGGCAGATGGATTTCAGAAAGTAAATACTACATGAATCATCTGCCCTTACTTAAAATGGCCACGATTATAAATGCTAGGGGTGGGTGGTTTTCAATGGGACTTCTCAACAAAATAAAGTATGGAGAGATGATGGATGAATTTGCTTTGAATGTTAAAAATGAATAAAATAGCATTTTCACTTTGTGATGCTCAGGTACAGCTTAGTTCTGCTTTAAGAAAAATTAAAATTGCTAGTTTTATTTGGATAAGGTTACTTTGAATATGTTTGCTGCTGGACACTTGAGATTAGAACACGGTGTATGTGAATGCTGGAGGTTATTATTCTGAGAAACGTGCTTTTGTATTTTAGCTTGTGCAAGGAGAACGATCAACAAACCTAGCAGCTTGTCGTGTACGTGTGTATGTGTGCTCGTCTTTATAATCTGAGCAGGATTTGGCATTGCAACAGTAATAGCGGGTGAATGGGACAGGGCATCTGGTGCCAATTAAACCAATTAGGTCCACCAGCAATTTAAAATTATATTATATATATATTTTAGTGCTGGTGGACTTAATTGGTATAATTATATATATATTATATATATATATATATATATATATATATATATATATATATTTATATATATGTTAGAGCTGCACGATTCTGGCCAAAATTTAAATCTTAAAATCACAATTTTTTTTGCTTAGAATAAAAAGATCACGATTCTCACGACGTAAAATCTTTCACATCATACAAAAAAAAAAAAAAAAGAAAAAAAATGGGCTAACTTTACTGGTTAGTTTTTTTTTTTTAAATTCATGAAAGTAATTTTTTCCAAAAAAATTGCATTTGAAAGATCACTGCCCAAATACAGTGTGACATAAAATATTGCAACAACCACCATTTTATTTTCTATGGTGTCTACTAAAAAAATATATATAATGTGTGGGGGTTCTAAGTAATTTTCTGGCAAAAAAAAAATTATTTTATCTTGAAACCAACAAATGTCAGAAAAAGGTTTAGTGTTTAAGTGGTTAAACTTTTCACTTACACACAAAGTCTATCCCATTGACAAATTGTTACAATGTTTATACTTAGTTCAACTGATAAAGAATGTTTTGATTCTTGGCAGACTGTCCAGTTTTTCTCTTCCTTTCTTTTGACAGCTGTGGCTTCAGAAGAGCAGAGAGAATTCTTTGCATATAAAGAATTGTGAAACACCTTAGTCAAGATCGCCATAACGATTCTTGACGATTAATCGTGCAGCTCTAATATATATATTTATATTATATTATTTTATAATATATATATATATATTTATTTATTATTATTCCCAAATTCAGTATCAGCCTTGGGTAGAAAGCAGGTCCTTTAAGATATTTTTTATAACTGGTAACACTGTTTTATATTATTTTGTGATCAGTCGCTTTGGTATAATTAGGGGGATTAATTAGAGGATATCCCTGTAAAAGTATGGCGCGGTTGGCACTAAATTGATCATTATTGCAATACACATATGCCCTAAAAAATAATTTTGAATGGGACAAACTATAAGAAATTTCTTCAGAAGATGACATTTTTAAAAAACCCTTTCCACACAAGCATAACTTAAAATACTGTAAGGTATGTAAATTCATACAAAATAATAATAGCCAATTATGTTCCTTCCAAATTTTCCTTCAAATTTCAATTAGGAATAGAATTGGACCTTAAACGACTCTTGGGGAGGTTTATAAAGAGTTGGGCAGCATTATTTCGGTGCATTTATGCAATCTTTTGTTGTTTTCTTGCAATTTCTTTTTGCTTATGCACATATCTTGTAATTGTGTAGACTGCAATTAACAAAAGCACATACATTAAAACCTACTTCGCTTTTTTTTTTTTTTTTACATTTCCCTACACAATTGCTGCTATATAGACTATTTACGTCAACTTCACATACATTACTAGAGCAACTCTTGAAGTATGCACAGAAATATGCATAATTTGCAAGAAAGTGCTCTGCACCACTCTTTACAAATCTCTCCCTATGCATTTTTGAGTATAAAGGAAGCAATTGTTATTTTAAAGTTAATAAGTCCAAGTCTCTCTGTTAAATTCCCAGTAATATACTGGCTAAATATCTATATACTGGTTTAGACCAAAAACAAATAGCTCGTTCTTATTAGGATAGCTCTGGAAGCACTAGATCAGACCTGTAGGAAACACAGTGTGCCACTTGCAAATGGTGGCCAAGATGGGGATAGGAGAGGCACAGATGTGAAAGACCAACCAGTACCAGTTTAGAGAAGTAATCTATTACCATTTAGAAAGACTAGCATATCTACATGCTCCGCAGTCAAAGCTGACCGCTTCCTGTAAACTGTCAAGCCAGCATCTGTAAACAGCCAGCTTGTGGGTACAGAAGTAGCAGGGATGGCCAAGAATTTACGTGCTGCCCGGGCCAAAAGTGGGTATTGGGTATAATGCATTTTCCACCACTGCAACGGGTCCTGGCATAAAGAGGAAGCTTCACTTGTTTGGAAGCTACTAATTTCTTGCTCCGCCTGCTGGTTAACTGTGCTACCTGAAGCATTTCTTACACTACACAAGTCTCCCAAGAGGAACTCAATGCCAGAATCTTGCTTGGGTTTTTTCGCTGCTGGCCTTGTGTTTTGAGGATCAGGTGTAACACAAGCAGTTTCAGTTGGCTGTGTCTTTGCCAGACTTGACGCTTCGAGTTTCAGTAAATGAAGGGTCTCTACACGGTCTGGTTGGCTGAGGAAGTCAAGGCCACGAAAACGAGGGTCCAAGGCACATGCCAAATTGAGAACCTGATTGACCTCGCTGTCGGAATACCTAAAACTCAATTCTTCGTGTATGGCCTTTTTAATGTTCTTGCAAAAGTCTGAATCCCACTCATTAGATGCCAAGTGTTTATACAATAAGCTGGTTATCACGGGTTTCACCAGGGATAACCCAGCAAACTGATCTTTGGTAAAAGTTGAGGTAGCAATAGCTAAAGGTTTAAGGATGTCTACGACATCTTGGAGAATTGACCAGTCCCCTGACTCCAAAGCTATGCCGTCTTCATTCAGTGTTTCAATGAGACCTTTAAAAAACTTGGAATGGTCAACAATGCTCTGCAATAAAGTGTAAATGCTGTACCATTTAGTTCCATCACGAAGGAACATTTTCAAATGCACCTTTAATACGGGACCATGGGTGGTCAACTCTTCATTCTGAGTAGTTGATGAGAAAACAGTGGCTATCAGTCTTCTGAATCTATCCAGTGTTGTCTGTATTGTGTGGTGTTGAAGAATAGCTTCAATGCAGCCTCGAAGAACCTGTCCTACGCATGGCAGAGACTTCCAACCCACCTTTGAGGCTGCTGATTTTACAGAGGGACTGTTGAGCCCGACTGCATAGGATGTGTTCTCCCGTATCCCCCATTCCTCTGCTACATCAAGAAGGACTGACTTCAGGCTATCTTCAGAAAGGTCTTCTGAGACAACTCTACTGGATAGCACCATGTTCTTAGATTCAAATCCTTCATCAACGTAATGGATAATGAGAGTGAGGTAGGATAAAGAACCACTGTGCTTCCATAGGTCCAGGCTTACTGAACAGTCTTGTAGATTCTTCACCACCTCTCCCACTTTTATTTTCGCTTGGACATACATCTCATGTAAAATGGTATGGGCCAGAAAAGAAGCTGCTGGTAGTTTGTAATTCGGGTCCAGGACTGACAGCATATGAGTAAAACCTTCCCCTTCAATTATTTCAACAGGCATCAGGTCACGGACAATGAAATCTGCCACAGCTTTGGTTGTTCTTCCCACTGTAGGAGCCACCACAGCCCTAGAAGCAACTTCACGGGGTGGAACAACTTCTACACTTT
The DNA here is from genome assembly GCA_037952925.1 of Lithobates clamitans. Taxonomy (NCBI): domain Eukaryota; kingdom Metazoa; phylum Chordata; class Amphibia; order Anura; family Ranidae; genus Lithobates; species Lithobates clamitans. The sequence continues at coordinate 50,670 of JBBGZY010000042.1, read as the reverse complement.
TTTGAGGGTCAACTACTGCCCCCTGGGTTCCCACCAGTTCATTGTACTCTCGTCTATGTTTATAAATAAGATGCTGTCTCAAGTTAGTTGTATTGCCGCTGTAGGAAAGTCTAACACCACAGATTTTGCAAATTATTTTAGTTTTATCAATTATCCGACCATAGGCATCGCCTTGGAAGCCAAAAAAAGTCCAATAACGGCTCTGAGCGCGGCCAAGGCTAACAAGGTTCTGAGTGCCTTCAAGCAGCTGAAATCCAGAAGAGTGACCGATGTTGTTTACTGGATAGCTTGGTTTATGTGACTGCATTATAGGGCTGACCATATCACTGCAGAGGTATTGGTTTTGACTTGATATGTGGTCCAATGGTTTTATCTGTAAATCTTGGAACAACTTCATCAGCAGTTCCTTTTCCCCAAATTCATATTTAAAATGCTCACCTAGAAAACACAATAAAAGTACAGTCAACCAAAGCCATATAGGCGATCTCATTTTTAATGTTACCAAGTCACTGTGATTACTAGTGATCTGTGATTGGCTGCAGCTAATCACATTGTACAGGGTGGTGTGATTGGCCCAGGTACCATGTGATAGCTGTGGACCAATCACATCATCACTCTATAGAAAACACAGTTATGAATGAAATTAAATTCATAACAGTATTTTGGACATTGTGATCATGTAATCTCATAGCAAGAACATGATCCCTAGGCCACTGAAAGCGACTGGGCACCGGGATCCGGTGGACACAGCGGTCACGGCAGTGGCGTACTGCACGCCCCCAGTCCGTGACAGGTTGGATGACGTACATGTCATCCAGCTTGCCTGTGCCACCCACCTGCAGTAAATGTACTGTGGGTGGGCGGCAAACGGTTAAAAAAAAACAAAAATGCAAAAAATGTATCTTGAGCTAGACTCCAATGACTATACCTGTCTTTACCTCTTACCTTTTGTTGATTTTCTGCTCAGTATCCAAGAGCTGAATTGTAGAGACAGATGCCATGCCCCATGCTTCCGTGCACCTAAAATTACTGCAATTTTTTCCTAGGGCAGGGATAGATGGTAACGGTAAGCACTGGCACCGGGCGAGTAGATTTGTGAAGAAAAAGGAATTCTGTGGACAGGTGTCTTTTATACACACACAACGAGTTGTCTTTAGGAGCACATTCTTGAATTGACAGGACTAATCTGTGTACATGAGCACATACTGTAGTCAGTCTGTGGGAGCCAGAATTATTATTGGTTGGTAGGGGATCAAATACTTATTTTACTCACTAAACTGCAACTCAATTTTTAACATTTGTATGGTGTTTTTTTCTGGATGTTTGGTTGATATTCTGTCACTATCATTTAAAATACACCTATAATAAGAATTATAGACCCTTCATTTCTTTGTAAGTGGGCAAACTTACAAAATCTGCAGTGGATCAATTATTTTCCCCACTGTACATTCCACATTAATAATTATGTTACCAAAAATAGTGTGTGCTGTAAATTGCCTCCAGCATTGTTCCTGCTTTTTCTTGCTGGAGGCCACCATTTTGCTGAAGCCCAGAGCCCCTGTACAGCAGTAAATATTTAGGCTGTCAGCAGATCGGCCCGTCCAAATTCGGCACAGTGCCAAATAATAGAGAGCAACTGAGCATGTGCAGAGCAGGGTGAGATAGTGTATTACTGGATTTTAAGTATTTTCTAAATTGGATTTCCAAAGCCCGCTGTCAGCTGACGCCACTCAGCCGGTCCGGGCTTTGGGAAAGATCTCGACCATATGATCGGGATCCACCCAGATGTCTGCATCAGCACCTGGCTCAGCCTCTCAGTGCCCACTAAGAGGCTGAGCCAGCCACTCCCAACCCCTCCACAGCCCAGCGTTCCAGTGAGCGCTGGAGGGGCAGAGTCAGAAAAGGACAGTCACGGTTCTCTGATCAGAGTGGAGGGGGAGAACTAAGTCATCAGCGGTATTTGATCGTTCAGTTCTCACTGCAGAGCCGGCGGGGGATTGAGGCTACTAGGTGAGTATAATTGTTTGTTTTCTAAGTCCATACTTCTCTTTTAAACATAAGTGTAACAATATTTTAAATACATTTATATTAGTTTTATTTACCTAGTTTGAGGCCCAGGGTTCTGGCATACTCCTCACCAATCCATACCATAAGTTCTGTTCCTGATGGAATAGACTGACAAGAACGATAGTATATCTTTCCCCGATACTGGAAGACCGTCAGATTGTGTTCCTCCTCTGTTGATGCACAAGCCACATACCTAATAAAATTAACCGAACAGAATACTTTATAAGAGAATGTGCCCAAGGGAACACAATGCCAGCCCCAATGTAATGTATTAAAAAAAAAAGGGGGGGAGGGGGGTTAATGCTAGTGCACAGAATGTTTGTGTAACAACAACCATGCACTAAAATGGAAAGTGAATTACAAAAAGTCCATGCGAGGGAATATGGGGAATTAAAGTCAATAGCAGAGTCTTGTTAAAGCGGAGTTCCACCCTAAAGTGGAACTTCCGCTCATCGGATTCCTCCCCCCCTCCGGTGTCACAATTGGCACCTTTCAGGGGGGAGGGGGGTGCAGATACCTGTATAATACAGGTATCTGCACCCACTTCCGGGTACAGCTAGCCGCAGACTCCCCGCCCACCCCCGTTGTGTTGTGTGAAATACACAGTTCCCACAACACAACGGGGACCAGTGAAGACGCGCAGCGCGACACGCGCATGCGCAGTAGGGAACCGGGCAGTGAAGCGGCAACGCTTCGCTTCCTGATTCCCTCAGTGTGAATGGCGGCGGCAGCACCCGAGGATCGAGGGACGGCTCGGTCTCGGGTGCCGACATCGCTGGACCCCGGGACAGGTAAGTGTCCTTATTTTAAAAGTCAGCAGCTGCAGTATTTGCAGCTGCTGACATCTAATTTTTTTTTTTTTTGGTGAAACACCACTTTAATAATGATGATGATGAAAATCTCTGGTACAAGATAGAAAAAAAAAAAAGACAGAAAAAAACGCCTCTAAGTGCAATATTTATTTTACAAATGGCAAGTATATATATTAACACTCACATCAGGAAATTGATGGTCAGCTCATCTGGTGGAAGGGACCACGAGCCTCTAATACGGGCATGTGCACAAACTGCGACCACCACAGTGAAGCAGGAAGAAGAAGCCGGCCAGTGCTGTAGTTGTTCCGGGTTGGCTGGAAGAACCAGCTTGAAGTGCAGTGCCCGTAGGTGTGTGAAGTTACCGGGGTGGAAGGGAGAAACCACAATGTGTTTCAGAGCATGGGTGAGGCTCGTACAGAGCATGCGCGCTCCTTTCTCAAGTGATGCTATAGAAGGGGAAGGGGGCGAGCGTCATCTGGCTAATAGCAGAAGGATAGGACACAAACACCATTCACCTGGACAAAATCATGAGTAATAGAGTGTATACAGATTATAACAGACAATAAAAATAATAAAAATGTTGTTGGTGTAAAAACATTATGTAAAACTACAGTACTGGCCGGCTTCTTCCGGTGGTCGTGGTTTGTGCACATCACTGGATTAGAGGCGTGTGGACTGTTCCCGTGGGTTTCCTTCCACCAGATGAGCTGACCATCAATTTCCTGATGTGAGTGTTTTTATATATATATATATATATATATATATATATATATATATATATATATATATATTTTTTTTTTTTTGGAGGATGTGAATGTACAATGGATATGTAAATCGCTGCGTAAATTGACGGCGCTATATAAGTACCTGAAATAATAATAATAATAATAATAATAATAATAATAATAATAATAATATATATATATATATATATATATATATATATATATATATATATATATATATATATATATATATATATTTTTATTTATTTTTTTTTGCCATTTGTAAAATAAATATTGCACTTAGGAGGTGCTCTTCTGTCTTTTTTTTCCAATGTAATGTATTGGTTGGAACAGACTTATTGGAAACAATAGATTTGCATGGATTTTGCCTATGTTGAAAAATTCATGACAACATATAAAAGGTAGACACAAGCCGTTATTGGTTAGAGTAAGATTTGCTACATTATAGGGAACATATAGAAATGTTAATTGTGCCCTGAAAAATGTACCTTTGTCTTGAATTAAAAAACTGCAGTATACTTCCTGATATGTGGGGGTGCCTAGGCACTTCTGTGCTGACAGCCCCTTGGCTGTATAATCTGTAGTGTGATATCTAAGGCACTGCTGCCTCTGACTGCTAGTCTCATGAAAATATTTCATGATATTCCCTCAACGACATGTCTCTTCCCCTGACTTCTCTGTCAAGATCAATGGCACAACTATCAGCCCTCCCCACATGTCAGCGTGCTAGGTGTTATCCTGGACTCTGAACTCTCCTTTCGGCCCCACATTCAATCACTTTCCAAAGCTTTCTGCCTCAACCTCCGCAACATCCCCAAAATATGCCCTTTCCTAACCAATGAAGCTACAAAGCTCCTAATTCACTCCCTGGTTATCTCTCTCCTCGACTACTGCAACTTCAGCATTGGCTTACCTTTAACTAGGTTATCCCCAATTCAATCTATCATGAATGCTGCTGCCAATCTCATCCACCTTACAAACCACTCAGTGTCTGCCACCCCTCTCTGCCAATCCCTCCACTGGCGGCCACTCATCCAACTAACTAAATTCAAAATACTAACAACCTACAAAGCCATCCACGACCCCAGCTACATCACTAACTTAGTCTCAAAATACCAATCAAATCGTCCTCTCCGCTCCTCCGAAGACCTGCTCTCTAGTTCCATTGTCACCTCCTCACATACTAAACTCCAAGACTTCTCTTCGGCTTCTCCCATCCTTCAGAATATCCTACCCCAATTTGTCTGACTATCTCCAACTCTATCCACATTTAGGCAATCCCTGAAAATGTTTCTCTTCAGAGAAGTGTCAGAGCTGGGCTCAGCCCTTCCTTCTCTGAGCTGGCCTCTCAGCTGTCGGCTAATTGCCAGCTCCTATCTCTCTCCACAGTTACTCAGATGTTGATGATATCCTGCTCGTCAGTCCTGCCTACTTAAGCCGTCCAGTCCAGAGGATCTCTGCCTTCGCCTTGGTCAACATCACAGAAACATCTCCTGCGATCCTGTTCCAAGACTTGCTTTGCTGACATCCCTTCTGGCTCCAGATCCTGATTGCTGTTCCACTACATTGATCCCTGACTTCTGGCTTGGCTGACTATCGGTTACAGAACTTTGGCTACTTTTGACTACGTTTGTTCTTTTTACTTTTATTATTAAACAAGTGTGATTTAACTGTACTTCTGTCTCGGCCTGATTTCATGGTTTCTGACAAGAAGCCTATTCTTCCTCCACCAACTGTACTTTCATTTTCTTCATCAGCTCATTCAACAGCTAATACTTTTTTTATAACTTGACCCTCCTTCTGTAAGCAGCGTGGACCTTTTGTTAATTTTCAGAGAGTTATTTATGCATTATAATCTTACAGCATTAACACAGCTTTACCTCATCCAGCTGCTTTTGGAATCGTCACTAGCGTCAATATAAAAATATGACCCGTTGTCCCGTACCTGAGTAATAAGAAGAAAACATGTTGGATATTCAGATTGCACAACCGTTGATAGACAGACAATATCCATTTAAGATAAACCACCAAGGGTTCTAGGAAAAAAAAAAATGTATACAATAGGTCTGCTACACAAGCCAATAGTGTAATTTAATATCACTGAAATTTATGTTTCCGTTTTATTATGCTACTTGCTGTGAATTTCTAAGGTCTTGATTATATAGTTGAAATTTTCCAGAAACTCCTACTTTTATGTTAACCAGCTTACAGCTTCTGCAAGAAGGCTTCACATAGCTCATATTATTGGCACCCCTAGCCATTTCCTTAAACTTACTAAACTAGGAGTCCTATGAGGACAAGTTCAAAAGCATCCCCTCTGGCTCCAGCATAATTGACAGTCGGGAGACATGCTTCTTGTTATATTCATTAGAAGTTCAGCACCTTCACGATAGTTTGGAATGCACAAGAGTGTCCTGAAACGTCATGCCTTGCTGTAGTCCAGTAACCCAGAGATGCAAAAACCAACAGCCTCTGTAGTGGTGCCTTTATTCTTCTCCTTCAAACAGTTTCTCTTTAACAAGTACAAGATATTTTAAGACATCTGCATGCAATGGGATTTGAGTTTGCTGGCCGTAATGTGTCAAGCATATCTGTATGGTCCCACAGCCATTAATGACAAATAAACATGCCCTGGGAAGCCAATGGAGCCTGATACACTGCTGCAGATGAACAGTGAACTTAGCAGTATGTACATTTAGGGTGAGTAAGTGCCCAGGGACAAATAAACAGAATACAGACTTCTTGCATTCCTGGCATTTGTCCCTGGGTGCATACTGGAAGTACCACTGAGTGTACTGCCCAGCACCATCCAGGGCTGGAAAGTGCACCTGTGCCCCCTGCTACTGGCTAAAACGTAGGTGCCCCAATGCATCAGGGCTAAACACCCATTGTGCACGGAGCAACCAAGAGGATATTGTAATTATAGGAGGAGCATTTAACTAGGCCAAACTGTATTCTGTTACATTTCTTTGGTGAAAAAAAAATAACCCAAATCAGTGTTTATCATTTAGGCCTCATGTACACTGCTGCTAAGTTTACAGGCATTTCAAGCGCCAAACGCGTCTAAACGTGGTAACTCGCGTCTAGCCGTGTCTTGTTTACAGGCGTTTTTCATTTTTGGCCATTTGAAAAAAAAAAAGGGCTTCTAAGCGCAAACGCGGCAAAACAGACGTTTTAAACGTAGGTTACTATCTGTCAAGTTAAATCGTTCAGTAGAGGTTGTAAAAACGTCCCGTGTACATGAAGCCTAATGCGTACACATGATCGGATTTTCCGTCAGGAAATGTGGATATGAGCTTGTTGGTGGAAAGTCCAACTGTGTGTATGCTTCATCGGACATTTGTTGTCGGACTTTCCGCCAACAAATGTTGGCTAGCATGCTCTCGGAAGCAAGTCCGTCGGACAAAAGTCCAAGTACAAACAAACATGCATGCTCGGAATCAAGGACGAGCCAGAAACGCTCGGTCTTGTAAAACTAGCGTTCGTAATGGAGATATCACATGACTATTGAACTTCTCTTTTATTGGCTCGCCGTACGTCACTACGTTCGTAATTGTTGCCCAACATTTGTGTGACCGTGTGTATGCAAGACAAGTTGGAGCCAACACCCTTCGAAAAAAAATTCCACGGTTTTGTTGTCGGAAAGTCAGATCATGTGTACGGGGCATAAGACTATAGGAACGTTATAGAGTCCACAAACTATGGTACAAAAAGGAATCACCCCCCTTTAAAATATTCACATTTTGTTGCTTTGCAGTTTTTGTTTTAAGCAGTTGTATTTACTCAGTGCAACTTAAAACATCCAAGTAAAAGATAGAACATCAACAGGTGAAAATTATTTTTTTTTAAACAGAGTCATTGATTTGAAAAAAAGGATTACTCCCTTCTAAATATGACTTGTAAACTCAATAAGGTGTAGCTAATCACCTTCTCAATGGCACACAAAGCCATTTGACTTTCAGTTGTGATCAGCTGTCACTTTGATCAGCTCAGCATGAAAAGAGCTTTCTTGGAGCATTTCAGTCCCTGGTGGAGCAACTGAAGCAATCAACTATGGGTGGGAAGGCACTGTCACCGGGATCTCCGGTATAACGTTGCAAACAGGCACAAGTCAGAAGGATACAAAAAAAAAAAGTTTCAAAGCCTTTATCAATGCCTAAAACTCTATTATTCTATTATTAAAAAGTGAAAGGTATTTGGCACAACACTGGATCAGGATGTTGCTCCAAACTGGATGAAAGAGACAGGAGGAAACTGGTCAGAGTGGCTACCAAGAGGCCTACAGAAACTCTGAATAGTGGTCATTGTGTGCATGTGACAACAATATCACAAATTTTCCACAAATGTGGCATGTATGGGAGGGTTACAAGAAAAAAGCCACTCCTCAAAAAAGGCCACTTGTAGTTACTAAAATTGAATTATTTGGCCTTCACACCAAACGCTATGTCTGGCGGAAATCCAACAGAGCTCACCATCCAAATAACACCATTCCTATAGTAAAGCATGGCGGTGGTAATATTCCTTTATGGGGTTGTTTCTGTACAGCAGCACTTGAGCACTTGTCAGGAAATAATGGATTGGGCAAAATACCATCAAATTTTTGAGTAAAATCTGCTGCCCTCTGCCAGAAAGTTGTCAATGGGAAGGTTTACCTTCCGACATGACAATGACCCAAAGCACACAGCAAAAATTACCACACAGTGGTTGAAGGAGAAAAAGGTGAATGTCCTTGCATGGCCTAGTCAGAGCCCAGACTTAAACCCTATTGAAAATCTGTGGAATGACTTGAAGACACAAAACGATAACCATCAAATTTAACTGAACTGGAGCAGTTCTGCAAAGAAGAGTGGGCACATATTGCAAAGTCTAGATGTTTAAAGTTAGTAGAGACATGTCCCAACGGACTAAAAGACTGAATTAAAGCAAAAGGTGGTTCAACAAACTACTGACACAATTGGGTGATCCTTTCTAAACTCAGTGATTCTGTTTTTGACTTTTTCTTTTCTGACATGTTGGTGTTATAGCTTTCGCGTGGATGTTATAAGTTGCACTAGTAAATACAGCTGAATATTAAAAAAAAATGTCTGTCTTCATTTTAGGCTGCAAAGCAACAAAATGTGATTATCTTAAATGATTGGGAGGGGGGGATTTGTTTCTATACCCATTGTAGCTCAATAAAAATATACAATTTAACGCTGAACTCCAGGGGTGATATATTTAGCATATTTACATTTGGCTAGACTGCAGAGCAACAAAATGATTATTGTAAAGGGGAGGCTGATTCTTTTTTATACCCACTGACTGTATATCTGAAAATCGATCAGTCCTGATGTACTGCTGGCATATCTCATTTCTTGAGAACCGAAAACACCAGGACAATAAAAATATCCCCAAAATGACCCCTTTTTGGAAAGCAGACAGTCCAAGGTATTTACTAAGAGGCATGGCGAGTTTTATAACCGCTTGCCGACCAGCCGTCGGCATTATACTGCGGCAGGTCGGCACGATCCTGCGAACCGTTGTAGCGATACATCGGCTCTCGGGATAGCAGGCACCGGCGCACGCTGCACAACAGGGTTGCCGATGCTCGTGGCCGATCGTCACGATGACAGCTGGCCATGAGAGATTGTGAGCAGGAGACACAGAACAGGGACAAGTGTGTGTAAACACCCACTTCCCTGTTCTGTTTTGACAGGAGTGACAGATCGTTTGTTCCTATTAGCTAGGAACCACCATCCGTCACTTCCTCTAGTCAGTCCCCTCCCCCTTCAGTTAGAATCACCTCCCAGGGAACATAGTTAACACCTTGATCGCCCCCTAGTGTTAACCCCTTCACTGCCAGTGACATTTATATAGTAATCAATGCATTTTTAAAGCACTGATCGCTGTATAAATGTCAATGGTCCCAAAAATGTGTCAAAATTGTCCAATGTGTCCGCCATAATGTTGCAGTCACGATAAAAATCACAGATCGCCGCCATTACTAGTAAAAAAAAAAAAAAAAAAAAATTATAAAAATGCTATAAATCTATCCCCTATTTTGTAGACGCTATAACTTTTGCGCAAACCAATCAATCAATATACACTTATTGCGATTTTTTTTTCCAAAAATATGTAGAAGAATACATATCGGCACAAACTTGCTTTTTTTTAAAAAAAAAAAATGGGGATATTTATTATAGGAAAAAAAACAAAATATTGTGTAATGGACAAAAGACACTCACATGAGTATAGACCAATGGGCTGCGCACCCCATAAAGATGCATAAAAATGAAAAGAGGACCTGTGTGTTTTATTCTATTCTATTTTTGCTTCTTTAATATTGTAATCCAGTTCATGTCCTGACTCTATAGGTCAGAATCTATTTACTCGTTTTACATTACCTTTTTTATAATAATAAAATTACGTTTTGACCATTCATTTTGTTTTTTATTGGCTGCTTTAAAGCCCCGTTAGGGGGTCCTCTTTACAAAATATTGTGTTTTTTTTCAAAATTGTCGCATTTTTTTGTTTATAGTGCAAAAAATAAAAACCACAGAGGTGATCAAATACCACACAAAGAAAGCTCTATTTGTGGGGAAAAAAAAGGACGTCAATTTTGTTTGGGTGCAACGTCGCACAACCGTGCAATTGTCAGTTAAAGCTACGCAGTGCTGAGGGGCGTGGCCAAGATGGCAACCTGAAAGGAAGCAGGTTTCAGAGCTCTGCTGGAGATCCGTTACAAATCCTTTCTCCTGGTGGGTTTTGTCCACTACAAAGTGGATAGAACAACTCCGGATGCCATACAGGACAAGATATAAGGGAAAGAAGCTTCGTTTTCCAGCAGAAGTGGGAAAAACAGTCCCACAGGAGGCTCCCCACGTGCAGGCCTCTCCTGACCGCGCAAGGAACATGGCGTCTCAAACAGACATGGAGGAGCACTCTGACGCGCAGAGACTCGGCTTCCAGGAGGTGATGGCTGCAATAGCATCATGTCAAACAGCTCTGACCAACAAAATTGAGGCCGTCCAACTTGATGTCAGCCTCATTAGGCAGGACTTTGACAAGCTCCGTGCTCGGGTATCGGAAGCGGAGCAACGTGTGGGGCTGACGGAGGATACGGTGACGGAGCACACAGCCTCGATCCGCACCTTACAAACGAAGGTCAGAGCGCTGGAATTTAAGGTCGACGACGCCGAGAACAGGAATAGGAGGAACAACCTCCGCCTCGTGGGTATGCCGGAGGGTACGGAGGGGAAGAACCCTACGACCTTTCTGGAGGGGATACTAAGAGAAATACTGCCGATGGCCCAGTTCTCGCCATACTTTACAGTGGAGCGCGCCCACAGGATCCCTCCAGTACCGGGACCACCGGGATCTAACCCCCGCACTCTGATCTTTCGGGTTCTCAATTTCAGAGACCGGGATGAAATACTCCGTGCAGCCCGCAGAGCCGGTGAGTTGAAATACCAAAATGCCACATTGATGTTTTTCCCCGACTTTTCTTTGGAAACCCAAAAGCTACGCCGGTCCTTTGACCAAATTAAAGCGGGATTACGGGCGAGAAATATCAAGTATAGCATCCTTTTCCCAGCTAAGCTGCGGGTGCAAGATGGGGAAACAGTAAAATTCTTTACCGCGCCCCGTGACGCTGCCGCATGGTTGGACTCTCTACCTCCACAACGTTAAATGTAAGTCCAAACACACTGCTGCACGAACGAACAACTAATGATATAACTGTGGTGCTCTTACTTCTTCGGTTCTTGAAGCAGGCTAACTATTGTGTCTTTTATATGGAATGAGACCCAGACCTTGATATATAATAGCTGCGATGCTGAAGTCTACTGTGCAATGTGTTGTGTGGGGGCAATACTGGGACCACCCCTGTACTTGATGATTACCGGTTACTGGCTACAGCCCCACAATGCTGTTTGGAAGATGAAACATGTTCCATGGAATGGAGCAGTGGACAGTGTCTAATGTACATTGTGATGCCGTTACATGTTCACATTCTTCGTCCGTGCTCTGCACAGCTCAAACTCTGAGTCAGCTGGGCACACATGCACATAAACTATAACACCTCCCGAGTCTATAACTTTACAGAAGACCTATTTGGTTTTACGCCGATGCTGTACTGACTTGGGGTGTTTGACCCCCTGGTGAGGGGTATATCGGCTATCCGGAGAACACTATCCTCAACCACCAATGATTAGGTCAAGCGGAGGCACTGCAGCCAGGGAACTGAACCATTCTGATTCCAGTTATAGTGCACGTGGCAACCCACTGGCTACCTATGTTGGTAGATATGATCCGGGAGATCTTAACTACGCTGATACTGTGGACAACAGATATTCCTGCGTATCGAGGAATGGCTTGCCTTGATAGAACTGAAGTACAGTGTTAATGTACACAAATTTCACTTTTTCTTTCATTTTTCTCTTTATGTTCCTGTTTTATAGAGATCATTTTGCAACTAAGACAAGTACCCCTGGGGGCTCCCAGGAGATAAGCTATGCATAATAACCAGCAACTCTGGTGCCTTATTAGGTAACACTTTACGTTACAAGTGCTCGCCCTCTTTTACTAATAGATGTTGGGGGTTCAGGGTGTGAAGCATCCTCGGTTCCGGAGGGGGATGTGGGGAGGGGGGGGGAGTTATCTGCCGTTGCAGATTTTTGCAGTTGCAGTAATTGCAAGTTTTATAAAGGAGTGGCTTGATTGTAACTGGAATGTTATTGACATAAGCATACCTGTACATGTAACCAATTCATGTGATGCCTCTTTAGGCACAAGGGGGAAAATATTATGGATGGGATGTCTATATCTGGGGGACTGGGGTGGGGGGGGGGGGGGCCGTGCGGATCCTGCTCATACAACTGAAAAAGGGAGATGATGGCTGAAATATCTATTGTTTCCTGGAATGTCCGGGGTCTAAACTCAGCCACAAAGAGGTCACTGGTGTTTAAATATCTACAAAGATACAATCCACATATTTGTATACTTCAAGAGACCCACTTGATAGGCAGACGTGTCCTAGGACTCCGGAGATCATGGGTGGGAACTCACCACCATTCCACCTATTCAAATTATGCCAGGGGTGTGAGCATTTTGATCCGCAGGTCCCTACCTCTACAGATCCTAGATGTCAAGATTGACCCGGGGGGCAGATATGTGATTATTAATACCTCACTTTATGATAAGGGATTGGTACTGGTAGGCCTATATCTCCCACCTCCAGCTGATGCACAAATACTAAATGATATTATGCACTTAGTAATGAAATTTAATGTGTCAGAGGTCCTTATTTTTGGTGATTTCAATATGGTCCCATCACAGGATCTGGACAGGCTGCACGTGGTGACCCGTAGTGTGACGACATTGGGGGGATGGGCTGACACATTTGATCTTACGGATGTGTGGCGTCACTTCCACCCAAATAAAAGAGAATATACATGTCACTCGGCCTCCTACCGAGCACTCTCACGTATAGACCTCATATATGCTTCATCCGGGGCTTTGCGGTGGGTGGGGGCAGTGGAGCACCTACCTCGTGGCATATCGGATCATGCCCCTGTCCACCTCAGGATCTCACTACTTAAATATTCCGGGTTTAGGTTGTGGCGCCTGTCCGGATTCTGGGCCAAAGATGATAGAGTCCAGGAGACAATGACAGAAAATATTTGCAACTTCTGGAATGAAAACGGCGATTTTGCTGATGCCAATGTGTTATGGGATACTTTCAAGTCCAAAATAAGGGGGGATTATATTGCCCGTATATCCTCCTTGCAAAAAGAGGCCTCCAGGGCTCAGGAGGTACTGGAGGAAAAGGCCGCTAGATGTGAGTCAAACTATATTCAATCCCCTAATGACAACAATTACTATTTATGGCAGAGCTCCCTACGTGAATTATCTTTACATAATGTAGAACAAACCAAAAAATCCATGTTATATACCAAGCAAAAAATATTTGAGCATGGAAATAAAAATGGGCGTCTGTTGGCTTGGTTAGCAAGGAATCGTACGGCCTCCACCCACATAGCTAATATTAGGCGAACCGATGGACAATTACTGTCATCACCTGAGGAAATAAATGCTGAATTCCTGAAGTTTTTCAGGGAAGTATACACTTCTAGAGCTCAGTGTACGCCAGTGGAATTACAGGAATATTTAGATGCAATTCCTTTCCCGTCTCTCTCAGAGGAAAATAAAAATTTATTAGAGGGGGATTTCTCCCTGGAGGAGGTCCAAACTGCGATTGGTAATCTGCAGTGCGGAAAAACTCCGGGTGCGGACGGACTTCCCACAGAGTTCTATGCACAACACGTAGAAGTACTTGCCCCTAGATTGAAGTCCCTCTTTTCTGGACTGGATCAGACAGGTGCTCTCCCAGAGTCTATGGCGGAAGCTATTATAGTTTTAATACCCAAACCTGGTAAGGACCCGCAGGAATGTGCATCCTTTAGACCAATATCTTTACTTAATGTCGACGCAAAAATTCTAGCAAAAATTCTAGCTAATCGACTGTCGTCGGTTATTTCCACCCTGGTCCATGTCGACCAAACAGGGTTTATGCCGGGCAAAGGTACCGACATAAATCTTAGACGCCTTTTTCTAAACCTCTCGTTAGATCATGGTACTGTAGGATCTCGGGTGGTTGCCTCTTTAGACGCCGAAAAGGCGTTCGATTCTGTAGAGTGGTTGTACCTCTGGGGAGTGTTGCAACACTTTGGGTTCGGACCCAGATTTATACGCTGGTTGCAATTACTCTACAGATCTCCCAAAGCTAGAGTACGCACTAATGACAGAGTGTCGGACGCTTTCTCTTTACACAGGGGTACTCGTCAGGGATGCCCCCTATCCCCTAGTTTATTTGCCCTGGCCCTGGAACCATTAGCGATTTTAATTCGTGAATCACAAGAAATTAAGGGAATTCGGATTGGTAACTTAGAAGAGAAAATATCCTTATATGCGGATGACGCGCTACTCTATCTAAATGATCCTGGACCTTCGTTATCTGCCGCTCTGGTGTTATTTGATAGATTTGGAGCGTTATCAGGCATCCGAATTAATTGGAACAAATCAGTCCTTTTTCCATTAGATGTACAGTCCCAAGGGCCCCACAATCACACACCACTACAATGGGTTAGAGAGTTCAAGTATCTTGGGGTTAAGGTGGCTAGGGATCCTGCCCAGTATTATGCACTGAACTTGCACCCGTTGCTTAAACTCCTAAGGGAGAAATGTCAGTCTTGGTCTGGACTCCCATTGAATTTATTAGGTCGCATAAGTATCCTCAAAATGATTATTCTACCTAAGTTTAATTATTTTTTCCGGAACAGTCCGATTTGGATACCACAGAGCTTTTTCCAAGAAATTGACAAATGCATCACCGCTTTTATATGGAATGGTTCCATACCTAGACTGGCAAAAACCACACTCCGCGCACCGACACAACTGGGGGGACTGGCCCTCCCGGACTTCCGGGTGTATTACTGGGCGGCCATGTTGGTCACCGTATACTGGTGGTTTGCGGCGAACAAATCCAACGCGGCGGTTTGTGTGGAGGCAGCCTGGCTAGGCTCTCTTCGGGAACTGCAAAATTTAGCATATAGAGGAATGGGAGCATATAAAAACCTCCCTGCCTCAACCAAGGCAACGTTAAAGGTATGGGTTGCAGCTAGACGTCGATTTCTCATAGCGGGTCAGTGGTCACCGGTTCAGCCTCTCTGGGGGAATCCCAACCTACCTCATTTTAGATCAATACCAGACCCCCAGGTGTGGGCAAGGTTTGGCATTAAGACACTAGGGGATATCATGCCCACTGGTGTACTGATGTCATTTTCACAACTAGCAAGGAGATATGAGCTGCCTGGGTGGATGTTCTTCCGCTATGTTCAGCTGAGGCATGCGGCCAGGGCCCAGTTTCGGACGCAGCCTACTCTGAAATTGGATCCCGTCGAAAATCTTCTGTCCTGTGAAGACCTAGCAAAGCCACTTTCGGCATTGTATGGTATTCTGCTTCCAATTAATAATGCAAAAATGGATAAACTATGGGAACAGTGGAAGGCCGATATCCCATTGTTGGAAAGAGAGGACTGGGAGGATAGTCTTGAACAGGGACCTAAGCTGGTCATAGCTGCAGGAGATAAACTTATACAGACAAAATTCCTTCATAGGGTGTATTTTACCCCGGTTCGTATGTCTAGAATTTATCCAAATAGAGATCCAAAATGCCCAAGGTGTTTGATACATCCAGGATCATATTTGCACATGTTTTGGGATTGTCCTAGGCTGTCAAAATTTTGGGAGGGAGTATTTGATCACTTAAACGTCCGCTTGGACTTGAATGTTCCCGTGACGCCTGAATTAGCCTTACTGGGTATACATGATGACGATCAGAGATCACATCACAGTAAATTGTTAATCTCATATCTGCTCTATTATGCAAAGAAGGAGATACTGTGTAAATGGACCTCCTCTATCCCCCCCGATGTAGCTACATGGGAAAATAAAGTAAACGCTGCTCTGCCACTATATAAACTAACGTACATTAACAGGGGATGCCCATGGAAATTCGACAAAGTTTGGTCGACATGGACATCTATCTAGACAAGGAGATATGGTCAGTGGAGTGGAGGATGGACTGAATGACCCTGGCTTCCTTCCAGTGTTTATGGCTCCCGCTGTCTTCCCTCTCCTCTCCCTATAACCCCCCTCCCCCCCCCCCCGGCTGTGTCCCCCACTGACTTCTCCCCTTTCTTGTCTCCTTTCCTGTTCTCTCCTCCCCTTAATACTATAATATTCAAATATATAACCCCTGAACAGGGAATAATGAATATACTGTATTTGATAACGTCTGTGGTTTCGGATACCCTCTTCCCTTGACATTGGTTCATGGTATATACTCTGTGTGTACTCCTGACAAACATGTACTTAATATACTATTTTTCTTTTTATGTAACAAAATGTGATTGCATATTATTGTAAATTTGGATTCTACAATAAAGCACTCCTGGTTGTAAAAAAAAAAAAAAAGCTACGCAGTGCTGTATCGCAAAAAATGGCCTGGTCATTCTGCAGCCAAATCTTCTGGGGCTGAAGTGGTTAAAGTTGTCATTTTTGGCACAATTTTCTAAAATTGTTTTTTTTTTACATCTTCTTTTTACATACTGTCATCAGTGCAGTACAGCTTCATCATAACAACTGGTGGGGCGGTGATCAGGGACACTGACTGGTGACAGTATGTTAAAAAAAAAAAAAAAAGAGAAGATATATTTTTTCAATTTATTTTTCTTTTTTATTACATTTTTTTTTAATGATTTTGTAAACACACTGACCAGAGCAATACAGTATTTCCATAGAAACACGGTACTACTCTAGGGAAGTGATCAGGATTTTTTTTTTTTTTTACACATTATTATAATTGCTTATACCAGTGAATTTCACTGTTGTAAGCAACCTTATTCATTGAATGAAATTAAATAATTCAGCGTTTACTATTGTGGTTAACTGTGATTGGTCACAGCTATTCACATGGTGCAGGTGGGTTTTAATTGGACCTGTCTGTACCATGTGATCACTGTGAACAATCATAGCTAGCAACACAATTGTATACAATAAATGGCACAAATCAAAGCCATATATTGTTTACAACTGTGATGTGATCTGCTGTGTTTGGTCACAGCGATCACATGGCACCGGCAGCAGGCACACATATCAGTCATCGGCTGTGTCTATCGAACACAGTGACAAATCGCGCCAAGGACATCATATGATGACAAATGTCCTGCCCAGCTGTCATTTGACAATAGGCTGGGCGGGAAGTGATTAATATATACACAGTACACAACTTGATTTAAGTATACAATATATTGTGAAAACATGCATGGAGAATTATATCTTTAAAAGAGAAGTATCGCCAAAGTTTTTTTGGCCATTTTTCTCTTTTAGGTCACAGGAGTTCACTTAGTTCTGCACTCCTGTGGCCCAGATCCAGCCGACAGGGGACTAAAGCCCGCCGTTGGCTGATGTCACAGAGCCGGATCAGGCTCTGGAGAGATCCCAACTTTAAAGTCAGTATCCACCCAGATGCCTGACCGGCAGCTGGCTCATCCTGAGAGCCTGTGACAACTGCTTTCACCCCCTGCACAGTCCAGTAAGCACTGCAGGGGCAGAGCAGAGAGCCAGTGACTAACAGTCACCAGTCTCTGCTCAGTAAAGACCGAGAACCGAGCGATCAGTGGTCATGTGATCACTCAGTACTCAGTCTTAGACAGCTGCAGCAGGGGACAGCCGCAGCATCGGACGGATGCTGCATGCAAATAGGGGAGCACGTGTGTGTTTGTTTTTGTATTACCATACTTCTCATTTAAGTATTATGGAACACAGATTATTGAAGCTAAACTCCAGGTTGAAATAAAAAAGAATACTAAAAAAGGAGAAATGAAATGCATTTTAATGTAACTAGTGCAACTGATTTTGGTTTGGCATCAGCATGCACACAAATGCACTTACGCTACATGACTGCAGCACTCCACAGAAACTGCCTTACTAAAACTCACTAACAATTTACTAACTGCTAAAACCAACAGCCAGTACTCCATACTCCTACTACTTGACCTCTCTGCGGCCTTTGATACTGTTGACCACCCGCTCCTTCTCAATAAACTACATTCCCTTGGCCTCCGAGATTCTGCTCTATGCTGGTTCTCTGCCTATCTATCACAGCGCTCCTTCAGTGTCACCTACAACTCTGTCTCCTCCTCTCCATTGACACTTTCTGTGGGGGTCCCCCAAGGCTCTGTTCTTGGACCCCTTCTCTTCTCTTCTCTATCTACACCTCCTCCCTTGGTCACTTGATAACCACCCACGGCTTCCAATACCACTTATACTCCGATGACACTCAAATCTGTGTGTCTACTCCTCACCTCACTCCTTCAGTCTCTTCTCGCATTAATAACTTACTAACTGACATATCAGCATGGATGTCGCACCACTACCTTAAACTAAATCTCTCTAAAACTGAGCTATTAATATTCCCCCCGCCCGCCCCACCCACCTGTGCCCCCCTCCATGACTTTTCCATCAAAATCAACAATGCAACCATCAGGCCCTCCCCTCACACCAGGGTACTAGGTGTAATCCTAGACTCTGACTTGTCATTTCAGCCTCAAATCCAATCGTTGTCAAAAGTTTGTAGAATTCACCTCCATAACATCTCTAAAACTCACCCCTTTTTAACAATTGAAACCACCAAGCTCCTCATTCACTCCCTTGTTATCTCTCGCCTTGACTATTGCAACTCCCTTCTCATTGGCCTACCTCTCCATAGGCTCCTCCCCTCTTCAGTCTATCATGAATGCTGCTGTCAGACTTATCCACCTTACCAACGGCTCAATGTCTGCCAACCCTCTCCACCAATCCCTACACTGGCTTCCAATCGCCCAGCGAATAAAACTCAAAATACTAACCACAACATACAAAGCCATTCACAACTCTGCCCCGAGCTACATCACTAATCTTGTCTCCAAATATCACCCAAATCGTCCCCTGCGCTCTTCTCAAGACCTCCTACTCTTTTTTCACAAACAAAAGGAATTTTTATAGATAGAAAATATAGCATACATTTGACAGTATACATGTAGTAGAAAGGGCATGAAAAAAACAATGTCCATTTTTAACAGTTTAACAATGCGCATGTTATCATTGCAATTATACAGTTGTATAAATCTTATGTAAAGTCATTTAAATAGTTTGTGAGGTGGGAGGATGGGGGAAAAGTGTGTGGTAGGGGGTAGGTTGGGTGAGGGGAAGAGGTGGGAAGGAAGGTGAAAGGTTAGGAGGGAGATAAGACTTAAGTAGTAGGTGTTGCATGGAGAAAACATAATAAGGGTGAAAATAAAATAACAACAACAATAGTTGTGGTAGAGAAATTTGTTTTGGGCTTAGGGAAGCTCTGAAGGCCTATGTCTGTTATTGGAACTATTGGTTTGTGTAGTACTTAATAACATCATTTTGCATAGTACCGGAAATTATATCATCTAAACCTCATGAAAGGAGAGATTGGTATTCATTCGAGAGAGTAAATAATAACCAAGGTTGCCACAATTCATTAAAGCTGGTAGTATTTTCCCATTTCATCCCCAGTATTTCTTCCATTTTTTACATGTATTGGACTCTGTCCAGCCAATCCTTGACCGTCGGGGTGTGATTGGATTTCCAATATAAGGTGACTAGAGATTTTGCTGCTGTAATAGATGTCTTGATAAGGATTTCTTGTATTTACTTATCGAAAATGAGTTAATGTGTAGCAGGCAAGCAACTGCATTTAAGATAATCTTAGTATCGGTTATGTGTTTAATCCATTTAGTGATTTTATCCCAGCAGTCAAGGATTGGGGGGACACCTCCACCATATATGTATGAATGAACCTGTTTCGTTCCCACAACGCCAGCATGTGACTAAAACTGTGTGAAACCATTTTGTAGCCTTTTGCAGTGTCATATACCACTGTGTGAGGATTCTGCAAGAAATCTCTTGATATCTTGACCATTTGTGTGCCAGAATACATGCCTTTTCACATTGTGTGTCACTTATTTTGATGTCTAGGTCTGCCTCCCATTTTTCTTTATGTTTGCTGTTCTCATCTTGCGGTGGGTGGGTTAACCACTTTTACGCTAACAAAGTTGTTTTAGAGACCTGAGATCTCTTGTGACATATCTTCTAGAGGTGTTAACCTTAAGCAATATGAGGCTTTGTGTTTACTATTGATCAAAAAGTATTTAAGCTGTACATAGAACCAAAAGTCTGGGAATGAATCCCCGAATTCTGTTTTAAGAGTTTCTAGTGGTTTGACTTTGTTTCCGTCAAGGTAATGGATGACTAAGAGTTGCAACTTAGGGATGGTAATGTTTTCTGGTTTAAACCTGGTAGAAAATCTGGGTTATTAGCGATTGGGGTCAATGGGCCTAGGATAGAGGCGAGTTTGTACTGCAGGGCAATCTTATGCCAGATGTTTAGTGTATTAGCTACTAGGGGTGTGTTATGTTTCTAGTGGACTAATGCTCTGTACACACGGTCGGACATTGATCGGACATTCCGACAACAAAATCCATGGATTTTTTCCGATGGATGTTGGCTCAAACTTGTCTTGCATACACACGGTCGCACAAAGTTGCCAGAAAATCCGATTGTTCTGAACGCGGTGACGTAAAACACGTACGTCGGGACTATAAACGGGGCAGTAGCCAATAGCTTTCATCTCTTAATTTATTTTGAGCATGCGTGGCACTTTGTGCGTCGGAATTGTCCACACACGGTCAGAATTTACGCGAACGGATTTTGTTGTCAGAAAATTTTATAGCCTGCTCTCAAACTTTGTGTGTCGGAAATTCCAATGGAAAAAGTCCGATGGAGCCCACACACGGTCGGAATTTCTGAAAAGCTCCGATCGCACATATTACGTCAGACAGTCCGACCGTGTGTACAGGGCATTAGAGTGTAAGGACCAAGGGTAGTATAGTATTTGCTGTTTATTGTGTAGAAATTCAAGTTGTACCCAATCTTTGACTTGGCTGTGGCAGTGCCAGTCAATTATACTGGTAATATGGGTGGCATTGTAGTACTTTTTAAAGTCAGGAAGACCAATGCCACCTTTTGCTTTTGGGTAATGTTAGTAGGCGGAAGTTTATCCTTGGTCTTTTGTCGGCCCATAAGAACCTTCTCTGTAATTTCAGTAGTTTGGAGAAAAAGGAATTGGGTACTGGTATAGGTAGTACATTAAAGAGATATAATAGTCTTGGGAGAATTGTCATTTTTAAAATTGAGTCCCTTACGAACCATCAAAATGATCTGGGAGTCCATTTTTGAAGGTCTTTGGTTATTGGGTTTATCAGAGGGGTGAAGTTAGTTGAATAAAAGGGATTTAATATTAGCCGTTAGTTTGATTCCTAGGTTTTGTTCCCATTTAAAATGATAATTTCCTGTAAGGAGATCCAATTTATCTGGGGGGAGGGTGCGGTTAAGTGCTTCAGATTTATATTGGTTTACTTTATATTTAGATATGTAACCAAATGTTTTGAAAATTCTTAAAAGAATGGGTATAGATATATGGGGTTGTGTAATGAAAAACAAGGAGGTCATCTGCATACGCAGCTACTTTATATTCTCTTTTGTGAATTTTGAAACCACTGACTTCAGAAGACAGGTTTATTATAGTTCTAAAAAGGGGTTCAAGTGTCAGGATGAAAAGTAATGGCGATAAAGGGCAGCCTTGTCGTGTGCCGTTGTGTATACTTATTGGGTCAGATAGTATGTTATTTTTGATTTTGGCCTGTGGTTTTTGGTAGAGGCTTTTATCCAATTCAGCACATTTCCGCCTAAGCCTATGTGGGTGCAAGTAGCTATCATGTAATCCCAGGAAATTCTATCGAAGGCCTTCTCAGCATCTGTGGACACCATAAGGCCCTTGATCTTAGAGCTGTGGGTGTAATGGATGAGATTCAAAGATTTGGTAATGTTGTCCCTTGACTCTCTACCAGGCATAAATCCCACTTGTTCTGGTCCAATGATTTTTGAGAGAAGGGGTTTTAATCTATTGGCTAGAATTTTTAATAATTTGAGGTCTACATTCAAGAGTGATATTGGTCTGAAGTTTGCAGTCTGTGTGGTCTTTGTCTTGTTTGGGAATTACTGCTATATGTGCCATAAGGAGAGAGTTAGATTCATTATCATGTTTTGCTAGGTGGTTGAAGGCCTTTAGGAGGGGTTTGGAAAGTAGTTGTGTGTAAGTTTTGTAATATTGGCATGTAATTCCGGCAGGACCTGAACTTTTCCCAGTTTTTAATTCCTTAATTGCTTCTTGCAATTCTGTATTGTTAATGGGATCATCTAGACTGTTTATGTCCTCTGTGTGGAGGGAGGGGATTTTGCTGTTCTTCAGGAAATCCTGGGTTGTTTCCACTCTTGAGTGTGGTACATGTGCAGGTTTGTGTTATGGGGGCAAGTCATATAAATTTGGAATAAAACTCGTGAAAGAGTTCTGCTATTTTTTCAGGTTTGTGTTCAAGTGTGGCTGCTTTGTTGCGAATAGCATGAATATGATTAGCAATTGTTGCATCCCTTAAAGCTTTAGCAAGCTGTTTTCTGCTCTTGTCCCATAAAAAATGCTTTTCCGGAAGAAGAGAGATTTTCAGGTTTGCAAATTTAGTATTTGCAGTAAAGAGTTCCTGCAGTGAGCAAGTTCGTCTGCTGCTTTAGCTGTAAGGGATTGCTTATGTTGTGTTTTATGTTTGGCTATTGTATTGGACAATTTAGTGATTTCTTTGTCCCTTTCCTTTTTTTTTCTTGCCCCCCATTTTATAAGTTCTCCCCTTATTACACTCTTATGTGCTTCCTAATTGTTAAGGGGATTTGTATTGGATTCGATGTTGTGTATGAAGTATAATTTGATAGATTCATGTATGTCGTCATATAAACTCTGATCTGTAAGTAAGGTAGCATTAAGTCTCCAATTAAAGGAGGTTTGTTTGGGTGGGGTTAGTTTTAAAGTAACAGCGGTAGAGGCGTGGTCTGATAAAGTGATCATTCCAATATCAGCTTTGACTAAGTTAATCAGGTCTCTTTGGGACACAAAAATTAGGTCTATTCTTGAATACCTTTTGTGGGGGGGGGGAATAAGAAAAATGTGTAGTCCTTCCCTGTGGGGTGTATGGACCTCCATGAGTCAATTAAGGCTAAAGATTGTAGTAAAGCTTTAATTCGTTTTAAAATTTTGTATGAGACATGGGAATAACCTGTTGAGGTGTCTTGAAGTGGTGATAGAGGAATATTGAAGTCTCCTCCAAGAAGGATACAGCCTTCCGCGAAACATTTAAGTTTGTTTATTATTTTGGTGCAAAAAGTTATATGGGCTTTGTTTGGGAAGTACACATTTGTCAAAGTGATAGGGGTGCCTTCCCAATTACCTTTAAGGAAGATGTATCGACCCTCAGGATCTGAGTGGATGTTTGTGTTCAAACGGGAGTTCTTGTTTATGAGAATGGTGGCCCCTTTAGTTTTAGCTAGTGGGTTCGTAGCATGGTATGCTTTTGTAAAGAGGTTGTTAGTGAGTTTGGGAATATTTTGGTGTTTAAAGTGTGTTTCTTGTAGGTAAACTATTGATGGGTTTACTTTAAGTTCTCTTAATAGTTTTGTTCTTTTTTCGGGGATGTTGAGGCCATTTACATTATGTGAAATTAAGGTAGGAGATTTTCCCAAAAAGGAGTATGTCATTTTTAGTTCGGTTTTGAAGGGGGGACGGAGGAAATAATAATAAAAGAAGAAAAAAAAAAATGTATAAAAAAGGGGGTGAGGAAAGAGTAGAGGCAGTGGAGGGGGGTTAGTAAAGTGAGTGGAGGGGTTATTCAGGGGGAGCAAAGAGGGTAGGAGTGGTACAATAGTACCCTGTGTGAGTCTTAGCTCAGCTATACGCCTGTTTAGCATAGAGCCAGTTAATGATGTTATTAATTTAACACCAAAGTTGACTCAGGGGGGTAGGTGGAAGGTGCAGCCGTGGATAGGAGGTGGTGGTCCAGTATTATAGATATTCCTCCGGATACAGGATGTTCCAGGAGGACCTAGGAGTAGGGTTTAAGTAATAATATGTGTGTTTTTTTGACCTTATTGAAAGTAAAACTTATCTGAATTGTATAGGACGGTTGGGTGGATGAGTATCCTGGAACAACTGTTCATTTGTATTAGGGTTGAATAACTAAAACCTTAATATTGTGATGTTGTTGTTGACTTAATAGTGGTGTAAGACCTCCTACTCTCAAGCTCTCTCATCTCCTCCTCCCATGCTCGTCTCCAGGATTTCTTCAGAGCCTCTCCCATCCTCTGGAACTCGCTACCTCCACTGGTCTGGCTATCCCCTACTCTTGCTACCTTCAGGCGATCCCTGAAAACTCATCTCTTCAGGGAAGCCTATCACATCTCCAACTAATCTTCTACCACTTCCATCAGCTCATTCCCCACAATTACAACCTTTTGTACCACCTGCCCCACCCTATTAGATTGTAAGCTCTTCTGAGCAGTGCCCTCTTAATCCTCTTGTATTTTATTGTATTGTAACTGTATTGTCTCCTTTTATATTGTAAAGCACTGCGTAAACTGTTGGCGCTATATAAATCCTGTATAATAATAATAATAATAATAATGACAGTGAGACAGAGGACCAGTTAGTTATTAGTCAATCACATGCATGCACATGTATTAACAAGTAAGGTTTTGACAGGAGAAGAGAGCAAAGTGAGCAGAGTCTGCAGTCTTCTGCTGCTCATCAGTTGTCTAATCACAGAATGGAGCAGAGAGGTGACCGAGCTGCAATATATAGCTACAGAAAGTCAGGTAAACAATATGGGTCAGGTGTCCAGCAGAGCTGTGTAAATCTCAGGAGTAAAGCTTGTCACGCACTAGTGGATGTTTGAACATTTGTGCAAAAAATTCTCATCAAGTACATCTAATGATACGACGAATGCCGTTGGATGTACTTCAAAAAACGAAAAATACTTAAAAAAATGTTTACATTTAACATTTAATTTTGGGGTGAATGCATTTTCCATCCTGGTTCTTCAAATTTTCTTGTCGCTGAGGCTGAAAAACAAACATCAACTTGACCCCAACTTTTGATTAGAAAATTTTATAAAATTTTCTTAAAAAGGAATTCAATTAGTGTATGGCTTGGCAGCGCTCGTCCCCTCTTTCCCCTCGGTGGCAGCATATATCGGCGTATAACACGCACACACGATTTTCCCCCTATTTTAAAGGGGGGAAAAGTGCATGTTATATGCCGATAAATACAGTACTTTCCTATCTAGATACTAATGCCAACAGCATGAGGATTAAAAATAGTCAATGCTGATTGAGAGAGTGAAGGTCAGCTTTAAAATCAACAGGAAAGTCCCTACCGCCCAAGAGAAAACAGTGCAGTCACTCCGATCCGCCAAGACATCCCCTTCATAAGGACCAAAGATGCAGCCACGTGGGATGATTGGGATTGTACACCAGACCCCAAATCCTCCCTGTGGTCTCTCCTTTACTACCAATCCCTCCGGCAAGGAGAGAAGAGCACGGGAAGGAACGTTTTCTGGAACTGGTGTGTCTAGGATGAACGTCGGGGCTCCATGCTGTGGACAGGAATCTCTGAAGTACAAGCGACAGTCTTCACAAACTGCAACAAGACAAGAAATAGAGCTTATAGGTATTTTAGATACATCTAATCACTGAGTTATATGAAATGGGATCACGTACTGAGAGAAGGAGATTGTAGGAAAAACTTTGCACTGGTGCTACAGTGCGAAGTATAATTTAAAGGGACTTTAATTTAAACCCCTACATAAACCCTTGTGAAGTGACTGGCCTGAGGTGGTACACAGAGATGAAACAAATCCTCCTACATAAGTTGTACCTATTTATCTGCAGTCTTCTCTTCTCTGCATCCGTTCAAAGTGCTGAATTTATAAGCTTGTCTGAGATGTCAGGAAAAAAAAAAAAAAGGGGGGGGTGGGGGTGGGGACATAGGGCTGAAATTACACTCTGCAGAGCTCAGTGAGGAGATCCCTGAGAGCTGATTGGAGAGAAGGGACACAGCTCACAGGAACAGACATGAGGCTGTCAATCAGCTGGAGATCCCTCCCCAGTCATTTTATTCTCAGTGTCAGGAAAATTTGTCAGAAGTGATTCATGCTGATAGAGGAACAAAGCAGAAGAAATGACACTTTATGCTCTTAATTGGGAAACACACACCCTATAGAGAGGTATGCTTTGTTCATACTTCATGTAAAAAACAAAAAAAAAACAAACTAAAGTGCATCCGGAAAAGTATTCACAGTGCTTAACCTTTTCCACATTTTGTTATATTACAGCCTAATTCCAAAATGGATTAAATGCCTTATTTTCCTCAAAATTCTACAAACAATACCCCATAATAACAACGTGAAAGCTTGTTTAAAATCTTTTCATATTTATTAAAAATAAAAAACGAGGGGGGCATGGCCTGAAGCTGCATGGAGTAGGACGAAGATCACCAGAGCTCCGTCAGCTTTTCATTTATCCTGTGAAATATCCTGAGACTATATTAACCTAAAAACTACTCGAGACACCTTTGCTGCCAGAGATCTGTCTCCTCCTCATAAGACCATCGAGACTGTCGCAAAACTGGACAGATTCCACCACAAAGACAAGGAAAGACAGGGAGAAGAGGACGGTTCCTCCTCTTGAGAGCTGGAGGCCCCGACCTCAAAAACCAGTAAGGTCCCTGAGGCAATATCCACTTGCCAGGCAACATTGACCACCAAAATAGAGGAGGTTAAGATATATATTTCTCTAATAAGACAGGATCTGCACAAGCTATGGGATTGAGTTTTAGAGGTTGAACACCACCTGAGCCATGCGAAGGATGCAATACCTCAACTACAAGCTTCCTCTGAACAGGCATCCCGCCATATTGCTCAGAATACAGCAGAAGCAAGACGATCTCCAATAAAGTTGTTGCGGCGCATCATGTTTCTGTCTCCCGGAGGGAGCGGAGGGGGCTAATCCAGCCACCTTCCTGGAAGATATTATGAGCAAAACATATGGGCGGGAGGGCTTCTCACAACCATTCATTGTGAAACGTGCCCACCGCATGCCAGCTAAACCACCAGCACAAGCACGAGTCTTCATTGCCAAGTTCCTGAAATTACCGGGATCAGGACACGATTCTTCGCCTGTCCCGTGAAAAGGGTAACATAGATTATCGCAATACACAGATCAGTCTATGCGTGAAAACCTTATTGTTTTCATTCCAAAACCTAGGAAAAATCCTCTTCAACCCGAATGATAAAGGCCTATTTCTTTGTTACAAACAGATGTAAACAATTTGGCTAAAATTCTTGCCCTTCGACTCAATAAAGTAATACTGTCCCTAGTTCATCCAGATCAAACGGGCTTCATGCCAGCTAAGAACACAGCCTTTAACACCAGGCATCTATTTATGAACATTTAAGCCCTTCCATGATCAAATTGATTCTAGGACAGTGGTTGTACTCGATGCGGCTAAAGCCTTTGAAGAATGGCAATACTTATGGCAGTGTTTGCGTTACTTTAGTTTTGGCCCTTGCTTTATTGCGAGGGTAGTGGCTCCAGAGCAAGGGTAGTGGCCAATGGGTGGACCCACAGTCTTTTCTCTCTCTAGGGGGGGTGAGGCAAGGATGTCCTATCTCGCCACTTCTTTATGGGCTGGCAGTTGAACCCTTGGCTATGGCACTTAGGTCACACCCTGACATTTAAGGCATGCATTCCGGCCCCCTGACAGAAAAGATGGGACTTTATGCTGATGACATGACATGATACTATACCTTCCCGACTCGGGTCCCTCATTAACAACCGCACTTCATGTCATCGAGCAGTTTGACAAGTTCTCTGGCCTTAAAATCAATTAGGATAAATCCTAAATCCTCCCATTGGATATGTTTCCTCCATCAATAGAACACGCCTCTCTGCCACTTATTAGGTTAGCTCTTTCAAACATCTGGGTATTTTAGGACCCCCTCTGACTCTATTCAGATGAATGTGGAGCCTCTTATCCCTATGCTTAAATGTAAAATTCAGATATGGGAAAATCTTCCATTAGGAGTCATGGGGCGGATAAGTCTTTTCAAAATGGTCTTACTTCTGAAGGTGCTGTATGTTCTCTGGCATTCACCAGTGTATATCCCACTATACAATTTTAAAATAATAGGAGGTATTGGTGCGATCCTTTATCTGGGGAGCCAGTAGGCATAAGTTGGCGTGGAAAATCCTCAAGAACCCTACAACGTTGGGTGGCCTTGCGGTTCCTGACTTTGGCCTGTACTATCCGGCTGCTCAATTATCTAATTTCTATCATACTGATAAACAGGATCAGCAAAGGGTATCTTTTACTGGTCTGTCGACTCTCTGCATCCCATTTCCCCCATCTGTTTTGTGACCTATTGAGAGGCTTGGGAGGTTCCTCAACTACTCCATGCTGCCCTGGCCTCTTGTTTCAGCACAAGCGGATTTGGGATCTGGCACTGGCTAGAATGAACTTCCTTGGGCTGCACAATAACACCCTGCTCTGGTACAACTAAACAACTGCCAAACTATTTCAGGTTCCGGACCCAGTTATCTGGATCTCAAAGGAGATAGATTTGCTTTCACATGTTTTTTTTCACAGATTTGCTTTCACACACCAAGGTGCCCTTAAAACCTTTGACCAATTCAAATTATAGTTTAACCTCCCAAACCACGTTATTTCTATACCTCCAGTTGGATGCAATTTGAGGGTACCTATCCGACTTTGCCTACTCTAGATGCTCTTCTAGTTATATGTGGGCAGGAACATTGTAAATTAATGTCCATTTTTTATGATGTTTTAATTATGCCCTGTGCATCCAAGAGTGCATATGCCCTCAAAAGTAGGTGGGTAACTGACGTAGGAGAATTGGATGATGAGGATCGGAGTGAGATCCTAGACGTGAGTAAAGTGGTATCTCCTAAAATATTGGATAGACTCACCCAAACCTATATCCTTCACAGATCCCACATCACTCTACAGCGTATAGCAAATCTAGAAGCCCCGAATCGTTCAGTTTGGCCGGGCGCCCCTTCTAGGAAAACTCCTGGTGGTTCCAAACTTCTTCCATTTATGGATGATTTAGGCCACTGTGCTCAATGGGACCTTCAATGATGCAGAAATTTTTCCGTACCCTTCCCCAGATCTGTGCCTCGATACAATCCTGTCTCGGAGGTCAAGAGACAATTCCTTGAACTTCATGGCTTGGTTTGTGCTCTGACATGCAGTTAACTGTGGAACTTTATATAGAGAAGTGTGTGCCTTTCCAAATCATGTCCAATCAACTGAATTAACCACATGTATGTGATTTATTTTGTTTCATTTTATTTTTAATAAATTTGCAAAGATTTCAAACAAACTTCTTTCACATTGTCATTATGGGGTATTTTTTGCAGAATATTGAGGAGAATAATGAATTTAATCCATTTTGGAATAAGGCTGTAACATAACGAAAATGTGGAAAAAGTGAAGCGTTGTGAATATTTTCCGGATGCACTGTAAATGTCATCCACTTGTTTTCATCTACTTTAACTGTAAAGCTGGCCATACAATGATCAAAATGTGGCCAGTTCAGCACTTTGTTGAAGAAACGTGTTTGAAAACTTTTCTTGACCAGTGGCTGTAACCGTATCAGAATACAATGTTCTGGTTGGAGTGGGGATGGAGAACTTTTTGTTCTGTCTGATGGCAATGTATGGCCAGGTAAAAGTGGTTGTAAACCCTTGCATACTGTATAGCCAGTGAAGTGACTGGCCTCAGGTGATAGACAGCAGAGAAGAAACAAATCCTCCTACATAAGTTGTACCTGTACCTGTTGTAACCCGCAGGAGGTAATCAAATACCACCAAAAGAAAGGACATCAATTTTGTTTGGGTACAGGGTCGCATGACCGCGCAATTGTCAGTTAAAACGATGCAGTGCTGTATTGCAAAAAATGGCCTGGTCATTAAGGGGGTGGGGAGGCAAATCCTGCTGGTCCTTAAGTAGTTAAAGAATACTGAACTGGTAAAACAACCCAGTGGTGACGCAGTTGGTTTGCAAAAGATATGATCATGGCAATATAAAAGGAGTTAATTTACTAAAACTGGAGCATGCAAAATTGGGTGCAGCCCTGCATAGAAACCAATCAGCTTCCAGATTTTATTGTCAAAGCTTAACTGAACAAGCTGAAGTTAGAAGCTGATTGGCTACCATACACAGCTGCACCAGATTTTGCACTCTCCAGTTTTAGTAAATCAACCACGTCCATGGCATTATAATACTGGGATTAAAGAGGAACTTCACTTACCCCTTTAGTCCTCCTGCACACTGGACACAAAGCTGCTGAATCGCTAGATGTGGTTAGCACTTAAGGGCTAATTAATTTCAATAGCCAGAATAAACTATTATTCTGGCCAATGAAATGAATTAATCTCCAAGCGCGTGACGTGTTTGCACACGTTACAAAAGTTTACAAGCGCCAATCGTTTTTTCTGCCAAAACGCTGCTGCCTGGAGGAAAGGAGTCTAGGAGAGAGAGCAAAATGTCCACTGTTCATAAGTCCTTCGTTTTTATTTATCCTTCTCTTACCTGTACCACCGGTTGTCCTCGAAAAACAAACTCAGATGCCAAGCGAATCCAGAGTGGTCTGCTGAAATTTGCTGCCCTGTCTCCTGTGCCACCATCTTTTATACTGACAGTCATGAGACAACTGGGTGTCTCTTTTGGGGTCCGGGTTTGCCCAGCGCCCTGATGATGTACTGCACATGTGTAGCCTATTCAAGATTGTTCTGTATTAGCCCAAGTCCCCTGGGATGTGTGATGAGTATTTCAGGAGGGTTTGGTAAAGGGTAGGGGGGACATCAATCTTGCCTAGGTGGTAAAAGTCAAAAGTGCAGGGCCGATACCCACGTTATTCTGGGAAAAAAAAAAAACACATCTAAAAAGCTCTGTTCTCATTAGTGCAAATCCAAAGTAGTGTGATTTCCAATGCCACTTTTGCATTCTATGGGGCTCAAGTTGCAAGAAAGTCACATCAAAGTAGTGCAAGAAACTTTTTTGGTGTCGTTTGACACCAAAAGCAATTAGAACGGTGGTCATTGAAGTACATAGTTTTCAACTTGTCATGCGACGTCACATGTCACATGACAAAAAGCACTAGTGGGAACAGAGGCGGGGAAGAGGAAACCTATGCAAGTTGCCATTCATAGAACCTAATCGGTTACTAAAAACATTACTGCTTTCTGGCGCTTCTAAACTGAAGTATTTTGTCTAGAAAAACTGCACTTTTTCCAAGTGACATGCCCTCAGCTCACCCCTATCAATTCTGTCTTTTGGACTTTATCTCTATAAACAGGCAACAGCAACAAAAATAAAAAAAATGATGAACTTACAGAGCAACTCATCTTCCAGCTGGGCACAGGCGTCTTCTGCGGTTTGCATGGCTTGACTAATGTCCAAGCACCTGTGGAGGAAAAAGACAGCTCAGCTATAGGACGCAAATCGCTGTTCCCTCCTAACTGTCATCTACATTGTACAAAACAAATGCTAATCACACCAGGGACATGAATCAAAAACGGAGCGATTAAACTCATTTTTATCTCCTTCTCAACAATACACAAAGCTGCACTGTAATCGCTTTGTCGCGGAATGGAAAGGATACGCAGAAGATGCATTGTGCTAAAAGTGCTAATAATGACACATGTTGGGAGTAGATAATATTTTGGAGATTGCACCATTTTGACAGATGTTTATTTTAAAGGATTTGCTGTACTTTCAGACAGAGTACCACTACCCACCCGGCCTAGTCCTCCTTGACCAAACTCAAGTAAGAAACGACCGCGGGTAATTGCTGCAGAGATCACGACACATTCTGCTCATTTAAAATTTAAGGGGTCTAATTTAGCAAGGTTTCACCCAAGATTCACCCATTATTCTAAGAGAATCTTATAAAAAAAAAAATTGGGTGAAGGCTGTGGTATCTCGCACCAAGCCATCAGTAGCAGATCATTGAAGTCCTCTAAGTTGAAAGATGAAGCCTCCATGGTTTAGACTTGTTTTTCCAGCACATTCCACAGATGCTCGATTGGATTGAGCTCTAGAGAATCAAGTCAATACCTCCAACTTGCTGTTGTGTTCCTCAAACCATTCTTGAATATATCAGACCAGGCCACCTTCTTCCATTGCTTGGTGGTCCAGTTCTGATGCTCACGTGCCCATTGAAGGCACTTTTGGCTGTCACGGGTCAGCATGGGCACCATGACTGGTCTGCATCTATGCAGCCCTATACACAACACACTGTGATGCATTGTGTGTCCTGACACATTCAATTGTGTGTGTTGGGAGCATGAAATGCATGTGGGAGCATGAAACTGTCCACAATGTCTTGGTAGGCTGACAACTTCAACGAGTTCCCTTCACTAGAACTAAGGGGCCAAGCCCAACCCCTGCAAAACCACCCCACACCCTAATCCCCCCTCCACCAAATGATTTGGACCAGTGCACAAAGCAAGGTCCATAAAGAAATGGATGAGTGAGTGGAAAAACTTGACTGGCCTGCATGACCTCAACCCTACAGAACACCTTTGGGATGAATTACAGCGGAGACTGCGAGCCAGGCCTTTTTGTCCAATATCAGTGATTTACCTCACAAATGCGCTTCTGAAAGAATGGTCAAACATTCCCATAGACACACTCCTAAACCTTGTGGACAGCCTTCCCAGAGGAGTTGAAGCTGCTATAGCTGCAAAGGGTGGGCCAACTCAACATTGAACCCTATGGACTAAAACCGGGATTCCATTAAAGTTCATGTGTGTGTGTAAAGGCAGGCATCCCAATACTTTTGGTAATGTAGTGTATTAGGGTGAGGATCATTGGGAAGAATGCTCCTTACATTTGTGGTCATCGGGAAGAATTACCCTCTTGCAGATAGCAAAAAAGATCAATGGTGTCACTGGGAACTAAGAGGTAGAAATTGCTCATTGCTCAAGGAACCCCTTACAACCTCTGGAGGAACCCTAGGGTGCTATGGAACCCTTGGCTGAGAAATCCTGATTTGGACCATACTTGTTTGCACTCACAGTGTGGACCCCATGGATACAAGTGGTGTTCATCAGCACACAAGTATGTTCACAGCCTTAAAGAACAAGATAAGTGGTACAGAGCGCTTTCTGAAATTAGGTACAGCTGGTGACTATATTACATTCAACAGATGGACGTCAATCTGCGGTACTAATGGCTTATTGTACAAAATGTTGTTTTACATATATGAATATCCATGATCTATTCCACAAAAGTAAAGTATGTTGTGATGTCTACAACAGATGCTCCACCACAAAAATGTAAGCATGCATCCATCCACAACTTACGCAAATTTAAAAAAATGGTTAATTCATGTGGTAAAGAACAATGTACAAAGCATAATTGCAAATAAGTAACAATGTACAAAGCTTGTTCCTTCAGAACATATGAAAAGTGTGAGTGTCTGCAGTGGGTTACTGCTCATTGCATGTCAGCAAAGCCAGCGTTTTTTTTGCACTGTTGCGGGCTGCATTAGCCAACCTATTCAAATTGAATGAACTGCAAAAAATGACACAGGCTGGAATTTTCCACAGTCCACTGGAAAATACATTGGGAGGGGAATTAAAGAGTGGTGCAAGCACCATGCCGCGCAAGTCAAATCCTGTGGTGGTGGTGGCCCCCCCAAGCTGCACTGTGTGCGTCTATGAACGCACACATCTCGGCTTGGAAGCAAGCCCACAGGTCTGCACCTATAGGAAGCGGCTTCCTATCGTGGTGCCTCTCTGTCCTATGAATGCAGGGAGAGAGTAGAGCACCGCTAGAGCAGGGCTTCACAAATTTGCTTTGAATCTAGGAGCCAGCTAAAAAAGTTAGGGGCCAGCTTTTTTTTTTGTCTACTGGTTACTATCACCCCCTTCCTGCCCAGGCCAATTTTTGGCTTTCAGCGCTGTCGCACTTTGAATGACAATTTCGCGGTCATGCAACACTGTACCCATATGAAATGTTTTGCATTTTTTCCAGACAGGTAGAGCATTCTTCTGGTGGTAGTTAATCACCGCTGGGATTATATTTTTTGCTAAACGCATGAAAAAGAAAAAAAAAAGACCGAAAATTTAAAAAAAAATAAAAACACTTTTCTTTATTTCTGTTAGAAAAAAATTTAGCAAATAAGTAAGTTTTCTTCTACACTAACATGTGGTGATGATGCTGCACTTATAGGCACTGATGAAGCTGCACTTGCATTGATGCTACACTGGTGGGCCACTGCTGAGCCTGCACTGGTGCGACACTGGTAAGGCTGCACTGGTGCGACCCTGGTAAGGCTGCACTGGTGCGACCCTGGTAAGGCTGCACTGGTGCGACCCTGGTAAGGCTGCACTGGTGCGACACTGGTAAGGCTGCACTGGTGCGACACTGGTAAGGCTGCACTGGTGCGACCCTGGTAAGGCTGCACTGGTGCGACACTGGTAAGGCTGCACTGGTGCGACCCTGGTAAGGCTGCACTGGTGCGACCCTGGTAAGGCTGCACTGGTGCGACCCTGGTAAGGCTGCACTGGTGCGACACTGGTAAGGCACCGATGTGTGATGTGCCATCCTGACTTGGAGCCAGTCCAGGGGGGAAACCAGAGCGCCCGGGGAATCCTCTGCGAGATGGTAACCGGCTCGGGGGCACTGCTGAGCCCATTCAGAGCCACTGGTTCCTGCTGCGGGGAGTCTCCCTGGACAGCTTGATAGACCTGTACTCAGCGGAAGGGAGGAGAGCCACACAGGGGGCACTTCCTGCCAGTGGCTCCGCTCCACTCCTCCCCCGACCCGCCCGTCCTACTACACTACAGACCCTCATCTGCCATTCAGTGCCGCGCTCGCAGCGCTGCCACTCCCCACGGCCAGCATCAGAAAACACTTGCGCCCCCCCTATGCTAGCCACTGGGGCTGACAACAACCCAGGCGCAAGGCCTCATTTTCTAGTCGCAATTGCGACCTGGCGCCAGGGATTTGTCAAGCCCTGCGCTAGAGAGTGCTGGATCGAGTGAGGGCTCAGGTAAGTATAAGGCCTCATGCACACTGGACATTGGCAGGAATAACACCTGATGCTTCTAAAAGTGTGTAACACGTTAAGGTGCATTCAGGCATGTTTACAGGTGTCAAGCACTTGGGCGTCATTTCATTTCATTGGCCAGAATAAAAAAAATGTATTCTGCCCATTGAAATGAATTAATACTTAAAGCGGAGTTCCACACAAAAATGGAACTTCCGCTTTTTGGAACCCTCCCCCCCTCCAGTGTCACATTTGGCACCTTTCAGGGGGGAGGGGGGTGCAGATACCTGTCTAAGACAGGTATTTGCACCCACTTCCGGCATAGACTCCTATGGGAGTCTATGCCTCTTCCCGTCCCTCCGCGATGTCTCCTGGGAAACACACAGCTCCCAGGAGATAGCGGATACCAGTTACGATGCGCAGCGCGACTCGCGCATGCGCCATAGAGAACCAGGAAGTGGAGCCGCAACGCTTCACTTCCTGATTCCCTCACCTAGGATGGCGGCGGCAGCTGCCGAGAACCGAGCGGGTTCTCGGTGTCGCCTGCCGACATCGCTGGACCCTGGGACAGGTAAGTGGCCATGTATTAAAAGTCAGCAGCTGCAGTATTTGTAGCTGCTGGCTTTTAATATTTTTTTTTTTTTGGCGGTGTGGGTGGACCCCCGCTTTTAGCGCTAAACGTGGCTAGTGTTAACACCCGTTTACAAGCATCAAGCGTTTTTTCTGCCAAAACGCCGCTGCTCCTGGATGCGCTGACGCTGGGGGGTTTTTTTTCGGCATCTAAAAGCCCCTTCTACTAAGCGCTGCTAAAGGCCTATGTGTGCAAAAGAAGACAGGGCATTTTCTAGAATAGCTGCACAGCCCAGTCTGTCAGGGCTGTGCTCAGCCCTTGCTTCTCTAACCTGGCCGCTCAGTTGTCAGCCAATTGCCAGCTCCTATCTCTCCACAGTGCCTCACCTGTTGATGATATCCTGTTAGTCAGTCCTGCCTACTTAAGCCGTCCAGCCCAGATGATCTCTACCTTTGCCTTGGTCACATCTCTAGAAACGCTCTCCTTTTTTTCTGTTATAGACTTGCTTGGCTGACATTCCTTCTGGCTCCAGATCCTGCTTGCTGTTCTAGTACGCTCATCTCTGGCTCCCTGATGTTTTGGCTTGTCTGACTATGCGTTCCGGTTCCTAAACTCTGGCTATGTTTTGACTACGTTTAATAATAATTAAAAAAAGAAAACAAGTGTGATTTAACTGTACTTCTTCTATCTCAGTCTGATTCATGGTTTCTGACACAGTCCCACCACATCTGGTGTGAGTGGGCCCTCAATGCAGTAGAGAAAAGTCTGCTCACTGACATTTGTCTGGCAGAGCTGTGTTTATCCCAGGACTGGCTAGATAATAACAACCCTTTAACAGGTTGATTTCAGCTTTCAGTGGTTATAAACTATTACGCGGGGCAATTTTCTGACAATTCCACCAACTTCGACCTGTTTTTGTTTGCAAACACAATTGAATGGATCAATGTGGCATCTTCTGCCACATAGATATAAATATATAGACAGACAATCAGCACTAGGAGTTCATGGATAAAAAAAAAAAAAATAATATTATATTATATTAATTTATATATATACACTGATCTGATTTTTTTTGTGATCTACTGTGAAAAGCCCTACAAACTGGCATTACAGGAAATAATAATCTAACTGGATGGCTTATATGATCATGAATAACCATCAGTGTAAAGACCATTATGAAATCATGAATTGCTTCTGGTTCTCTTTGCAATATTTATATTAGCGTTTAGATGTCAGCTACGCAGTCTGCATCAATTCTGCATAATGCATCATTTTTGAAGATTATGTATATCGGTTATGATGAGATACTTCATTTTTTTTTCCAGGCAGATTTTGTTACGGGGAATTCTGGTGTTAGAAGGAATTTCAACAGTAACAATGTCATAAGGTTTGGTTTGCAGACAATGTAACTACCGTAATTAACTCATATCTATATTTTAAATACATGTAAACCCTATTTTATTCGGGGGAGTTAATACTTGCCTAGGTGGATGCAGCACTGGTCCGATACTGCATCTGTCCCCCGCTGGCTCTAAGACTGAGAACCGAGTGATCAAACGCCGCCGAACACTCAGTTCTCAGAGCCCCCTGAGCTCCAGCTCTCCCCCCCCTGCTCACTGGAGAGCTGGGCTGTGGAGGGGGCAGGAGCAGCCGGCTCAGGCTCTTAGCGGCTCGCTGAGAGGCTAAGCCAGGTGCCAGTCCAGGCATGTGGGCGGATCCCGATCATATTTTCACAATCTTTCCTGAGCCTGTACCGGCTCTGTGACATCACCTGACAGCTGGCTTCAGCACGCTGTCTGCTGAAAGCCAGTCACAGGAGTGCAGAACGAACTGCACTCCTGTGATCCACAGGAGAAGTACAACCAAACAAACTTTGGCCGTACTTCTCCTTTAATAACATTGTAAATTGAATGACTTTATTATGTAAGGCCCCATTCATTTGGCAGCACAGTGGTGTAGTGGGTAGCCCTCTTGCCTAGCAGTAAAAAAGGGTCGCTGGTTCAAATCCCAGCCACGACACTACCTGCCTGGAGTTTGCATGTTCTCCCTGTGCCTGCGTGGGTTTCCTCCGGGTACTCAGGTTTCCTCCCACACTCCAAAGACATGCTGGTAGGTTAATTGGCTTCTGTCTAAATTGGCCCTCGTATATGAATGTGTTAGATTGTAAGCTCCTTAAGGGTAGGGACTGATGTAAATGTACAATGTATATGTAAAGCGCTGCGTAAATTAACAGCGCTTTACAAGTACCTTAAATAATAATTTACACCCTGAGCATTTTATAGCTCAAAGCTCCAAAACACCCAACATCCAAAAACCCATGGTCTTCAATTGTGCGTGCTCACACCAGGGTTGCTTGAAGTACTAAAAAGTACAGGAGCATCTTTTGGGCTACAAGCTTTAAAAGTTTTGGCCCCAATAAACCTCAATGGAAGTGCCTGAAATTGTGCAAAAATGTATTAATAAAATTTAAAAAAAAACAAAAAAAACAAACACACAAAGTTCATGCCTCAAATGCCCACAGAAATGCACAAAAATGTCCGTACAGGCGCTTCAAAGATTTAAAAAAAAGTCTGCAAAATGACCAAAAATACTTTAAGTGTGAATGCAGCTTTAAAACCGGCAATAGATGGATCAAATCTCAGCCGGTACAGCAGGGACCGGCCAAGATTCGATCCATCTTAACGCAGGCTGATTGTACCCAAGTTGATCCATCGATCGACTTGGGTACAACCAGCATGTCAGATTTCTAGCATGCAATAATTCCCAGCAGCTATAGCCATTACAATACTGCTATTATTGTGTTCTCCCAGGGGGGGCGTGGCTTAGCAATGGCCGAGTGGTGCCAAGAAGTGTTTCCTGAGAGCTCCTAGCCTTCCCGTTCCATCCCGCAAAATTGATGGCTTTAACTGGGTGACAGCGAGGCATGATAACCACCAAAAGGTACAGGACGAGATCGATGGCCGGCGGCAAACCGATCACTTACCTCACAGAGCGGGATCCAACGATACTTCCGAGACCCACAGAAGGTATCGCCGGGCGCCATTGCAACAGCGCCACGTGCACATTATATGGAAGAGGTCAGAACGCCGGACTTATCTGTTTCCCCTACTCCATCCACCGCCACAGACCAATTCTCGGAGACGCCGGCTGCCTTTCACACAGGTCTGTCCCAACAGCCGTGCGGCATGCCTGACGACCTCCGCGCCATCCTGCAAGCCCTCCCCACCAAGTCGGACATCGAAGCTCTCATCCTCTGTATTGAGGAGGCGCACAGCCAGGACATCCAGGAAGTCAAGGCAGAGCTGCACACACTCACGGATCGAATGGACTCCAGGGAAGCTTCGATCTCTTCCTTCACACAGCGGGTTTCAGTGCTGGAGTGCTCCCAAGAGTCCCAGGCAGCCACAGCCATCGATCTGCAGCTCCATTTAGAGGACATGGAGGACCGCAGTCGCCGCAACAACTTGCGACTGCAGGGTCTCCTGGAAGCCACTGGAGCAGAGGACTTGGTGGCGACAGTAGTGGCCATCTTCCAGGAGGTCCTGGGTACCTCTCCACCATTCCTGTAGCTGGACCGGGTTCATAGAACTCTTGGGCCTAAGCCATCGGACCCAGACAGGTCCCGAGACGTGCTCTGCAGGATCCATCGCTACACCCAAAAAAAGCTCATCCTCCATAAGGCTTGGGAACATGGTGATGTAGGATTCGATGGCGCCACAATCAAGATCCTCCCGGACCTCTCCAGAGACACACTACAGAGAAGGGCCCTACTGAAATCCGTGGTGGACCTGGCCAGACGACAGGGGTGCACATACCGCTGGGGATACCCCTTGGCAGTCATCTTCCGCAATGCAGCTGCCTCCTTTACTCTACGTACTCCGGCGGAACTACCGGCCCTTTCTGCTTTCCAGGGAGTGGAGCCGGTTCAGGTTCCGAATTGGCTTGCTCGGGACCCTCCGGTCATCGGAACTACCAGCCTCCACGCCAGCAGCGGCTCAGAAGGAGATCCCGGGCACCCCCCGTAGAGGGTACACGTGAGTCATGATCGCCCTGATATCAGTCCCTCTCTAAGACTGCACACAGATTGTTTGGTTTCCCCTCAATGGTTTGTTATGACTGTTCCTCAATGCCAGCTAGCCAGCGGCACCCACCTTACCTGATTCTCCCCGGGGACCGGCTTCGTCCTGCCCTGGGCTCTGAGACCTCTCCCCCCCGCCTGCTGCTTCTAAACCCCCTCCGGCTGTTGTCGGAGCCTGCTGCACTGACGGGTCCCTGACCTGTGGACCTTGTAGTGGGGAACCCCCTTCCCGCTGGACCGGAAATAGACTTGAGAAACACACGCGGGCCATAGTGTAGCACCCCTCAGTTAGGACGCTCATACACTCTGCTCGCCCCATAGAGGGTATAATGTATTCCTTTGTATCTTACCAGTCTCCCGCTATCAGAGACATACCATCACACCAGGTCATATATGCACTATTGCTCCCCGAGGTAGATATACCAGCTCTGCGGATGCTATGGGGTTTCTTTCCTTTAGAAATGTCTGCTATTAATGTTTGATATTTTGTGGTGTCTCCCTTATCACCATCCCACCCGCCTTGGTCGTGCTGGACATGTTGTTCGGCTGTGTGCCGGGAGGGGGGGGGGGTGCGGGTGGCGCTCCCCCCTGGGTACGATATCTCCCCTGGGCTTCCTGTGGGGTGTCGGGAGATGCAAGGTTGGAAGGAGCACTACCACACAATGCCCTCCCCAGGTTATAGGGTGGATTTGGTGGGGGAGTTTTGACCCACGGGTCTCTGGCGCGGTAGTTCTCAATGTGACGCCCGCCAGTACCTGCTTTTGAGTAATAGCCGTCATCTCTGGATTCTCATACACCATCACACTCAGGATGGAAGGGGGGGGGAGGGGCAGTCGGTGAGTCCTTCGCCGGCTGTTTCTCTCCGCAACCCCACATAGGCCTGCGCTTGATTACCGGTTCTGAACTGGTGATCGTCTCAGCACCATAGTGCTACATTATTAGACTATAACTGTCGCATCCTTTAGGTATGACCTAAACACCTCTTCCTTTTCTCTCTTATCCCCGCTAATTTACCTTCTCCACAAGGTTCAACCTCTTCACCCTTCCCCTATCCCCTATCTCTCCCCCCTGATCCCCCCCCTCTTTTTTTTTTTCCCATAACCCGGGGCCACGGAGGCAGTGAACGTGCTCTCGTTAAACACGAAGGGCCTAAATGTTCCTGAAAAGAGGCGCATGCTACTGCAAGATCTGCACCGTCTCAAGACGGACCTAGCATTCGTTCAAGAGACACACTTTAGTGGGGGCAGCCTCCCCATACTGAGAAACAAATTCTTCCTGACAGTGTACCACTTCATA
This sequence comes from Lithobates clamitans, assembly GCA_037952925.1. Taxonomy (NCBI): domain Eukaryota; kingdom Metazoa; phylum Chordata; class Amphibia; order Anura; family Ranidae; genus Lithobates; species Lithobates clamitans. The sequence continues at coordinate 9,469 of JBBGZY010000042.1, read as the reverse complement.
AATGGGTCCGCTAAGTCCCGTGGCATGTCCATACTCATTTCACGAACCGTTCCTTGGAATTGTTTGGATGTAAAAACTGACCTGGAGGGCCAATATTTGTTCCTCAGGGGCATGATTGGTGGTGCCGAAGTAACCCTAGCAAATTTCTATGTTCCTAACAGTCAGCAGGACCACTTTGTCACCAAGATGATAGACACACTGCTTGAGTTTTCTAGGGGCCAACTGATACTAGGTGGCGATTTTAATATCCCACTAATCCCCACTGAGGATACCTCCTCGGGACACTCCTCAATCACACCTGGCACTAGGAAACGCATTGCACGCTCTTTACACAAGGCGCAATTGATTGATGCCTGGCGACTCCTCCATCCGACTGAAAGAGATTACACCTTTTATTCTATGCCACATAAACAGTACTTGAGGATTGACTGCTTCCTACTTCCTCACTCCCAACGACATGCAATCCGTGACTCCTCGATTTGGTCTATTACGTGGTCTGACCATGCCCCTGTACTACTATCCTACGGCCTGACTGATAACCTCACCTCCGGGTCCAGAACTTGGAGACTAAATGAAAGTCTCCTACCAGAAGAAGGGGTACTTAAGGACGTAGTTAGGGAACTGGACTGTTATTTTCGGACCAATGAGTACTAATTAAGCATGGATCACGCATTAAGAGGCAGCACACTACACAGATGGCGTCGCTTCTTAACGACTTGAACCTAGCTGAAGCCCGACACAAGCACACCCAAACCCCCTCCTTGGAGGTGGAAATTCTGCTCTTACCCCAAAAAATTACTGATCTAATGCAGTTTCAGGCTAAGGCAGCAATACAGATCTGTCAGCGAGTTTCGTATGAATCTGGGAACAAATGTGGTAAATTCCAGATCCCTGAGAGAACAGGTACTCGCAAACTATATACCGCATTTTATGGTACCCTCCGGTTCAGAAGATCACACCCCCCCCCCCCAGAAATCCCAGATAGAGGACTACTTGACCAACTCTGACTTGCCCAAACTGTCCACTGAATTAAGTGAGTTGCTTGACGAACCCATCACCATAGAGGAGATACAATCTGCAATAGGGGCCACTAAGCTAGGGAAAGCCCTGGGCTCGGATGGGCTCACTGCTCAATATTATAAAACCTTACTGCCGTCCCTCTGGGAGTTTATGCACAAATTCTTCAACTCATTGGGCTCCGACACAACATTCCCTCGTGACACTCTCTCGGCGCACATTGCGGTGATTCCCAAAGAAGGGAAGGATCCTACCGCCTGCGGCAACTATAGGCCAATTTCACTACTCAACACGGATATCAAAATTTTTACAAAAATGTTGTCCACCAGGATCCAACTTTATCTCCCGTCCCTGATCCAGTTAGATCAAGTTGGATTTGTCCCAACCAGGGAAGCAAGGGACAACACAAATAAAGTATTTAACCTTTTACACATGGTCAATAAGAATAAGATTCCCTGCGTCTTTCTAAGTACGGATGCAGAGAAGGCCTTTGACAGGGTGAACTGGCAATTCATGTCTTCCCTTCTGAAGCATATAGGGTTGGGTAACACCATGCTACATTGGATAAACTGTATTTATGCTGACCCCTCTGCTCGTGTTTGTGCCAATGGGGTTCTGTCAGATTCCTTTGGGATCAAGAACGGAACACGTCAGGGATGCCCATTATCCCCGCTCCTTTTCACCCTGTCACTGGAACCATTCCTGCGTACCATAAGCGCCAACCCGTATAACACTGGAGTGACTATAGGAGACTCGCAGCAGAAGATTGCCGCGTACGCGGATGACATGCTGTTCTCACTTACTAATCCGATGATCTCACTTCCAAACCTTCTACAGGAATTTAGAACATATGGTAGCCTCTCGAACTTGAAGATTAATTTCAACAAGTCCAAAGCAATGGGTATAGGAGTGCCCTCGCGCCTTCTCACAACTCTCCAATCCAGCTTTAAATTTAAATGGACAAACACGGCCCTAAAATACCTGGGTACATACATCCCCCCAAGATGTCTCAGATATTTACCCTGAATTTTCCCCTGCTACTGGCAGTGGTTCGTGCTCTGCTAACCAAGTAGCACGCGGGGTTACATTCATGGTTTGCCAGATACAATACCCTCAAGATGTGCATTCTTCTCAAATTTCTTTACCTCTTACAGGCCCTCCTAATCCAATTCCCCTCTAGCTACTTTGATCAGATCAGAGCACTGTTTTTCGACTTTATATGGGTACATAAAAGGCCTAGACCCAACAGACGACAGCTTACGCTGCCCAAACTATATGGGGGCCTGGCAGTACCAGACCTCCACAAATACTACCAAGCCACTCACCCGACCAGACTTATTGATTGGAACCGTCACCAGTCTACTAAATTATGGCCCCGACTGGAACAATCCCAGTGTAGCATACCCCTGAACTGAGCTCCCTGGTGCCATAACTCACTGCCAAGAGACATGAAAAACCACCCCCTGATAGGTACAATCACACAAACTTGCTCGTCCCTCTTTACATGTTCCCGCCTTATGTCACCTGACTCCCCGCTCCGCCCGATACTGGGAACCCCGGAGATTTGTCCCGGATACACAGATCCCATCTTTCGCTCCCTGAGGGTCTCTGGCTACTTCCAAGCTTCCCACTTCCTCGTAAATGGCAAATGGCCATCTGCGACTGAACTCATGAACCCAGACGGTCCGTTCCATTTGGATCACTGGAGGGCTCTCCAACTTAGCCATTTTCTCAAATCAATATCCCCCCCCGGTAATTTCGACCAAACCTTAACCACTTATGAGACCTATTGCTCAGAGGAGGGTGTCATGTCACATACCTTATCTGCCACCTATCAACTGTTATACGCCACCAGAGGGCCATCAACTGCAATGCCTCGACGCGTGGAAAAAGGACACACAGTGCACCTTCACGGCATGTCAAAAACAAAATATTCTTCACTTCACGTATAGATCCTCAATATGCACAAAGACACAGGAGACTAACTACAAAATCATCACTAGGTGATACAAAACCCCCGCAAAATTACAAAAGATCTTCCCCTCTTTCTTGAATCGTTGCTGGAGATGTCAGGGTGATTGAGGAACAATCCTCCACATCTTCTGGACCTGCCCCATCTTGGAGCGGTTCTGAAGGACCATTCAGCACACGGTTCAGAAGTTCACTGAACGTCCCATCCTGGCTGACCCAGCCCTCTTCCTACTCCATGCCTCTAACATTTCACGTAAGGCCTACAAAAAATCATTGGTCCGTCACTTACTCAATGTTGCCAAGGCATGCATTCCCTTATACTGCAAATCCACACAACTTCCAACCATCAGCCTGTGGCTTAAAAAGGTGGAAGAAAGCAAAAAAATGGGAGAACCTAATCCTCACGGCCCGCCATCAAAATGAACGGCATACCAAGACATGGTCCATTTGGAATTGTTTATCTTCTCGGATGAGGGTCGGGCCCTCTTGGAAAGTGATACACCAGATTAGAGTAGCGGTGTTGTTACCAACCGACCGTACCAGCTTGTGCTCGTGGCCCAAGATGTGGGCGTGCGCTGCCTCCCTGTGCCCCAATTCTCCTCCTTCTTCTCCCCTTCTTCTCTTTGCACTCTTTCCCCCATCTCTATCCCCCCTTCTCTCTCTCTTTCTTTGTTGTTTTCTCTATCTCTTTCTATACGTTTGGGTATATGGAGACCCATGTGTTGCCCCCATAGGCCTATACTGTTTTGTTCCTCCACTATACTTAAAAAACGGGGGCGGGATCCGCGGAACTGTCCAGGTGTTCCAAGAGGACCCTCAGAAATAAGATACTTTCTGTCCCAGCAGGGGAAGGGGTTGACTGCATTTAATGTGTCTCTCCAATTTTGGAGATGGCAGATGTTACGGATGGATATGATTGACGGTCCAGGTGCTCCTTGGATACCCTATCTATGTTATGTAGCTCAACTCATCTTACACCATTGTATCTTTTTCTTATGTTACTTAAGAATGTTGTATTCCGTGTATCTTTGCCCTTTGGATAAAAGATTTGAAAAAATGATTGTGTTCTCCCGGCAGGGACGGCTCCCAGCAACCTCCCCCCCCCACCACCACCACCACCACCACCACCACCACCACCACAAGTGGGAGAACACAAAAGCTCAAGTTTAAAAGAAAAAAAAGTCTTTAGAGAGAACGAGAATATAATATTTAATAGTACTCTGTTAGTTATTCTTGATGATAGAAAACCTTTGCATATGAAGACCAAGTCCATGGGCTGCACTATGAAGACAGACGATGCAGAAATGACATCAATGCATTGCACCACAATACACAGTAACACTGCCGTGTATGTGGTGCTCTGCGCTGCATGTCTGTTTATTAGTGTGTTCATATGCATAAGCAGCCCATTCAAAATAAACAGACTGCCTTAGTGCAATGCAATGTATGACACAAACGCACAATAATGCACCTCGCAGGATCAGAAAAGTGTAAATCCACTCTGACCATTTGGATTGATCGGCTCAATCGATACCATGCCTGAGCGCTGCTTCCTCTGCATGGCCCCCCCCCCCTCCATCCATCTCCTAATGACTTCGCTGGGGTCTATTCACACAGCACACCCAGTACACATCCGTCTGCTCGTCCCTTCATCTACTGCGGAGTATGACACTGCATGGTGTACAGGGTGGGGGGTGGGGGCTGGTATCTCCTCCCATATCGGGGCAGAGAGCCCACCGACAATCTGATAATCCGAATATTCATCTCATCATAAAACCCAGAGAGAGGGGGGAACACTGGATACACACTGCAATACTAATACCGTACAACACTCACTGCAATACTAATCCCGTACAACACACACTGCAATACTAATCCCGTACAATACACACTGCAATACTAATACCGTACAACACACACTGCAATTCTAACACTGTACAACACACACTGCAATACTAATACCGTACAACACACACTGCAATACTAACACCGTACAACACACACTGCAATACTAATACCGTACAACACACACTGCAATACTAACACCGTACAACACACACTGCAATACTAATCCCGTACAACACACACTGCAATACTAATCCCGTACAACACACACTGCAATACTAATCCCGTACAACACACACTGCAATACTAATCCCGTACAACACACACTGCAATACTAATCCCGTACAACACACACTGCAATACTAATACCGTACAACACACACTGCAATACTAACACTGTACAACACACACTCCAATACACATACTGTACAACACCCACTGCAATACTAATCCCGTACAACACACACTGCAATACTAATCCCGTACAACACACACTGCAATACTAATCCCGTACAACACACACTGCAATACTAACACTGTACAACACACACTGCAATACTAACACTGTACAACACACACTCCAATACACATACTGTACAATACACACTGCAATACTAATCCCATACAACACACACTCCAAATACTCACACTGTACAATACACACTGCAATACTAACACTGTACAACACACACTCCAATACTCATACTGTACAACACACACTCCTATACTCATACCGTACAACACACACTGCAATACTAATACCGTACAACACACACTGCAATACTAATACCATACAACACACACTGCAATACTAATACCGTACAACACACACTGCAATACTAATACCATACAACACACACTGCAATACTAATACCGTACAACACACACTGCAATACTAATACCGTACAATACACACTCCAATACTCATACTGTACAACACACACTGCAATACTAATACCGTACAACACACACTGCAATACTAACACCGTACAACACACACTCCAATACTCATACTGTACAACACACACTCCAATACTCATACTGTACAATACACACTGCAATACAATACTAATACCGTACAACACACACTGCAATACTAATACCGTACAACACACACTGCAATACGAATACCGTACAATACACACTGCAATACTAATACCGTACAATACACACTAGGTTTGCACCTCATCCCCTTTAAAAACACATATGAATTACATAAATTTTGAGGCTAATTTAATGCAAATAAGGTGCCAAGTGAGTTTAATTACCACCCTGATTAACCACAGAACTTATGTAATTCATATGTGTTCAGGTTAAAAAGGAATGAGGTGGCAACCCTAATACACACTGCAATACTAATACTGTACAATACACACTGCAATACTAATACTGTACAATACACACTGCAATACTAATACTGTACAATACACACTGCAATACTAATAATGTACAATACACACTGCAATACTAATAATACTGTACAATACACACTGCAACAATATAACATGTCATTTCTTGCATAAGGGTGTCACAATGACGTGTTTAGGCGTTTAGAGGGTTTTTTTTTTCTTTTTTTTTTATTATTGATCTGAATGCAGCATATTGCTTTCAAGAGCCCCACATAAATATCTGTAAACTAGATCTGCATTTAGAGCATTTAAAAAATAACTTAAAAATCTGCCATTACTGATCTGTAGTTTATGCACAAATATGTATGTAAATCCAATTTCCCGCATTAAATAGATTATAATATTTGAATATTGGGCATTCTGGGACCTACAAGAATTTTCATGTGTGAATACAATACACACTGCATCATTATAACAAGCCTCATGGTGGCCATACACATAATGATCTTCACAGAATCCGATAACGTGACTGATCTACGATTTATGAAGACACTAGAGTTTCATTCACATCTATAAAAGGTGCCACAGAGAGCGCAATTTTATTTTTTTTATTTTTGCAATTTCTAGCTTGACGCTTAAGACGCTTTTCAATAGCCTGTCCTATCCACCAACATCACACAATACAAGTGAAGGACTCTTTTTAAAAATCACGCTGCACCAAAGTCTATAGTATTTTGTTACCATGCATTTGGGCACACTAACGTTAACAAGGTGCATGGAGGTGCCACCACAAACATGGACCTAGCCTAAGGGTTCATTCACAAGGGCAGGCCGGGGGTGCAGAGTTAACAGCCAGTTGAGCAGCGGTTTTACCGCCCCACCGACCTAAACAAAGACATGCAGCCGCTAAGACGCTAAGATCCCTTTCACATTGGGGGGGGTTCAGGCGGCTTTGGCGCTGGAAATAGCCTCTGCTAAGCTCCTGAAAACTGCCTCTCATTCATTCAAATGTGACTTTTCACACTGGGGCGGTGCATTTATGGGACGTTCCAAAAGTCCTGCAAACAGCATCTTTGGGGCGGGTTGGATGCGCTGTATTTAGCACAACCAAAATGCCCTGCCCATTGGAATGAATGGGCAGCGCGAGTTTTTATCCCTTCTTTCTTGTTAAAAGCACCCCGCTAGCGGCCACAAAGCACCGCTTAAACAGCGCTAAAACGAGCGGCGCTCGGGTTCCCCGTCAGCGATCTTGGCGCCTCCTCTTCTCTGTGTACCCCCATAGCAAGCCGCTTGCTATGGCAGAAAACAATGGGGTTGATTTACTAAAACTGGAGTTTTGGAGTGCATAATTTGGCGCAATTAATCAGCTTTCAGATTTTGTTGTCAAAGCTGAATTGAACAAGCGGACACTAAAAGCTGATTGGCTACCATGCGCAGCTGCACCAGATTTTGCACTCTCCAATTTTAGTAAATCAACCCCACTGTGTTCTGGCTCCTGAGCGGTGTGTGTGTCTATGGAGCCGCATTCTATAGACACACACAGCATTTGATTGACAGCAGCAGCATCCAATGGCTTCGGCTCCGAGTCCCTGTGTGAAGAGGAAGAGTGGAGAGAGAAGTGATTGAGCCGTGCCCAGCACTGGATTGATTGAGGACACAGGCAAGTCCATTTAGGGAGGTGGGGGGAGCACAGCAACCTGTAAAATACTATTTACCTTAAAGTTGTTGTAAACCCTTACCTATACCCAGCACAGGGACCCTACTCAGGTGATACACAGAGATAAAGTTGTACCTGTGTATTTGCAGCCATTTGTCCCATGCTTGTAAAACTCAGGGATGAAAAGAATTCCTTCATAGACACACAAAAGAGGGGGCAGGGAGCTGCAGGTACACACTGTGCAAGAGCTCGAGAGCTGATTGGAAGGGAAGGGAAAGGGAAAGGGGAAGGGAAGGGGAAAGGGACTCCCCCCCTTCACACAGTACACAGGAACAGAGATGGGGCTGTCAATCGGACATTGATCCCTCCCCCCGTCACCTTGTTGTGCTCGGTGTGGGGAAAACTTGTCAGAAATGACTCAAGCAGATAACAGAGGAACTAGAGCGGAGCAAAATTACACTTAGTGCTTGGAGAGAGGCAAATATAAACTAGAGAAATATGTGCTTTGTTTAGATTTCATGTCTGAGGTTTACAATCACATTAATGCAGGGAATGCAATAAAGTGTTTGTTACCCCAACAAGAGAGAGAGAGAGGAGGGAGGAGGAGAAGAAGAAGAGGAGGAGAGGAGAAGAGAGAGGAGGGGAGGAGGAGGAGAAGAGAGAGAGAAGAGAGAGAGGGGAGGAGGAGGAGAAGAGAGAGAGGAGGAGAGGAAGAGAGAGGAAGAGGAGAGAAGGAGAGAGAGAGAGAGGAGGAGGAGAAGAGAGAGAGAGAGAGAGAGAGAGAGAGAGAGAGAGGGAGGAGGAGGAGAGAAAGAGAGAGAGAGGAGGGAGGAGGAGAAGAAGAGAGAGGAGGGGAGGAGGAGGAGAAGAGAGAGAGAGAGAGGAGGGGAGGAGGAGGAGAGAGAGAGAGAGAGAGGAGGGGAGGAGGAGGAGGAGAAGAGAGAGAGAGAGAGGAGGGAGGAGGAGGAGGAGAAAAGGGAGAGAGAGAGAGAGAGAGAGAAGGGAGAGAGGGGGGGGGGAGAGAGAGGGGGGGGAGAGAGGGGGGGGGAGAGAGAGGGAGGAGAGAGAGAGGGAGGAGAGAGAGAGAGAGAGAGAGGAGGAGCGAGAGAAGAAAGGGAGAGAAAGAGCGAGAGAAAAGGAGGAGAGAGAGGAGAGAGAAGGAGAGAGAGAGAGGGGGAGAGAGAGAGGGGGGGAGAGAGAGGGGGGAGAGAGAGGGGGAGAGAGGGGGAGAGAGAGAGGGGGGAGAGAGGGGGGAGAGAGAGAGGGGGAGAGAGGGGGAGAGAGAGAGGGGGGAGAGAGAGAGGGGGGAGAGAGAGAGGGGGGAGAGGGGGGGGGAAGAGGGGAGAGAGAGGGGGGAGAGAGGGGGGAGAGAGAGAGGGGGAGAGAGGGGGGAGAGAGGGGGGAGAGAGAGAGGGGGAGAGAGAGAGGGGGGAGAGAGAGAGGGGGGAGAGAGAGAGGGGGGAGAGAGGAGGGGAGAGAGAGGGGGAGAGAGAGAGGGGGAGAGAGAGGGGAGAGAGAGGGGGGAGAGAGAGAGGGGGGAGAGAGAGAGGGGGGAGAGAGAGAGGGGGGAGAGAGGGGGGAGAGAGAGGGGAGGAGGAGAGAGAGGGGAGAGAGAGAGGGGGAGAGGAGA